>JAWNPN010000079.1:5205000-5805000 GCA_035047485.1 Drosophila peninsularis | reverse complement strand
TCCTTTTTTCAAAATACCCTGTAAATATGCGAGTTCTAGTGTTGGGAGATATATAATTCAGATTTCTTGGCTTAAAGAAATTTGCTATAAATCCAAAATTAATGTATGACTAATATCAAACTAAATTTATCAAAACTCATCAAATAAATTGACTTAATTATAATGGAAAATATATCTAAAAACCATTTTTATAAAAATGTTAAATTATAAGTATAATATATATAATAATACAAACAAATTTATTTTACGAAAATAAATTAAAATTATTTAATAATTATTTTAATATTAAATTAATTAATAATATTATAGAATATTTATAAAAGAAATTAATTTTTAATGATTGCAAAAAATTAATATTATAATTAAAATATTCAATTATATATAATTATAATTTTTAAGAAATAAGCAACTATTTCCAAAAGCAAAAACCTTTTTATCAATTCTACCGCTTCATCTCCCTCACTCATTGGCCTACAGGGTAGCGCACAGTCATGCATGTTGGGCGCTGCCACTGCGAATTTGGTTAGTTGAAAATTTGTCGCGGCTTCTGCTTTGCACTTCATTTTGTGTTTGTCTTGTTGAATGCCAAATGCAAATGCTCTGCATACTTTATGGCGTTTTGGACGCTTTTTTCACACTTTCCTAAGCAGTTGGCGCCGCGCGGCTCCGCGCCACGCGCACGCGATGAATGGAAATGCCTACGGGGGCTAAAACAGCCGGCGGGTCGACGGCGCTGCCGTTGAAAACTTGGGCGGTGACTGCCACTTAAGACAAATTGCGGGTAACAAGTAGAGCGCCCACGTAAATAGGCAAAGCTGCGCAGCCAAAATGATAAAAAAAACGAAGTGAAAACTGGGTGCAAAAAATATAAATAAATACCCCCATTGAAAGCTAGGGAGATGGCAAACTCTGATACAATGGAAATTTGCGGCAACAGAATCTGCATACAATTTCGGTGAAAAGGGTTTGCTGAGCAAAGTGTGCAGCAAAGTTTTCAATAATGCCAAACCATTCCCCCATTCCCCATCCAATTTGCCCCCTTCTCAGCAACAGCAACAGCAACAACAACAATTTGCTTTTCCTTTTTCCTTCTTGGGTTTTTCTCTGCGCGAGGCACTTGAGCGCTCAAGTATTTCACGCCGATTTCTTGCCATGTTTGCAAGCGTTCATTTCCATTGGCAAGCCAGAGAGCTGGCTGCCTGTAGGAGCACAAGCTGCAAACTTTGATTATTATTTTATTATTTTCATTTTTTTGTTCTTTAATTTTCGGCTTCTGCTGCTTGTTATAAATATCGTGGTTAATTTACCACTGAAAGTTTGAAGCAGCTTTCGCAACTTGGCGAAGCAGAGCCGAGCAATTAGGCAATTAGATTAAGCGCGGCCAGCGATTTGATAAAGCGGGGTATATCAAGCATACGACGTGTGGCACATGTGGTGCATGTGGCGCATGTGGCATGCGGCTTTGTAATAACATCGCAGATTTATTTGCCAGCTACATTCGGATTGGGGCATACATTATCTGCCACTTTATAGCCAAGGATGCTGCAGCGGCAGCATCATTGCAATAATCTGGGCCGACTGCACGCGCCGCCACTAAAAAAGGGCTTAGCCCTCCCAGTGGGCGTGGCCAGCAGCACGGTGGCTGTCATGCGGTTTTATTAGAAATTGTTATCGCCGCGCCTGTTGCATACACTTGTACCCATGGGTCGAATGCTGCTAAACTTCGATTTTTATCTAACGAAACTGGTGAACGGACGAACGGACGGACGGACGGGCCGTGCTGCGCCGACCTGTGCTCCGCTACTGCGACCCGGCTTATTGCTGCTCGCAAGTTGCTCTATTTTGTCATTGCCATTTGCTGCTGCTTACGGCTGGTGGTGCTGCCATCGCCGGCTTTGCTACGAGTGCTTTGTTATCTGTGGAATTAAAAACGTCGCCATATTGCTCTGCCAGGACGAGCTCTCAGCCCGATGGCTGCACAGGCTGCTGCGGCTGTGTTTGAGTGCACTTTTAGCGCCATAAATCAGAAATTGTTGTTGCGCCCGTTGCCGCAGACTGGGCGCTTTACTACCTCTCTACCTTGGCTGTGGCGTGGCCTTTTATTGTTGTAATGCGAATACAAATTTATATTGACATCGTAAAGGTAAAAATCTTTTGCCGCAACTCCTTACGTATGTGGACGTGTGGGCACGATTCTCTCCCCCTCTCCCAGGCTTCACAGCCTGCCAGCGCAGCTAAGCATATCCTGAGAAGGCTCAGCAGCCGGCAGCTCGCGGTGCTGTTCGCCAATCGCATATGCAATGTCAATATTTGTATTTGCTTTCTATGCGAACGTTTGTTGGTTTCCGCTTTTTTACGATTTGGGGTTTATGTGGGCATTGAAGCAATGGAAAAACCCCAACGCCCAGCGCCAACTGTGCAATGAAAGTGTTTCGGCATCAGTAACGGGGGGCTTACATACATGTGTGTGTGTGTGTGTGTGTTGCTGTGTGTGCTTAGAGATACATCTGATATGGATTTCAAATGGAACATGATAGTCATCGCGCCAATTTAAACTGCTTCAATGGTTAGATACGATTCTCAAGTAATTACATATTCGACTTCTAATCGGGAGTTTGAAGGGGATTGCTCAGTGAATAAGTCTTTTCATTTTATTAATATCACTAAAAAATTCTGAAGTGAAAGATGACTTGCCTGGAGACACTTTAAGAAATATCTTTTGCTATATTTACATTTAAAATATATTTAAAATATAAATTTTTATAGGTTTTTACGTGTTTAAATATTAAAAATGATTTTAGAAATTTATCAAATATTTGTTTTTGATTTCTAATAATATGACTTAAAATTTTCAGATTTTGTCTGCATTTATACAATTTTTGTTCACAGATTTTCAATTAAAAATTTTTTTAAACCCATGCATATGGATTATAATATTTTGTATAATTTTTTTTCAACAAAATTGTTGATTTCAACCCACTGTACCATATGTTGCATACAATAGCGTTGCCACACTATTTGTTTTATTGGTGCATTCCCAAAGAGGACTAGCCAGACCGCACAGTAGGCAGACACTTTGCCGCTCCTCCCTAACCCCGCCCCCTATGTAGACTTTGTGCTTAGGATAAAATTTATGACATTATCGCCGTATGTTTGCATTTGATTTTGCCGGCTAACTAGCCGCAATCAGCGGCTATGGGGAGGCCTTGGATCATTGTTGTTATGGCAACAAGAAAAGCGCATTAACTATTCGACGAGCCGTAAATGTCGCTTGCAATAAAATAAGCAGCCTACTTTTAAGGGCGCACACTGTTAAAATTTAATGGCGGGAAGGCAAACACCTTGGGCTAAGCTCGCCTTTGCGGCGTAATAAACAAAATTCTAAAGATGCCGCCGCACACGAAAAGTGCTCAAATCATAAACCAAATAATAATTACCCAAAGCTTTGCAAGGGACTTTACAACAAAAGCCATGCCCAGTTACACACACACACACACACACACATGGCTGCCGCCACACGTATGCGCCCATAAGAGACACATGGAAATTTATTGATGTGCGCGTGATGTGCCTAGACAGAGCGGAAGACAGGACAGAGAAATTGGCTGTAAGGACACACGGCGAGACTCACTTGAATCAGGAGCGTACGTTGAGCCTTCGCAGCCATAAAAGCGCACATAATAATGTCAAATGAGTTACAACAAAAGCCGACTCCACAAATCCCACCACAGCACCCCACCAGATATCTTTCTCCTGCTGCTTCTTCTTCTGGTTATTTTTGGGGCGGCTGGCTGGTCCTCTACCCTTTCGCTGATGACTGTATTAGGCCTTTTTGGTCGTTTGCAGTTTTTATTACGAATTTATAGGCGCACATGCAAATAAATCGCCAGACTGTGGGTGTGGCAGGCCTTGTCTCAAGGTGCGCTCAGCACTTCCACTTTCTCTTGTGCTGCTCGTGTTTTTTCCTCACTTTTCCGCTTTTTTCTAGTTACTAAAGTATCTGGACAAGTTTTAGTTGGCCCCATTTCTAGTTTCGCTTTCAGTTGAAAACATTTTGCGAATTTTATAATGCTTATTTCACTGGACAATATTTGCGCTGGCCCAACACTTTCGCCGATGGCAGACGGTCCAAAGTTTTTACTGTTTGTGTGTGTTTATCTTTGAGTTTGGTCAACAAGTTTTCGACGCGCACCTGCAGACAACGGCGACACGGACAGGCCACAGGACAGGGAGGCGAAGGCAGGGCAAAACCGGAAAATATAGAAAGTGTATGTGGAGCAAACGACCAGAAAGGACAGGTGGGCAGGAAGTGCCAACATCACCAGGACACAACTGACGACGATAGTTAAGCTCAACTAATGCATGTGTCCGTTTGTTTGTTGTGTCCACATGCGACGACACTAAGCACGACTAGGACAAGGTAAGTGGGAGCGATGCCGATGACGACAGCGTCGACAAAGGCTTCTCCGTTTTGGGCCAAAGAAAAGCAATCTTTTTGCCGCACAGCGTGAAAATCGCGAAAATAAATATTGAACTGTAAAGCCAAAGTCAACATTGTACCTAGAATGTGTGCCTAACTGAGTCTGTGTGTGTTTGTGTGTGTGCTTCTGCCTGTGTACGAACGCCAGAGGCCCCTAGAGCCAGGCAAGAGTTAAAGCCGTCTCTGAGCCACAGCTGTGCATCTTAAGTTGTTGCATAAAACACAAACAACAACTGTTCCATGGCCACAATTCGCGCTCTCTTTGTTTGAGAAAAAGCTTTCAGCCCGTCGCCCGTCGCGTTTATCGATAAATTATGAAAACGAGACGCTAATTATGTCTAGCAAAATAATTGCTCGCACAGCTGCAGACACTCTGTCTGTGTACCATATTATTATAGTTAGCAGATGTATAACATTTATACATATTAGCATTATTATCGAGAACTAAGAGTGTGAACGGATATTACAGCTGAAAGTTACGTTCTATCAGAAAAGTTCTCAGAAATTTAATTCAAGAAGTCGACAGTGCTTTTGCGAGATATGTTTTATAAGTAAGAATGATCTGTGTTTCTTTTTATAATTCTTCTTATACACATAAGTAAAATAAGTTATATTTCTTTATAAAATCCCAGAACATAACTATGAAATCGACATTTTTATACCACAGTAGCGATAATCCTATGATTGCTTAATCTGCTCTGCATTTCTCTTTCATCTATTCACGCTAGTGTTAACTTAACATTAGTCTGTTAAGGCTATGTTCACATATGCATTTATCTGTTCTTGCAGTGTTAACGTGCTGTAAGACTACATTAACAGAATTTTCAAGATCAATTAGATTAATGTTAAAGTGAACAGAAAGTTATTTGTATTAAAAAAAACAGAAAAAATTATAATATTATAACTTTGTACAGCTTTAATCCCTACATATATATATGCCTAAAATTTTAAAACTCTATCCGTTCGATCAATGACTACTTCTAAAGCAGGAATGTCGCGCTAACAGTCTTCGCTCTTCAACTTCAACTACTAAATGAAGAATAAAGGCCTTGTAAAATTGAGTTCAGTATTCCTATTGTTGGTGATTCCAATCACGAAGAAGCCGCTAGTTGCAAATTAAATATTTTGGGCCTCGGCACAGGACACATCCTTTGTGCATAGTTGCGCAGGCGAATATGTCTAGTGCGGCAAGGCTTCTTTAGCTACTCAATAAAATTTATACTTTGTGGGCGCACCGAACTGTAGAAAATCGGTTTAACAGACACTTTTTGCATGAGAAATTGTTCCGTAGTTTTAAATTAATATTTAAGATTTGATGACAAAATATTGCATTGTAGAAACGATCAGAAATATTACGGTTGACTTAAGCCTTAACATGCATACACAGAATATTCTAAATTATATTTATTTTAACTGATACATTTCATAAATAATAAACCAAACATGAAGTCGTTAATCAAGTGTGTAAGATTCTTCGCATGCACGCAACTATTTAAACTTGTCTTGTTTTCTGCTCTCGCCCCGCAAAAGTATGCTACATTTTTGGGTCGCCCTCTTGTGAAACTTTAACGAGACATCTGGGAATTGCATCATCTTGTGCAGTTTTGTGCTAGTCGTGTATGCTGTTGCTATTATTTTGTGACGAGAGAGCGCTGTCCTTCTGCCCTTTGTGTCAACCATAATAAATAATGCGCGCTGCCCTCCCTCTCTCTTGCACTCTCTCTCTCTCTCTCTCTCTGACTCCATGCGTGTGTGCCTGCACGCAAAAATTGTAAACAAAACGATTGCTTAAACAGCAGAACAACAGCAGCGACGCTTTTCATGGCCCGCAGCCCGGCAACAGGACAACCAGCAAGCTGCTACAAGTAGCTGCCGCACAGCTCCCACCTCCCCCACTTCAATTCCACTTCGACTTGAAGCGCCAGCAAGCTGAGTAAGTTTGGGGGCGTAGCAGGCGACACGCCTTAATTGAAATTAATGTCTATCCCTTTTCGATTTCTATGCAACCCCAACCACTGAAGTAAAGGGTCTGCTTTCTTTCTCCGTCTCCGTCTCCACCTCCGTCTCCGTCTTGTACTTTGTACTCGAACATAGTTTTTGCTCATTTTCAGCCAAATTGTTTGACTTATGTGTACAACAAGGACAAGGGCTGCTTGTTAACTAATCCTCTTGCTCCTTCGGATGTCTTTCAAGACACGCATCCTCGTGGTGCTGCTGCCACTTAGGTTGTCTTACTAGCTAGTTATGCCCCACGCATGTTTCTCGGACATAATATGCTGGCTGCTCGGTTTTGGCTGCGTGCCGCATTAGTTTGGACACGCACAGAAATGAGAGGCATGCTATAATATTTTTGTTTAACGATTGTTTTGTGTGCCTGCGCCCGTTAACGGGGGAATAATTAGCCGTTAGCCTTTTGTTGTTACCGTTACATTCGCCGTTGTGTAATGGCCGACCACAAAATGGAGAGGCGGCGAGGAGCACTGAAAGTGGAATTCCCATTTTAAAGGATGGCGTGTGCATGTCTAATGTGCCACAAATTCCTGGGCCCGAATTACCCCAAAACAATCACACTAAATAACTATAATTTTTAACGCTTGCCAAGGTTGGCGAAATAACAAAGGCCACAAGGCAAAAATCAAATCGAATTGCACCCAAGTACAGCAATTTTCGTATGTTTTTTGGTTTTCCTGCGGATTACGTGGCGCATACGCAATGCCAGCATTTTTATTTATTTTTCCCTTCTTTTTGTTTGTTTGCTAAAAGTATGTATGGCACGGATTTTGGGCAATTTGGTTCGCATCTCCTTTCTTTTTTAATTTCTGAAAAAGGTTTTTATTATGACGCGCACACACACACACAAGTGGCCGGGCAAATAGCAACTACTGCGCTCTGCTTTTTTATATGAATTACAATAATAAAAACCAAAAAGCAAACAAAGCAGCCACAGTCGCATTTTCTCTTCTGCGGGCTGGCCTGGCTGGCGTGCGTGAGGTGAGGACGCAAAGAATAAAATCATAAAAATTACGAAAGGTAAGAGACAGCTAAGAAAAACGACAACATACGAAAAATGCGTTCAAGAAAAATCGCTGTAATAAAGCCAGTCGTCTGGGGCTCTGTGCGCGCTGCTCTGCTGCAAATAAAACAATTTGAGTGGAAATAAAAAATAAAACAAAGTACAGCCCAGGCAGCACCACCAGCAGCAGGAGCAGCGCCATCAACAAAAACAACATCTAAAGGTAGCTGGAAATGAGCGCTTAATACAACACCCCGAAATGTAACTGAAACGCAATCCTTTGTAAGAATAAACTGCGCAGCAAAGCGCCAGACAAACAGTCAGCCAGGCAGACAGACAGAAGGACAAACAACGGCAAGAAACAAACAATGCTGCGACGCAGTCCTCATCGGCAGCATCCTCGTCATTCTTACCTCATCGTCTTCATGCCAAAGTAGAGCGCAACTTAAATTATTAATAACAAGCATAAGAAAAATAAATGTACGCGAATGAACCAAGAAGACAAAAGGATCAGGCAAAGGAGCAGCTGAGTCTGCCAACGGCACTTCGCTGCGCTTCACTTCGTAACCCGGAAGCATTGGCCGGTCAAAGTGCTGCACAGTTGGAATTAAGGTTTATGCCCTGGACAGTCACGGCTACAGTGACGGGTCGCAGCGCAGACAGGGTGCATGCGAAAGTGGGTATATAGGTACAATCACCTGCTGTCCGAGCAGCAAAAAACGAGTGAAACAAAGCGGAAGTTCTTAAATTCCAAGAAGCTTTTGGCTGCTTGCTGTTGGCTTGAAGATTTACGAAATCAGACGAGTTAAATACAAGTTACAGGATTGTACGCGATATATGCAGTCTGCTATGCAATATATAACATTTCAATAGATATATAATAATACCTTCAAACACAGCAGTCTGAGTTATCACGATAACTCTACCAGATGCAAATAAATTGCTCTCCGATATGTTAAAATGCTATGATTACTTGCAATCTGACTTAAATTTAACATTCTACTTCTATTCAATGTTAACTCAATGATAACTCAATGTTAACTTAATGTTAACTCAATATTAACTCCCGTTATTAAAGTAATATTAATTGACTATTGGTTTATTGATGGCAACGAGCAAATAAATCAATTTCGTTGATCCTTGGCATGTTTATTAAACAGAACACGCCCATTTTCATAGGCTCCGAGTTATGCTTGATAATGAAATTATCCCCGCAGGACATAAACTTGCCCCACGGACACTAAAAGGTCTATATAATATGCGTATCTCATTGTCTTATTTGTGGTTTAAAATATTATTTAGCCGACACACCTTTACAGCCACTTTTTTATGGAGCAAGGCGATAGATGCTGCTCTTGCAGCCACACCTACAAATGCCCAACTGGCTGAGCCACCCAGTTTAATTCCCTGCTAGATGATTTATGCCGTGCGGTCAAGTGTAAGTTTCCGTTGATTCCTCGGGCGGGAAATTGGGTTTAACGGCCGTGGCTGGTGGCTCGTTAAATTTGACCCCTCTAAGGCAACCCTCGCCCGCTGTTGCTGTTGTTGTGTCTCGGCGTTTTATTAAATAATTTTTGCCTTCGCTTTTTTTATGAACTGGTAACCGGCCTGTTATCACCAAGGCTCAGACAGCCGCAGTAACTGGCCCCGGCTACTTTGCGTGCTCTGATTTGCCTTAATTAGTCGAGTCTGATCCGAGCATGCCTATCAGCCAGTTAACGCTGCCTGATAATTAGCCGCGTGTCCTTCCTTAAGCTGTTTCGTTGTATACAAGAAAAAAATGAGAGAGAGAGAGGGAGAGAGAAAGCAAATTGACAATAGATTTATGAGCTGTCAATTAAACTTTGATCCTTGCTGACAACAGCTACGATAGACGTTTAATAATTTTAGCCATAATTATATGATTACAAGCAAATCATGTAACATTTATTGGAAAGGCTTTATTGAGAATTAATAATGCAAATCTATGCAGAAGATAAAGATTATGGGCATAACATTAATAAATATAATATATATTATCCATAACTCGAGTTGATTTGATCACTTAGGCATCATGTGACTTTCAATCATGATATATGACTAGAAGATACCCTGTACTGTATGATGCACTTATATTTTTCATTACTTCTTCGTGAAACCACTCCCTTGATTGCTGCATTTTGTTTTTAGAAGCATTTGTTAGCCAACAATTGACATTTCATGTTTCGTTCCTAGAAATCGAATTAAATGCATAGATTGGACAAATCCATTTGCGAACAAAGTCTTAATGATGAACACTGCAAAACTACCGCTAGCACAGAACAGCCTCTGGGCATTGGACATTGTCCAGTGACAGGAGGCGGCAAACACACAGAGAAGCAACATTTATCTTTGATCTGAACGGTTAGACTCGACTCGACTCGACTCGACTCCATTGTCGACTTTGTTGGCATGCTTTCGTTTTGGTTTTGGTTTTGGTTTTGGCAAAAAATTCATTTACCATGTCACACAGCCTTTGTGGCATCAAGAACGCAGCTGGCGTGCCCCAAGGATAAGAGTGAAGCGATGGCCATGCATTGCTGGTCAAACACAGAAAGGGGGAAGACCAGGAATTCATTTATTAAACGTGCACTGACAAAAGCTGACAACGATTTAAACAGCAGCAAGCAGCAGCAGCTGCTGATATGCCCGCTAGGCGCGATGGAAAATAAATAATTTTTAAATACAACAAATTAAAAACGCATTTGTATTGGTTCAAGCATTGTTTGCGAGATTGCCGAAATGTTGCTTTAAAGGGGGATCTGCAGGATTCCTTATACACGCCCAAAGATATATGTTACACAGCGCTAACGAGCGTCCATTATGCAAACAATAAGCGCCGCTTCCTTCAGATAAAAGCAAAACAGCCAGACAACAACAATAAAATGGAGCAAACAGCCAAAAAGATGTGTACGTACACATATATATATTGCGCATACGCCACGTTGTGCCACGCAGTGGCTTTCATTCAAAAATAGATTTATGTGTGGCATTTAAACGAAAGGACAAACAAAATCAAGAAATATGTTGCAGCATTTATCAAACGTGACGCATTCCACAACATTGTTAGACCCCCCAGCTCCTGCTGCACAGGTTTTGACATCATTATTCTACAGCGACAACGACAACAACAACGGGGACTGCATTTCGGTATCATTAAAATGTGATCACTGCGCATTAAAGTTGTAGTCAAATGAGGATGTGTGTGGACAAGGAGAGCGTCAGGCGTCACCATCTTGCCAAGCAACAATTTGATTTAGTGGCGCGCATTATACTCTGCTCCCGTTGTATATCTGGGTGAATATGTATATATATTTATATATACATAGAAATATTTCACTACATGTGTGTGGGTGGCTGTGTGTGTGTGTAATAATGTCAACAATGAAGCAACCCCACTCGACATGCTGTCACATCCTGTCTGTGGTGCCTGTGGTACTGCAGCTGGCTGCTGACTGCTGGCGCTTGGTCTTGTGTGCCAGTTCGGCGGCAACATTTACATATAGCATTTTGCTCCACTTGTTGACTTTTCGGTCATGGAGGTCGCGATTTGCATGATATTCGCATTTATGCGCTTAATTTACTATTATATAATGAGGCAATGCGCGCGGCCCATTTCGCACTCGAGCTATTATTGGTATAATGGAGGGGAGCGAGAGCGAGAGCTTAGTAAGAGACTCACCTTGACTCCAATGTGAACCGGTGTGAATTCAGTTTTATGTATTGAAGGTATTGGTATCGGTAATGGCATAGGTAAGGGGCAGGACATCATGGTCGCTACCTGTGAATAGAAATGATATGAAAACAGAGAGACATGTTAGTTAATTAGTTGACATAAGTAATTGGAGCACATAATGATAATTTTGTAAAGCATGACAAAACAAAACAGATTAAGTTTTACTACAAGCATTTATAGAAATTGTATTACATAGTGAATTGTGCGTTAATGGTGGTAGCTTTTGTTATTGGGAGAAAGGATCGAAGAGAAGGACGAATATGGGAATAGTTACTAGTGTTGATTCAGTGTGATTTAATAAATATGAAGCAATGACGAAAGCTCTAGTAGTGCCCAATGATATGAGATACACTGAACCCTGACCGATCTGCGTATATGTATATATATATCTATATATGCGAGTGGAGACCCAGGCTCAACAGACGTCTGAGATGCAATATAATAACTAAAGTCTCTGGATCCTTTAGGTTCTGATATCGCACAGATGGACATGGTTAGCTCGTCTCAACTCCTCCTCCTGATCAGGAATATATATACTTTACAGGGTCTGTCACACCTTCTGCTGACATTGTTCCCTTTCTTGAAGAGTTTAGAATTCGAGTAGCAGTACAGTACGGAATCATCTCTAAAACTTTAGTTCAAGCTGCTTATCTTATCTTTTCATAATTTATCACAATTTAACAGATATTAATAATTCTGTGCATGCCTGAAAGCTATCCCCACATTCCTATCATTCACATTCTCAATAGAACATAATAACATAAGAAATAAATTCAAATAGTTTTGGTAAACTATATAGCCTATTATATGAAGGATATGCTGATCGACTTTTACGCTAGCCATTGCAAGTTGGCCAGCGGTCAACAGGACCATCGAATAGTTAACAGCTTTTAGCACTATGTCCTACATAAACTGTTTCCTGCTGCCGTTGATGCCGCTGCTGCTGGTCCTTGCTGTTGGTCAAGCTGAAGTCATTGCACACTTTCTCTTTCCCTGGTGATTGACACAATGAATGCGACTTGCCCAACAGTTTGCCAATTCTGTTGGCATTGCAATTTTTCGCCTTTTCAATTTCACGCGTTTTAATAGCAGCGGCAGCAGCAGCACAAATCACAGCCACATTCCCATTGCGTGCACATCCTTCGCCTGCACCATTTTATTTGGCATCATCATTCCCATCATCATCATCATCAGCAGCAGCAGCAGCGGCAGCCGTAGTATCATCATCAGCGCCGTCATCGTCATCATCATTGTCATTTCCGCTTTTGCGTAACGACGTCAACGTTTTTGATGGCTTCATTTCGTTGCGCTGCGTTTCGTTTCGTTTTGGGACAGCGTTTGGCAAGTAAATCATAACTGCAGCAGCAGACCCCAATCTCCCCCCTCCCCCTACCCGGCCCTTGCCCGCCCACCCTTTTACCCACCGATAAAAACTTTTCGACTTTGTCAGAATACGAGCAGTGCTTTTGACTCCAACTACAAAGTAAAAATCGCATTGCGAAGCTTCAAATTAAAATTGAATGACAAAGTGGCAAATGTTGTCAAAACTTTGCATTGCGCTCGGTAACAACAACACGCAGCAGCTGCCATTGCAGAAAACCCAGAAGCAACAGCATTGCCCTTGCTGCACTTACAACATTTCAATTTCCGCTCTTGATTTCGGTCTCAGTTTTCGGCACCAGCAACGTGTGAGTAATTGTAGATTGGATTTTGAAAAACAACATTTTTAATCGCATTACCGCAGCGCCAAGGTGGTCTCCGCATCTATTTGGACAGCTCGGCAAATGGGAACTCATCGGAACGTATCGATTACACACATGCCTCTAATCGCACTTAGTCACTCGCATAATTTAGCCTGCCTGTCTGTCGGCCGGGCTGACTTTCTGTCAGCTGGCTGTCAACTTGTTTATGCAGACATTTCAAATGGTGAGCGTAAATTGTTTTAAGTGCTACACGAGTGTCGCTTACAAGCGCTGTGCGCCACAACTAATTAATAGAATTCTGCGACTTGGGCAACCGAAAGTGGCAGCAACTTCATCCTCATCATCATCATTGTCATCGCCATCATCCTATCAAAAGTAGTGAGTGGCAAAGTGCGGCCAGGCATGACCGCTTGCATTTTAATGACGACAACAAACGGAAATTGACGTTGCTTGACTTTCCAACATTGTCGCTCGTGTGTGTGTTTGTTCTTTAATGGTGACACGCGACACAGCAGCGACAGCAGCCGGAGAGCCAGTGCAGCAGCACCAAAAACAGAGCTGGCGCACATGTGGCGGCCATATGAATGCATGAGGCACAGTGCGCTTGTTGCAAGTACATTTGTTGTTCAACTGTTCGTTCAACAACGACTCCAAGTCCAAATAACGAATGACATTGATGCATGACCCGGACCGGGTCAGGCGGGCCACCCACGCGTTAATTTGTCCAGCTTTATGTGGCTGCTACGTTTGGCATTTAAGCAGGATAATAAATGCCAGGCAATGAGAGCGAAACGACTAGCGGACTACTACTCGCTCGGCTCGTGCCGCAGTTGGCTGCTGGGTATTGGCTGCGCTCCACCAGGGGGCCGGGGCCCATCACAGCGCAAATGCGATCCATACCATGATTAATGTGCTGTTAACTTGCATGCATCATGCTGCATTCAGCATACAGCATGCAGCATATAGCCCAAAGCTAAGTAGCGGCCTGTCACGCTGTTGTCATTGCAACAAGTTCATGGCATTTGCCGTTGCATTTTCCGCACTGTCGACTATGCGCACCGCATTGCCGCGGGGCAATGCCAACATTAACAACAACAATAGCCCCCGACAACACAACATTAACAACAGCTGCGCCAGCCGCGCACCAAATGAAGCGAACATTTTTGCACACGTAAATTGGCAATGCAATGCAATGAAAGGCACTGAGGTCAGCGGGCTGAGGGTGAGGGTGCGGGCGACGGCATAGCTGCGCCACTGCCACTGATATTATACACAATGCCGCACAGGTTAATGAACAGGTGGACCACAGGCTGCAACTACGGCTAGCTGAATGACTCAGTGACCAGGGCGAGCTTAACATAATTTAATAATAAATATTGTGAATAATAGCTTTAAATATGCATGACGATAACGAAATGCCTTTAACTCCGTATCATGAGCTCAAATTGCATATTTTAAATAAAATAAATTAAAAATTTCAGGTCAATAAAGGTTTAGTTCACTTTCACACTGAGAATCTAATTCATTTATATCCTGATGCAAATTCAGTAAAATTATTAATTCCTTTCGGTTAAAAGAAACCCAAAGCAAAGTGAACAAAGCTTTGATTAGATTAAACCTTACTAATTGTCAGCTTAAACTAAAGGCTGTCAAATTGATAAACTAATTGACAATTATAAGAACACAAATTTCAACTCTTTCCACTTACGAAAACCAAAATAATTTACATGGCATAAAAAATACGTTTAACTAACTTAAAGCAACTATTTTTCTTTCCCAGCCCAATCAATATAGGTAAAAGTCGAGCGTTTCGTACCTTTGAGCAGACAAGCAGAAGCTGTCCAGTGCAAAGGAAAAAAAAAAAGGTATAAGCCGCAGATTTGCATAGTCAATAGCATATATCCAGCTTATGCGCAACACTAACAAAAGGAACTCAATGGCTTCGCCGTCCAGCTCTAATCGAAGCCCCAGAGCTAGGCGCATTTAAAAGCTAAAATCGTTTATATTTGTGACACTTAACCAGCAGCAGCAACGGCAACGGCAACAGTAGCAGCCGCAGCCGCAGCAACAGCAACAGTTGCTGTAGCAGCAGAGAAAAAGGAAAAAATCAACAAGAAGCAAATGTAACCCAAGAATTGTAAACTGAATTGTGCAGCTCTGGCAGGAGTGGAGTGGAGTGAACGATGGAAGTGAAAGTAAATAAAAGGATGAAGCGATGCAAAAGTGATGAGAGAGTGAGATGCGGCACTTTATGCAAAGAATAGCACCCATATTTCTCGCAAATCCCCACAACTGTGCTCAAGCTTAATGCGCTGGGAAAACACGGCAAGAAGCTGCCGAGCAGACGTGCAGAGAGTCAAACTTGTTGCCGGACTGCAAAAGCGAAAGGCAGAGGGAAAAAGAAATGTAAAGCGAACGAAATTGAAAAGCAAAATGCAGCATTTGCATAAATTCAGTGCACGGTGCACGGTGCCGGCGCTGGTATCGGCGCTGGTGCCGGTGCCGGTGCCGGTGTCGGTGTCGGTGCTGATGCCGGCTATTGAACGGAAGCACCCAGATAATAATGATAAGAGACAGGCGAAGAGTAAGCTAAATAATATGCTTTTGTGCGCCATGCATTTGTGATGACGCCCGGCTGTGGCTGCGGCTGCGGCTGCGGCTCCGGCCGTAGCTGTTGCCGTTGTCGTTACCGCCTTGGCAAATGCCCGACTTAGCGCGTTGCATGCAACGCCTAAAACTATGCAACGAACGCGGGCGCACAAGCAAATGTGTTGAAAATCCTATTCTCTTAAGGATTTGTAAAACCTCCAACGCAAGCGCCAGAGCACCCAGCCAAGGGCTTTCGTTGGCTCACTGACTAAAATGCTGCTCATGTCTGCGAGCATGTGTATGTGCATTTGTGTGGTTTTGTGCCGCATCAAATTGCATTAGTGTTGAAAGCTGCAACTACCAGAAAGAAGAACACTGAGATACGACCGTCTCCGCTGGGGCCTGTGTTTGCTTTGCATTTTGATGCCGTCGCAGCCTCCTTTTTTGGTGGCACCCATCACACACACACACACACACACACACACACACACGCCAGAGATCCGCCCACGGTTGCAGAACCCAATTCGAGCCATGCCTTGTAATGCTGTGTGCTGGCTTTGGCCTAAGCCTGGCCAGGAATACTGCATGTCAGCTAGTGCTCTGGCTTCCAGACTTGATAGAGTAGAGTGCAGCAGGCAACGTGACATATACGTGTTGCATATTTCATCTCCCCCTAAACAGCGGAGCAGCTATCATTTATCATTTACCAGCTCGGAACACCTTCCCCGTCACACCCACTGCCCTTGCCCCGCGCAGCCTTCTTTACATGACAGCCTGTGTTTGTATGTAATTAAAAATGCCAACGCACAATGGTTTAGGTGACACTACAATCAGGTTGCACAGCTTTCACACTGGCTAATACTGGCAGCAGCAGCCCCAGGACCCGGACCAACGGCAGCACCAGACGACAGCAACAGAATACATAAGTATACCATTGCACCTCGCCAATGAATGGTAACAATGGCATGCAATCAGCCAGCTCACCCACCAAACAATTGATGACTGATGCCCCTACTAGCGGGCACAGTGTGCGCTGTGTTAATTAACTAGAAAGCAAACTAACAAATGGCACAGCTGAATGAAACCATATTCGGCTTTCATTGTGCAATTTCAGATCAACAACAAAACAGAGACAGAGCAAAAGAGCGAGAGAGAGAGGGGCGAAAAACAAAGTTAAAGTCAATTCGGTATTCTACGCAATGTTTTCTTTTATTACTTGCAACAAGCCAAATCACATTGGAAGTGGCTGGCACCTGTGCATCTCGCCGCCGTCTCGTACAGATGTTTTCATCACTTCCTTTCTGGCAAATTAAATGAAAACACCTGATGATATTTGAAATACTGCAAGCCCTCTCCCACTAGCTTTTCCTGAGTTCTACGATTTTTTTATCTTTGTCTCAATTGTAGTCCATTTAAGCAATTTCTTACAGCCAACACCAATATTTAGTCCACGAAAGAAGACTGCGAAAAAAAGGGGAAGACTTTTATTAAACAATCAGAAAATTTGAACGAATAAAACATGAAAGTAGATTAACAAAGCTGAATGAAATAACTGTGTAACTTCCCCAGTCATATAGAATACAATTACTAGAAGAGTATCTAGATGCTACAAGAACTTTGAACGTGAAACACTCAACTGTGCTCTGTAGATAGGGTATGCCAGTACGTAAACAAAAGAAGCTCGGGCGAAGACTGCCAATTTAAAAAGCTGAACAAATGGTCGCGCAGCATGGCGAGCACATTTGCCTGTTGTTTGCGTTGCTGTTTGCTCGCCTTGCCTGCACACATGTATTGTGAAATTAGTTTACAGAGAAAGAACATTTCTATGAAATTAGTTTGCAGTTGCGTCGAAAAAACCACGACTGACGCACACATGCACACAAATAGAGATATCTATACATGTATCTGGAGATGGCAGCAGATTCATAAAAGCAACGATTCAATGGAAGCTGCTCTCAGCTGGCCTTGAACTGAACTAAAGCGCGGGAATCGCGTCGGAGTTGCGACTGCGCAATTGAGCTGTCAACTGAGAATTGAGAAATCCGAATCGGAGTCAGAATCAGAAACAAAGGCAACAGAAGAGTGCACAGCTAAGCTAAAAAAAAGCGTTGGATATCGCCCGTCTTACTTCATTCTCTTACTCAGCCGTCATCATCGTCATCAGCTCCATCTTAATATTTGTTTTGCTGTTTGCCGTTCATTTGGACTCCATACGACGTGGCGTGGCAGGCAGTGAAACGTAACGCCCAGCAATAATAAATGAGCTTCATTATGGTGTGAAATTCAATGCGAAAAAGATCAAATGACGTTGTTATATGTATGTCTGCGGTACGTCTGGCTCTGTGTGTGAGGGGTCAGGGATGGGGTTGAAAACATGAGTTCGAGATTTCCATAAATGCACAATTCTTAAAATTTAATAACTGCAGCCATTTAAGGCAGCCAATGCTGGCTTTAACCGGTTATCCAATGGCCAGCTGGAGTAGCTAAAAATGTAGATATCATATGTACATATGTATATGTATGTATTATATTATACGTATTATAGGTACATAATAATTGTATGTGTTCATATACATATATATCTTTAGGATAACTTCGATTTAATCTATGTATAATACTCTGTATCTTTCAATAAGTTAACTGCTTCAGTATCATCTCTAACATCCGAATCGGAATCTGTTGAGTTTGCAGCTTGATAGTTTAAATGAATTAAATCAGCCTGCACGTCTACCTATACTTATATCTATATCTATTCGTAAGCCTATAAATATACCAGAATACTTACATCTGTATCTGTATCTGTATTTGTATCTATATGTATATCTATATCTATATCGGTATATGTACCTATATCAGTACTTGTATTCGTATCTACATCTATATCTTTGTCTGTATCTGTATATCTAACTGAAACTATAACTGTATCTACATATATACAGTATGAAGTATATGTCTGTATCTGTATCTGTATCTGTAGCTGCATCTGTATCTATGTATACATCTTGCACATTTGTATCTGTATCTGAAGTAGTATCTCCATTCAATATCTTATCTTGATTTGTCGGCATCTGCGACAGTAGTATCTCTATTCAGAACTTACAGCATTCCCGTTTCAGTATCTATGTCTTGGTGTACTTTACATAACATAACAATCTCACAGTAATAAATAAATTACATCTTGTAACTAACTTTAATGCATTGAACGTTTATCTTTGTTGATCTAATGTATACATTCAGACTTCTATTTGAATTGTATGTATGTAAGTATGTACCAAGTAATTGTATCTGCTTATGAAATATTTGTATCTCCTTATCCGTGCAATATGAAGTATCTGTGTCTTGCATAACTGCATTTATTTTCTTTATATGTCGGTATTGGCAGTATCTGCCAGCCATAGCCTCACGCCTTTTATGTCGCTTCAACAAGACACAACAAGCTCATAGTAATCAATTTGTTATATCTTGAAACAAGTGCCGAACATGCCAAGCTTGGGGTAAAGTGCTTTCCCATTATAGTTCTAACAGAAAAGCTAGCTTTAATTTTTGCAAGTTTTAGCCATTTTTTTTTCTCATAATATTTGGTGAGGCCATGTTTGGCGATGAACAAGTGTTAATGACATTTGTATTTGAGAAAGAGTCGTTGTCAGCTCGGTTTGGAACACTTTCGTCTCTGGCCTGTCAGTCAACGTTGAAAAATGTTTATGCATGAGAAATTGTTTGGCCAACGCCGCTGCAGCAGACACATAAATTCTCATTTAGCATCGTCAAATTAATGACTCAAAAAGTTCCAGAACGCTGTCGAAACTGTAGGCACGTTCACGAAACGCACACGTTTCCAACTGATGGGTTCAAGTTGAAAGTCAGCACGCAGCGCTCAGCACTCAGCACAATTGCATACAAAGATCTTGTGCGATGTTCGCCTTGTGCCTGTTGCCGCTGGCACAGCTGATCGCGACCATGTGGCTGCCGGTTGCCCCGTCGATGAGCTCATCTCGCACAGCAACAGCAGCCGCAATTGGCAGACAGACAGCGGGGCAAGTGGAAAAACTTGTCAAACAACTTAACCGGCTGCCGGCCGGCCGGCACAGTTACAACTTGCTACAACTGCCAGCAGCAGCTGTAGTAGCAAATACCACCAAACAACAATAACAACAAGAGGCAACCACAACGTAACACTGAATGAAATTATATAATAAAACTACATATAAACCTCTATGCCTTGTTATAGGACATACTCTACAATAGATTAGCACAGCTTTCCCACCAGATCTGACTGATTATCACAGAAACATTTGTGAGACTAGCTCATCTATTGATGTGTAAGTATGTATGTATATGAGAGTATATAGATAAGTAATTGGTTTATTAGACTTGTATCTATATATAAGTATAAAAGTTTGTTTATTGCTCAAGTTAGTAGTAGATGCCCACATAAAAACCTCGATACAAATTGATATAAAAGTTACGAGTTTAAATTCCCCAATAATGAATATGTTTACTAATTTTCTTCTCATGCCCAAGAACACAATATTTATATAAAATATAGAGAGTGAAGTTAATATTTTTACTATATTTTATTTGAAAATTTTACTTTAATTCGCTTTATAGAATAAATTTTATTTATTATTTTATTTTATTTATTATTATTTTATTTATTATTTACTTATTTATTATTTATTATTATAAATATTATTTATTTTTATTATTTATTTTATTTATTATTTATTTTATTTATTAATTTATTTTATTTATTATTAATTATTTATTATTTATTCAATAAAAACTCATGAACTAATGGCACGCGGATTCCACTAGAAGTACACGCTTTTCAGTCCATATTCTAGAAATTGACAACTTACAGAAAACTCAAAGACAAAGTAAAGTTAAGAATTGACAAGAGTTTAGACAGTGTATTCATGTGTTGCCATGCGGCGCATTGGCTTTTCACGATTTCTCATGAAATGGCCGCCAGACTCGCGTCGGACACAATCGTAAAACATGTGAAGGGGCCAACGCAAAGTTTTAATGCTTTGTCTGGGGAGAGGAAACGAAACTTGGGACACTTGTTGCCATTTTTATGGGCTTCCCAAAAATAGAAAAAAAAAACATTATATAGAACCTCTGGCTATCATTTATAAAGTGTTCACAATACGTTTAAGTGTAGTTTTATTATTTTGTTTTTTACCAGAATTCTTTTTCAAGCTTTTATACTTTTGTGTGTTTTATGCTCAACGCTTGGCAAACCAACAATTCCAAGCACTTGTCATTGCTGACGGCCTTGCAGTTGGGAGTTTTACTGCAATTAATCACAGCTAAATCACAGCTAAACATGGCTCATTAGCTTTGCAGCTGGCAGCTGGCAGCTGCATCAGCTTCGACCAGTCATGCACATTGTAGAAGTCAATTGCTAAGCCAGTCAGCAGCTTATGGAAGAATTCTCTATGGCCAATGTTTGATGTCTGATTAGCATTAATCTATTAATAAATATTACTACGGCACATATGAGAGGTAGGTTGAAAAGCAGTCGAACAATGGCAACGGGCTGCAAATGGCACTCTCCTCATTGCCATATTACCAGGCGCCTGCAACAGACAACAGGGAGCCGTCAGTGCCAATAATTAGCAATGAAATCACGTGCAAGTTGCTGGGCCAACGTTAGCAGCTGCCAATTTCAATTAAAGAAAGGCGCCCAGCTTCCCAGCGGACTGATGGCGGGAGCCCTTTAACTGGCCGTGACTAATTACGAATTAAATTGACAGAAAACGTGTTCAACGTAAGACGCAAGGAGGGCACAGCCGAAGCGACGACAAAATTCCAAAGTTTTACATAATTTATGAGTGTTATTTTTTGTGGTAGTAAGTCAAAAGTCCACCATCGCCTGTCAGCTTAACAAAACTTGGCCAGGACCTCTGCAACAAGGCTCAAGCATCGTAGGCGCTCACTAACTCAGCTCTCTGTTTGGCCAACTGCCTGGATGGCTGGTTGTGTGCAACAAGTTAAGCTCCTAGCTGACGTGTTGAATGGTCAACGTTTAAGCTGTTGCACTTCTGACGTATGTCCAGACATACATATATATATGTGAGTATGTAGCCCAAAAAGCCAAAGGCAAAGCCCATGCATGGGATATATAAATGGCTTTATAGATAGCAGCTTGACAGACTACAAGCTTAACAGAACACACACTCAGATCAACGCACGTGTAACTGGGCACAAAAGCTGGCCAATTAGTTAGCTGGCTTAGTGTTAAATATGGCGGTTGCCTTTTAAAGCACAGCTAAGGTCGCCTGCCGCTGCATACATCTGTGCAGAGTGGAACACGTGCAGCTCGCTGTCTGGCTTTTCAACTTGCAATCAACTTTAGTTCATTAACAACTGGAGCAGCCGGAAAAGCGCTTTTCTAAATTGCACACATTTCATTATGAAATATGAAGCCGTATTCTATTCATTCAAACAGCAAGGTGTTGTCCCAGCAAAACAGCTGCACAGCTAAAGCATTTCTAAACAGAAAAAGAAATAAATTTCGTTTGTCAAGCGAAGTTTATAGAACAAGTTTAGCTATGAACTAAAACATATGAACAATGATTAATAAATCTCATTAAATATTTCTATTAACAGCTTAACAAGTACAACTTAACTTTGCCCGTTGCTCGGTCCAACAAATAGTTTATTGTTCTTTATAACAAGATTAAACTTGTTACAAAATTAAAATGTGTATAATAGTAAAAATAAAATCTGTATAACTTTGAATATATCGTTTTAACTTTTTTATGATTAGCTCGCTAAGCGCAGACAGAAAATAAAATCCACGAAAACAATCTAAAACTTTTAAATCCGATTTACAGTGCCCAACGCCATCGCCGATGGCGACAAAACTTCATAATTAAGCACAAACGGTCACACACACACATACACAGAGAGAGAGCGGACACACACTTACACACACATATATATAAACTCACTTGTCTGCAAACACATTCACACGCAATCGGTGCTATTAACCTGGGCAGTTAACCTGGACAATGCAGCGCTAAATGAAAAGCTGCAACAAGGCAGCAGCTGACAGGTGAGCCAACGTGCTAGTGACAGGGAAATGCGAGCTTCACAGTGTTGTATAACGCATGCTGCCTGTCTCTCTCTCTCACACATACACACACACTCGGTAATAAGCGAGTCATGCTGTCAGGTAGCAAAATTTCTGACTGCCCGACTAGCTGTCTATATGCAACGAGCACTTGTCTAGTTTTAATTAATTAAATTTCAGACTCATAAAGCGAGCAGTGAGAGACAATGCGCTACACCCCAAGCGCCAGCTGTGGTCCAACTTTAACTGCATTTGACTAATTACTGGCCATGCAACTAAACACTCTAGTCAACCGTTTAAAGTGCAATGCGGCGGAAGTTGGAAGTACAACACCAGCTACAGCTGCAGCTGCCACAGCGATCAGTCGAAGACAACTGGGGCGGCTCTGGCATAATTGAAAGCGTCACCATGTGATCCGCTCGTAGGCGGCAAATGAATCATTTCAATGTGTGCCAGTTGGACAATGGCCGCCAGTGAAGCCCATGCACAGTGCACTTTGCGATTGTCAAATTGCCAAGCGTCGCTTAAAGATACTTTTATGTATTATTCAACAGTTGTGTACGCATTAAACTGCATAAAAAATATCTTTTTATTGTTTTTATTTGTTGATATTAATTGTTGACTTCACGTTTTGTGTCGCATCCGCCACATAGAGCGGAATTGTTTAGGTTTCTGTTTTTTGCTTTTTCTGCTGATTCTGCAGCGAAGCATTTACACCCACACACACTCGCAGTGTGTTAATGATCTGCTCTGCTGTGCCGCATAATAAACGACGAGCAACGTCGAGCTGAATCGAAAGCGGCAGAGCACAATAAAGCTAGCTCTGGGCTTCACAGCATTTTGCAAATCATTCGCGCTTCTTGAAGTGCTTAAAATCAAAAAGTAATCGCTATCTAACTAAATAAAGATTAGCTGTAATCAATTAGCAATTTACAGGTAATATAAAAAGCATTTCATTTACAGTTGTCAAAGATTTTCGACTATAAATCTTTATCAGGCTTAAAAAGTACTCGAAATTTAATCTTCTTAATTAATGAATAATGAAACCAGAAAATTAAATTTAGTCTTTTCATTAATGCTAAAAAAGCGAATTAATATTTTCGAATATATATAAAAATATTCATTTTTAAAAATGTGAAGATACAAAAATGTATTTATTTAAAGATAAATATACTTATAAACAAATGTTTGTATATATAAATTTAAATAAATAAATATTTTGATATTTATTTAAAAATAAAGTTAAAATTTAAATAAATAAATAAATATTTTAATATAAATTATTTAGGATAATGAAATAAATATTAAATTATTTAAAGAAAAGTAATTATTTTTATATTCATTTAAATTTTTTTTAATATTTACATATTTATTTAAAACTTATATTTTGTTTATATTTTTCAGTATTTCTAAGCATTGATTTTATTTAACTCACTTTCACCACTATTTTACTTCACATAAAAACAAAAATAGTTCTCGTACAGAAATTTTTCCCCAACTCAAACGACCACAAAAATAAAGCCATCTAAAACGTTTCTCCTTCTACTCTTGTCAATTTTCGTACACACTCGAAACATTTAAATCACAAACGAGCCAAGACCTTAGCTGCTTAAAAATAACAAATAATAAAAAAGAAAAAAAAAACACATATAAATGAAAAGAAGAAAGAAAAAAAACTAACAACATTCGTTCAAATTTCAAGGAATATCATCAAATTTGGATTTCATTCGCTGCAGCATTTTCCATTCTCATGCATAAATATTTAGTTAGTGTTTGCGTTTGTCGCCCCCTCTGCTTGACGGCGTCGGATCTGATCCGATTTCTGGCTTTGAACCATTGCCGTTGTTAGTGTTGTGGAGGATGAGACTACTTTTGCCTCCTCTGCCCGGTGCCGCAAATGGTCGTGTCTCTTCGCCTGCCTGGCCAGCCGTATGTCTGGCCGTCTGGCCGTCTGTCTGGCTGGCTTCTGGTGAGTGGGTCGTTTCTTGTGCCTGCCTGGGCCGTCGCGTCGGCTGCGTTGTTTATTTACCCAAGTCTTTCGCAAAAGTCTTTCTGGCAACCGTCGCGCTTTTTTCCGTCTGTTTATCGTGTGCAAATTGCTGAAGAATCGTAAAACTTAAATACACATATGTCTATGACGATCGAGTTGCGCAGACGATGATCGGATAAGTTGTCTGCGCGATCAAAGCAAAAAGTTGCAATTAGCAACTCGCTAAAGTCACAGCCAATTAAGAAATAATTCGCTAGAGTTTTAGGAATTGCATAACAATGTAAATGCCTCATTAGCAGCTTGGCTGATAACACATCTCCCTATCCCACCGGCTGGTGGGAGATGTTGCAACGCAAGAATCTGGCACCAATCCAGAAAAAACCGCATTGCTCAAATGTAAGGCCAAAATGAAAATAAAAACAAGCTGAAACCGAAACATGCACCAAACTCTTCCAACTAGCTTCACTCGACCGCAGAGCAACCTGTTGCCTGTTGCCTGTGCTAGTGTCCTATGCCACAAAAGTGGCCAGACAGGTCGTCACTTACAGCACAGAGACATTATCATCATGCTCATCAGGAGCAACATCATTCTCAGTGCGACGACTCCGACGATATATGAGCGAGGAAAATGCTACACATTTTGGCTGGCAAATCACGCAAATGAAATGCACAAAATGTGCGCCATTTATATCATGCAGATACAGACACACACAGACATACCTCACACCCAGTGCCCGTGCCGGTGACGTGTGCCACAAGTTACCCAGCAACTGGGAGGCAAAAATATGAGCCAACAGGCCACAGCAAGGCAGGCAGGCAGGCAGGCAGGCAGGCAGGCGGGCTGGCCCCAAAAGACATTGCATGCAGTGCACAAGTTGCTGGCAGGCGACTGAGTCAGGTGCGGCCGCTTCCACCTCTGCCTCCCATTGCTGTTCCGGCCTCCCGCCACACTCAATTGCGCACTAATTTAGCGCAGCTAGCACTTAATAATTTCTTTTCATAATTGAGTCAAGAAAAATCTTGTGACGGACGGGATGGCGCGCAACAGCCTAGGTGTGATAGAGATGCCAAGAGATGACACTGGGCAACCGCATCTTAAGTAGCCAGCTAGAAGGCAGCAAATGTATGCAGTGGACGGCAATTGACGAGGGTCTGACGAGCAATTCGGAAAGCAAATAGAATTTCAAGTATAAAGTGGAATTCTAAATATTTTGTTCTGTTCTCTTTCTTTTATAAGAAAATCATATCAGTTTAAGAGTATGTTAACAGTATGTTAATCTACATATGTTAAATATGAAATCAACGTATTTCATCTGATTCAGATCTGAGTGAACGGAATTTAAAAATTGCTATTTTTGTATTTATTTATTTAACCTAAAAGACTGCAGCTCAACATCTCAGGCTTTTCAGCTCCAAATAAACACGAAATGCTCCAAGCATTATGGCATCAATAATTTTACGATTGCACCGCGCCAAATGCACACTGTAATAATAAATTACCCACACTTGAAACGCCTTGCGTGGATTGACTTGAGAACGCATTCAGAGCGGCCACAGAAAGATTTATGTACAAGCAGAGAGCAGAGAGTGGAGAGTGGAGAGTGGAGAGAGTCGAGGGTCGAGAGTGGGCGGCCGCCTAGAGAGGGGGGGCAGCAATGTCTGCAGCTGTAGGGTCTGACACGTCTGATTTAAGTCAGCAAGAAATGCTTTGAAGTCCGCACGCGTTAAAAAGGCAAGGTGCACAAATTAGTCGCGGCTACTTGGCAGTAATTGCCACAAGTGCCACTTGAATGGTGAACAGAGAGCTGCTTCAAAACGGGCAATAATGTGATATACATAGTCTATTCAAAGGCCAATTCACTCATAGAAAGCGAGACGGCAAATTTGCTGGCTATCAATTTCCAATTGTTGGTCCATTGACGACATTTTGAGTAGAGGACGAAAAACCGATAACTTAATTGGCTTAGTGGTTGCCCAGCAACAGTATACGACACATATGCCCTACACACACACGCACACACACAAGTATGCTGAGTGTGGTCTTGACGGTGGTGTGGTGGGACAAACAAAAGGCCGGCCAGACCACAAATTACGAAAACCTAATACGTTAGGCGATTAATCAACTGTCTAAATAGCTGTTCTGGAGATTGGGGTTCTTTAACTAATTTATAAGATTTTTATCTGGGCCTTCTGACCCGCTCAACGGGCGTGATAATTGCACTATAAAAATGCGCAACTGGGAAAATAAATTAGCAGCCTTTTCGCTTTTATTCCCAATTAGTTGTTTCTCTTTCTACGAGTGTCATGCGAATGAAATAAATCTTAATTAATATGAAAATCGATTACCCAGACATTAATTATTTAAAAGCGGCAGTCAAATAAACGCTACCCAACAGCAAACGAGTGGGTAAATACATAAATAAATAGTAGCTGCGGCTCGACTTACGTTTTCCTTCTCGTCGTAGTGCAAACTTACCTGCAAATAAAAATCAAGAGAAAATATATAAATTAATAACATATCAAAGAGCTGACTGCGTGTGCGAATAGCGTTTAATTTATGGACATCAAATAGAATTCAAATTAAAAATATATTAAAAGAACGAGCCAATAAATCACAGCAACAATATTTAAATTAATTTTCAACATAAAGAGAGCAAGAGAGTTTTTTTTAATTTATTAGTGTTAAAGGGCAAGCAATAAAGCAAAAATGCAGCCAGACAAAGCATCCTTTCAGTTGGGTTTTTGTGCATGATAACTGTGACAATACCCTATAAAATAAATAGTACAAAGGATTGCATAATACATAAATTATATTTAATATTTAAAATATTATTTTTAAATTTCATAATCAAACATTGAAACTCCCTGCACCCAACAGCAAGTTCTTTCATTTCTATAAACAGCTCTTTGAACTCATTTATCTCCCCTTTGCTCAAGATAACTCATATTTAAATATATATGTACATTTTTGCATTTGTTATGTCGTAAGGCAGGCAACCAGGCCCTCAGTCAGCTAACCACAACCACCCACTCGTGTATAACAATGATGAAATGCTGAGGATACGCCAAGTGGCCATTGTGCGTTACGCTTTTGTCCTGCAGGAAGAAGTCTCATAAGTCATTTCTTCAAGTCAAATAATTCATAATCGATTTGCAGGCAAGTAACGTGGCATAGTCGACATCGGCTACCCCCCAGCAGGCTGCTGGTTTGCGTTGGGCAAACAAAGCGCGCATAAACGAGCGCTCGCCGCGGGACAAGTTCGTTAGGCCAGGCCAAAATGCACGCCGGGAAAGTTACTTCAACATTTACCTATGAAAATCAAAGTGTGCCCTGGGAAACACCTGGGCACAGGATGACTGACTACAAGACAAACAAAATACGCTCGTTGAATTTCTATTAAGCCAACTAACTCAAAAGTAATTGCTAGCTAGCAGCATAGCTGAGTAGCAAGTAGCAATTGCACGCATACGCCAGCCCCTACCTCCCTCTCCCTCTCTCTCTCTCTCACTCACTCTCTCTCTCTGTTCACTCCCCAGGCAGAGTTTGGTCTCTAGCTGCTGGTCATCAATATGTGCGCGTTAATGGATGCCTAAATAAATGATAACTGCAAATTACGATTCCTGGCCAGGAGCAGAGAGTAGTAAAGCAGCCGCACGTACTCCAGCTAAATACATTTCGCTCTGCTGCAGTTGAACTAAAATATTTTCACGTGTTTTCACCAAAGTTGAGTCAAGTTACAAAGTGCTTAGTTTTTCTTTATATATATATTTATTTCTCCTTTTTTAGTTGTTTGCTTTACAACTAGGTTTTTGGGATTTTCCACTTTTTTTCTTCATTTATTTTTGGTTTAGGGTGGAGAAGTCAGGGGGTTTGAGTTAGTGCTCTGTGGTTAGATATGTGTGTCGGAAGCAGATCATTAATTTTTAATTTTTACATTTTGTTTTACACTTAAGCGAATTTCCTGCGCATACAGCATACCGTACCGCGGCTACGGCCATGGGTAATCAAATGAAAAATGTAATAGTGTGTTAGTTAGCAACACAAGAAAAGTTTAAACTGCAAAGTAAACTATACATAAATATGCTTCAAGCAACCCCATATCATTCCCATAAAATATTCACCATATTCACCGGTCCATAGTCCGCTGAATATTATACTTAATATTAATCAACCATTTCATTGGCTTCAAATATATTACAAAATAGAACTTTATCTCATATCTCCGTCGTGTTAATATTTGTAAGATTTCTTAATCAGCTTTCATCAATTTACAACTGCAATTTGCAACATTATGCTCAATATTTGTTAATTATGGCATCGAAATGCAATAAAAGCGCTACAAAAAGCAAAGAGGTATCGGAGTGAGTTGCCATTAGTTCCGATTGAACTCAAATGCAAGCACAGGTCGCTCAGGTCGTTTAGGTCGTTGCCAGTTGAGGCAGCGGCCACGGCGGTGGCAGAGGGCAGCTCTTTAACAAGGTTAACACAACGCTAAGCAGCTGTCCCTGGCGGGAGCCGGAGCCATGTTCACGTCGCAACCTCAGTGCACTTGAGGCGCAATCGTTCAGCGTGCTGCCAGCAGCCAGCAGCCAGCTAGCAGCGTTGCATACAAATTGCTCTCGCACACACACACAGACACACTCATATATATATACGCATGAGAGTGCACACTAAGAACTGTTAAAAGCCAGGTAAATGTGCCCTGGCATGTAGGTATGTATTTAATGTGGTTCGCCACACACACACACACACACAGACCTGCACACACACACATACATGCATGCATGCAATACCCATATAGAAATATTTATAGAGACTCTTTGGCACGTGAGCTTTGGAAATGCGAAATGGACATTGCTTAATACCATATTCTGTGGCATGTGGATGCAGGTTGATTTTATGCAACACCAGGCATCATAATAGCTCATTATGCTTGGGCAAACTTTACCGTTCGTTCGCCCCAAAATTCATTAGCTAAAAGGCAGCACACCAAAATTGAAGAGCACCACATTTGCTGCTGAGAATGTTATCTTCGCTTTACACAAATCGATACGCTAATTGATTGCCGCAATTGCCGCAATTGATTTAGTCTAGCCCCGTCTAATTGATAGCCACAACGTGCCAAGCACACATCTATATATACCATTTTTCATTGCGTCTATTTTAAAGATATATATATATATATCGCGCGACGCCCACAGGTGAGCCACAACATTAACAACTATCGCTCTACATGATTTAATGGATCACATCGAGCGCATCAATAATCAGCGTAAATTAATTAAGCGTTTTACACTTCATATATAAATATATCTAAGTATTTATGTGTATACATACATACATGTCTACAACTCATACGCATAGACGCCCGCTATTTAGAATGACGTCGCTCTTAAGTTTCACAGACACTATTTTATGATACACATACATTGTCGTATATATTTCTACTACTCTTGCTTTGAGCATTTGAGTTTTGTCAACACGTCTGTGAGGCATTAAAGGATTCAATGAACATTACAAAGTGTTTTCCTAACTTCTCAACTATTCATATAGAATCTTTAAGCTTAGCCAATCAATCTTTCAAATATTTATTTTTATATATTTTAAATTTAGTTTCTTGTGACTTGATTTATTTTTACATTCATTAAATCTAATATATATTATTAATTTATCTGCCGCGGGAATAGATGTTTTTTGTACTTTGTTTTGGTCTCGTTTCTTTTCGTTTATTTTTATTGTTGAAAACTTTTACGTCGCGGTTTATTTTTGGGGCGCCCGACAAAAAGTGCATAACTTGGCCACGCTCCAACGACCCACGCAAATATATGTATATGAAGAAATGCCGCTGTGAAAATGTTATATTGTCTGTGCATCAAATATTAAAATCCCATTTTTTATGAGCGCCAAGTGGTCAAGTGTACAAATAGAATATACCGAATCTACAAATAACATTTATTTTTCTCTATATTAATAAAATAAACGAAGTGCCGCTGCGACTAAAAGAATATAATGAAAGACGAGACAGCGACAGAGATAGAAAGAGAAAGCGAGGGGGAGAGGGCTAGAGCAAATGCTAGTCTCTCTCTCCCTCTCTTTCTCTCTCGCCTTTTAAAAGTTCACAAATGGCAGACGTCGCAGTCTTAATAAATATGAATATATTTATAAATACATATATATACATATATGCAGCTGATATAGTTGTCGCATAAATCTCGCACGGGATTAAGCTATATCTCGGCGCTTTAATGTGGCAAATTATAGTGGGCCATTCACAAATCGCTGCTCTATAAAATACAACTGAAACAGCAATGATATTTCTCTGCATTGTTTATATGCGTAAATTCTTCGGCCATGTTTCCGGTTATTTTTAAAAACCAAAATCAATTCACACGAATATGAATATACATAAAAAGCAGCTTTTATTGCTAGAACCTCAAACGTGTTAAGCACAAAGAGGAAATATATTCTTAGATTTATGCTGGAGTATTTAAGAATGTTATACAGATGTAGTCTGATCCAACATTTAATTGAAACGAGCATTTAAACATTCTGCAATGATGTAGAAAAGGAAACAACTGCACGTCTATCAAATCTAATGATGTATTGCATATATCGGCACTTTTAATAACAATAGTTAGATGTTATGAGTGCTGAGAGTCTCTGTAGACCTGCCCTGTTTCCTAGTCAAAATCTCTACTTGTCACACACTCGATATTGGTGTTCCCTAATATCCCACTCAAACAAACTGTTGCAACACTGGCGCTGGAACACGCCATTCCATCACTAATTATATCCCCAACTCTATAACTCTACATTTTGCAACTCTTCAATTTAAAATAAATAAAGTTTATTTTGATTTAATCTCGATCTATTAGTGAAAGAGCATTTCACTGTTTATATGCATATTTAATGTCAATAACGACAATTAGTAAATCAACTGATTGCAATTTAGAATTAATATTTAGTCGCAAATTCAGTGTTAGGTTCATCCCAGCATTATTTATGCAACAAATTTTTGTTAGCTCTCGCATGCACATGAGTTGTAACCACATCCTCTATTGGTTTGGTCCGGCACACATTTCGTCTATGCAACAATTCAATTAATAAAACATTAGCCATTTAGTTTACAAACGCAGAACAACTAATAAAAGCTGCATTAGACATGTAGCCGGATCGTAAAAGTGGCAAGTGCGCAAATGCTGCTGGCATTAAGTGGGGGCTGCTGACGGAAAGCTGTCACATTAATTTGTAAATGCTGGCCAAGTGGCGTCGTAAATATGAATTATATGCAAACGCAAAGGCAAAGGCCGAACACGCGTAGCATAAATTCATAATTTTTCATTAGCGCGCACAGATAGACAAGGCGAGAGCCCATTAAAACGTCGCCAACTATTGACTTATGACCAACGCAAGAAGCAACGCCCCGTCGCCCCTAAGAAAGGCGTCTAATTATAAGCTTTGCTATCCAGACACAACAAGACATGAGCAGGAAGAAGCTTGCAAGGCGCAAACATGAAAATCAGAAATAACAAATCGTAAATATTATTTTTAGCTTCAGGAATGGAAAGGAAAGATTGGCTCTTTTTGGCGGATATGCACAGCCATTGACTTTGTAATGTGTATCTGAAAGATACATTTCATGTCTGGTTTATGGCCTTGTTAGGTGCGTGGGCGGTTTAATGAACACGCGTCGTATACGTAATAGACACAAATTGAAACTTTGGTCACTGTTCATTTGTAAACTAATCGAATACAATTGGGATTCATTTATTTATCTTTAGCATGCTGCAGAATCGTAGCGCACATATTTGCAATTCAATTGCTGCACAAAATCAAATCAAATCAAATAAATTCAAACACGCACACACACACACACACACAAATATTTAAAGTGTCTATGAGAGATCATCAAATACTCGCACAGTCACTCACAGTCAAAAGCCAAATGAATTGAAAACTATGCAGGATATTTGAGTAGCAGCAACAGCAACAGAACGCAACAATAACATGGCAGCGACTCGATGCGGAATTTGACAACAAACTGTATTTTCTGTCTACTCTTAAAATGTTAAGCATTCCACAAGTTTTATACGTAATTTTCCTGCTTTTTTCAAAGTGTTCTCTATTTGGTATTGCTCAATTGAAGCTCAAACGGTTCACACATAGATATCAAGTAGTTGCACGTGTCGTGCGCTTTAAAATCAGTTAACACTTTAAGAATAATCAATACTTTCTATATATTTGAAAATTAACACTTACAGCTGGGTTCATGCTATGGAACTCTTTTGCACCAATAACGAACATAAACTTACCTAAAACGAAAAAGAAAAGGAAAACGAAAAATGATAAAATATTTGTAGAGCTCCGCTTATGGGATGGATTGATCCTGCATATATACATAGATGCAATCTGAATACGCGTCATGCGAGCTTCCGCTGAATTGTGCTTCTTGTTTATATATATTTTGTTTGTTTTTGTTTTCAATTTTTTTACATTCGACTGGACGTGAGAATAAACAAAAGTTTCCAAATGGAATTTATGCAAGCAGCAAAACAAGCGGAAATCGACAGTTTAATGAATAAGAGTAGTTAGTAAATAAATATTAGATTAAAATACATGCGCTCATATAAATAATTGATTTCGATGCGATGCAAAACAAATCAAGAAAATAATAAATAAAAAAACAGAAAAATACAAAATACAGAACAGAAAGAAATAGAAAATGTAGAAAAATCAATTAACTCAGTCCAAATCTAAACTAAATGAAAATGTGAAACCAAAGATTAAAGAAATATGCATATTCATTATTTCTGTTACATAGAAAAGCCGGATAAGTCTGAATCACAAGACTGAATCACGAACTCGTATTATTTATCAGTCTCTCCCTCTCACACAAAGCTCTTCCATAAGCTGTAGAAATCGTTGAGCCATTTTAAAGTGTGTGAAAATGGAAAATGCATATGAACTAACTCAACGACAAACATATCATAAACACACTCATAATAGACCATATCCATGGATGGGCTCTGATAGTGTGTGCGTGTTTGTTATTGTAAATTGCGTGTGGCGTGGCAAATAAGCAGCACATTGATGTTGCTGTTGCTGTTGTTGCTATGACGGTATCGTCGCTAATAAACCGCTTATCTAATTTGTTATAACTTTGTTGTTATTTACCTATTGTGGGCCGACAAACAAAAAGCCAAGCACACACAAAAGCTTTAAAAAGCCCACTCACACGCCACCACACACACACACACATGTTGGTTATCTAAAATCGTTATATGGCATGTTAAAAATCTCTGTAAATTATTATTGATTTTAACGGCAGCCGCGGCCATTCGCGCCGCCTAATGAGCGAGGCACCCTTGACAGAAACAACAATAAAAACAAGAACACAAATTAAGTGCAGTTTATTAGTTGAAATTGATAACAATTTATGGCACTGCGGCACAGTGGCCCGAACAGTATTAAACCGCCATAAAAAAACTAAAATACCAGTTAAAGAAATTTTATACAGAAGTTTCTGATATATTTAAATATATTTATATCAAAATATCTTTAAGCATGTTCAGCCAAGTATTTGCTCCAGCCTAACATAGAATTGTTCCACAGTGCGGAACACCATGGACAACGACACGATGTGAAAAGCGCTCTCAACTGAACGTTGACTTCAACTTATGTAGTATGTCCAAAGTTAACATCAACTGATCAACTGATGTCATCATATCTTTGTAGCTGCCGTTCACATGTGGCCGAGCAGTGTTAGTTCATTGTCTGCTTAAGAGCCGGGCACTTCAGGCACTAACAACAACAACAATAAGAACAAGAGCAAAATAAACAATGAACTGCGTACTTAACAACTCGAGTATCTAAGATGTTAGAAAGTATTTATCTTTTTCATGCTTAGCTTAATCTTTGCGTCTGTTTGGCACAAGTTTGCATATTTGATTTTGCATAGCAATTACCAGAGGCCCTAACAGACCGTTGACACTTGGCTGTCATAGTCCGATGGTATCGGCAGATCAGTGCGAAAGGCCCACCCAAAATAGATGCTGTTAAACAATGCAAGCGACACGCAGCCCATAAGCTGAGGCGAGCTGCTAGACAAGCAGATACTTAGCCGCACATAATAGGTATACATATAATGTATGAGAGAAGGGCCAACCACGATGAGCATTTGATGTGACTTTATGGCGGCTGCTGGCACAATGCCCAAAAGAAGCGGTCCCGGTGTCACTTGTGCAAATGAAATCCAAATTAGAAATATTTTCACAGCAAAGAAATACCACTGGGCCAGAAATCTCAATTATTTGCAAAACATGTGTCGACTGTGGATGCGCTTCATGTTTGGCAATCCGTCAGATGCGCGTGCTGCTGCCACAACATAGTGCTCTCCATCTCGCCGACATGCGGCCATAAGTCATCAGCACAGAGCTGAAAACTTAAATTGAAATCTTTTAAGCAGACCAAAGAAATGATACGTCAACCAAAAGTTGGGAGTACATTTTCTATGCTATGCTGCTAGCCAGCTGTCAAAGGCCAGTGTGCGACAAATATTTTGATATAAATATTTTAAATTGAAATTCAATTGCGAATTAAAATAAATAAATAAATGGCAGACTGCCCAGAGGCCGGCAAGTAAGCCGACAAAAAGAGCATTAGCTAAATGAAACCAAATCTCATATTTGCAATAAGCAAAGATTTAATCAAACAAATATCTTCAATTAATTTAAGAGATTTTAGCTTTTTTTAAAGAAATCTATTTTTTAACAAATCTTTAAATTTAAGACTTTGATAATCATATTGGGTTTTTATAGTCTTTCAACTCTCTCTCTACTCTATATACATATATATTTTCTCTATTCGAAACACCTCTCTTTCCCTCTTCCTTTTTATACACGAGAATCGCATAGAAGAGCGACGTCATAGTATAACTTGAACTGCTGCTGTTTCTCTTTATTCTAAACTCTCGACGTTTTACTCTAAAGTTACTCGAATGATTAACAAACATATATACAGACACCCAATACATATCTACCAGTATATAGACTGACATCGCTTTTTTGTGGCCTAGTCTAAAGCACAAGTAGAGTGCAACAAATAAACCAGAATGCATATTTGTAATGCTAGAGTGAGCAGTGAAATTTTTTTGGATGCGCTCTGCTCTTGGCACATGCCAAAAGTAAACACATGAAGAGGTAATGCCGGCCAGTACTTGACCAAAAGGCACTGCATTATGCAAAAAGCAACTTTAACTTAATTTAAAAGTGCCACTGAGTGGAGAGGAAGCCCGGCAAAATCTCTGGGCAACAACAACACTGTCCGACCGCATAAAGATTGAATGCGCTGCACAAAAGAAACAAATTCCAGTGCCGTGCATCCGTCCGAAGAATGCACTCGGAAATGCTCAACATACAACAAAAAGAAGAAGAAGACGTAGCAGCAGCAGCAGCAGCAGCAGCAGGAGAAACGAAAACACAGCCAAGCGCAAGTGGTGAAAATCCTCGGAAAATCCATGCGGCGACGGCCGCCAAAGACAAATGTGGGTCGCAAGCGCAAAGTGCAACAACTTGCACGCACGCACACACACACTCACACACACACAGACAGAGCGGCAGACAACTAGCCACAGAAGGGTAAAGAGACGTGTGGCAGCGACAGATGGCGAAGAGATGCAGCTGGGAGATATGGGCACTGGGCGTGCAGCAACCAGATACCGACGCCGTTGCCGTTGCCGTCGCCATCGCCGTCGCCGCACGCGGCGCAAAAACAACAAGAAAACTAAACCATGTTGTTTCCTTGTTGTTTTTGCTTTTTGGCACTTGCCCTTTAGCTGGAAAATGCAGAGCCAGCCCTCCCAGCCCGCCGCTGCCGCTGCTCTGTTGTTGTCTGGAGTTTGGCTTGGCTTGGTTTGGCTCTTGCACTGCTTAAGTGAAATTTAATGATATTTTTACAGGCCAACTTGGACTGGCAACAGGTGTTGCCACTGGCCAATTTCCTCTGCGCGGCTGCTGCTGCTGCCGCTAATTTGTTAAATTGAAGTTCTGATTATATTGTGTTGCCAACAAATTTTCGTAAGCCAATGTATTTAGCGGCAAGCTGGCGAAAAGAAGTGCGAAGCAAATGGCTCTGAATACTTATGACAAATGCTCATTTCATATTTATAAAGCAGCAATTAGACGCGTGCGCGGGCGTAACGACGTGCACTAAATGGAAATGCATCAATATAAATACTCTTCAAGTGAACTATTATAAAGTTATCTGTTTGGTGATTCTTGAACCATTAAACTACCTTATTCGTATGCTGCTTGTATTTTAAGAAACCTTCAGTTCTTTTATCAACTGTCATTGTAACTATTCGAGAGTTAAATATTTAAGATTATCTATGTTGAACCGAGCTGTAAACTGGCCAAGACAATGGAATAATGCGAACAATAAAATAACTTAGCTTCGACTATTGTTTCTAAGCGGCATTTGAAATAGTCAAAAAAATAATACATAAATTTAATCTTTTATATTTTATTCCATCTGAACAACCCACATCGCAACGAGAACAAATCTTAAGCAATTTGTATACATATTTTAACAAGCTTATTTACAAATTCCTATACTATGCAAGCTCAAAAACTGCTGCGGTTCTGTTCTAAAATTCATGTCAAAGCTAACATGTCTTTAGCGAGAGCATTTGCAAGCCAGATGATGTTCGGCGCCCACGCGATTACAGGCAATTGAAATAAATAGAAAAGCAAATGATCTAACAACTCATGTGACATTTGTAGAGTGTTGTACAACATTCACATCTGTATATACATCTATATACATATATATAGTATATATTTCGGGACTGTTACATTTTGGTTACAATTTGTAATGTTTAATGTGCGAATGCACTTAAAAGTGCTGCGCTGGCAGCGTCTCTAAACGAGTCTACAGTTGGCCATTGAGCCAGCCGCAAACGCAGCACGCAACACGACGAACATTGTGACATAGGACTCATGTTCCGGGCAGCTATACGTTGGGTAGCCACTCTAGAGCGACTGGGAGTTTCGAGTGCTCGCATAGAGCACATACGTACACAACTATATACAGACATGTACACATTTGTGTTTATGTCGTCTGACAGAAATGCGAGTCGCGTGGGACCAGTGCTGCGGCCCCCTCGCTTTGGTCTAACCGGCAATGGGCCAAACAGAAACAGCTGACCTGTCATTTGATGAACTGCGGAGCCCAGCAAGCGCTTATTTAAATAAGGCTTGCAATTGCAGCTCCGCTTCAGTTCTGTATATCTGTTCCAGTGCTCGCTTGCGTCAGTTTTCGCAAGAAATCAACGGCAACACGATGGCACATAGACAACGCTAAACAAATAAATAATAATGCAGATTGTTTAGTTTAATTATGAAATCCAAGCGAAGCAAGCGCTTCTTGTAACCCGAGCGAATAGAAACAAAAAGAAACGAAACTGAATACCGAATGCCAGCATATGAATTCGTCATTTCGCAGAAATGTAAATAAATAAAATAAACAGCTTGTGCAGCTGGAAAAAGTCTGAGCTGAAGTCCTGGTATATAATACATATGAAATGCATTAGAATGTGCATTCGTTTCCTAGCCAAATATCTCCTAAATAACTTTCTCTACCTTTTACAGCATTATACAGAAATAGCTAATTGGGTAGCAGATGCTTTTCCATTACGTTGAGTTCTTTGAGTAATCTCTTTAGATTTTTCTGAATCCCTTCTCATATTTTAATCCACCCAACAAGTGAACTTAAAGTCAATTGCAACTGCATTTCTCAACTCACAAACTCTGTCAATTGCAACTGCAACTGCAACTGCATTTGACAACAGGTGTTGCCCGCTATGACTGCCAAGCGCTGAACTTTTCGCCTTCCGATGTCCATTATAATGCTTATGATGGTGCGTGCTTGCGATGCGCTAAGTGAGTTTAGCCATTTCTTGGCATTCAAAGCAACGACAACAAGCCAAGCTGAGCCCCACGCAGGCGAACTTGGTTACAAAAATCTATTTAGCATGCAAAGGCGGTTGCGTCTGCAGCAAACTAAAGGAATAAGGCGGGCGGGCTAGCTCAATGGCATGTAAACACCAAGGCAGCGGGGCAACGTCCAAGAACATATGGCAAAGAAAATCACAATAGGTCTTAAAATATGTGAAAGATATATGAGATATCTATAGTGTATATAATACAGACATACCATATATCGTATATCGTTTATCAAAGGTATCTCAAGTTCTTGAGCTCATGACATTACCAGGTAATGAAAATCAACTCATTTACTGAGAACTATAATTTTATACAATTAAAATATATATTTATGATGATTTCTGATATGATAGCTAGCATATAATATACAGTTTTACTTGAAGGAAAATCCAACTACTCACAGCTGAACATTTCATTAGGTATTTTTTTTAAGTGGAATATAATTATATAAAATATTCATATTCAAACAGACAAAAGTATGAATTTTATTTACCGCCAAACTTTTATATTCCCGTTGAATGTTAAAAACTTTGTTCTTTCTGCATAAATAGAAAGGGAAAGTCGAGCTGAGTGTCAGGTATGGGGCAAAATTTAACTTGTGGATAATTAAAAACAAAGTTTTATGTTAATGTGAATACTATTAAAATATGGTTTTTTATATTGTTTATGTTTGATGTTTGTGTTTATTTAAAGCGGATATTGACAAAAGTTGAGAGTCAGCTTAAAGGCTAAACTAAACAAGTAATTGTATATTTTCCATAAAATATTTAATAATATAATATGACACAGTTAATGACTCCTCTTGTGTTTCACTTTTATTGGAAATATAAATATAAATTCGAAAATAAATTAAAGACAATTGTGATTAAATGAGGTCGGCTTCATAACTTTATAATATCAACTGCAAAGGGCATATTCATTTTAATAAATGACTGCAGTTGGGCATATGTGTATAAATATATATATTTTTATATATGTATATATTTCGTTTGACTTATTGTCAAAGTCAAATGCATGAATGAATTTATCACACATTTATATGAGCTGTGTGTGCGTGTGTGAGTGCGTGTGTAAACTAGATATGCCCTCAATGTGTTGCTGGTTATATGGGGCACTCGCGTTTATGGTTTATCATCGGTTGCTAAAAAATTAATAATAAGAAATCAAGTTTTGGGTTTGCTGGTTACTCACCCACTTTAGAGAAACCCACACATGTGAGCCGGCTTTGTTGGCTGGCGCGTTCGTCTAGCAGCGTTATTCGATGAATGTTTTTTTTTTTGTTTTGTTTTGTGGTTTGTTTGTATATCGCGATAACAAAAAACTACTTGTAGTGTATAAAAGCAATTGGAAGTAATTGCGCCATATGCAAAAGAGCGCACAAAATTAGGAAAACAACAAAATTAAAACAATATTCACACACACACACTCGCACACACTGTCACACACTCGCACACTCACGCACTCGCATAAAAAAGGAAAAAGGCAAAGCAACAAGTTGAGTTTATTCTAATAGATGTGCTATTTAGACCACAATCGGTGTATTTATAGAGATAATTTAGAGCGAGCTGACACTGAAAACGATTTCACTTGAAATAAACCAAATTTAATTGGCCGAGATGTTGAATTAGTTTTTATCGAATTAATTGCGAACTGGGCTGGGGGCTCCTTTTGTTTATTTTGCTTCTGATTATTATTTATAATATATTTTCATTTTTGTGTGTATTTTATGCGCTGTTGGCTTTTGCAGAGGGGGCTAAACACGGCACACGAAACACGAACGTGATGAGAGGGGCGGGCGCCTGTAAGAATCGAAAGAGAACAAAACAATTTCGATATATGAGACACCAAGTTGTATATGGATTTTATTTGCAATATTATAATTGGAAAAATTGGGGAAATATATATGGGATATATTGAAAAAGTGTCAAGCAAAAGCGCAGCTAAGCTCAGAAGGAGATGGAGATAAAGAGGGGAGGAGAAAGAGAGAGAGAGTGAAGAAATATAAAAGTAAGCGAGACGGATACATAAAAAGAGATAGAGTGAGAAAGAGACAGAGAGTGAGATTGAGATAGAGAGGAAAGAGAGAGAAAGACTAAGCCAAGACAAAGAGAGAAAGAGAAAGACCGAGAGTGAGAGAGATAGAAAAAGACAAAGACAAGACAAAGAAAGAAAGAGAAAGAGGCACATAGAAAGACAGATACAGATTAAACGATATATGGAGAGTTGAGAGAGATAATGTGTATGTAACGTGAGACTTCAAAAAATATGTTATAATTATCAGTAGACAAAATCAGTTATTGAGATTATAATTTGCAGGACAGAAATCGCTTGAGATTTGAGTTAAACTAATGATATATATTTATATACTTATAATGGTGTGTCTGCGTGTGTGTGTCTGTGTGTGTAGTAGTAGTTGAAGTGCGTGTTGTGGCGTGGGCGAATGCACATTTAACGCGCCGAGAAAGGGACAGCCGATATGCATATATATAGTTAGAAAGGTGGAGCCAATATTTTATTGTGAAAGTGTCATAAAAAATTGCTGTATAAATGTTTAGAAAACATTTCAAAATAACAAGCACGGCGATAGCATGTGGTGTGGTAGGAAAGGAAGGCAGTTAGACAGAGATACACAGAGAGAGAGAGAGAGGGTGAGCTAGAAAGTGTGAAACAAAAAAATAGAACAAAAATTCACAGCACAACAAGCGCATAAAATAGAATAAATATATAAATATATAAACATATATATATAGTTTTTTTTTTTATATTTTGTATATACATTTCATAGCCATTTGATTTAGCTTTATATATGCACATATGTGTAGGCATGGTAAATAGATGTGTATGCAAGGGAGACGTATATGTATTTCATATTTATTAAGTGTTATTTCATTTCTCATTTTTGTTTTATTGTTTTTATGCAGTTTATTTGTTTGATCATGTTATTTAATTCAGTGGTTGTGTGGTTTACAGTTGAGCGTATAAACAGAACAATAGAGTCAACGTGTGCGGAAGAGTTGGGTTCAATTGATACACACGAGTACACAATATATAGTAGAGTAAGATATTTACAAAAAATATATACATAGTTTTTTATAGAGTTATTATTCAACTGCATGAGATAACAGTAGTAGTTAATGATAAATATTATATGTGGATATAAATATATAAATGTACAATATTAATAAGTGCTAAATGCTTTAACATGCTACTCACACATTTTTAATGATGATTATTTATGCAAAATATATAGAGAACACTGAATAATTAATAAATCAAAGGATTAATACACAAACTAAGTTGAGGCAATAAGAAAGGAAACACAAAATGAACACAAATTGTATTCCCAGCCCAGCTGCCAGTTCCAAAGCATTGCAAGATATAGCTTTTCCGATTAGCTACGATCCTTATATTAATAGACGAGCTCAAGAGTCATAATATACAAGTATATATTCCAAGTATATATATTCCTTAGCTTTAATAGCGTGAAAATGGGTTGCGTTTATACGGACAGACGGACGGATGGGCAGACGGGCTCACATTGCACAGAACATTGCCTGAGTATAAAAACCGGCCTAGAACTTAAGGGTACTCGTCATGTGACAGGCTCTACACCACTAAGAATCTGTTTATGGCAATTTAGCTACTTCATCTGAACTCTGGGAAACCCAACAAATGCAACCCTAATTACGCATTCAGATTATTCCGCAGTCCTCATCTTTAAGGGTTAGATTGAACAAATTGTATGACGCTCCCAAGCCGAAGAAGCAAAAAACATTAAGTACGTAAGAGCATTGACAAGTATACCCGATACCAATATACCCTTTAATCAGATACGTTCGCTTTTAGCAATTTTATAAATAAAAGCACTAAAAATATATTTATAAAAATAATTTACTACATTTTCTTTAGTATATTGAAAACACATTTTCTGGCTAAGGTACAAAAATAAACTTTCGAATGAAGATAATAAACAGAAAACACTCAACAGAAACATAAATATACCCCACTTAAAGTATATCAACAAGAGTATTAGAAACAGTTAGCCGGCATTTTCCAAACAGCTGTCGCATCGTTTTCTTATCAATCAAATACACAAGCGCACACGGAGAACGAACAGAAATTCCTGGTGATATTTTAAAACCGCGGGGCTTATGTTTGACGTTTACGTGTGTGGTGATAAAAGCAACGCACGGCAATTCCAATAGGTGAGAACGAAAGACCTCAGCGCACTGACCAAAGCAACAGTCTGTTTAGGGGGAGAAGCCCGCCTTCTGCTAGCTGACTGAATGTATTTATCATACAAATTAGCCAAAGCGTAACGCCACATATTTCTAGCCACAAAATTACGCCCAATACTTATGACAGCCCACATCATCAACTACACAGCAGCAGCAGCAGGACATGTCTCATTTGCATATTTCAACAGTTCAACAAATTGGCTCATCAACGAGCCAAGCATTTAACACTTTCCCCCCCTCCCTCGCGCTCTTTGAGTGATCGATCATGTCAAATATCAATAAATATTTATGCAGACAGATGCTGGGCATGTGTGTTATTATTATTCTTTTCCTTTTTTTTTTTAAATCCAACAGCGCGAGCTGATTAGCTTTTATGGTTTACGACCGTTGCGTGAGGCAAAGAAAAGTAAACAGAAAAAATCTAAAATCAATAAAAAATATTTTTTTATTAAAGCTGCTTAAGTTGAAAATCACAGGCACCAAATTTATGGCGCCTGGATCAAAGTGAAAGATACGAATAATTACTATAAATTATATACAAATATATTAATAGTTTTGTGGTAAGAATTATCTTGAAATAAGTATGACTTTATTTAATAAGCATTGTTTCTTCAAAACTAATATAACATCTCAATCGAAATAAGAATAATATTTGTATATCTTTCCCTTGAGTACTTTATATATATTTTCCAAACGAAATGATGAAAGATTTGTAACAAGCTCGACCTGCCTGCACTCTAGAAGAGCTAGCTCAAATTCATTCTGGGCTCATGTAGAGACAGATAACCATATTTCAAAACAATAGCTGACAGCTGTTGATCCAGCTTTATAGATATGCTATAAGATATCGTATACCCTAACAAGGAATTGCCTGAACGGCTATCTACAAAACAGAGATACTTCAATAGAAATGTTTATACAATTGAAACTGAATGAAACGTAGCCATAAATTTCAAAAATCTGCTTATATAGACTTGACACTGCCTGACTGTAATACCTTTTGCTTTCTGCTTAACAACTTGGTAACAAGCTCAGTTGATGTTCTATTATATATATATACATATATATATAGGCATTGCATAATGTCTCTTTCTCCCTCTCTGTCCGCTTCTCAACTCTTATTAAATTTGATGGTAAAACCGGTTTGCAATTGGCTGCCTACCAAGAGCAAGGGCAATTTATTTCAGACATTAGAGCCAAAAAGTAAAAAAGAAAAAAATGTATATACATATATACATATATATGTATATATATATAAAAAGCCAACACATTAATCATTTGCGAACAAAAATCACAGCGCGCCGCATGTTGCTTGAATTTATGTATCTGTATCTCTATCCATTTATCTATAAGTTACGCATATGCGTTAGTTAATTTGTATGGATGCGCTAATTAACCGAAGCCCAAGACTTACGCACTTGACGTCGAGTTTCACTTCCCAGCCATGGGCAACAGACTGTGGCCAGGCGACAGTCGTAACGCATCAAAGCTCAAAGAAACTACATACAAGCTAAGACAACAAACACGCAGTCAACAATCACAAGATACACAGAGAGAGAGAGAGAGAGAGAGAAAGAGAAATATATATACATATAGAGTAGAGCCCCGAGACCCGAAATTTGTACCCAAGGTCAAATTTCGAAACTGGGCATTCAACTTGATAATTTATTAAACGCGTTCGTTCGTGTAGAACTTGTGAGAGGGGTAAGTCGAGCGTTTGCCGTCGCGCAAGCGTATTTCGCATGGCACTTTTGCGCAGATACAGATACAATTTATATACCCTGGAACCAGTTCAAAAAGGGTAGCAACAACTTGGCGCAAATGTGAGTAACGAATAGACAAAGTGAACTCTATTTCATCAAGTTTTGGAAGACAGAATGAATAGAGTATAAACCTAACTCGATCTTATTTATATAGCTTTAAACAAATGTACAGGGTATCGGTTAGTTGGTAACTTTCTGTACTCAATTGTCCCAGTGTTTTATGAGTGTGGCCAAATATAGAGCAAAGAGATGTGTGGCCGCATTTTGAGTGAGATCGTTGAATTGATAAGTAAGCTACGAAGTTAGCGAAGTGAGCAAATATTTTTGTAGCCAACATAAATTAAGTTTTAAATGTTTTGAATGCAATGTTGAATGTTGCTGTTACTGTTGTAGTTGTTTGCAGTTTTTGCTATTTGTATATGTATATGTTTTACCTATATTGTAGCCCGTGTCCAATGGGTTCCTTCAACTCAATTCAACTCAAGTGTGACTCAGTCCAGGTAAAACGTGTTTCTCTCCCTATATCGCGCTCCCTCTCTCAGTGTCTGCCGCTCTATCTCTGTCTCACTTGATTCAATTAACTAAGGTAGCAAAAAAGTGTCCACTTCCCCCCTTTCGCATCACCAGCCTAGACAATGAAGAAGCGCTCACTGTACGTACACACATGTCAATTCTGTTATCGGAAACTTTTTTCACCGATAAGCTAAATAGAATGATAAAAAAACATATATTGGCTTGTCGAATATTTAATGCACTTTCAATAATTTCAATATAGAAAATATAATATCCATATGGAAATAGAAATATTGTAATTTGCTTCAATTCTTTTGAAAAAACTTTTCCTAATTGAGGAAATTCGATAAAAATAAACTAAAAGAATAATGATTAAATATAGGATATATGCGTAACGTCATATAGACAGAGAGTAGAGAATTTCGTATCAGTTCCCACACTTTTTTCCCAATGGGGTCAAACATATATATATGTATATATATTTAATGAATATCAAAGCAACTATTATTATTGTTGGGTAAATAAATGATATATTATTTCTGAATTCCATATTAAGATAAAGAATAGAGATAAAAGCTACCATAAAAGCTTTTCGATTCTACTCATAATCTACCTTAGTTTTGGAAAGTTTTAAATCAGATGTGACGTTGCGCTCTTCCAACTCTATATATATATAAAAATATATATAAATATATATATCATATATAATATAATTATATATAATATAATTATATATGTATATGTAGAGTATAATCAGCAAATTGAGCTTATGCGGGTGCCACATTGCGTTCACTTTCCATTTTTCTACCCAAACACACACAGCCAGACACACAGATAGACGTACATACATACATGCATACATACATTTCCAGACATTCTCAGTTATTTCATAGTCAGTCGTTCAGTTTACAGTCATCGAGGCACAACTGGCGTCAACATCATCATTGGGAAACTTGACTAAATCTCAACGCCAGACGCTAATTTGATATTTTAATGACTTTTGTTTGCAAATTACGCGACGTTGAGTAGTTAATTTTTCTGCTTCGGCTGTTGCTGTTGTTGTTGTTGTTTTTGTTATTATAGCTGGTCATACACAGCTGCATAGGTGGGTTAAATGAGCGCTAAAATATATAACGGCTCTTGTTGCATTAAGTGTATGTGTGTGCATAGCAAAAGCAATAAAAAAAAAAACAATATAAAATTAATAATACAAATTGTTAAGAAAACCTATGAAGATTTATTCTGTAGTACCGTGTTGAAGTGTTTTTGTTTTTGAAAAGAAAGATTAGATTTCGCTTTGAATTTCTGTTAAGAATTGGAAACTCATTGATCGAATTCAAATATTGAGGTTAGGACATTAAAAGCTGACCCTGACAAAAGCTCAATTACGCGTAAGCGAAACTGTTACTGGCGAAGAGCACACTATCAATTTTTATTGTGTGTAGAGCAACACAAACGAAATATAAAAAAACAGAAAAAAGAATGTTAAATTTTGAGCATTGCGATGAATCAGCGAAATTATGCAGGAAAGGAAGCTCTGTGACCATGAAGTTGAACAAATGAAAACGACAGCGCTGCCAGAGCGGCGAAAATCATAAGAGCAGAGCAGAGCAACAACAGCGTTGCCAATAAGGGCACAGCGCAGCCAAAATACGATTAAAGATGAGCTGAGCTGGGCTGAGCCAAGGTGAAGTGAGGTAAGCCAAAATGAAATGGTGGTTGGAATGTACAATAAGAAAACACATACATGCATACGGACATACACACGCTTGTGTTTGTTTGCATGTAAGTGAACGCAACTGCGAGCAACTGCTAGCAGCAACAACAAAACAAACTAACAAGAGGCAAGAGGTAAAATGAAGACAACAAAGCGCAATCATGAAATAACCGTTGACAATGAATGTTGAAAAATGCTAGCATGTGCAAGCGAGATAGACATAGAGACGGACATGGTAAAGGCAAGAGGGCAACAGGTATTATGTATGCGTGTGTGTGAGTGCATATATACTAACATAAAGTTATGTTTAGGTAGACTTTTGAATGCATGTGAGAAGTAGATGAGATAGCAGTGATAAGAGAATAAGAAATAAAAGACATAACATATAAATAACCAAAATGAATGCAATAAACTTACAAAAGAGCAGCTCAAATGTTGTTGATATTCTGGTTGCCGATTTCGAATCCGTTAAATTTGAGCACTGATTTTTAGAAGTTTTTTTATTATATTTATTTTTTGTTTGTTGTCTTTTTCACAAAAACTTTGTTAACACGTTCATTTAAACGAGACGTATAAAATTTTACAAAGGATCACTAGATAAATGGGGAAAGGGGGTTCGCAAGCGAATTACACAAATGAAAGATTAGCAAAAAAAAAAACGAAATTGGAATTCGATGGCGCCAAGCACTTACGAGACGATACGACACGAAACAATACGAGACGGGACGAACAAAAACACGAAACACACGTGGAATGAAATAAGAATGCCAAAAATGTCACAAATACAAAAAAGGTTGAAGATGTGGGGTGAGGGCGTGAAAATTACGCGCGTGTTCACTTTGTTACTTCGGCTTCTTCGGCAGACGGACGAGTGTGACCAGATGAGGACAACGCGAAACACGCGCGAATCGTATGGTAAAAGGATACACGAAAAAGCTTAAAAATAAAACAAAACGAAAAAGACGAAACTAGAACAAATACACGAATTTTTTTTCTTAATTAAGCGTCAAACTTTGCTGTTTCACCAAAATTGACATAAAAAGCAAATTTAACTGAGTTTGTTTCTCTCTATATATTTTTAAAACTTTACTATTGAATCGCTATTTTATGACGTCGCGACATTTGGCGGCATTTTGTTTTCTTCTCGTTTCTTTACTTTTTTTGGGCTGCTGCTCACTTGGATTTTGTTGTTAATGCAATTAAATGATTTTTGAAAAAATTGCCCAGCGGCCGTTGCTGTTTGCTTAAACAATTGAATCACACGCAACAAATACAGCCATACACATACACGCACGCATACACTTACACACACGACGAGATGACGGCCGCAAATTTGTTTATTTGCTTGCGCGTCTTCTTTTGCGATCGTTTTGTCGCCACAATGTAAATATTTCAATTTGAATTTGTACGCAGTGGTATTTCCGTTTTAAAAAACCAATTTTAATGGCATTTACTGCACTAATGCACGCTGCTTTCGCACAAACTAAGTCTACAAGTTAAAACTCGTCAATTTTGAATTTATTTCGCCGTCCGCAAACATGTGTACGTACAACAACATTAACAGTAAATGAGAGAATCGCCGATCGCACGCCAAAGAGAGTGCAAAGCCGAATGAATAACATAACAGAATCAATAACATTTCCATTGTCTACACTGCTATTAACAGTGATCAATAAGATAAATGCCGAAATGAGTTAAATTAACACATAGACTTTATACTTAACTCAAAATGAATAAAAATAAAAATCAGACCAACTGCACCAACAGCCGCACGTCCCAGTTAAAGCGAAACTCAGCAATTACTGATTGAGTTTGAATTTAACCGCCAATTAGAAGGTCTGTTAAGATGACTGCATAGCTTTGCAGTCGATAGACAACACCTTATGTTAAAAAATTATATTAAATTAAAATTAAACTTATATTATACATATAATGTTGCTAATTAAAATATGATAAATAATTTGTAAGATAAATGCAGAAGCCAAAAAAGCAAAACAGCAACCGCTGCATATAAATTCACTTTTTATCGAGATCGATCAACCTGTTGATTTTCAGAAGCCTGTTAGCTAACAGAAGATATACAGAAATATGTTATCATCAGCTGTTGTCCATAAGCTCTTGCATCAGCCAGCTTTCGACAGCGAGCACACTCAACGTTCACTTTGAAAATATGCCCAACATGGGGCATGAAATATAGATTTTGGACAAGTTTACCATGATGGTAAAAACGATCAATTAAATCCAATTAAAACTGAATGAAATGATTTGATTGAAGCGCCCCACAATGTGCTCAGCACTGTTACGAAACGAAGCACATTTAAGCCAAGCTGTCTGATCTGATCTTTTTCAGATTTCCACAAACATTTCCATTCCATTCGCGATTCGCATTAGGAGCAGAGCAAAGCACGCCGCGGGGATAGAACTTTTTTAAGCGAGATTTAAATTGGCTGGCAGCGAGCGTCTAAAAGTTATTTGCATAAACAAAGCGCAGTTGGCGGACGCGCTAAACGGTTAAACGGAAAAACAGAAAAATTAGAAATAAGAAATAAAAACAAAAAAAAAGCGAAAATAATCGGAAAAAACTAACAACAAAAAGTACTAAAATTGGATATTAATAGAATACAGTGTGCGAAGGGCATGCCCCAAAAGAATGAACGTGTAAACAACAGTCCAAAGTCCAATTGGAATTTATGGTAACTATGATCGCATTCCAATAAGAATTTCCCATACACTCTGACAGTTTTCAGTTAAGCTTCAATTTGGCGAAATTTTGTTGTTGTTTCAATAGATTTCAGTGTGTTTAAATATAGTTGTGGCTGTGCGGCGACCTAAAAGCTTTATAAAATTCTCACAATAAATCGGCAGATATTTCAAATTAAAATAACACAAAATGCATAAATGTATTTGCATGCAGTATTAGCATATGTGTGTGTGTGTGGGTGTGTGCGGGTGGGTGTAGGTGTGAGTGTGTCAGATATATGTATTGTATTTGTGTTTAATAAAAGCAAGTCGACGACTAGACATTAATATAGACTCAGTGTGCAGAGGCGTGGCCCAAAAGGGGGCGCAGCCAACACTTGTTGAATACCAAATTTAATAACATCGTCATCATGTTAAAGCTATGATAACATAGACTTAACATAGGCTACCAGCAACTCCAATCGACCCCTTTGACGCCGCCTCTGGCCAAGTGCGCGGCACATGTCACAAATTTACTTAAATTAAATGTAAAACAAAAACAAAACGAAAGCAGCAAAATAATATATATATTAACACACATTGTGAGCGCATGCATATGCTGCTCAGGTGCCGACCTGGGGGAGGCGTGGGGCGGCGTGCGTGTGCGGGGGGTTGCCAGACTGTCAAGCAAGTAATTTGCGAAATTTGCACTAAAATGTAAACAAAAATTCGAATGTGCAAATATTTGCATGGGACCCAAAAATATGCATGCTGCAGCCATTGCATTTCACTTGTTATTGTTGTTGTTTTTCCGATATCTGCATTAGTAGGCTGTAAGCGCCAGATCAGAGAGGGTGGCTAGCCGACCCTCTGTTAAAGCACGTTGTCCGATTTGTATTGACAGCTTTTCGAACAATTGAAAAAGCATGCGGAATCAACAAAAACATTGGCCAAGCGCTGGGCTGCCACTGAAAAAGACACAGACGCATGGTTTGGATTGCAAATTTCTGTATGTGTGTGTGTGTATGTGTGTGTGTGTGTGTGTGTGTGTGTGTGTGTGTGTGTGTGTGTGTGTGTGTGAGCGATTGTCAATGGCACTAAAAGTATCTTGTTAGCAGCACAGATACAGAGCTGTGTGTATACAGGCATTTGTATTATTTTTGTTGCTCGCTCACAAAGGCAAAAGGGGTATATTGGCTTTTTATGCAATACTCGTTTTGCTGTTTCTACTAAGATATGAACTGTGGAGGCGTATCAAGTTGGGTATTATTATATTGTTGTCACTATAATATTTTTATTATAATATTATTATAATATCTTCATTACTACATATATCCATTACATCATACACGAGTTTATAGCTATGCTGAGTCAAGATTATATTGCTACTTCCCCTTCGCAAGCTTTTCCATGTAAAACTACATTTCCAACTTAAAGCTACGACCTCTGATATGTCATTCATATAGCAATTGATCGCCCTTGTCGTTTAATCAAGAATTATTACCAGTTATCAGAGCCCAAGAGCTTATAAGTCCACTACGGACGACCTTCTATATGGATAAACTAATAAACATATACAGGAGGAGGCAGAGTCAAAAAGCGAATCGTAAAGTTTAGTAGATATATATATATATAAACAATATATATATATAGAACTCATATTTTTCATAGCTTGAACTAATTATATATATTTTTTATTAGAATTTTGTACCGCGAACGAGCATTATGCAGTCGGTAGCGCTCGTCTGTAAAGATTTTGCTTGTTTTTCATTGATATTGTCGAGCAAATTTTTGAGCACAGCCAAAGAAGCCCGAAAAACAGAAAACAATCGACGAAACAATGCTACAAATAAACAAACAAATAAACCCCATTTGCCCCAACTAATTCCCTGGCCCAGTTTCAATTCGCAAGCCCCCGCTGCTCCCTCTGCAGTAAACAAATGTTGCAATAGCAACTGCGACTAGCAGCTCCAAAACGTGGCCAATAATTGGATTTAATATGGCTCTTTTGGTCCAAATGTTGAAATATACATATTTCTATATTACTATATATATATTATATTTTTATAAATTTTTATATATTATTCTCTATTCCCATTTCATTATTTTATTTTCTTTTTTCGTCTCTATTCACCTTCAATAAGCTTGCTGAATTCTTAGCTACAAAAACTATCAACAGAAGAAAATTTCTTTTCTATAAAACTTTCGTTTGCCTATAAATTGAATTTATCTTTTTTATCATTTGTATAAATAAATTTTTAATTTAAAAAACTTATTTTATATCATCATTATTTGAATTTTCTTTATTTATTCACTTACTTAATTTTTTATTATTTTTGACAAAGACTAAAATCTCTTTGCAAATATTTAAAATTCAAACTCATTTTTTTTAGTACACATATTAACAAACTATGATAAACAAATATAACAAAAAACAAACATTTTTTTGTACAATTTCAAACGAGTTTGTTTGGTGTGAAATGATCTATCAAAATATATTACCCTACCCCTAATATATCAATTATTACGTGATAATTGCTCGACTAATGAGCTGGGAATTATTTATGACAATGACTTTTTAAGCTGTTGTGAGCTCAATTTAGCTTTTTGTGTTAGAAATAATTGGAATGAAATTTTGTGAACAGAGTGTGTAACAGTCGGAAGTACATGTGGCAGAGCCCATAAAGTGATATATCTGTTTAGACATATTTATATAAATTCTTTATCCAAAGTCTTTGACGATAAGCTGATGCGATTACTGATTACAGAGTACTGTCATCCGCCCATGCATCAGCCCGTCCGTCTTCGCACTTACAGAGAACTCGTAAAATATGAAACTAACAGACTTATCAATTAAAATATATTATATATAGTAGTATATATAAATATCATAATATATAAATATCATAATAATAGTATAATATATACCATAAGATTTGTTTGATAATTTCAGCATTGTTTTTATCTCAGGAAAAACTATTTTATTATCAATAAAAATCGATATATGATAATAAATAAAAAACGATATTTTATTATCAATAAAAAACGATATTTGATAATAAACAAAAATCGATATTTTATTATAATTCAAACTCGGTATTTTATTACCAATAAAAATCGATTTATTATTATACGATATATACATATCGATACAAATCGATAATTTATCATCAATAAAAATCGACGTTTAAAAATAAATAAAAATCTATATTTGTTATAACTAAAAATCAATAATTGATTATCAATAAAAATCGATATTTGATAATAAATAAAAGTCGATAATTTACCATCAATAAAAATCGATAATTTTTTATAACCGAAAATCCATAATTCGTATCAATAAAAATTAATTAATTAAATTAATAACTAATAATTATTTATCAATAAAAATCGATATTTGATAATAAATAAAAGTCGATAATTTATCATCAATAAAAATCGATATTTTATTATAAACAACATTTTTTAATGCCGCTTAACTTTTCTTTTCCCGCAGCTAAGAAAAGGGACAAATCGACAGTCGCCAAACTGAGCTAAACTAAAATTTGTTGCATTTGAAGCGCTTCCAGATATAGTTTTCTCTCTCCTTTGCCTAGTTCTCGAATTGTTTTTCTAGCTGAGCCAAAAGACAACAACAACGACAACAACGAAGCCGCCCAAGCAGAATGACTGACACGGATGTGGACCTGGAGAAAGGTGGGTGCGGGGGGCAGAGTGCTTGCTGCATGGATTTCAGTGTCTTATTTGCATTTTAGTGCCGCGCCTTGGCATGCGACATCTGCAGGCGTTGCTGCTGTTCCTGGGCCTGGTCGTCAATACCACACTGCAGTTCAACGTGGGCGTGGCCGTGGTGGCCATGACAAACGCCACGTCCGTTAATGCCGAGCTGCCCGTAAGTGCACAACGCCACGCCCCCCCTAATGCAGTCGCCAATAACAGTTGCAAATCTCCACTTGCAGCACTACAACTGGACGGAGCCGGAGAAATCGTATGTCCTGTCCAGCTTCTACTGGGGCTCGGCGCTGACACAGTTTGCCGGCGGCTATCTGTGCAAACGCTTTGGCGCCAAGTCGGTGCTCTTTTTGGGCAGCTTCGGATCGGCACTGCTGAGCGCCCTGACGCCGCACGGCATCTATATGGCCGGGTGGCGCGCCTACTGCACCATTCGGCTGATGCAGGGCCTGTGCCAGGGCCTGACGCTGCCCTGCATCCACCAGCATCTGGCCAATTGGGCGCCGGCGGTGGAGCGCACGCGCTTGGGCGCCTTCGCCTACACGGGCTTCGATTGCGGCAACGTGTTGGCCATGTACGCGGCCGGCATGCTGGCCAGCTCCAGTTGGGGCTGGCCGGGCATCAGCTACACCTCGGCAGCCGTGGGCCTGTCCTGGTGCATGCTGTGGCTGCTGCTTGGCGCCAATCGCGCCAGCGAGGCGCGCTGCATTGGCCGCGCCGAGCAGCGCTACATTGTGGGCGACCTGCAGCGGAGCGTCCGGCGGGAGCGCAAGATGGCCATACCCTGGCGCGGCATCTTCACATCGGCGCCATTCTACGCGCTGCTCTGCGCCCGCTGCGCGGACACCTGGGGCCTGGCCACCATGCAGGCGGAGCTGCCCGCCTATCTGAACGGCGTGCTGGGCCTGCAGATGCACAGCAATGCGTTCTTCTCGGCGCTGCCCTTCCTGCTGATGTGGGCCATGTGCTACGTCTACCTGATCATTGCGGATGTGCTGCTGCAGCGACGCAAGCTCAGCCTGACAGCACTGCGTAAGACCTACAACAGCATTGCGCTGTGGACACCAGCTGCCATCATGATGGCCCTGGGCTTTGTGGATGCCACACAGAAGCCGCTGGCCCTGGCCCTGGTGACGCTCAGCGTGGGCGTCAGCAGTGCGGCGACGATTGGCAGCGAGCTGAACACAATTGATCTATCGCCTGTCCACGCCAGCATCCTCTCGGGCATCCTGAGCACCTTCACCAACCTGGTGGCCATGCTCACGCCCCTCGTGGTGGGCGTGCTGGTGAAGCATCCAACGGAGCGCAGCGAGTGGCAGGTTGTCTTCAGCATTGCCGCCACGGTGCTCTTCGGCGGCAACATCATCTACCTCATCTGGGGCACCGCCGAGACGCAGCCCTGGAACGACAACGACACCAAGAGCGAGGCGGGCAGCGAATTCGAGGATGCCAAGCTGGAGATATCAGCGGAGCCAGCTTACGAAAAGACACGAACTTCAGCCTAATTACTTAAATATGCCATTCAGACGTTAGCCTAACGTAGGATCGTATTCTAAAAGCTAAAACTTAAACTAACTTCGCATAGCTTCAGTAAGTCTAAGCTTGTATGAGGAGAAGACTTTAAGCCCTTCCACACTTATCTATTTATATGTCTAAACGGTTTAATAAAGTTTTATAATGGATATTTATATATAAAACTATATAAATATTTATTCTGCTAATAGAAAGTTCCTAAATAAGTTAGATAAGCAATTTTTCTATTTCCCTGAATGATATTACGCCAAATTTGATTAAGTCTAATGCATAATATAAAGTAATGCCTCACAAGATAATAGCTAAATAAAACAGTAAAATTATTGTTTTAAATTCATATTCATATTTTTTTAAATTCAGAAAAACATTTTAATAAAAAGTAAAATATTTTTTAATTCAAAAAAATATAAATAACAAGTAAAAGATTTTTTTTCATTTTGAAAAATTTTAATGAGCATTAAAAGAATTTTTTGAAATACATATAAATATATATTTTTATTAAATAAATTTTTTTAATTTAGAAAATTCAAATAAAAAGTAAAAATATTTTTTTCAAAATTCGTATTAATTTTTTTATTAACAAATTCAGATAACTGGAAAATTAGTTTTCTAAACTTTTCAGAGCAACTTTTAGCTATGCATTTAAATCTACTGCGTAAGCACACCAAATATTTAAAATTCAAGCAAATTTTAAAATCTCTTAAAAACATAAATCTTTACTCTAATCAATTAAAGTAATACACTCTCGCAGAGCTTGTATAATATTTTATTTTAATGCCAAAAATAAATTGCTGCCAAATCCTTTATATTATAGAGGTGAATTTTATAAGAAATATTTTATTCTAATCGAGAGATTAGAAAATAGCTCTTGTTTTGTTTTTACAATTTATGGCTTATGCAAGAGTGCGACAGGACTTGGGCAAATCAGAGACACTGGCTACACGCACACACACACACACACTCATTCAATCTCTGCTGTGGTCACACCTGGGTCCGAGGCAGATGCGGGCGGCAAACTTTAACTCTAACGATGCCTTACATAAAGAAGACATAAAAACAACAATTCAACCAACTACAACAACAACAAAAGCAGCGAATAAAATAGCAGCTGCTCAGTTTCCGTATGCCGAGGCAACATTTTGTGCGTTGCATATTTATAGGCGCATAAAATATTGTCGTTTATTTTTAATTTAATGACAAGCATTTTGAAGCGGGTGCTGGCCATGTCCACAGCGAGCAGCTCTATGCGTACGCGGCCAGCGCGTATTTGTTTTCGTCTACTGCGTAATTTCCATTGGTAATGGCCTGTGGCAATTGCAATCTATCTTCGCATTTACGACAACAAAACAATTACAACAACAAATATCACATGGGGGCGCAGCGACAATAAGCGTAGCTGCATCCCCTCCTATCTACCTCCCATCTACCACCCCACACAGCATTCACGTGGTCAAAGGGCCATCATTCAGACAGTGGGCTGCTCCGTCGGCGGAGAATGCTGTTTAGTGCGCTTGGCACGTTGATAAAACATTTCATTTCATTTTATTTTATTTACAAAACTCACGCAGTTTTATATACCCTATAGCATATAGCAGAAGGTATATTCAGGTGTATTTCTTAATTAGGTTTACCTGCTTATAAAGTGCATTGAGATTTGATTTCAGTTGCATTTTCCTAAACTTGACCAGCTTAGCTAAGGATACGCTGGCTATTAATATTAACAGGAATAAGCTAAAATGATATGCTCTCGGCCGCAGGAGAATCAGATTTGTGTAGACTCAAATAGAATAAGGAATAAAGAAGTGTAGATGGCTGACATACCAGCTAGAGCCAAATGCAATAAAATAAATCTAATAAATCAAATATATAAAATAAATAAACTGAATAAGCTATATAAAATAAATAAAATATCTAAAATAAATATAATAATAAAATAAGCAAAATAAATAAAAAATATAAAGTAAAAAAAATTCATAAAATAAATGAAATTAGATAAATAAAATAACGAAAAATATATTAAATAAATAATATATATAAAATAAATAAAATAAATATATATAAAATAAATAATATATAAAATATATAAAATAAATAACATAAATATTAAAATATATAAAATAAATAAAACTATCAAAGAATATTCACATACAATTACAAACACTTTTCTATTTAATTTGAATTCTTTCACGATATTCCAAATCTAAGTTAGATACAGGGTATTTCCCTGTCGACCACATTCCCATAGCTTAAGTACATGTGTTTTTTTGTTAACGCAATGTTGGTCATCAGCGCAGCCGCTTCATTTGAATTAAACGCCATCATTTTGGGTCATTATTTGGATACGTGCGCTAAATGAGACGCGACGCTCAGTGCTCAACAGCGCCCACACCAACGCCCATTAGTTGCCATTTGAATTACGTGCGTGAAGATTGCGTTATTTATAACAGTTCTTCATCTAGCCCCACCATCCGCCATGCGCCATACGCCATACGCCATACGCCATCTCCTCTGCGGGCATATGTTTGTCTGCGCTTTTAACAAAATTAAAGGCAACTTTAAAATGTTAACACCTTGTTGCCGCCCATCGGCAAGTGCCAGCATAATGCAACTGGCGGCGCCACGACCCAGCAATCGCTCGCTCCCCCGTAGCGGCTGCTTAGCCAAAATGCATGGGGCATGACGCTGTCGGGTGCCTTAATTAAAAGCATCTAGCCGAACATTTGCCGAAAACGACGAGAGCACAAGGCAGGCGCCCAGAAGGCAGTGCCTGACTGGCAAATACCCTGTAATTGCTAGTTGTTGAGAGTTGAGCTCTGCAGATGTTAACCGATATTTATACATAGAATAAATATCTATATCTGAGATATATCTCATTTCTCGATCTCGTATTCTCTATTTCATATATATTTGGTAAAGGTTCCTCAAGATTTCCCAAAGTAAAGTTGATTCAGGATCTCTTTATGCACTTTCCACATTTTGAAACTATATATAGATATATATTTATATATATATAAACTCGAGCTCACACTTAATACTTATTGATCTTTGTGGAAGCCTGAGTAATCGCTGCATGTGCGACATTCTGCTAGATTATTTATGGTCTCCGAGAGCCTATTAGCCGCACGTAGACTTAATAAGCTGAAAGTCGAAGGCAGAGACGCATGAATGTTGCACCGCAGCTTAATGGCATCACAATGGGTATATACCCTACATGTGGCGAGAAAATAAAAGCTTAAATTCAAACTGCGAAAGCAACTCAAGCCCAAACTTCGTGCGTACATGTTGCACTTTTCGGGGCAACTTTCTGGCGACGGAGCGCGTGTCTGCCAAGCGTGGCAGCTTCTAATTAATGTGCGCTCAAAAGTTTGCCGTGAAAGCAGAAACAACAAGCAAGGGCTTCGTTTTTTTTACCTTTTAGCGTTAGTTGCGACTAAAAGTAAAATGAAACAAAATGCCAAAATACTTGCCAATTTGGCAGGCAGCAGCTCTCCGGCAATCAAAATCTCAGCCAAGGCAATGGGCAACGTTTTGCTCAATATTAAGTTAAAAATTTAATTTACTGCATGTTGCCAGCATTCGAAGCCAGAAGCCAGCGCTCCACCTCCCCGGCATGCAGAGTGTGTAAACTTTTAAATGAAATCGCTGTAATTCCTTTGACCAGCCAGAGTCGACTTCGACTTCGACATGGCCAAGTGGCCAAGTGCAAATGACATCTGGTGAACCGGAAATGTGCAGCAGAAATAGTTGAAAATGAAATTTTAATTGTTTTAATTATTTCGTTATTGGCAAATTGGCCAGAAATACACAAAAACTGTTTGCACTGATGCATCTGGCAAGTTTCTAGCTAATTGGCAGAGCAAAGCTAATAAATGATAAACTTTCTATTTATAAATTAGATTTCACTAAATTCACTTAGCTCGCATTTCATTTACGGCCAACAAACTTCTTTTAATTGAAATTCATAAAATGCATTAAGAGAAATTTTATGGAATTCCATTCAGAGGAATAGAATATGGGCATATATTGAGCTGGTATTAGTATAAATAAATAAAACTATTTACTACTAATTAATATGATTAATTATTTACTATATTGTTGCAGCAACTAAAGAATGTTTTAGTAGCCAATTAGAGGCTAAAGGTCATAAAGACGCTGACATATAGAGACTGTAAAAGTATCAATGGTAGTCATGCGACTTATCGGTGTCTTATAGTTCATTCCATAAAAAAATATCTGATCTTTAGTTATAAGTTAGTAATTAATTTAAATGATAATTAATTTTATAATACATCAACAAATAAATATATGATCTGGACATATAGCAAATTCCTGATTCCAATCGCACTATAGCTTATAAATTTGTTGAATAAATATTATTTGCAACTAATAAAAGCTACAGCGATATATGCTGAGCTTTGCATTGCTCCGCTTTCTGGGTTGGGTTCTTTCGGTCCGGGTTGAAATCAGTTCCAACACTCTAAGTTGAGCTGCCTGTTAGCTAAGATTCTTTTCTTATAAGAATATTCTCATTAAAAATATCTTGACGGATATGCGGACGGACGGGCAGGGCTAAATCATCTCAGCTCTTCGCCAAGCCTCTTTCGACCTTACATACATAAACTTGTTCTGAACACTTTATAGCAGAATTTATATATCAAATCGCCAATTATTAAGCTTGTCATGAGACAGACAACAGCTTGTCGCCATAAAAGGCATATATACATACAAGCATATATACTTTATATTAAATCTTAAACAACAATTTAAAATTTATCTGCAGTTTACATATATTTACATTGAATACTGTACATTTGTGTATTTGTCAAGTTTTAATTAATGCCGAGGCTAAAATAATTAAATAAAAACTTTTAATGCAGTCCTTTTTCATATAAAATTCTCTATTGTGCCAGGGGAAAAGATAATTAAATACTATTGGAGCTATTAACTCTATACTAAGTAGAGCTGGGACCTGTATGGATTCTCATTACTCGACTACGTTCATAGAATATTTAGCTGAATATTGTTCTGAGTTTATTTGAATGCGTGAATTGAACTGAAAAGAATATATTCAGCATTCATAAACAATTCCGCAAATGTGGAGCTGTTCCTCTGTGTGTGTGTGTGTGAGTTTGTAATAACTGAATATTTTATAAGATTTGCCTTTGCGTGGCGGCTGCCAATTGGCAGCATTGTCAGCGTCACTCAAAGGCATCAAAATGTGAACAAGGAGTCGGGACAATGCCAGCCGCAGCCCACACGCCCTGGCCAGTTGGAGCAGGAGCAAAAGGATTTACAACGCACGCGAGCATCAACAATGAATGTAATTCAATATGCAAATTGTTGACAGCCATTTTCTACTATTTTTTTTTTCCGCTTCTGCCATGGAGTCGACTCCCTGGCATATGTTGTGCTCGCTCTGCTGCTCGCTGCCTGATTATACAGGTTGTCATGCGATGTCGCGCACTGGATTCAGTGCCAGCTATTCGTTAATATTTGGCCGCCAACCAAATATCCAATTGGATATCAACAGATTTGCTCATTAGCAGTTGCACTGCTGTCATATGTCGCCTGACATTGATAATGATGTTGTTGATGGGTGGGCACGAGTGGGTGGCTGGGATGGGTGCAGCCACAATGCTGAGATCCCATTGCCAGTAGCCCGTAATTAATTAGACTCGCAGGCATTTTAAATACGAGCCGAGTCGAGTAGGCCTGCCTGCACTAATTGAACATGAAATGGCATTCTGCAGCGTTGCCTTCGACCGCAAACATCATCATCGCCACTATTAACGTCCTCCAGATAATCGTATTGGCCAAAGACTGGCTCGCCTTCTCAACATCTGTCTCGGAGTGCGCTTTGTACGCTACCCAAAATTCATCAGCACGAATTCCAATGTCGACTAAGTGCAGCTGACAGCACTTGAAAACTGCACAGCGCACTTGAAAGCTGCATGTTGCGCCTTAGGCTGCTGCTCAGTGCTCCGGCACTGGTGTCATCCATCTAAATCAGTGCACATCCGAGCCAAAGTAGCCTCTGCACAGTCATATACACCCTCACACACCCACACTCACACACGTGCAGTCTGTGTGGTCTGCGGTTTCTGGATTTGGCTGTGAGTCGGGCTTTGTGCTCCATCCTCTGGGATGTGGGCTCGCTTTCGTGTGCAAGATTTCAAATTAAATAAGCACAAATCAAATATTTTGCAATTTCTGTCACTGCATGCCATTGCTATGGCAATGCCAATGGCTGTGCATGTAGAAATGGAAATCGAAATGGGCATGGGCATGGGCATGGGCATGGGCAGGGTCCACCCACCCAAGCTTTGAGTGTTCGCCGCTGGGCCCGGGCGCACAGTTTTGGCTCCGGTTATATTGTGGGTTGTTGGGTTCATTTAGACATTGATTTATGTGGTTTTAGCGGCCCTGTTAGAAGTTGTTGCCTTGAGTATATTTTGTGTGTGAAGAGGGCTTGAATGGTTTATTGGCTGAAAAATTAAGTTCGTACTGGCAAGTGTTGACTGTGGCGGAAGTGATGAGGAATCAAGATTATGGTTTCATGCATCACTCCCAAATTGTTGCTTCTGATTTCTGATGTGTGGAGTGGGCTTATTGTATTGGCCAAGGTGCCAACTGTTACTCGACATGTTGTGTTGCATACAAACAAGTTGAACGACTACTTCAAGCATTGAATATTGGAGTCTATGTCTTAAATTAGTTTTAATTTAAATTCCATTTCCATACTTGACATAATTATACCAAGCTAATTACTTTTCGAATGGGCCGCATGCTTGAGTATTTCCATTTCACTTCAAATAGTTATTCAGGCTAAGCAATAGGAGGACCTCTCGCAGTAATCGAGAAACGTGCAGCTTTGACATACGAATGGCAAAGCTTACAAATCTATAAGAATTATAACCTAATGAACCTGAATATTCCTAAATAAATCAGTTATGAAAGGCATAATCATGGATGATTACTATTCGCTATTCTCTTGCGGAAGCAGAAAGAGCGCAAAGAAGAGCTCGAGCTTGAAGTCTAATGCAGGCTGAAGTCAGATTCCACACTGGGAGGTAAGCCAAGAAAAAGGAGGAAATAATCAGAGTCGAACACACAGCAGATCAGACTAATGATGCTAAAGTCTTATATGGCCCAATCCAGCCCAGAAATAAACAAAATAGTTTATTATGCATAGACTCAACTTTTTGTGTGAATGCAAATGAAATATATTTATAAATAACAATACTTTAAATAACAAAATTAATTTTGTAAGTAATCAAAATTAAGAAATATGATATGTAATTCAATAAAAAATGTATATTATAAGACGTTTTTTATTTTTATTTTTAAATTCAGTTAAACAAGAGCAAGAAAATTGCCTCGATTACATATTGTCGTCAGACTCTTCATATCTCAACTGACAGCTCTACGATCTCTTTTGATTCTATGTAAACAAATTTCTATAATTTCGAGTGTTTGTGTTAGAACTTCAAGATCCCTTATTCTTATCGAGGCAACTATGCAAAAAGTCATATATAAACAGCAAAAAAAAAAGTCTTTTATTATTATAAGTAATCGTTGCGGGCCTTAGCAGAGTATCAGATGACACTCTCCAGCCATTCGCTGTCGCAATGACCAACAAACAGAAATTTGATCAGTGTAAGTTAATTTCTGTTGTTTACTTTCGAAAACGCTGAGCAGTGCAACAATTTACGATAAACACACTGCAGTGGGGGTCTGCCAGAGTAAATTGCAAGCGAAGCTATTGCTAGGCTCAGCTCTGTGCCAGATTTCAGGCAAGTTAGTTAGGCAATGAAAAGCAGCCCCATTTCGGGCAGCTGATCTGGGCATTGATTGTGTGCGCCGGTGGAAGCGGCCGAGGCGCCGCCAGCTGGCGAGTGAGCGCGGAGGGCCGCTGCTGACTAGCTAATTAGTCAGTGAACGAGCAGAATTATGACAAATTAAAATGCAGTGGGGCTGGGGCACATTCTACAACAATGACAGGTGGCACGGGCGGGCAGCCAACACATGCGCACACGTCCGTAATTACCCTTGGCCAGTGCAATAACAAAAGGCAGCCAAATGGCCAGGCTGAAGCCGGCCGGAGAGCCCTGCTGCCGGAGAATGGCCAAAAAGGGTGACGAAACAAAAGCCCGTTGGCATAGCCAAGGCAGAGCACTGGTCACGGGCATGGGCAAGGGTGCGTGTCGCTTGGCGTTCGTCACGGCCGTTTGTGGCTCATTGGTTCGAGCCGAGGTCTGGCCGGGCAATTTTTCATGGCTCCATCCGTAGCATGGCCCGGACGACTCGGCGTTGGCCACGGCCCACATAAATTAACCGAAACGTATTAATTCTTTTTATTTGGCTGCCAGCCCGACTGCCTGTCGCGCGCCGTGTCCTTTTTATTTTATATGCGTGCAAAAATTTATGCTTGAATTAAATATGATGACCAAAAAAGCAGTCGCAGCAGCCGACAATGTTGTGCCTCCGCTCTTATTTACACATGTACAACATGGCGTATGCGCGTCGTAATGTACGACAGCGTGCACAATTAATCTTGCAACGTGTTTTATATGGCTCCTTGCGACGGAGACACCGCCACCGACCCCAGCACTGTGGCCATCATGCTGCGGCTGCGGGTTATAATTGAATTTTCATAGCCATTACCAGACGTCGACGACGTCCTCATCGTTCTTGTTGGCTCGGTCATTATTTAAATGTAACGACGCTTTATTATTACGGCAATCGAAAGCAAATGATTCTCGGCTTTATAAATATAAATCAAATTAGAAGCAAGAAAACAGCCGCGCAGAAGAAGTAGAAGAACAAACCCAAGCCACATGTTGCACGGCCATTTGGTCAGCGTGTGGCGTGCGGATAATGTGCAAAGCGTTTCCTTAGCCGGCGGACAATATAAAATGCCCATTTATCGAGCAACAGTGCGGCCATCATTAGCAAGGACTACACCAAAATGACATTCAACTACAGACTGAGTATGCTAATAGGCAGCAGAGCAATTTGACAACTTGGACGGCTCGCCCAGCCAGGAGGGTTGATAACAAAAGGCAAACAAAGATAAAATAGATGCGAACATAAAAATGAGACAGATTACGGCTAAATGATATCTAAAGCTCTTGATTATATGCGTTACACTCAAGTCATGCGCAACTTACCGTCTTTACTTGAGTTCAGTTTAAGCTGGAAGCAGAAAGAAGATTATTATTAGATATGCAAATTATGATATATATTACATAATTATATTAAAATAATTTCAATTAAATAGTTGATATTTTTATATAATTTTTTTTATATAATATATATTTTATATAATTATTATCAATATTATATAACCGCAATGTATCTTATGCGAATTATTTGGGTAGCTTTTTAGTTCAATATAAGAAGACAGTTAATAAAATATATATATATAGTTATGTGATAAATGTGCTTAAAGCTATAATAGTTACTCATGGTTTATTTAAAAAATAATAATTATAACTGTCACACATATTCGAAAAGAAGTTTACTCTCTGATAATTGTGGTTTCGTCAGTTAAAAAACTATAGTAAATTATTTTCTTATTCTTGGATACCAAAATTCATCAAGATTGTTTAGCATAATTAGCTCAACATGTTTAGAGTTGAAAGTTTTAAGTTTTAGGTGCAAGAAAAGGCTAATAAAAATAGCTAAAGTCCCTGATCTCAGCTGCAATTTATAAATATATTTGATATATAGTATTGATTATATAATATATATACATTAAATATTCATTGTATCTTAAAATTCACAATCAATTGAAAATCAAAAGATATCATAGAGTTGAAATATTTAAGTGCAAGAAAGGCTAATAAAAATAGCTAAACTCCCTGATCTCAGCTGCAATTTATAAATATATTTTATATATAGTATTGATTATATAATTATTATTCATTGTATCTTAAAATTCACGACAATCAATTGATAATCAATTACAAATTTGAACTCATTCAACTTGATCTATAGTTATAAGTGATCTAATTTCCACTTGAAATCATTTTGATGGAGGCATAGCAAAATGCAGGCAAGTTGTCAAGAAACTAATGAATAGAGTAGGTTAGTAGAACAATACTGTTAGGCCATCATCTCAAAATCTATCTACAAAAAAACTATCTAAAAAACTTCTGAAGTTTTAATAGATTAATTTTCTGATTATTTCTCTATTTCTGTTTATTATTATTATTTCTATCAAAGGCGTTGAGGCTATGTTTATCCAAAAACAAAGCAGCAGCTAAATTGAATGTGCAATGCTTGCTGCCCAGGTGAGCTCGCTAAACAAGAGCTACATTTTTTTATAAACCAAGTGAGCCCAGTGCGCAGCAGCCTCACAGCACGCGAACAAAACTATGCAAAGGCCCAGCAGGCTTTTCAGCAGCTGCTCAAACTGCCCATTAGTGAGCAGCGGCTGCTGCTGCTGCTTATACCCAACCAGGAGGCAGTGGGATCCATGCGGCTGCTCTGTCATTTTGTCAACTGGGCGGGCTAACCCCTTAAAATGGCATGAGTGCTGTATGCTGGCAAGCATTCGTTGAGCATTTTCAATCCGTCAAATTGACGCTAAGGCAAAGTACATACACGCAATGTAAATACAAATAAATGCCTTCGGTTTGTATAAATTGGCAATCATGTCAAGATATCTGTGATTTCTTTACTTGCGCAGCCAAAGCCATTTGTTTAAGTGACAAATATGATTTCGGGCGCAGTGCTTGGAGCTGTCTCAGGCATTGTTCAGCTTGTTGATGCCAGGCAAACAGTACAAGGCGAGATAAACAATCGATCAAAAAATTAGACAAATCATCGTTCCATTGTTGTTGTACAATAAGCAAAAGTCAAATGTATTCACAGCGTGACGACCTGCCGACCATACCCTGAACACAAACACACGCACACGCACACATACATGCACACCATGGCTGGTCAAGCAAACAAAAATTCACCTGGACGCGAGCTGGACGGCTAAAAGGCAAAGGCAAAGCCAAAGGAAAATTCAATTTTAGCTGTCAAAAATCTAACCAATATTGGCTGCGTGTGTGCGAGTGTGTGTGTGTGTGTGTGTGTGTGTGTGTGTGTGTGTGTGTGCGCGCTTTCAGGGGGCGTAGCTGTGAGTGCTATCGCCGAGCACAATCGATTGAAAACATAAATGAAATTGACAGCCTGGTGACCAGCCTCCATTAGTGCGTGCTTGCACTGCCCCTTTTGGCAGAGTCAGCCCTTTGATGTTGCCAATAGATCCGCATCCGTAGCATTGTTGAAAGGGGCGTCGCAGGTGGGCGAGAGGTGTTCATGTGTAAGTAAGGTATCAAATTAATTTGACATTTGCTTTGTCACTGCCAGCTCAGTATGCGAGTCTAAAGCTCCAAGGTTTTACAGGCCATCAATGCCAGTGGCCATTGTCAACAATCTGCATGCTGATAATGATATGTAGCAAGGGCTGTTAGGGTTGTCCAGGTGAGTTTGTGTGCACACAGCACTTCGATTCCCAACTGCTATAACGGCTCTGGCTTAAAGCATTCAGCTATTTGGCTTATTGCCACTTGACCAAAGGCAAAGTATGGGCTTTTAAAGAAATTAGCACACATTGGCGAACTTCCGATACGAGTCTCTGTTGTTGTTTTGATGAACTAAGCCAACAGAAATGTATGCCGGAAAATAAAAATAAATAAATAAATATGAACAACAGAACACTTTTCAGATAGATCCGACCGCCACCCACGAAATGTGTGTTGCAAAAAAATAAAGAAAAATAAATCTAACTAAATAAAGAAGAGAACGAGGAGCATGCCAATAAGGAAATACCCTAAGATAATTGGCTTAGAAGCTGTTTATCGAACAAGGAAGATTGAAAAATATATAGCAAGAGGAAGAAGATGAAATATCTTTAACAAAATAATAATAAATCATTTTATGTCGATAGGAACAGAGTGATAAAAAATAAATAAAAAATAAAATAAATATATAATAAAAAGTTTATATATAATATATATATAATAATAAATCAAGTTATGTCTATAGGAACAGAGTGATAGGTAAATGCGATATTTATCAAATTAGTTAAGGATAAAAAATATTTAAAAAATAAATAAGAAATAAAATAAATATATAATAATAAAATGTTTATTTACTATATAGTTTATGTCTCAAAAAACTTTAAAACAAAATTAAATATATATATATTTAAGAAAAAATAAATAAATAAATTAAGAAATTAAGAAATTAGCTTCATATAATTGCCATAGCTGCCGACAGCTGCGCTCTTCAGGCTATATGGAAACTTGCCGTCGGCTATGGCTCATATTTCTCGAGCATAGTGTGTTACCCTCTACAGGTGGCAGAAAATGGATGTTATTTTTTAATTTACCTAAAATGCTACCAACACACGGACAGACCGGCCATTAATGTGGCCAAATACAAACAGCCAAAATAATAATATGGCAAATGGACAGTGGAGCGCAGAGTGGCGCATGGACCACTGAGCAAACATGTGCACGGACAGCGAAGCTATTGTTGCCATCAATTTATCGCCTTCAACTGGATATAAATTGCTTTATACCAGAATCAGAATATAATAAAAAAATTTGTTATTTATTATTTAAATTATTTAAATTTAAACCTTTTTTATTATATATTTTATAATATTATATTTTATATAATTTAATTATTTTTGTTTTCTTTTTATCTTATTTTTTTTCCTAATTTTTACTGTCTCTGAGCCACTGTGCTAGCTATTATGTCATAAGCCCCGCTACTTAGTGGCGGATTTTGTTTTTATAGCAAACTGTCTTACCCCAAGTGCCGCGGCGTGGCGCTGCATTAAGACCTTGGCGCTGTTTGAAGTTCTTTGAATTCGGTGAATAGGTGCGTTGCCTACATAACGACCGCCTGTCAACGCAATGGAAGTTATAAACTAATATACTTATGGGTGTGAGTGTGAGTGTGTGCGTAATGCTGATTTGGCTAAGCTTTGCCACCCACCACTCTAATGAATTGATTTGCTTTTCTTTTTGTACGCATTTTGTTGTTGTTGTTTTCTTTTCGTTTTTCGGCCATCAAATAAACTTTGTGAGTAATTTATGTGGCAGCGCCTGATGCCTATCTGGGGAGAAGTCCGTTGTTGTGCCTATCGCTAACTCATGATGTTGTAGTTCAGCTTTTGATAAGGCAACAACTGTTGACTCGCCGCTCTGATTTATTTGGTTTTTTAAAACGCATTTTTAAGTGCACACACACACACACGGAAAATTCTGCTGACCTTTTATAGTCGTTCATAAAAAAACTGTTTCATTCCTGACACGGGCCGTGGCTCTTATTTACGTTGGCATTTTTGTACTTGTATTTTTTGTACTAATTAAAAATTGTATATTTATCAAAGTTGGCGCATCGTCGCAGCCAGCAAAGCCATTTGCCGAAACAACCGACAAAACTAAAAACATATGCGGCAGGCACACGCATATGGACATTACCCAACCCCAAGCCCCAACCGAACCGAAACGCAAACGCAAACGCCAACGCAAAACCAAGTACACACCCATATTTCGCATACAGAGAAATGTTTGCGGGCAAAAAGATTTTGTTGACAGAAGTTTACAATAAAACGAAAGTTTAATGCACAAGTTTTTGCCCGGCAAAGCTTAGCTCTGAGCATGCAGTCCCCTAGCCGGCGGTGTTTGGTGGTCTGTTTGCGCAACTTACAGCCAAAGTAAACTCATTACCAATGCAAACAAACAGGCGGTGAAACTTTTAAAAACCGCCCAGAAACTATTTGCCTGGGCGAGCTTCAAACGTAACCAAATGAAAATCATAATAAAGCATTTATAAATGCATATACATATATACACTCATGTATGTGTGTGGATACATTAAGAATAATAATTAAATACTCTCATTTCAGTGCAAAAGTCAAATTGCGCATACGCCACAGTGTCCTGCATGCCGAAACCTTACACTCCGTCATTGGCTTTGCTGGTTTGCTAACCGGAAACATTGTTCAAATATTTCAAATATTATGCCTAAATGACATGCACAAATGTCCCTGGGCGGCTGCGGTGTCTTTGTGTATCGAATTGCTCCATTGATGAATTTATTTTAATTAGTTTCCATTTGTCCGCGTGCCCTGCCGCAGTTAATTAATATGCATTTGGCAAAATGCACAATAATTACACGTTAACCTTTGTACGGCATTAATTATTTAACAAACTTTTGTTTGCTCACAAAAATAATGCGAAACTTTTTATTTACCCACAGCGTCAGCAAGAGTCGAAAACATTTTTAATCGCTTTGCCAAAGTATCTTTGGGCATAGCTAACAATGCTACTCAATTGGTATCAGATTGCGAGTGGGCCTAAGGGCAAACAGTTCACAAAAAACTGTTAACTTGAATATAGGTGAAACAGATTCAAAACTATTTTAAATGATTATTTGGAGTGTCAATTGCTATGATGAATGTGGCTATTGGATGGGAGTTTCGAAACAAAAGGAAGTTTAGTATGAAGAGTTGTAGCTTAGAAAGAGGGAGAGAGAGAGTGAGACTGAGAGACAGGGAGACAGTGAGAGAGATAGACAGAGAGAGAGAGAGAGAGAGAGAGAGGGAGAGTGAGTGAGAGATAAATAGAGAGAGAGAAAGACAGAAACTCAGAGAATTAAAGAGAGAGATTGAGTGGGAGACGGACAGAGACAGACAGAGAGAGAGATAGACAGAGATAGACAGAGACAGACAGAAAGCGAGAGGGAGAGTAAGATAGTGAGAAAGGCAGAGGGAGAGTAACAGAGACAAAGAGAGATAGAGAGTGAGAGAGAGTGAGAGAAAAACTCAGAGAGATAAAGAGAGAGAGAGAGAGAGAGAGAGAGAGAGAGAGAGATAGACAGAGAGATAGAAAGCGAGAGGGAGAGTGAGATAGATAGAAAGGCAGAGGGAGAGGAAGAGAGACAGATAGAGAGTGAGATAGAGAGAGTGAGATAGAGATAGAGAGAGTGAGAGAGATAGACAGAAACTCAGAGAGATAAAGAGGGAGATTGAGAGAGAGACAGACAGAAATAGAGAGAGAGAGAGAGAGAGAGAGAGAGAGAAGGAGAGGGAGAGAAAGAGAGGGAGAGACAGAGAGAAAGTGACACAGAGAGAGAGAGAGAGAGAGAGAGAGAGAAAAAACAGGAGATAGAGCGACTGCGAGAGAGAGAGAGAGAGAGAGAGAGAGAGAGAGAGAAAGAGAGAGCCTTTCAATTTTAGTTTTCATCTCCTCTCTAAAAATTATATGATTTATTTTAATAAAATATCCAGTTAAATAAAGCCAAAGACGAAGATGCTGTTTAAATCCAGCTTCCCACATCAAGCAATTATTTAAAAAAATAAATCCACAGCAGAGTATTTATGTTGTCGTTGTTAACAACAGCTTACACTGAGTCCTGCAGTTTTTTTGCCTCCTTCAGTTTTATTGTTCGTGTGAACACGACGCGTTGTAGTTGTAAAGCCGCGAGGAGAGAGAGAGAGAGAGAGAGAGAGGGCAAAATGCTAGTTTTGTAGTCATTTTCGTGGGTCGTTGGGCACAATGTGTAATGTGTAATTAAAATGTGGCAGATAACATCATGGGGACACGGCCGCATTTCCGCTGCTCTGGCTCCGCTGGCTGCAGCAGATGTTATTGCAGCTGGCAAGGCACTCATTAACCGCTCGGTAATAATTAATTGAGATATGTATTACAAGTGCCAGGGGCCATGGGCTATGGGCCGTGGGCAGTGGCAGTGGCAGTGTCGGCCAGTCGGATAGATACTGCTTGTTAATTTATTAATAAATTTGATTAATGCACTGATGTTCATCAAGTATACGCTAAGTGGCACGACGGCCATTAAGCCGAGTGCATTTGCAAACCTCAAGCTGCACCAGATAATCACATTAACTTTTCTACTTAACGAATAATGCGATTAGCGCCAAGCTGGCACCGTTCGGGGCGCAAGTTGAGCGCCGAGCAACAGTTGCCATAATGGTTGAAACAAAGTGATTCGCAAACTTTGGCCAATGACCACGAAAACCTAATCCCCGGAGCACTCACAGCAGCCACTCACAGTTTCGTCGGACCAATTAAGAACGCATTTCACGCTAATCGCGTGGCTGGCTCGCTGGCTCGCTGGCTGGCTGGCTGGCTGGCTGGCTGGCTGGCTGGCTGGCTGGCTGGCCGGCCGCATTAACTGCAGTTGAGTGCATTTCATTTAAATGAATTACAAGCGAAATATGAATGCCAGTTGATCCAACTAAGCACCATCGCAAGGCAGCGGACGCTGTCCGTGACCGTGCCAGGAATTCGCTCAATGCTCATTAAGCAGCAGCCGCATGAACACCAAATGTTAATCAGTTTTTCCATTCTATTTACGAGTGGAGTGCCAGAGCGAAAATCACAAAACACAACAGCGCACAAAAATTGGTAATTAACGCTTTACACTGTGCTGCAGGATGGCGGCCAGGATGGCTGGTGGTGGCGGTAGACGGGCACAAAGAGCTACTCAAAGGCAAAGCGAGAATCAAGGATTTTTCTACGTTAATTGGGAATGAATTAAATTAATTAGCGTTGAAAACCGAACTGACGTCAATAGTACCGAAAATCTTCGCTCCAATCGTCTGTTGCCAAGACAACCACTGATGACGCGGCCCGCCTGACGGAAGCTTTAATAATTTGGCCTGGCCATCTGTCGTCGCAGCAACGGTCACAGCCAATTTGCGGCTTAGGCTTAAGCAGCTCGATATTGAAACAATTATTCCAAATATTATTGTGCCTCATGATGACGTTGGCGCTGCCAGTGCCGCAGCTGCTAATGACGTTCCAGCTCTGAGCTGTTAAGCGGATATTCCATTTCGCATTGTACACATAAACATACCATACATATGTCAATATGTACACATACACACACATATACAAATATATAAATATTTATGCTGCAAATTAGCAGGCCCAGTCGTGTGCAGGAAATACATATATTTTAATTAAAAATTGATTGTGTCATTTGCATTTTATTTACGAATTCACTTGAAGACTGAGCGAGGAGCTGCTTAGCCAGGCCTAGATTAGTTTAAGTCTCCCTTGATTGCCGGCCATCAGCATTGATAAGCTGGCCAATTAACTCTATAAAGGAAACCCTACGAGCATAATGAAAGCCCGAATAGGCTTGGACTCAGATAAAAGCCTATTGACAACAGCACACACATGCATATATCCCTTTCAAATGCGCATGTTAACTACAGCTGGAGCTGCAACTAAGTACAATGCAGAAATTTATAAAACAAATGATAAATAATTCAATGGAAGTAGATTAAGGACAGAGAGCGGGGCATGCAAATTGAATGCGACAGCAGCTTTAACTGTTAATAAATTTGAATTGTGCTCCCTTCATATACATGTAAAATATATAGAAAATAAGCCGCAAGTTCATATACAGCTCGGCGCAGCAGCTTAAAATGACTCTTGGAATAAGCTCGCTTAATGTTCTTATCTTCATAGAGCTGTCTCTCTCACTTACTCTTAGTGCACCCATACATATAGGCAAACCTGATGCCATTTACCTATGCAATATTCCTACATGTGGCTTCTACTCTTTGACTTTGTCTGTGTGTTCAATTTGTGCTCACGACAAATGGAATTTGTCGACTCTGCCACGACTCTTAAATCAATCAAAAATTAGCTAATTAAACTAGATAAACAAAGGCTTTAATAAACTGTCGTAAATGATAGGAGTCAGAGTTGCCGAAAAAGCTCAACAATAACAATAATAATAATTTTACTAACAAATAATGCCATAGTATTAATATTGTAATCAGATAGAAATTTGAATTTCTTGACATTTATTTAGTAAATTATCTATATATATATATAAATTTATATATATATATAAATTACACAGGTTTAGGTCTCTATAAGTGAGACTCTAGCCTATTAAACCTGCCATAGCTTCACTGATTACACTAGAGATTGATTTCACATTTTTTGTCAGCAGCTCAATTTATCAAAAGAACAATGGCCTTGGGGCTTATATATATATAAGTTATTTAAATAATTTCGTCACACTCTGCCAATTGACTTTTCATTCGGCCCGCAGGCAATTCCAACTTATGCAAAAAAAAATACAATTTGAAAATATTTTTATTAAATGGCAAATGCAACAAAATGAGCAAATCAACAGATGCAAAAGAGAAATCATATATATATTATATAATTTAAAGATAAATGCAACTATTGCAAGCAAAAAAGCAGCTGCCGAACGGGGGCTGAATAACAAGTGTTGTTTCCAGTTCGACAAGTGAAACAATAAAGACAAAAATCGATAGAAAATATTCTGTGTATTGTGAATGCAATAGAGATATGTGTCACACAAATATAAATATGTGTGTGGGCGTGTGTGTGGGTGTGTGCATGATGTTCGTGCAACTGTAAATGCAGCACAAAGTAAACTGAACTAAAAAATAAATAAATAACAAATCAAGTGCAGCGAAGATTAAATACTCTTTGATATAAAACTATATATATATACAGCAGATGTGTCCTCTAATGATATTCACGAAAATATGTTTATACAGAAATTCAATTTAGGAAGAATTGTTGTTGTAGCTCAAATACTATGCAGAAATCTCAAATGTAAAGCAAACTAAATGACAAATTTGAGGGAGATTCGTAAAGCAATTCATTTTACCTCCGCTAACTGGGCTAGCCACAACACTTATTTAATGAAAAACAGAGATGAATATGCATAGAAAAATGAAATTGAATATTGCATTAGCATTCAAGATTGTGTTGTTCAGTGTCCATGTCCTAATAGCCCCGGCAAGGGTATCGCAATGTAGCGAACGTGGCGAGAGCAGCTGTCAATGTGGCAAAGCCAGAGCAACAGTGCTGCCAATAAATAAATGCACACAGGCATAAATAAAGCCCTCTAATAGCCAACAGAAAAGAACTGTTAAATGTCATTATGGCTGGGCTTGTAAACACGCCATGTTGGCTGTTGACAATTACTTTTTGGGCTGCCAATAAGCAGGGCCAATGACAAACTCCAATAAATCGCCTAATTTAATTAACAAGCTGGAGGAAAACAAGTCAGTGTACTCCTAGCGGGTGTCTCCGACGGGAAGATGCTCTATGTAGAGATACTCTTGGTGTATAAAACGATAAATAGTTGGGTAAACAGATGAAAGTCAACTCTACTATTGCTACGGACTTGATCCTGATAATGATTGCAATGACTTCATTATCCTGCACGGGAGTCTCCGACTGGAAGATGCTTAATGTAAAGATATGTGTAGATCTATAAATCCAGAAATAGTTGGGTAAACAGATAGCTGAAAGTCAACTCTACTATAACTGCGAATTTCTCCTTGATACTGTGTACAATGTCCTTATTATCCTGCACGGAAGTCTACGACTGAAAGATGCTCAATGTAAAAAAATTTCTAGATCATTAAAGCCAGAAATAGTTGGATTAAAGTCAACTCTGCTATAACTATACTATAACTATGCTACCTTAACCAATTGCTACTCACAAATATCCTTTCAATCATTTTCAATTCGCACAGGGTATAAAAATTAAGCAAACAGTCAACAAAATAAATAAAGCTACTGCTGTCAATGGCGCAGCAGAAACAGCGGCATATGATAAACCGAGCATATAATTGATTTAAGTATACACACACACACACACACACACACACGCACATGCACATAAATTGGTATAGGTATATGTATGTATATGTGTCCTATCTGTGGAATAGCTGATGTTCCGCGACAGTTCAGATTGTCAGCTGAGTGGCAGACAGGCACGAAATTGATTTCCAATAAGCAGCTTGCCACGTTAGATTGTGTTAATTTTACGCTAAATCTGTTTTAGCCCAGACTTCATTGATAAACTTTGACATTGATGAGTTAATGATGATGGGGAATACACAAATACAAACACACATGCACACACACACACAGACTCGCACACTCGCACACACAAGCAAACAAAATGTCAAACGCTCGCGTCTGAGGCATGGCGAGCGGCTGGCTGCTTGTTAACTCAGGCACCCTGTGGTGGTGGTGGTGGCGGTGGTGTTGACGGTGTTAGTGCTGGTGGTGGTGCTGTAGGTAATGCTTTTGATTTTATGGCTAAAGTTGGCAACGACTTTGTCATTTGTCATGGGCATAGATATGCCAAAAATGAAGTCAACGCAGAGCACAGTACTTTGAGAACTTTTGTTGTTCTATTGTGAGTTCGTATGCTGCGTAAAAATTATTATTATTAAACACTAATGCTGCGTAATTAACTAACAAAGGAATTATCGATAATTGTGATAAATTGTTTGGCTATAATTAATTGGAGCTTTGGGAATGTCGACGGCCAGAAACACATTATGAAACGCATCTAAAAACATTTATTTAGCAAATGGAAGAAAGGTACTTCATTCTAGCGGAACCAAACTTTGTATTAATCCATTGCAAAAATATTTGAAATTCCATTAAAACTATGTTTATTGATATGGCTATTGCAAATGCTCACAAATATTTGCATTTCAGCAGAATTTTTAAATATTTACTATTGAGCAGAACAAAATGATACAAATCGCCGATCATTAAAAATGCCAACAGAAATTCTCGGCTGAATGCCTCGATTTGGCCAACAATATGCGGGCCAAATCGAGGTAAAATGCGAACCAAAATGCACTTCGCTGAGGCTGTTTAAGAGAACTCTGGTTTATCCAGAGTGGAACTAACGCAGATTCTGTAAATATCCTTGAACAATTTCTTATATTCAGTATACAGAAACAGGTGGGCTCTGCCCACCTGATAAATGGGAAAAAAATGCTTCGCACTGCCTCTAGCCGGGCAGAGAAAGTTTCTGGCAAAAATATATGTATAAATGGAAAGACCGCAGTGCAAATAACCAGGCTTTGGTAATGTTAACCAAAAACTCAATTTCCGTTTGAAAACTCATTTCGCATTTTTGGTTGTTTTAAATCAACAGCAACAGAAACAGAAGTCGCTCAGGCCGGCAGACAAACAATTGCGTAAAAACAATAAACAATGCTGGCAACATCAACAGCAATCGAGTGCACTTCTAGGGGTGCTTTGAGGGGGGTGGACGGGCGGAGAGTTGCCTGGAGAGACCACTCCGCCGGCAGTGGGCAACGCATTGCTCATGTGCATGCTCATGTCCACAATTAATTTACAATAAAACAATCAATTGATTACCCTTACATCCGGCCGTGTAGCGGAAATTGTGCGCAATATCCAATTGTTGAGCTGCCCTGGCCCGACCGGGCGCTGCCAGCAAACAGGGCCAGCAGTGTCAAGTAGCAGAAAAACTTTCGACCGCAACAATAGGCAAAGCGGCGTGCACGAAATTGAAAGCCCCAAATTGACAAGCCGCCGGTTAACTGTATTGACAGGCGCCGGCATCGGCGCGGGCACGGGCACGGGCACTGGCGCGGCCACCGCCACAGGTGCAGACAAACAAAATAGCCGCGACCCTTTGTGAAAACTAAAACCCCTTAATAACAACTACACAGCTGCCGCGTCAATTGCACCTGATTAGTGTTGAAAATACGGTCGCGTGCGTCGAGTCTAACTGTTTTGTAACACCTTGGGGCTTAATGAATTCGTTACGCAAATTCATTACAAATGCAAAGGCAATTTACAGGGGGGAGCGGCCTCGACACGGCAATACCCTGCACTGAGAATGTGAGCCGTTTGAGTATTCCTTTCTTGAAGTCAGCTTAAATATTTATGCAAAACAAGTTTGGTCCTCCCACTGAAACCATGGAACAGGCCTGCCTGCTCAAGACGACCAGTTGAGTCGGTCAGCTCTGGCCTATCCGAGTCTATCGATCTAAAGACTTAATGGCATGCATTGAAGAGTTTGATTGAGCTGCCATAAGTTAGGTCCAGTTTAAAAGGAGACTGGATATTTCCTTACATCACCCAAACTTAAGCCAAGCGGCAGCTGTCACTGGTGTGTATACAAAAAAAAAACATTGCTTGTCTATTTTTAGTATTTGGCATGACAAATAAGTGACAAGTGGCTTAATTAGGCGCATGGCAATTGCGGTTTGAAGCGTGTCAGTGGCGAGTGCATGTCAGCAGCAGGCGAGAACACAATTGACATACAAGCAGCCGGAGGCGAGGGGTTGTTTATGCTTTTTGTCGGTGGGGGTTGCCCCTGCCTAACTTACCTAGGCAGAAACTTGTTATGCAAAACATAAGTTTCCAGCGTTGTGGGTGGCGTTTAAAAAGTTAACACTAGTCAAAGTTAACCAAATTTGTTGCATACTTTGCTGCGCCGCTTCACAAAACACACTGAGCGAGTGCACAGCAGCCGACAAGGCAGCGGCACAGGCAGCTGTATATAATGAGCACGCGCTGCCACCCACTCGTGGCGCCGCACAACTGGGGCGTCCTGAATGGATATGGATGTAGAGCTGCTGAGCAAAACTTGCGCCAAAATACTCAAACGCAGCGGGCGCTCATCAGCAGCAGCAGCCGCAGCAGCAGCATTATAATGAAAGTGGAAAGCGGGGAAAGCGGGCAAAGCACAATGGTTGAGGCACAAGAATAACGGCTTAAAATGCAAAACTTTTTCATAGTCTGATAATAATTTGCATTTCGCTGTTTCGATTACCAATAAGCGTTCTTTTTAGACTAAATATTTATTCAGGCTCTGTTCAAGCGTTTACTTTCGTTGCAGATTTTTCCCTGCCGCTTGGCTGCGTTCGCCCATGTCTAAAAATTTGGAAGCTCTTCGAGTCCTTGTCAAGGGCATTCAAGTTATTCATGAGCAAAGGAAAGACAACTGGGAACTTTAACATTTTCATTCACATTCACCTTATATTGTTTTTCCCTCGTCCTCTGCTACTCTGTCAATTGTGCAAAATTTAGCTTACGAAAGCTTACGAATTTCCGAAAACTATTGATGTCCGTGTGCATATCTCAAGAGCCTGTAAGCTCATTGTGAACATACAGGTTTTTTTGTCTGAATATAGAGAAAATGTTTTTTGTATATAACAAGCATATTTGGGACAATTTGGTGAAGCATACTAGACCGAATTATAGCAATATATTATACTTGAACCCTTGTTGACTTTAACATTATATGAAAAGATAACTAAAGTGAACTTTATACTGAGAAAATATACAAATACTCATAATACTGGCTTGGTAGAAATACGTAATAATTACGAGCTTGAAATATGAAATACTTTTAAACATTTTTTATTTTTAATTAAAGTTAATTTTAAATAAAATTATTTATTAAAGCAAATAAAATAAAATAAAAATAACTTACAAAAAATAAATATTAATCATTAATAAATAAATAAAAATTGTAATTGTCATTTCAGTTATAGATATATTATATTATATAAAAATAGTTTATATTATATATGTATAAGTATATGTAAGCTTGAATATCTTTCATAAATTTATTGATAAGACGAAGCTAAAATATACCTCGAAATGCTTGAAAATAAATATTTAGCTCAGTCAAGAGCAAAGGTGTTAAGTTAATGAGCCACAGCGTAGGATTCCTTATTATCTGTTAAGAAGCTTCAACTAAGCTAAACATATACTAGCTTAAGCCTATTGAAATTTTTCGATATGTGTGATTGCTAATATATATTTAAAATAAATAATAATATTGTATATTATATTTAATAATATATATATATTTTTGTTAACTAATATATAATAATATTATTCATTATTATTTAGTTTATAATATTTATTTTAATAATTAAAAAAAAATTGAATATAATTTAATATATAATAATATTATTCATTATTATTTAGTTTATAATATTTATTTTATTAATTAAATATAATTTAATATTAATTTTTCTATGATATATTATAATTATTTTTTGAATTTCAATTAAATAATATATTATTTAAATAAAATATGCTGATCCGTATTTTTTTTAAGCTTATATGTTTCCTCTGCATCCATTGTGGCATATTAAGTTTATTGGCCTTACCACCCGGCGACAGGTAATAGCAAATGGATTCAAATACACAAACATACACCCACACATACATACATCGTCTTTGAGCTGTTGCTCCATCATGAATGCGACTTCATTAACTGACTCAGTGACGTCAGCGCACTTCTTGGGGCCGACACTTATTGATATACAGTGAAACTATATGAAATTCATTTTCATACACAGAGCGCACAGCTGTCAGGCATTTAAGCGTCAGCATAGCGCTTAGTGCTTAGTGCTCAGTGCTCAAGTGCCGCTGGCGCCAAAAAATTTGACCCACTTAGAAGGCCAACAACAAGAAATGGCTAAAACATGAGCCGTGCCATTTGCCAGCCGCCATCCGCCAGCCGCCAGCCCCGTTGCATGTGGCTCAGCACTTAACTCAATTTGCAATGTAGCTGTCGTCTTTGTCGATGTTGGTATTGTTATTGTTGTTGTCGTCGTTGTTGTTGCTGCTGTTGTTGGTGTTTTTACCGCCAAGTGCAGCACAACGAAATTGCTGGCATATTACGAACGACACTAGCGTATTGTTATTATTGCTGGTGCTGCTGCCATTGTAGATGGCGTTGTTGTTGCGGCTTGCGGCAGCCACGCCGAAGTCGTCTTGGCTCTGTCATCAAAATCGAATTGAAATGAAACCACAATTGAAATGTCAGGCAAACGTTGAGAAACATTTTCCTTTTTTTTACTTTTGCTGGTTTTTGGACTCTGACAGACGGCAGATGGCAGCTGGCATCAGGCAGACGACCCACATAAAATTCAATTCACATTGAAGTTTCCATAGCAGCAGCCGCACCCACAGCCGCAGTAGTGGCAGCCGTGGCAATGGCAGCCGTGGAAATCGTACGCGCGCCCATTGCGCGCCATTTTTCGAGCCGATGCCTTCAATGGAATCATTGAACTGCCATCGCCTGCTGCGCGAGAGCACAAGGCGCAACAGGAGACGACGCCATGACCAGACACCCACACACAGACACACGTATGCTGATAAAAACAATACAAACAGCAGGCGGCTGGCAATATTTGTAGGCCCTTTAGCCGGCAGCGCGTACAACGCTATCAGCACCCGGCCAGCATGAATTTAGCTTTGCACTCGGCATCGCCTTCCACTAGGTGTCACCATGTGGGCGTCTTTGTCAATAGTTTGGCGTCAGCCCGTCACCCATGTGAGCATGTGCTCGGTGAATTGCTGGCCAAGTTGAATGCATAAAGCAGTCATTAGAAGAGTTTGTCAAATGAGCTGCGAACTGTTAGAGAACTGTTAGAGCATGGGACAAATTGAATTCCAGTCACGTGCAGACAATGACGCACCAATCATCCTCTAAAGTACATTTAATAGCAAAAAATAAGAAAAAGCGAGAGAGAGATGAGTAGTATGATGCAGGCCAAATACTCTGTGCAGAAGTGGACTAAAGGAGGCAAAGGAAAGCATAGTTTTAGGGGCAGACAAAAGTTTCTTGTCGGCAATATACCCTTTGAGAGGGTATAAGCACTTACTAATGGCAGGGAGGGAGAGAGAGAGCGACGCGAGAAGAAATCCATTAGCCATTGACCAGCTGTAGCAGCTGCATGATACATTATCAAATTGCGGAAGGCAAATGTCGAAGCAGGAAATCAAAATTGAATTTGCCATGTAATCGCAATCGCACTGGCTGGCTATGGCTATGGCTATGGCAATGGCACTGGCAATCTCAATCCCAATCGGTTTAGCCGAGCCAGAGTCGGAGAATACGTAAAAAGTGAGGCGGACTGACTTGTACTCAAACCAGCTAAGCAGAGCGCCACTGAACTGTAGGCCGTGGTGAGTTTCCTTCTGACGGCCGCACAAAGCAGAAGAGCGAAAAGCAAAAGGCAAATGTTGAGCCCACGAGAGCGAGTGCCGACATCAAAACAAAGAAACCCACGCGGCTTAGCCCGAAACTCGTTGAAGTTCTAGTAGCAAAATGAAAAAAAAAAAAAACCCTATAATATAACGCATGCTTTGCGCTCTGAATGACTAAGGCAAAGTTCGCGAAGATTCAACAAATGACAGAACCCACGGGCCAAGCAACAGAGCGCCAAGAGCAGCAGGCGAGGGGGGAAGAAAAGTAGCGGGAAGGAACAGCTTCAGCTGCTGGGCTGCCAGCCAGCCAGCAAAAAGCGTAAGCGCTTTGTGCCTCAGTGACTGGGTCTGTATTTGACATGCGTATGTATGTGTGTGTGTGTGTGTGTGTGTGTCTTGGTGGGTGTATGTGTGGTGTGGTGTGAGCGCAAATTACAGACTAACAAGTGGTCGTTGACTGGCAAGCCAGCGAGGCAGACAACCCCAACCACGACAGTTGATTTGATTTGACAGCAAGACATGACATTTGGGTAACAGACAGTCAGCCAGCCAGTCAACCAGCCAAACAGGCAACCAGCTAGGCAGCCTGGGTGCCAGGCGCAACTGGAGTGAAGTGAAGCTGAAGAAATGCCACGAGTGCTGCCTCAGCGGATGCCCCAAATGATGGGCAGAGATGTCGCAGCTGCTCGTGCTTCTATTACTGCTGCTGCTGTTGGCAAGTGCAAGTAACCGCAAGCTTTCAGAAAGCTACGCCCGCGCTCATATAATGAAGATGGATATCTGCGACCAAGCGACTAGCATAACAATGGGTAACCGGATGTAGCACTCGGAAAAGGAAATGAATAGCAGGACATGGGCATGAAAATCCACACCAATGCAAAAAAAAACGGAAAATTCGCTGCCTTGACCAATGTAACTTATGCCAGGATATATGTATATGTGTATATGGATGGGTTCCAATATATATAGTTAATGATAACAATAATAGATAACTGTTGGACAGCTGTTCCGAATTTAGTAGGGCAGAGTCATGACCACAATAACTTAATTTCCATTAGTTACATTATTAGGAAATAGATAAAATATAATACGATTTTTAATTATTTAAAGTATTTTATATCAATAAAATATTTAATAAAAATAATATAAAATATATAATAATATAAAAATAAATATTTTAAAAATTATTTTAATTATATTTGCACAGTTTTCCTTCCTTTTATAAATTTCCAATAAGTTATAATTAATTTATTTATATATATATATATATTTGCTTTATCTTATTTCTTAATCTATTAAAATAATTATTTTAATGATTTCTCTCTTTTCTCTCTAAAATAAAACTTGAATTGAAATAATCTTATAATTAATATATTATTATATTAAATTATTAATTTAATATTATTAATATAATTATTATATATTAAAATGTTTTTTTTTTTTTTTTTTTTTTTTTTGATAAGAATATAGTATAAATTAGAACATCATCAATACTGTCATAAGAACTCTATAAATTATTCAAATGATTTTTTAGATACCCGGATCAATTAACGATTCAACAGTTTCTTTAGTCAACTTATAAAGTTCAAGGTTCGTTTGGTACCATATAAAACATTTCATCCTAAGTGGCAAGCACAAACATACTCCAAATTATGAAACACCTAATGATATATTATTATCAAAAAGTATAATTTCAAGACGACTTTCCAAGTCTAGTATCATCTAGTATCTAGTATCTAGTATCTAGTATCTAGTATCTAGTATCTAGTATCTAGTATCTAGTATCTAGTATCTAGCATCTAGTATCTAGTATCTAGTATCTAGTATCTAGTATCTAGTATCATAGTAGTATCCAACAGAATGCCTCAATATGAATTTATCTTCCTCAACTCTTAACTCTTTTCGCTCACTGTACTTCTATGTACATAAACATAAATATATTTACAGTTATGCATAGTCGTATATCAATATATCAATATATCAATATGCGTGGCAAACAGCTAAACGACTCGGCATAACTTAGCTCACCTCTTTTGTGTTTCACGCTATGTGCGGATAGTTGTTGCTATTGTCGCTTGTGGCTGCAGTCCGGGTGAGCTGCAGTTGCAAGCGCTAGTTGGCGGTTAACGGAGCCTGGCGTGGGCTAGGTGGGTGGATGGGTTTTATACTGTTTGTGTTTGCTCGACTGCGCTCTCGCTGGTGGTCGCAGGGGGGCGGGGGCGGAGTAAGGCAAGAATGTAGGCGCTCGGCCTGATTGCTAGCAATGTCGTTGGCCGTGTGAGAATATTGCAGATGACTACGGCAATGATGACGACAGCGCCGTAGCTTACCTACGCTTCACTAGTCAGCCTGACGTGCTGAAAAGTCACTTTCGAGTGTTTTCACTTTCCTTGTGGGTGCCTGACTGCGTGCACGTTGCACGTGCGCGTTGGCGCCGCCAGCCAAGTGCCACTTGGCAGCGTTGTAAGTATGAATTTTGTTCACAGGTGCACACACACAGATAAGCGACACGAGCTACAGCCTTGAAACAATGCGAGCCTGTTGTTGCTGTTGCTGGATTTAAGACAGACAATGACTACCCATTCGAGCCACTCGAAAAGTTTTTACTTTTTGTTTTTTAATTTTCCTCGTTTCTCGCTGTCAACTGGGCAGGACGCGGGCGCGTCGATGGCCTCACCAGAGTTTCGGGTGCATTTAGTTGAAATTGAGTTGAGTAATTAAGTTCAGCCGCTTGCGTTGAGTTGCATATTTGACTAGCTGGCTGATGAATGCTAAATTATGCAAGCTCTCGCATATGGCGAAACTGACCCATTAGTACGATGACGTCGACGACGGCGGCGACGCCACATGCTAACATTTCGACAGCGCGGCCGCGGCGGCGTATGAGTAATAACGATGTCGCCAAAAGGAAATTGATTTGATAACGCGCCAACTGGGACTGGGACGGGGACGGGGGCGAGCACGGATACGGAGACAGGGGGCTTGGGCGTGCAATTAACGGGAGCCTATTCAAGGGCTGTTGATCTTTTTGTTTGTAAATAATGTCACACTCTTGTTGTTGTTGCTAGTTTGGCCTTATACTGGTATTATTTATTAAACAAGTCGAATGTTTTGCCACGCGCCACGTAGCACGTTGTCGTTGGCACCAATACCAATGCGTTCGACTCTCGCGTGCTCTCACTCAAGGCACACACATACACACACACACGCACACCTTGCCAAAGAGTGTGGCATAGGACGCGTTCCTGGCGTATATCTTAGCCGATGCCGTAATTTCGAATGCCCGCAGAGAGCCGTAGCAGTGGGTCAACTCGGATTTGGCCAACGCACTTGGACGCCAATACACTTGCCCTGTCACTATCAATAGTTTCACAGATTTCGCGTTTAGTTTGGTAATTTTAAGAATTTATTTTTAATGTCACGCTTTGTGCAGCGTGCTAACCGCGTTGATTTGTTCGCACCTTGACTATTCGTTACTAAACTCAACTCACAGCGAGAGTTGCCCACAGGCCGGGAGCGCAGCGCACACTCGTTGATTTCTCGTGTGCGTGGTGAGTTCCAGCCGAGAGCGTGTGCCAGTCGAGCAGCACAACAGCTGTTGGCGGCACATATGAATTTCAAAAAGGACTCGGCTCAGTTCCAGACTCTGCAGCCAGAAGTAAATATGAAAGCTGAATATTTGATAAACTGATGCATTTTTAATGTAAATTAATAAATTGAAATGTGGCGCAGAAATTTACTTTCTCATCAAATCGAAATATTGTCCGCCAGTTGCACGAAGAGCGTATTCGCGCACGCTCTTTGTGAAGCACGCTCTCGCGCCTTTTTGCTTCACCTCTCTTTCGTCGCTCTCTCAGACGGCACAGCTGTCTCAGCGCCAAGCAGCATTGCTGAAGGAGTGCAGATGTGTGTGAGTGTTTGTGTGTGTTGGTGTGTTGGTGTGTTGGTGTTTGGGTAAACGTTTTGGCATGGAAATCTGTTGCATGAGCGCGATTTGTTATCCTCTTTATCTCAGCTGAGTGTCGCCCAAGTGTCAGTAGTGCTTCTTGCAACATAAATTACTCTGTGGCCTTCCAGCCAATGACCACTTAAAGCAACAAGAAATCAAAAACTGAGCAATCCAAGACAATCGACAAATAACAAAGAAGAGATCAAGAAGAGAGAGAGAAAGAGAGAGAGAGATCGACTATGATACTGTAGTAAAAAGACAGAGATAAACACATGAGCACACTCACACACACATGCATGCTAAGCCAAGCCAGATATGGAGTGTCTGGCAGTCAAGCGCTTCTCTGGATTTACGTAACTGTTGTTGTTATTGTTATTGTTATTATTATTTATGCTGTTGTTGTTGTTGTTTTGTGTGTGTGTCTTTTGCTTCGATTCATTGCCAGCACAAGATGAAATGTGTAAGACAGCAAAAATATTTACAATAAATGCAGAAAATCAAGCGAGTGCAACTGAGTTCGTAATACTCGCTTGGAATAGTTAGATTTATTAGGGATTTGCTGAGCTTGAAGGAGTTGATTAAGTTACTTAATAATGACTCAAAGAATGGCTGATTTTACAGCTGTATATTATGTTTATATTAATATAATATTAATCTAATCATATACAAATTGAATAATATAATACTATAATAATATTGTTTCCCTGTCTAATTTATATATATCATAATATATACCAATATGCACAATATAATGAAGATTTTGGCAATCTTCTGCTTTCATGTGGAACGCCCCTACTATAGAGAATATACTTCCACTGCCTTAGACACAAGCAGCAGACACGAAACTGTATAAAGCCAATATACTTCGCACAGTTCGTGGCTGAATACATAAAGATATGCGTCACTAACTGCTGCTGGCGCCATCTATCGTTGGGTGGCGCCTGCAATTTAATTGAATCCCACAAGCTGTTCCATTCATACTAAATTGATTTCGGTCCATGCGCAACAACCGTTAGCACAAAGCACATTACCCGTTGTGCGTCATCAAAGCGATCCGCATGGCACTGCAGGAAGCCTGTCGCATGTCAGCAGCTCCAAAGGAATGTGTACTCAATATTCATCTGTCTCGCAGTCAATAGTTCTAGTTCTGCTACCTTGACTATTTTATAGCCCGACCATTAGAAACGTATTAAATTTACTTTTATCAATTGATGTGCAGCCAGTTAAAAGTTGCACGCCACATGCCATCAGCTGCCTGGCCGCCACCCGCTCAATCGAAAAATGCAAAAGGCTCTCAGGAAAGCTTAGAGTTTCCGAGAATTTTCTTACTGTTCAGTGCCTGCAAATGCAATTTGACAAGCTGCTTACGAACAATCCAAACTAACAAACTGCAACAATTAGTAAGCATTAGAGTATTATGTATTCCGCATACATAAAGCGCATATATTTCTAGGGATTCAATACGAATGTGACACATTTAGCCGAGATATAATTAAATTGCAATGAAATGCAGAATACGAACTCAATTGGAATAAGAATACGCCATATTTTATTTGGCATTGCGGATTAAATTGTAAAATGATGTATTGATTGACCCTAATCCTATACTCGAACTTTAAATAATGTAAAAAGTTGTTTGCCAAGCAAATATTTATGATACTTTGATATATAAGCAATGGAACTATGTTTATAAGCTCACATAAGGAATCCAAATTGGTATTATACAATTTGATTTAAGTATTCAATATAACTTCTTTCTTTGACTTCTTTAGCCCTAAAATATGCCTCAATTTAGCCAACTACCTTTTCACTGCAGATGAATTGATTTCTAGCGAGCATCCTCTTGAGGTCTGAGAACAGCAGAACGTCATTGGGATCCAGCCTAATGTATACGTTAGAAGCGGAAGCACTGCCTTGCTATCACAGTACAGTTAACTAAGATAAAGATATGAATTTCGATATTGGCGTAAAATATTGGAGCCATGTTTCAGTCATTGTCATATATTTATGGACTATATGTATATATGTAAAATCTAGAAGACTTAAGTTGCCAATGGTATAGCGCCGAGCTTAAGTTATAAGTTGTATAAAATTGTTCTAATGAGATGCTAACGAAATGACTCGAAGTGAGCTAAGATAGCCACAAAATATAGATACTTGAAATTTGTAATATATATTCCATTAGTGTATATTCCACACCTCATCCCAATTCCTGCTTATTCAGAAATATTAATGATTTGCTTGCAATTTACTGTGGATTTTCCCTGTAATTAATGCAAAACTTTGTATATTTTGAATACCTGACTTAACCCTTTGTGCCCTGCAAGCGTGTGCAGCTTTGTGCTTTTTGGCTCTCTTTAAAAATTAAAATAAGAATAATTTGTAGCTATTTTCGCAGCGTCAATGGCAAAGGACCCTGAAGGCTCACACAAACGAAAACCGCAATTAGCTGGAACATCAGGTGGATGCAAGGTTGCTAGGCAGAATGACATGCAGGCAGTCAGGCAGACGGAGGGCAGGCGGCGTATTCTTTTAAACATTTTAATTATTTTGCAACTGTCGTTCGATTATTCAGGACCCGCGGCAATGGCAGGTTGCGCCGCATTGGCATGGAGCTCATCAAACAACCGATGGCAAATGTAGTTTGCAATATCATTAACGGGACGGCCGTGGCAAACGAAATTGCGGGAATGCTGAATATTGAAATGAACTGACGGTAAGGTAGGCGGCGGGGGCGGCCTTGGGGGAGGCGGCACTTAAGAGCCGCTTGTTATGCACTTTTTCATATAAATTAACAGAGTTTTGCACTCCTGCTGCGCGGCAATACTGCAGTGCTGCCGCGTGCTGTAATTTTACAACTTTGTCAACGTTTTTACCGTTAGCCAAAGTAAACTCAATTAACTTTTTGCTGCTTCAACGCTAGCTGCAGCAACAATAAACAATTTTTTCTATACTTCCTGGCCGCCTGGCCGCCTTGCCGCCTTGCCGCCTTGCCGCCTTGCCGCCTGCTTGGCAGAGAGCAAAAGCGTAATTACGCAAGATAACGGCCAAGTGCAGCCGGCTTCTCGTATAAATTGCTTAGAAATTGTAAAGTGTTGGGCTAAATATTGCCGCTGTGGGTATTTGTCAAGGCGAACCGCAGCAAGTGTCAGCTGACATTAACCAAGATTTGTGGCCAGCCATGGCCGAGACGCGCCGCATTAGTCAAGGTTTGCCCAACAGCATTTAATTAAAAAAGTTCCGTTTGCCGCCGTGCAATTAGCGACCTGCACTGAGTTATGATCGCAATGCAGACTTATTAATGTTTGTATGGATCTCGCAGATTTTGCAACATTAATTTAAGTGACATTTTACCAGCGTGCGCACAAATAATAAATGAGCAAAGCAAAACACACAACATATTAAAATTTCATTACGTAGACGCACATACTCCTCAGCTGCCGGCTGGCTAAGGCTGCTGTTAACTCTTTGTTGCATGCAAAAACAGGATAAATAACATCAACGGTAATACATGCACACGCGCATGCACAGGACGACGAACGACAGCAGGACGCATGGCTTAAATATGCATGCAAAGAAAGCTCCGCACATAAGACACCGAGCAGTGCTAAGAAAGCCACCCAGGTATGCTAACACCTATGCATAAATAATGAGCACACACACACACACACACATTGTATGTCGCCGCTAAAAGCGTCAGTGTAATAGCTAAAATAATGGCAAAAGTGCAATTGTGAGTTCAAGTAAATAAAAACTATTCAAATATGCAAAACACAATTCAACAGACAACAAACGCCAAGGGCCTTATACAGGGCGTGTGCGGGGCGTGTGTGCGAGGGTGTCTCAAGTGCATAAATTTAGTTGTTAAAGCCTGATTGATATGTCAGCATAGGTCACAAGCCATATTCACATTGAGAACTGCTTTCAGCAGCTATAGAATTAAATTATTGTTATATTTCAGTCAAAGTGCCGCGTGTGCTATGCACAAAGGTGCACTATAGGTGCTATAGTTGCCAGTCCATACACTTGGCTGAGGTAATGCATGCTGTGTTGATATAAAATCTGTCAGGCATATCGGATATGACAACACAGGCAGCTCTTGGAATACCGCTTATCAACTATAAATAGTATATATTGTATTTCAAACGTCAAGAGCCAACCAGCTTAGGCCTATTTAAGTTTCATTCAAGTCTTCTGCCAGTGTCAAGGGTATTTTGTAGTCATAGCTACAGTCGACGCTGTGCGGCTGTCGCATCTTCCCATATTTCATAAGATTTCCTACTAGAAGTGAAGCAGTCTCACAGCGCTCAAAGGCTTTTTAGTCATACTCTCTATGCGTGCGATGTCAAGCTAGTTGAGTGTTGCATTAATAGGTAAGTGTTTTGGTAGAGAATATTATTAAATGCAGTCAGTGTTAAAAGGTAAATTAATCATTCTTATGCAATGCTTTCAATATTTCTTCATTTTGTCTCAGCAGGTAAGCTATATAGACAAAGTATTGCTGTCTAATCCGATACCAGCAAACGATATAGACAAAGTATTACTTCCTCAACCAATTTCTCCCAGATTTTCCATCGGTTTAAAAGCCAACATTGTGGTCGCGTTGATGCGCAGCTAGATCCGGTGCAGGTTCCCGTAACTTGACACACAAAGCAGTTTCGATCAGACTGATGTATCAAAGCCGTCACCTGGCTGAGTACTTTGCAGAAGGAGCTACAAAGGCGTTAGAGCAAAAATTAATTAACTTTGTTGTGCTCCGAGCCGTTCAGGCTGACCAAGCCTGGCGTTGACCATATCCAATTAGCCAACAATGCCCGCAAAGGAGCAATTACGATTCCTCTGATGCCGCTGCTTGTTATTGTTTTAGCCGTTTTTTATTAGTAGTCAGACGCCTCAAAAACAGCTTATTACAGCGAACAGCGACGCCTACAAAGCATCAAGTATGACGGTGAGAGCGCCGGCATAGAAAAGGATTATGGGGGAAGAAAAAAGGCAGCCTTTGAATGTCAGGCAAAAAATAGCGCAAAGCCACTAACGATGCCGCTTTTTGTTGGCATTGTTGGTGGTTGCGGCTGTTGCTGCTGCTGCTGCTGCTGCTGTTTTGCTGATGGTTGCCGGCAGCCAAGAAGCGCCAAGAGATGATGCAATGATTATGAAAGCAATGTTAGTGAGCAAAAACTGCAAACGTGTGTGAACGTACAAACTCTGATGTGAATGGGTGTGGGGGTGGATGTGGGTGTGGGTGTGGGTGACCGTGCGTGTGCTTTGGCAGTTGTAGGCACTTTGCGGATGCTCGTGAATTGAACGTTTATTGACACACAAAAGCTGGAAAATTGAAAAATTCTGCACTGCCTCGCCCTCTTTTTAATGCGCATCACACCTTTCAGCATCATTGTTGTTGTTGCTTCTCTGGCAATCTACCCCGACAGCACCTGCCAAGCTGATGACAACGACAGCGCGCTGCTCTCAAAGGGCCGCTTTGTGTGTGGTCGTGCAGGCGTGTATTAGTATTCAATAGTTGGCCAAGTCGCTGGCAACACAAAAATGAAAGCATTTTATGTCTTATTGCATATTCGCTCACATATGCCGCGCCACCCAGCGCCGGCAACGCCCCTGCGCCGCCTTTGCTTATGATTGCGCGCTCAGCCATAATGGGTTAATGGCAAATTGAATTCAATTGAATGGCCCGGCAGCCGCTGCCGCTGCCGCAGCCGCTCAGGGGTCGAACAAAGATGCGTTTTCAAAATTCTGTTATATAAAATTGTAATTGAATTAAATTTAATGGCATATTTCGCATGCCAGCAGCAAATATGGGCGTGGCTGCTAGTGTGCGAATTTTTTAATTTGCACTAAGTGCGAACCGGCGACAACAGCGGCGCCGCCAGCAGCCGTAAAGTGTGAGCAAATTCAATTTTATTTGCGTCTGAAATGGCCTTTTGTATATGGCTAATACGAGCGACGTGTGCCCAGCATATAGTAAGAACGTAATAATAAGCTTGAGGAATGAGCGCAACTTCAAGAAATGTTTGCAAAAAAATATATACAAATAAATAATGAAATTTTAAATTTTAAAAATAAATAAAATTTTTAAAAAATAAAAATTTATTATTTAAATTAAATTAGAAATATATACAAAAGTAAGAGAAAATAAATATAAAATAAAATAATATAAAATTTTAAATTATTTAACTACAAATAAATTCTAATTTTTGTTTATTAAATTTTTAAAATGACAAAATACAGTAATATACAAAACAAATTAAAAATAAATAAAATAAATAATAATTTATTTAAATTAAATTAGAATAAAATTAAAAATAATAAAATAATGAATAATGTATTAATAAAATTGTTAACCTAACAATTAAAGAAAACCAAGTCTATCAAATATAATTCCTGAAACTAAAAATATTTTAATGTTTAATTGAGAGAAGCCATAATTGGTTAAATTGTACGTAGAGCACTCATAGGTATGCACATGCATATGCACATGTGTATGTGTACATATATTGCTACGTCAACATCAACAGAGCTGTATTTGCACGCATGTTGAAATGAAGTTCTCCAGACAAAAGAACAAAGTCCATGCGAAACTATATGCATGGGAGAAGCATTTGGCAGTGGGTGGCTCGGTGAACGCTGTTTGGCCTCGCTGTGGCGGGGCATCTACAAAAGTTTTTACCATTATTTTCTTTAGAATGTAATTAGAATAATATTTGATTTGAAACATTTTATTTCAATTACAGCAGCGTTCAACATTGAAGCAAACTAAATGCGCAGGGGAGCAATGCCCGCGAGCGGATTGTCCGAAAGAAGACGGAAACAACGAAACCAGCAGCTGCTCAAGTTTGCTGAAGCCGAAGGAGCAACTGTTACAACTGCTGAGACGCAATGCAGAAAAAAAGTGGAAGAAATGTTAAAACAATAAGAAATGAAATGACAATTAAGAGCGTGAAATGAAATTAAGCATTTGATGAAGCACAGAGGAGCGGAAAAATGATGAAATGATAACACATTGCGTATACGCCGAGTGCGCCCTCGACAGCAAAAGATAAATAAGTAACAACTTAATGAAATGCAAAGCTCATCAGGTGGTGCTGCCATTGCCATTGTTGTAGCTGCTGCATAACTTAGCCAGTAAATAGCCTTAATTGTATGCCATAGACAAAAGCGAGAAAAGGAGAACTAGCTGCCAGTCCATGGCACAAACAAAACTTTTGAGTGCACTTGACTGCCATATAATTCTCGGAGCTAAATAATTGAAAAAGTTGTTGCAGCTGTTGCAGATGCTGCCGCAAGATATGTAAAAGGACATACATTTGCATTGCAGCTGCTATTGAGGAGCTATCCCTTTACAATATATACCTAAGCCACACACACACATACTAATACATATATACATGCCTTAATCCTTGTGTTGTTCTTCAGTTTAAGGGCTGAGCATTGTATTTGCTTGCTCTTGTGTTAATTATCAGTCATGCCCAGTCTATACATGTATCTAAACACTTGTCTCTCTGTGTGTGTGTGATGCGCATAATTATGTACGGAGTATGCAATTAATTATCATTCAATTGAAATTACAATTCGTACAGATGCAAATATATGACAGCGCGCCACAATGAGCACAAACTGTCTCAAAATCATCCACAAAACAACTTCATAATCATCTTTGGAAATTAGTGAAGAGTTTATGTGGCAACTGAGCTCATGCAACAATTTTATAATAATTAATTTGCATTCAAATCAGTCTTTGAGCACTCTGCATTCCCCATAAAGAATCGAACATTTTGATATTCACTTGGCTGCACCAGCATTCAAGAGAGAATATTAAAATATTTGTGAATTGAACTAATAAATTTATAGTCGAACTTAAAGTTAATAATGGAACACAGAAATATCAAATATCAAATAAATTGCAAATAGTTCAAACCAATTGTTTACTTAGCCTTAAGTTTACTTTGTTTCCAAAATTAACCAGCTTAACAATGGGAAAGCAGAAAGAAAATCAAATTTGATATTTAGGCAAATATTTGCATGACTATTGTTTTAAGCAAAATATATTGTAGTTATGTGTGGCTATTTGAATCAATAAATGGCTCGATTGCAATCCAGTTTAGATATATTTATTACTGTATCGAGGTTATGTTTATGCCGCCTTCTGCTAGCCCTAATATTTCCTGTCCCTCTGCAGTTGTTTAATCAATCTGTCTGGTTTCAAACAAAATATGCAAAGTCACTTAGGGCTGTGTGAAAACTTCTTAATAAAGTAAATTACACGAGCTGTCAGCACAAAGAACATACTCAGGCAGAGGAACGACTGTGTGTAATCGACTGCTAAGTTAGTTAGTGAAATTCACTTTGACGTTCTTCGAAAACTTTATTTCGAAAAGAATATGAAATTATTTTGCAAGCTTTTGGGCTCACGAAACAATAACTTGCGCATATATTTTAATACGTTGCATGCCACTTGCACCAGCATATCCTTGGGCCCAACAAGTGCAGCATGTATGATGGCAGCAGCAGCAGCAACAGCGAATGCAGGACGTGTATGTTCCGAATATATGGATATATGTAGTAGCAGGAGCCTTGGCTCAGACAGTATTATTAAGTATGCTCTAGTTAATTTATCTGGATTTTGGCAGCGCTGAACACGCTGAAAAAAGAGCGCGCCGCACGTCAGACATGTTCAACTTTTGGCAACTCGCGGTGCTTCATATGCATCTATCCTTGATATGCTCATGCAGCAGGTAATATGGTTTTATCGTGAACTATGTAACACAGAACTATCAGGAGTCGAGGCATTATAACTGCGTCCAACTTTCAGCTATTTTTCTTTAAGAACTAAGATTCTTATTGAATGTAATTTTAAAGCTAAACTGCATATTAATATTATTTTTTTACAGTTTTTTATTTTAGAAGGCAAAAAAAAATCTATAATATAATATAAGCAAAATATAATAATAATAAATATATAATATAATTTATATAAGCAAAACATCTCATATTCATATATTTTATATAGACACATATATATCCTTATTATGGAGTTTTCCTCAGTTGTCCTACTGATTACAATCAGCTAATAATTCGTATTTCCACATATTATAATACTCTGAGAGAATTGTTGTAGGCAAATAAATAGTTTGAATGTATATGCTCATACAAAGAGTTCGACTAAGTAGCTTATCCATATCATCCAATAGTATAGTGTATCTATCAAGCCATTCAGTATCATATTCTATTGCCCTATTGCCAAGCAATTTAAATATACAAAAATATTCAAGTCTATATAAACTGCTTGCATTATCAGCCAATGCAAGGATATTCCATATTCGGTCTCGCTCAAATTGCAATTCTTACTTATTTTAAGTTTGGCGTATAACTTTTTCTTTGCCTACCCAAACCCAAAACCCACTGGCCGCAACTCTTGTCCCCCATTTGTTGGTTTGTTGTTGCCGCTGCTGCTGCTGCCGTTGTCGTTGTCGTTGGCATTGCTCTTGGTTTTGTTTTCCATTTTATGCTTGTTTTTGTTTTTGTTATGGCAAACAGCAAAATTATATAAACGATGTCGGTTAGAATTGAACGCCTTCGGTTATTTGCGCGAAGTTTAATGGAATTTTCAACAGTTTTTGCAACTGTGATTTGCCAACCGCAGAGAACAACAGTGCCACACCCACACCCATCCGCCGCCCACCTTGACATCCTTCACAAACACAAATATAAATTGCATGAATTCCGTTTATTTACTTATATTTTCCGAATTAAATTTAGTTTTTTATTGTTTTTTTTTTTTTGAATAACCAAAATGAAACTTGTGCAACGAGACTGCTGCTGCTCTTGTAACTGACATATGCAATTTGCGAAGAGGCGGTGCGTTGGTGGGCTGGGTATTAGGTAGTAGGCGTGGCATTTACATTTAGCACTTAAAGTTGGCTGGTAGACCCGTCTGTCAAGCTGCTTATTAAAAGCTTGCTAGCAATTCGGCCTGCATTAAAATTTCACTTTAATATGCAAAATGTGTACGACTTGAGCCAGAAAGAGAGAGAGAGAGAGTGAGAGGGAGAGTGAGAGGGAGTAGACAGAAGCTTAAAATATATGTCACATTTTGTGCCATTTGTTTTGTATTTTAATGAGATGAATTAGCATAAAATGCGAATGACAGGTACTCGCCAGCCCAGCCCAGACCACCCCAGCCCAGCCCAGTTAGAGCCCCACTCCACATGCATTCAATTTGTCAACAAAATATGAGAACGTTTCAGTGAGGCACTTTAGGGATTTGCAAAAAGGTCACAACTAAATATATAAATGCAGATATAAGAAAATACTTTGAAGTTTCTGCTCTTGCTGGGCATATTATACAATTTGTGAAATATTGTTTTTTTGTGTATAGTCGTTTTTAATTTAAAAGGAGATAACTTAAAAGTCATGATGTGTATTCAGCGAGCAACCCTTTGCCCCCACAATCATATGGCCGTCAGCAAAATATGTTCGCAGGCCGTTGACCAGGCAACCCTTATCAAAACATTTATATGACTTCGTATATGTTAAGCGCAGAAATTGTACTCCCCAGCAGCGGTCCAGTCAGCTCTCGGCAAATTATATAAAAAAAATGCTTAATGGTCTGTAATCTGCTTAAAACTTGGACACGAGTTCAATTTGCCAAATGGAAGCGGTTTGGGGTCCTCCCGATTTTAAGCTGACCATCCTCCATACACCGCCTCGCCGTGCCGCTCCAGCATTCGCCGAATGTATTCTTATTTATGAACTTTCATTTATAAATATGATATGCGTACGTACGAGTATGTGTAGTTATGGCATGGCAAGAAAAAACAAGCACGAACCTTTTAATTTTACTTTAAATTAATGTTCGTGTGAATACACCATGTGGGTGTGGGTATGTGTGCGTTGGGGGTGCGGCTGGCCAGCAGCCAGACTGAAAAGAAACAAAATGGTAACGAAGCCCAGCGAAGACCCCGTATTCAATTTGCATTGTTGTTTTTTACACCGAACACTTTTTCTCTCTGTTGCGAGTGTGTGAATTTATTTCTTTTCAAAGTGGAAACTCACACACATTGCCACACACAAACACACACACACACACAAATGCACGCGTTTCAACCTTTTTTCACAAGTTTTTGGCCATGCAGAAGCCTTTAGCTAAGAGACCGGAAAAGTGGCTTGGGACTTTTATTCCAAATTGATTACGGCCCGTTCTATGATGAGAATTAATTGAAGCATGAAATTCTTTTTACACTTGATGGATTAGAGTGGAGTTCTTAATTAATTTATATAAATACGAGCATTTTAAATTAAGCTTAATGCATCTGGTTAACAATGAGCCAAATGGTCATAAAAAGGGTCAGTTGAAAATATTTTGAGCATCAGTTAATGGACAACATACCTAGGCTGATGCGTATGCCCTTAGATTGCGAAGGCAAAGGCTGTTTTATTTATTAACTTGATAATTTTAATAAAATAAAATATTTATATAATTTCTTGATTTATCTAAACTTTATTATATATATAAATATTTAGTATTTAGTTTAAAATTTTGGTTTAACTTATCTAAATGATTTTCTACTGTTTTTTATCTAATTATTATAATTATGCTTTGAATGTGAGATTTTATGTTCTCCACTCATTTATGTAAATCAGCTAAGCCTCTCACCTCTCATCAATAATACAAGGTATTGCCCATACCGTGACTGATTCGCATATACAAATGCCCAACGGCTATGCACCCCATCGCCTTGGAATGTCTGTGTAATTTGTATACAACTGAAAAATTATACACATAAATCAGTTTAAGCTTTAACTGTAATCAAAACCAAAGCCAAATTAATTAGAATTGAACAACGCTGGCTGCTTGGCTGCATGGCTGGCACATTTGGGTGCGCCTCCTGCGAACAGTGGCAAAGCCTGTTTCAGTGCCAAAGGATGACCACAAGAGCTACATATTGATATCAATATGACGAGCTGCTCAACAGTCTACAAATGTTCATGTCCGTAGAGTACACTTATTACACCGCCACAGTCACCGCCGCCGCCGCCGCAGCCGCTGACGGAAACCACCGAGACATCGAGTCCTTCGCATCTATCGACTTTGATGAAGCACCAGCCAACGGATTGCACACGTTATCCGATATTAGTTTACGCAATGACAGCCAAGTGCGGTCTGATGTTCTTGTTGATTTTCGTGTGGCAGCCAACGATACGCAGCCAATATTACCCTTAGTGCACAAGATGTCGGTTGGAATTAACCATTTATTAGGCAGCAATGCATATCCGAGTTAGTCGGATCTAATACTCGCATTAGACAAAACTCAAATTATATTACCAAGAGCTGCGCACAGTATTCAGACGCAAATTAATATTGCATTATATATACATGATAATTGAGACGTAAATTGCATTAAATTTCCCTAATGAGTAAATCTAACACGATGTGCGTGTGTGTGTGGAAGGGAGTGTTAGAGAGAGAGGGAGAGGGAGAGTATGCAATTTCACAATAACTAACTCCTTTAAATTTCTTTAAGACTTGCCATTACCTGAATACAAAAAAACATGGCAAAGACTTATGAAACTTACTCCGTAATTCCACGAACTTATGTTACCTCCACTAACAATTGCCAAAGCATTTAAATGCAAGCAATTAGGCCTACGAGGGCGTGGCGAGATTGTTATTGCTTGTGTTCCTTTAATTATATATGTAGGGCAGTACGCCTTCAATTAATGCTTAATTATGCATTGCAAACTAATATGCAGGTGAATATGCTATCATCGTCTATTGCAAGTGAAACACATCATTAAGTGCAATAATTCTAGATATCTAGAACAGAAGCAACTTGGGATGCTCAAGTTGGGCTCGAGCACTACAGCTGGCCCGCTGCGTGTAGCCGGCAGCAAATGCAAACGTTAACGAGGGCAACTAAATTAAAACCTAATTTGAGCTGAAACAGACCGTCCGTCCCGGAGCACTCCACTTAGCGTTCCCAGTTTGCTGAAAGAAATCTCAAATATTAAACAAACATAAAAACAAATTTGTTGCCGTTGCTGTTGTTGTTGTCGTAGTTGTCGGCGCATGCAAAACAACACAAGTAAAACATGCGTATTAATAACGCAACACAAAACGGTGGGAAATCAAGTAAGGGCGCTGGCAAGGCAGTGCTTGACTTGCTAATACCCTGTACACAATACGAAGAAGTTTTTGAATGAAGTAAATTTTATTATTATTAATTATTATTATATTCAATTTAATATATATAATCTTGACTACCAGAATAACTTAACTTAAAAGCTGACAAGGATAGGCCATTGATGGCTACTCTAGCTCAGCTTTTGAGCAACACACTTACCCTTCGAGCCTGGAGACGCCTATTCCTTTTACCCACAGCAAAGAGAACACATAATGACATTCTTTACTCATTTCCTATTGGCACAGGGTATGCAAAAAAAAAAAATTAAAATTAAAAAAACAGAAAGCGAACTCAAATGGGAAAAGCAAAGCAAAATGCTGGTAGCAATATTTCTAATCTAATTTTGCCAAAGTCGACGGACGTAATGGGAATGAAAAAAAAGAAAAAAAATTAAAAGAAAATACTCAGCGCGCTCAGCACACACATACAAAATGAAAAATAAAATATAATAACAACAATGCAGGCGAGCCAAAGATGAGGCAAAGAAATGTTTATCAAAGTTCGAGCTACCTGCACGGCGACACGACGAGGGCGAATGTCGAATGTCGCTAAATGAAATTAGAAACGCATAAAAGAATAATACAATGCGCCGAGGGGTTGCCACAACTTTGCCTCTACTCTCATTCTTTCTTCTTTTTTTTTTTTGAAAAATCTGCCTTATGCGGCAAACAGATTTGCTTAAGCTTTCGGCGGGCAGGGCGATGGCGAGAGGGAGGGCCGCAGCAAAGTTGACAGGCATTTGGCATTCGGTTGCCCGCCCAGGGGCAACTGATTTGCGTAGCCGGCTGGCTGGGCGTATGCCAAAGGTGCGGCTCCTTCCAGCAATAAGTAAAATTCCAGCCGAGTTACATAAAATAATAAACATAATTTCGCCGGGCTTTTGCGTAACATTTTATTATTAACAGCCTAATGCGTTGTATTTCATTAAAAGTTATGCACGATACATTGTTGCGTCCGTTTGTTGCAAGCCTCGCTCTGCCATCGCCAAAATTTGTTCAAATTGATTTAGCGCAGGCGACTCTTTGCGTGTCATTCACTCTAAATGAGCTAATGAAGTTAGAAAGCGCTGCTGCAGTTGCCACCAAATAATTCCAGCAGCGAACTACAAAGCAGTGCAACACTGTTGACAATTGACAGTTTACCAATTACTGGAGTTGGCATTCCAGCGCTAATTAGCGCGCTGGCAGCAGAGTGATATTCAAAGCGAAAGACAAATAGTTGGAGCAATCTGCCAGCTGCAATATTCCAGGCTACCACAATTGTGGGCCACTGTAGCTTCCAGAATTATCTGTATTTGGAGATGGAATTGTTTAACTTAGACTAGCCTTATGTACCCTAAATTTGCTGTACATATATTGTATAACCATCTATTCAGATAACAGATAACTAAAGAAATAAACGCTAGTTGAACTATAGCCAAAGCAAGACTAATAAGATCGAAAGACAAGTAAGAGTATGACTGTAGCGGGACTGGAAAATTATATGTTTAATAACTTTTTTTCTAGCAGGACTTTTTTATTCAAACTTTCAGGGCATAATTATGCTATTCATATGTGTGTATGTGCCGAAGCACAAGTCTCTAGTATTTGAAATGCGTTTTTTGCAAATTTAGGGCGAAGGGGGCGTGGCATCCAAAAATCCAAAAATTACATAATGTTTGTATTCATAACAAGCATCTACACAGTGAATTTCATGTCTCTAGCTCTTATGGTACGCAAATAAGAAGAAGAGTTATCGAAATATATCGATAAAAAGAGAACGGGAAGAGTTATCGAATTTTTGAAAAAACTCGTATAGCATATGGTATTCACGAGTCTACATGTCAAATTTCAGCTCTCTAGCTTCTGTAGTTAACGAGATCGCTGCGTTCACACGGACGGACGGACGGACGGACAGGCGGATAGGGCTATTTCAACTCAGCTCATCGAGCTGATCAAGAATATATATACTTTATGTGGTCTGCGACGTCTCCTTCTGCCTGTTACATACATTTTCACAAAAACATTATACCCTGATTTCCCATTTTCAATGGGTATAAAAATACATCCGAAGCTAATGCACGAATAGCCCTATGATCAGGTTGAGATCTCGCTTCAGGTACACTTGAGAACTTATAGGTGCATAAGACATGCATTAAGAAGGCAGTTTAGTGGAATAGAAAAAAACTGCTATGAAGTCACAATTTAGTGTAAAAAACTTAATTTTGTACTTAATTTTTTTTTTTTTTTGTTTTAAAAAACAACATATAAGAGCGCAGTGCTGCTTGTGCGCATACGTTTGCTTTCGTTGCATCGCCGCCTTTCAATTGACCTGAGTCGCATTGTTTCAATCATTTTGAATAGCAAATTAAAATTGAAAATTCAATAAATCCCGCAGCAGCGCGCTGGCACCCACCTTGAGTGGGTGCAAGGGGGCAGCGGAGCGGGCAGCACATTAAAATGCAACAATTTATTTTACTTGTTGGCAATCGGAACAGCAACTGCGACTGGACAACACTTTGCCCACGCCGTGCATTTTTTACCCGCTGCTGGACCAGAACCAGCAGAGCAGTCGAAAAACATTTTACGAGCGCATTTCAACTGTAACAAATGTCCTGGGGCCATATTGAGAGCACACGGCAATTGTAAAACGGGGCACATTGAATGGGTGCAGCATGAGGGAGGCACGCTGGCGCACTCAATTGCCAACTGGCACTCGTGGACTCCCGTATAAGCAGTCCGTATGCCATTTGCAAGCACACTGCCATCAGAATGATTCCAGGCCAACAGCGACCAGGTAGCTCGGGCACAAAAGCTGACCTCATGTACCAAAGTCCAAAGCCAAGCGTAAGAGCAACGCCGACTGCATACGTTCCGGACAAGGACGCCGGTTGGCGTTTGAAGTGAAGATTGGTTTGGGTTTGGCACATCATGTGCTTCGTTGGCGCGCCAGCTCGGATCGGGCCACCGCCGCCCCATGTGTGTGTGTGTGTGCGTCTATTTAGTATGGCTCTGGGTGCAATTACCAATGAACGTAACAGGTGATCAATTGTAATAAAACTCCCAGGGTGCTTTCGCTTTTCATTATTCCCATTGAACTGTCGCACAGACCTACGCTTCGATTCGAGATGTGTAAATGACTGCGTGGCTCTGGCCTGAACTCGTGCTTTCCAATCCCCGGTCGCTCGTATATCGGCTAGTGTCGTTGGCATTGCGTAGAATTATGTGGACGGCGCGTATACTTGATATCGCTGCTCCGACTCTAGCAATTGCAACTGTTCCCGCTGCCACCCATCAAGCGGGCGATTAAGCGTGACCAATTGCTCCATCACCTTTCAGCTGCCATGTTTATGGCATCTCGCTGCTCACATAAAACGAAAACGGCAACATTTAATCACAGTCCAGCTAAAATACACACATCCCACTCGATCCCTGAGGGATTTACATTGTTTAGACTTCATATGTTACATGTCTTAGCTGAGATTGCCCTCAGCCATAGATTACGTCTGCAATTTAGTACTGTGAAAAGGCGCGACAGCTGTTCCAGCTGCTCTTAAATATCGCGACTCTTTATTGTGGATTTTGAGTAAAGGTTATGCTAAGCTAAGCTAGTTCTGCTAACATTTTTCCAGCTATTCCTTGTTAGAAAATGGAATAATCTTTAATTATATAGAGTAAAAGCTAATCAAATTTCTTCTACATATTCCTGCTTAGATGTCAGCTTTTATCAAAATAAAAGAAATAGCAAGTGAAATACATAAACGCGGAATTTTATAAGATATATATTATATTATTAACTATTATTATTATATTATATTAGTAACATAATTAAATGATCAGTCATTCCTTTCCCTCTCTATTTATTTAGCAACTTCCGGCTTCTTAGATCGCAGAATCACGAACACAAGTACAAAAGTGCAGTAAGCGCAGAGTAAACTTACTTAGAGAGAGCAAACACAGGCAGAACAAGCACTCAGTGATCGAATACTAGGAGAACGAGCACTATAAGAACGACCTTCCCGCTCTTCAAAACCAACTCCAACTGCCGCTCTTACAAATCCCAATTAGAGTAGCGCTCTTAAACAAACTCAAACTTAACAATATGTGTGCTCATTCTCTTCGCATTGATCATGCCAAGCGGCTAGAGTAGAAGCTCTCTAAATTCTGCAAGTTGTTAATATATATATATATATATATATATATATATATATATATATTTTTTTTTTTTTTTTTTTTTTTTATTATTATTATATATATAGTATATATAAATACTGATAATAATAATAGTAATTACAATACCTGAACAACTGTCATACTATATCTGACCATACAGAAACTGAGCTTAACTAACCGCTTTAGCATGCATTCAAAATCATTTCTCTACCAGTTTTGCATGTGAGAAGCCACATGGTTTGCAGCACTCAGCTCAACGAGTTGTGCCCCACAAGCGCATGAACACACGCGCAATAACAAGTGGCCCTTAAAAAAACCGCAAACTCAATTAAACCAACTTCTGGGTTTTGTTTTTGATTCGATTGTTTTTTATTTTATTTTTATTCTGCCATGCACTCCAACTCTCAGCTTTGACATTTTGAATGCAGCGGCAACAAGAACAACAATAATTACGTTTGCAAATGCTAATACATCAGCGTACGCGTAATTACTTCAAACACCTTGCCACACGGCAGCGCAGAGCATGGCCATTCGTCTGCTTAATCCCAGTGCTGTGTAACCATGCCACATGGCCTCAAACCAGTGGCTGCAGCGTAGCTCATTAGCAGCGCAAAAGCGTCCCCAAAAATACACACAGACGCCCACACACACACACATACACAAATCAGACAGCAATGGCAGACAGACTAAAACCCAAGCCAAAGCTAACTCTTGTCTCAGAGTGCGCTTATTGGATCTATGCGTGTGTGTGTGTGTGTGTGAGGGCGGGCAGCACTAATGTGTCATGTTAAATTAACACTTTAATTTATTCCGCGTTTTCCGTGCTGCAAAGTGCATATTTAATCAGTTTTGTATTTACGTTTGTTGCCACCGCCGTGTCCTGCGCCAGCTCCAGCACCCACGAGCGTCGCATCGCCGGGGTGTGGCCTACAGCCTGTCGCCACTGTTGTCTGTGTAAGCACACACACACACACACACGCATTCCTCTGTACATATATGCATATACAATATATATAAATATATATATTTGTGTGTGTGTATTGTGGTGCTCTCTTCGCTTTTGTCTGTCTGCGAATTTTGTAAGCCATTTTAATTCATGTTAGTGTTATTTTTTTTTTTTTTTTTTTAATTGCAGCATTTAACGCAACAAACAGAATGTTTAATTACTTTTACTACTTTACAACAATTACATAGCTAGAAAATAATTCCAACATATTGAAAATTGCATATTAAATATATGAAACAGCTTCAGCGCACCAATTAGCAGGCAGCGCCAATTGCGAATTTAAAATAATTTGAAAAGCATTAAGAATTTATTGGGAAAATTTTTAAAGCTCACTAATTTACTGTATTCATTTGCGGCCAGCTCGCTAATTAAAATGCAACCAGGCTGCCAGCATGAACTCAATTGTTGTCATAATACTTGAATCATGTTGTCAATTTGGCCAGCTTTTATTTACCCTGTAACCATAGAGGGTGGCAAATGGGGTAGCATGGTGTTAAGTGGGAGTCTGGCATTGTATGAAAGCTTTCAATTGTAATGCATTTGCTGACTTTGGCCGACTCGCAAACGCGTTAAAGGTTTTAAAAATAAATATAAAATTAAAAAATCAATCTAATTCATATCAAATAAAAATATGATTTAAAAGCAAGCTTCATCAGCTTATGCCAAGTAGTAACTGCCTCTTAAATCTATCCCGCCTATTTCGCTCCAATGAAGCTGACAAACGTAGCATAGCTTCTATGACCTTTCTAGGGTATTAGCTGAACTTGCACGCAATTTGATGACTGGAACGCATCTGCCAAGAGGCAATATAGTGAACAATGCAGCTAGTTCAAAGCAAACGCTGCCAAAGGGCTAGTGGCCAAAGGGCCAACATGTCAGCCCCATTGTGATAGGGCTCAACAGTGCAGCACTCGGCGCCACAGTTTTAGCCCCAGGGTCGCCATCTATAGCAGCAGCAACAGCAGTTGCAGCAGTCGCCCGGCTAATGCAATAATAAAGTAACCTTTGCCGCTTGCGTAGCCAAAGCCAACGGGAACACATGGTGGCCATCTTGATGCTGGTAAGCCCTTTCTAAATCCTGCCCACGTCCATGTTGCAAGTAGCCAGACAATAGGGAAGCTAATTGGGTGCACTCGGCCGAGGAGTGGCCATTCTTTCGACTGACAGCTGAGCCGAATTAAACAACGATAAGTGCTTAGCTTTGATTAAATATGTAAGAAAGAAATCTTAAATGTTCAGTTAATTTGAGTAAAATTAGCAAGCGCAACTTGGCCTTAAAAAGCTTACTCCATCGGAATGCACGGAATTTAGCACAAAGGCATCAAGGTGACTTTCGCATCTTTATTAATATCCCGCCTCATTCGCGCACAGCGAAATATGCCTTTGACAGAAGGCAATGGAATGCAATAAAACAAAACACCTATCACAGCTATTGTTTGTTTAGTCACCGGAAGGCTTTGTCAAAGCTTTCATTTGTTGTCAAGGAAACGGCTCCCGCACGTTGCAATGAATAAACCATTTTGGACATGAATTTAACTTTCGTTTAAAACATTGACAAAAAAGTTGACCAAAATAAGCCGTGATCAAAACAAAACAGGTCAAAACTCTGCCTATTCAATTCAGCTTTAGTACGAGTTTTTTAAGCCACAAACCAAAAGCACTTCGAGGGCCTATAGATGGGCAAACTCAAGCCAACAATTTCAATTAAGGCCTGACTTACGCGCAACCACACAATTTGGCACGCTGTGGGGGCGAGCAGCAGAGAGGCAATCACCTGAGGTAGCGGCAAGTAATTTACGCACTTGCATTAATTTTCCAGCGAAAAGAGGTTGGCCCCGGATTAAAATAACGAAATTTACTCCTGAACGCTGGTATATCAATCAGAAATATCGCTGAGGTACTTGCGAGTGGTTGCACTAATTAGAAAGTAAATTGTGTTCATTTATAAAACTCTCGTTGATGTTAGAGAATCTTTGGGCCCCCATGGGATACCAACGGTGCGCCATAAGAGATGTGCCAATCAAACTGCAAGTTGTTAGCTGAAAGTTTTTAATTCTTTTGGCACTCGGTCGTTAATCAAGGCTCCGAGCAGCTGCGATTTGAGCAGAGCAGGTGCTTGGTATTTTATTTTTTTGGGCCGCATCATTTACACGCAATCAGGGTGAGCCAGCGCTCAGCAACACCCGACAACACCCCACTTAAGACATATGTCATAACTCAATTTCATGTGCAATTTCATGCACCTGCGACGACACGTAATCGGGCTGCTTGCCACACCTCATCTATATGCGATGGCCATGGTCTGCACTTAGCGCCTTTGTGCTGTCTGCTGCATAACCAAGTAGCCAGGCGATGGCCACAATTTTGTAATCAGCCGGCTGTCCATTTTATAAAAACACTTCAAAAGTCAACTGCAATACAAAGCAGCAGTCAAAGGGCTGTCATGCCCCGCTCAAGTGCGTCCTCCCCCCTGGGTTGACAAGTGAGTGAGAGTGTGTGCGTGCGTGTGTGTGTGTGTGTGTGTGTGTGTACACTAGTCGAGTGGTGGAAAAAAATGGGGTACGTGCGCTCAGTCATGTGCATGAAATGAGCAATTTTAAAACAACAAACGGCGTAAAAAGTCAATAACCAATACCCTAGCACTCAGCACCCACAACTCGGCGCTGAGCAAAGAAAAAATGATACAGCCACACACAATATATAACCAGAGGGCGTGGCAAAGGTATAGAGTAGGCAAGAACATTGACTATGCCTAGCACTAACCCAGCAGGGAACTTTTTTACGAGACCTCCAGCTCTATGTGTGGGTTGAAGTGGGTGCAGCTGGGCACACACAAGTTTTTGAATGCGCTACTTTTGTGCATGCGAACAATATGAAAATAGAAAATTATTAGGAATATGTGAACTTTATTCTGTACAAAATACAAAACTTAGGTCGAAGCTAATAATAACTTATAAATAACTAAGTTAAGTGCTACCACATAGGCTTCAGTGTATTGCAAGTACTGAGAGGCACTTTAAAACTAATATCAACTACGATGCGCACGCTTGCCCGCATATAATCTGTTCCGTGCAGCCAGTAGACAGTGAATATAGCTGCATTCATGTATGCAATTGGCAATGACAGCGGCTCTACTCGATGACATAACTCGTTCAATGAAGCAAAAGTGCAGAAAAGAATGAGTAGCTAATAAATATAGAATAAAACAGATATGGACTACATCATATGCAGGCATATATAGAGACACTCACTCTATTTGATTGCCATTGTGGAAATGGCATGCAATTATTTTGCTCAATAGATCTCTAATTTCCGGTGCATAAATACACGAATACACATCCATACATGACCATCCATATATATATATATATATATTGATATGCATATTCATAATACCTTGGGCAAAACATCGAGCCAAACGGAAATTATTAATTCTTACGCATGAATTCGCTCGATTTAATTTTGATTTTTATCTGGCTACACACAAAATTTTGCAATTGATGAGGTTTTGTTATGGGTCGAAACGGTTTGCGCCATGTGGACAGATAATTGAAATGGACAAATGATTGACTGTGGCATGTGTGAAGCTCCACTCAAGTGTATTCTTGTGGTTATGCATTTTTATGATTGCCCGCCGGCCAGTCAAAAATAATATAATAGAATAGTTTATTCTGGTCTGCCCAAATTGTATAAAATTAAAGTGCGGCAGAAGCCAAAATAATACATGTGTACATTAATAAAAAGCAGCATAAAAATGTTTTTTTGCCAGCGGTCGTAAAACACGGTTAATATTTAATGCGTGTGGCTGTAATGTGCACATAATTAAGATATGTCGAAATTCCCATTTCAAATATGCACGAGCGCACAGAAGTATGCTATGAAATGAGTACAATGAATACTAGGCATGCATGGAGCGAACGAGTTGCGTCTGCGGTCATATCAGCTATGCAGTGGCTATCCCCGCCACTCACTCACTGCTCTGCCCCTAGCACACGTCCACCCACTGCCGGCTCGCTGATGGTCTTGCCTCATAATTAAATCACGGCGAATGCAAAACTCACCATCGCGCACATGCGGCTGCTGCAGGAATTATTAGAAATACAATCGCAGCTGTAACAAGCTCCAAAATATGCAAACATGTTATTGTTACTTGATCTATGACATGGAAAATTAATTAATCGCAAAATCATATTACGGCAGACGGAGCTTCACGAGCATTTTCCAAAATGCCTCAATTTGCGTATCACTTACCGAGTGTGCTGAGCACCCATGAAGGTTTAACGGCACAAATATGCATATTACAAGTTTAAAGAGCTTACACAAGCTTAAGTATGCAATGCGCATAGCAATGAGTGCGTTAAACAATTAATAATTAATTGGAATCAAGAAGTTGTATGATCTCACAGAAGTTTTTATAAATACAACTAAATATAATTGTTTTTGAGGAAGATCAGAAAATAAAGAAAAGAAAAGAAAATGTAGAAAAAACCCTAAAACACTATAGAGAAACCATGGTATACATCTATTACCATTATTATATATTATTAAATTATATATTATATATATATTAATAAAAATGGTAAATTTAAAGTTTTATAAACAGATGTATCTCAATCTATACTTTAAGACAAAGTTGTTTAAAAACAAAGATTAGTGCTAAGTGGTACTTAAAACTACATATATCATCAAAAATTCATTAAGCAAAACAATGATTATCGAAAATACTTTAATATAATTATAAACAATAACTAATCTAATATATTGTTTAAAAAAAATAAATTATTGTATTTGCAAGTATTAAACAGTTGTTTGTGCTAAGCTAAAATATTTGTAATTGACTTTTCTTGTTAGTTAATAAGCCTTCATATCACTATATACTGCTGATACCCATTGCAGTTTTGCAATATTATATTTAATTCCATTTTAGTGTTTCTGTCAAATGAATAGACCACAGCTAAGCAGGCGTCAAGGGCTCTAGAGTGGATGAATTACAAAGGGTGTGGCAGAAATGTTTGTTGAATGGAAAATGATTACGTGGCTAGGAAAGTGCAGCCGACTGCACGTAGGGCAATTAACATAATAGGCGTAATCAAGAGGAGCCTGCATTTGTGTGTGCCCGGGCCAGTGTGTACATAATTGGCGTTAAAAATAATGCGTTTGAAAGTTAAGAAGAGCTCAAAAAAATGAGCACATGAAATATGTGGGCGCTTAACTGCGAGCGATGGCGATGGCAATGGCCATGGCAATGGCGACAATTGTGGGCACACAAATGGCCGTCGATTGCACTCACACACACGCACAGCCGCTGAAATGGCCAGCATTAAAATTTAGAAAATCCCCCATTCAAATGGGCGACACGTAGGAAGGAATCCGCTTTGTAACAGGTTAAACACTGCAACACGTTAATTGCGGCGCTTAATTGCGCGCAATTTGCAACTGTTGCATGTGTGGCACTGTGTGCGAGAGAGGGGGAGAGCGGGCGAGAGTAACAGAGCAGAGAGAGAGAGTGAAAAAAAAAAAACGAGAGTCGCCATTTTTATGCAATAACAATAAGGCTGCATGACAATGCAATGGCGACTTTTTGAAAAATTACTCTGGACGACCAAAACAGCAAAGGGCCATTTGTAGCTGCCACAAAATGCGACCAAATGAACAGCACACAACGACACAGTCCCGGGATTGCTATCTAATAGTTTGCCCGGCTACAGCTGCCCCTGCCCACTTGCCGCCTCATGGTAGCTAACGACTGGCCAGCACACAATGGTCGCTCTAATTGCCATACATTTTCGGGCTTTCAATGGTTTAGGCCGTAGCGCTCAGAGACCGGTGCAGGCACACTGGGCAAGCTTATGCTAGTGCCAGCATGCGAGCCTGCCCCCACCACCACCCGAACTCGAGGCCATAACGAAGTCATGCGCTCGCTCCTACACTGTAAGCGTAGTCAGAGCCACACAAGATTCGTGTGCAATTGTGCATGCAGAAAAAAGCAACATTTAAGTTAATTTTCGGCTACCCAAATTGCACAATTTGCCACAGTGATTAAAAATATAGACAATTTTGCGGCTGTCCTTCACAAAAGTGGTCCATTCTTATGGTAATAGCAATTGGGTCCCTGTGTCCGTGACTCATGAGTGTGTGCAAGCTGACTTTTGTGTGCGGCAGTGCAAATACCTAATGATTTCCAAAAGATTTCTATTTGTAAATCTTTCGATTGCTGGCTATAAAATGATTAAATATTAATGGAAAATTATCTGAAAATTGAATAAAATAATAATAATATAAATAATAGAATAAATATTATGATTTTTATATTATTTATTAATAAGAATAAGAATTTATGCGAGCATAAGAAATGCATAAATTAAAAAATAAATAAAAAAGTTTAATTAAATTACAAAATTAAATACAAAAATATTTAGATATTTAAAATATTTAAAAAAAAATACAAAAATATTAAAATAATTTAGAATAAAATTAAATTCAAAACTATTGATTTAATATTTTTATTTAATTTAATTTTAAATCTTATCAATAAAACTAAATGAAATTAATTTAATAAAACTATAATAAAGAAACAAAATATAGAATGAAATACAATTCAATAATAAAATGAAAAAAAAAACGTAATAAAAATGCAAGAAAATTAAAATATATATTAACAATTTTAAAAATGTATTTGGCCAATTTATTGTACATTAATAGAATTTAATTTAAAATTAAAATAGAAATATCCATTTAAAAAGCAACTATGAAATCAAATTTCGACTGATTACTAAATGTCAAGCTAAACATTGCAAACTGTGCAAATAGAGAATAAGAGATCTCAAGTAGAAGATGCTGCCTTAAATTAACACAAACTTCAGAGCTTACCTAGCTTCAGGCTGCGACTCAGCTTGATGTTTAACTCCCGATACTAGAAGGAGGCAGCTAAAAAGTTGGCAGGAGTCCTAAGATCATTAGGAAAAGATTAGCAAGAGACACAGCTACACTCGGATTAACAGATAAGTCACCTTTCCTAACTTGAGCGTCAATCGGAGGCCCATTTAGTATTCAAAGGGAAAAGTACACAAAGCAGCATTCATTAATGCTCTTAACATGGGCACAAGCATCTCGCAACATGGCTCAAATGAAATTAATTAAATGATTTGTAGAAAGCTTTTTTGTTGTTGTTAATTTCGTTATCATTTTGGTAAAAATAAACATCGAACAGTGCCGCTGGCGAGCAGCGCACAAAGGCATGTTACAACAATGTAACAGCCGCGACAACAGCAACAACAACAAGAACAGGCGACAGCAGCAGCAATTACGATAACAAGGCAATTTGGTTACCAAATGATAAAGTCAATTTTAATTAGCTAATGAAAAACGTAACATGAACATTTTGAGCATGTAAATTAATTTTGGTAGCATTTTGGTTTGCGATGCGAAACAATCTGTCAGTGGGCGTGGCTGACACAGCTGCAGTCGCCGCGGGCAGGTGACTAATTTATTTTTTTCTGATAATGTAATTTGCCGCGTGTCCTGCCCGCAGCTATTGGGGGCAGCCAGGGCTACCTACCACTGCCCGTTCTGACAGTTGGCCTCAAAATCATATGCATAAACTGTCAGAGTCGCTAAGAATCGTTGCATATCTCGCAAGTTGCCTGCATAGACGTTGGCCGTGGGGCAGCTTTGATAGCCCCTCTTGATGCAATTGGGACAGCATAAGCAGCAGCAGCAGAGGTTTTTGATGCCATCTGCTTGTGACAGCTTTGAAAATTGCCAGAACCCAAAAAGGTAATGAGCTTTTGGCTTTGAAATACAAACGAAATCGGTTAGATCATATGCCAGTCTGTTCACCGCTCACTTTTCATGCATTATGTATAAATAAAAAAAAAAATCAATGCAGGCTACGCAACGGACTTATCAAATGATGCTTAACAACAAAAATGAGCCTTGATTTTTTATATTCTGGCAAATACCCCCTGCGGCAGCTACTTAAATTTAATAATGTGCATTCAAGCGAACAAGCGCACATGAGATGGGAGCTAAATCGTCCTGTTAAGCTTAGAGGCCGCATCCTTCATTACTTGTGCTTCGATGACCCAGAGGCTAAATCAATGTGACCCCCAAACACACACACACACACACACACACACACTCAACTCGACTGCCCTTTTTAACCACTCTCCCCCTTACACACACAGAGAAACTCCCACACATATGTGGCTTAAAAATTAATAATTCAAAGGTTTACAGTTCAAGAGCCAACTGGCCTTTCAAAGCGAGGAATTCAGCTCTGGAGAGGCTCAAAGCATCGGCAAATAATTTTCCATTGATTACTTCAATTGAAATATCAAATATGACTAGTTCATAACAAATTTAATTAGTTTGCTGCTTGCAAATACATTTTAATTAAATTCAATTTGCACAAACTACACACGGACAGACAGCGGCATGCAAATAGAGCTTCACTCATATAGAGGGAGGTGCAGGTGCAGGTGCAGGTGTGTACAGGTGAATCACAATGTGAATTGGCTGAGATTTGCATATTTTATATACATACGTATACAACATTCTCACAACAAGACAACTTTTGCCAGCAGTGACAACTTTGACGTTTGCCTAACTTGTCACAAAAGCTATTATTCATAAGTGGCAGCCACTAGATTGTGGGCGTGGCATCTGCACACACACACACACGCATGTAAATCGTAATCATTACACAGTAATTAGAAGTTTTCAACAAACTACTCTACGCAGCCAGCTGTGCGGCCAGTAGGCAGGGGACACCTTGTGCTGCGCGCACCCTGTGCTCATGGCATTTGTGAATTTCAAACATTTTGATTGTTCCGAGGCGGTTTAATTTATTTATGAAGCCGAGACACATCAATCTTGTGCAGCTTCTTAGATTTACCATATGCCAGCCATGAATGAGTGTCTCGGTATGTGTGTGTGTGTGTGTTTGTGTGTGTGTGTCGTCCCTAGATGCTGTAACACGCGATGCCATGGTTAGCTGAATTTGAGTTTAATGACGTGTAAAAATGTTTTTCACGGCTTTTGATTATATTTTACCTTGAGCGGCGCTTAAGTTTTTGGTGTATACACACACACACACACACACAGACACACACACATACGCTCGTTTAGTCCTGGCTATATAGATCCCTTCCGTTTGCCATTTGCAATGAATAATATCGTCGGCGTCCTCCATCGCGACTCTTTTGCATATGAATACCTTTTGGCTGCGCCGCTGATTAGCAACGCCCGCTGACAATGGCTGTGTCCCAGCGTCGGAAACATTTTAATGACATGCGACCGGCACGCCCCGTGCACACACACACACACACACACACGCACACCCCTTTTGAATTGGGCTGACAGTTATCGTTTTCAAAATATTGTTATTTGCTTTTTTGGGGTCGCTGCGTTCACGCTACGTTAAGCATATTGTTTTGTAAATGCTTCGATTTAAGTTGCGAATTAACTTTAACATTAATTTTGATTGTCGCACAATGAAAAGTTATGTTTATGACAATACATTGTACAGTTCCAGAGCACAAATAACGGAGGTAATTGTCATGCACAAACTTTTTACAAAGTTGAAATTCTGGGCAGACTTCGTGTGAGGCCTATGAGGCGATATACCAAGATATAGTAAACAAACTATCAATATAACTGTAATGAACAATTTCCTTAAACATAAATGTTTCAGTTGCAGCAACCTACAAGAATTAAGCCCTGAGCTTAACAGAAAATACCTTAAAGCGATTACAATTTCAATTTAAATATTTTGCAAAACTTTTTCATCAATTTCTTCGACATATTGTGGCATGCTGAGACCGCATGCAATTAAGCTTTGGCTTTTGATGACATTTCAATTAAGAGTTTAAAATTGAAACATTGCAATAATAAACTATTAAAAGCAAACTATGTTAAAATCGTTCAACTGACCAAGAAAATTGCTTGAAATGTGCATTGCCAAGTTGAAAGTAAAATGGAGGAAAAAAAATGAAAAGTTTCCCGTTGTTAACAACAATGCCCACTGTTGACAATTGTTCCAAGCGCTGCGAGCAGCTGGCTATTGTTGCGTTTACCTCAGCTCCCACCCTCCCCCTCCCCCACCTCTTTGCTGGACAATCCTCACCTTTGCGCCTTGCCCGCTGTGCACGCTTTGACTTATTTAATGCTCGAGTAAATCTCTAAAAAGCCCCAACAGCTGCAAAAACAATCCCACAAAGTCATACTTAGTAAATAGCAAATACGCTTTTACTTGTTGCTGCCCGGCGCTCGGCCCTCATTGTTGGCCCATTGTCTGTGCAGTCGGTGCAAACTGAAGGCTAAATGCAGCTTAGTTTAGCTGTTGGCTGCCAGGCGACGCAGCTGATATTATTGGCCAAAGTTAAACAATTGTAAACAGTTACAAGTCACAGCAACGGCAATAGTTTTTGTTTTCCAGCTCGCTGCCTTCCGTTTTATCTGCTCCTGTGCTTAAATATATATATAAATATGTTTTTTAGTCCATCCGACTTTTTGTGTACACGAGCTGGTCGCTTTTTGTCTGACGGTAAACAAAAATAGAGTTTATTTAACTAACTGGCTGAATAGACAATTATGAGTCGGGATGGGAAAAACTAAATTACATTTTAGTGCTGCAGCAGAGGTATTAATAGTTAAGCGGCTGCTCAAGCCATAGATGTAACTGCAATTAGAGCAATTCGGCCAGCTCTGCACCGGATTATCAGCACAACACAATAGCCCATCTGTTGAGACTACAGATTTCATTACGGCCGTGCAGTTTCTTTGGTGCAACACGGATGGCTATTGAGTGTATGAATTTCTAGAATTGTAACAATGAAATGCACGACAACCACAATAATCGACTGCGGGCAGTAAAGCCTCATAAAGGATATGGCCAAATGAAACCTAAGCACGCACAATTCGAGCTTACAGCCCCCGCCCTGACCAGCCCCCGGCACTGGCCCGCAAATGAGAGAAATGTCTGAATGCAATTGCCATGGCAGGAGAGATCCTGTGCACGGGCCGCAATTCTGGCCATTTTTGCCTCAGCTACAACTTATTGTGGTTACAAATTGTGGCAAAAGCTATCAATGATATTATCAGTGCTACCACGGCCGACGGTCCGAGCATATGCAACCCCAATTACATCCGGTTGCAGTTTCAATTTCAATTTGCCGTGGCCATGGCGCACAAAGGACCGAAGCGTGGGGCCAAAGGGCAGCACATATGCCATGTGCTATATTCCGTATTCTATATGCCGTATGCCATACGGCTGTACGCCGTATGCTGTACGTCGTATGCTGTACGCCGTATTCCATATGCCGTGTGCATGTGACTGTAGCCTGGCATAATATTAATTTAAATTAGACAGATGCTGGTGAAAGCGGCCCAAGCAGCGACATGGACGAGGCATCAATTTGCATGGTGCCTGCCAGCTAGCTTATGGCCAAGCTTGCGGTGGCCAACAGTAATGCCATAATGGTCGTACGCTTGGGTTCACCTGTGTGCTAATCATTTTACAATCGGTTTAGCGATTGCGTTTCCTATTGTCAGGCGAACCGTGAAAATTGCAAATTCGGCAGACAAATTGTTGCGCCCAGAGCACATTCCAACTAACCCGGCTAATTAACCATAAAATGCAGTTAACAATACAGCGTGTTTTGCCCCAACAAACAATGAAATTTGATTATTTTCGTACTCGTACTCATTTTGGTTGCTTTATGAATTAAACGCATCACATAATTGCATTAATAAACATTGCTTACGCCCCTCGCCACATATGCAAATTTCGGGCAGCCAAAAAAAAATGTAAAATTCACTTTTTACGCTGGCAGCGGCGGACGCGCTTATGCTAAATTTGAAAAGCAAATTTGTAGCAGAGACGCATCAGTAAATTCCTCTGTTTGGGTTGAGCCAATTAACACGAACACACACATAGTTCTATATATATATATATATATATATATATGTAATACATACATATTCATCTAGATATAACTATGCTCAGTTGAAGCTTTCAGTCATGGCGGCCACACATATTTCCGCTTCCGTTGTGCATTAGTCGCTTCATGCAACATTTTGCGGCGCAGTCGCCAATGTCGCCGCACATAAATTATAGCAAATTGTTTGCATTTAATTGCATGGGTTTGGTTCCCATTATTATGGTTGCTGCATCACATACAGCTACAGATAGAGATATAGACGCAGATGTATATGTTGATCTATGCGACTATGCATGCTCGTTGTAAGCTCATCCGGACATTTTGCGGTTTTGATAAGGTCGCGCTAATTAACTGCTGCGCCTCGGCTCGTTTATCTTACGTCGCTGCTGTCGGTCAGCCATTTATCGAGCTGAGACACTCTGCACCACACGCGGTTCGAATCCATTCCTCAGCGAAGATGACAAACGTTGACAGCATTGTCATGCTAGAATGCTTAACATAACGATTTCACGGATGAGATATGTAGGTAGGAGTGGGAGTGATCTGGCTAGATGATACCCTGCATCCTGTGTACAGCTGGATTTTCAATGATTTACGAACCAAAGCAATACATTTAGATATCTCCCACTTTGACAGACGAGCAGATGGTCATTGCTAGCTAAATGCAGCTCTTCCTTCTGATCCCTTCACCTTTTGTCATAAATAATAAATTAGTAAAGTACCTGTAAAAAAGGTGTAGGCATGAACATACTATAAGATAACTCTAATAATATAATAAAATAATAATAAAATATATATAATATGAATAGTTTTTCTAATCAAGATTATCCCATTTCACGCTGAATAAACTGAAGCAGATGAACTAAAGTCTATATCTATATCTATCTATATCTATCTATATCTATAGATATATAGATATATCTATATCTATCCATATCTATATCTATCCATATCCACATGCACTAGTTTCTCGTTATGGGGCAGAATTATATGAGAATTTTGTATCTGCTCAGCGAGAGCAGCGCAAGCTCACCTAATTGAGGTATTTGTGCACTTTACACTTCAGCAAATCATCTCGCTGCTATTTGTCTTTTCATACATATAAGCGTGCTTGGGATGATACACCATTTGCGATATACGTAATCGGGCTGCCGCATCAGCATGTAAATTGCATTACCTCTGGGTGAGTGGGCCCCGAGCATCAACTTGCGTAATGCAATAAACAGCTCGTAAATATTTTGATACCAATTTTCCAGCGTAATTGACTCAACGGTACTTTGAATGTCAAACAATAAATTCAATTACCAATACACATGCGTTCAGGGGCACGGCGCCCCACCCTTGCTAACAGCGTACAGCCCCATGCCACATGCCTCATGCCTCATGCCCCATGCTGGATGGGCCCACATGCCAGTGTCGGTGATGCTTAACCCTACCGTGCACGTGCTACGGCTACGGCCACAGCTATGGATATCCCGAAAATCCTGCACGGAGCGGGCTCTGTTAAACCAAAGCAAGCGGAAAATCAACGCACAAGTCGATAAACATTCGTATGAACAGAAAGCCCTGGCTGGAGAAAAAACAACCTAAAGAAAATGAAGTAAGGGCACAAAAAAAATAAGTTTTTAGTTGGCAAGAAGGCGGCGGCAACACTCGTCCAGCCGTAAGCCAAAACAGCCAAAGGGATGCACGGGTAAAAAGCGTAAAACAATTTCATATAAAACCAAATAATGTTCGGGTCGCAAAGGGCGCACCTTGTGCCACGGAAATCATTTATGGCCGAAAAGAGTTGAGTAGAATTTAAACGTCGGCATAAATGAGCAGCAGATAAAACGGCTGCCCGGAAAATAAAACTATATTGTCTGAAAATATAGCCTACGATATAAAAACGAAACGTTTTCACTTTTATTCGGCAGCGCTAACCAACGCAAATAGATCATAGAAGGTTGGGTATAACAATTATGAATTGTTGCTGTGAGGTAGATAAAAAACTGTTGGCAGTTTCCCCCCTGTTGCTCCCATTTATGGACTTTCCATTAATCAAATATCTACTCTGTAACTGATCTGCAGTCAACTTAGCTTCTAAATGTGTACATTGATACTGATATGTGGCCAGGTGACCAACGAAATATACTTCGCATGCTAACGCAGCTCATTCCCATTCCATGCTCTACTCTGCCCGCATTTATAGCGCACAAATTGAAATTTATAAGAATATTGCGGATGTGTGGGGCGCAGTTTATCAGGGCCACAAATAAAAACAAAAAAAAAAAGTGTTTATATATAAAAATAAAGCGAAACAACCCCGAGGACGAGGCCAACAACAGAAGCAACAACAATGACAGTCAAACAATGCAAAATCAATTTAAATTTTCATCTCACACTCTAGCGTACACACACACGCACACACACTTACATGGCGAAATAAAAAGCACGAAATGGGTGAGAAAATCAGTAAAGCAACCGCAATCTTTTACCAAATTGTTGTGCCCTAGTGTGTGTGCGTGTGCGTGTGTGTAAGGGTGTCACTAGCGCTACTGCCACGCAACTCAATCATAAGTAAATATTACACAGGCACACACGCATGCGATTCCTGAAATAAAAGGGAGTGCAAGAAGCGCAAGGAGCGCAAGGAGCGCAAGGCGCGACAGGATCACAAGGAGCAGTCAGTGGCAAGCTTATTATGCCCTCGGGTAAAATATAAACAGGCTGGCAAGCAGCAATCGGGTTGGCAGGCGAAACACGTTCTAATAGATTTCCAGCCTCTCGCCTTTTGATGGCTACGTAGACGTTGGCAGCCCGTACAAGTTACACATGTTGCCTTTGTTTGGCTTCCTGTCACACACTCGCACACTCGCACACTCGCACACACGCACACAGTTGACATGACATTTGCTGGGCGCTGCCTCAATCGAAGACCGTAAATCCTTTATTCAATTTTAGTCATGAACGCCTAAAAGTATGCAGCGCGATAAGCGCGTCACAAACAAAGCCCAAGGATTTGGAGCATAAATGCGCCTTGATTAAGTTGAACGAGGCGTCGTTGCCAATGGGCATATACATATAAATCAGATAGAACACCCATATATATATATATATATATATATAAATAGATATATATGGGGCTTCCTATGCAAATCGTTGGCAATTTGATGATCCACGCCAAATATGAAAATTATGCCATTGGCATCCAAAAATGGCTACAATAGGGCCGCGGGTCCGCCAACCGGCACGTAATGAATAGGAAAAAACGAGCCGAACTGCAATTGACAGGCAAACGATACGCATTGATGGAAAAACGCGGCGGCAGCTGCCGGAAGCTGGCACACAACTAATTGGACATCCGTTTTCCGTGCGATTATCGGCCCGGCATGGGCCCCAAGGTAAGCTAAGTATTTCTATTTAACTGCTGTAAATTTGTGCCACGTTATTAACGCCACTTTGAGTGCTGGGCACGGCGCTGCGTGGGCGCCAGGAAGCGACGCTAAAAGGTCGCCCGGGCCGAGCATAAAGAAATAAAGACCCAAGCTACAATTCAGGCAATGGATTCATCTACTATTTGTTGCGTTTTCTCTCATTCTCTCACTCTCTCTCTCTCTCTCTCTCTCTAGGCACGTCTGCCGCATTAGATCTGACTCTGGCTTTAGCTTAAGCTCTGCCAGCGCACTTCCATTATTTGCGCGCAGCCAGCCCGCCCGGCCACGGCACAAAGGCAACGTGCAATTGTCGGTGTCGTTGGCTTTATTTAATTGAAGTCAATTACACAGCTGGATATGCCAGGCCAGACAGCGTCTTCAGCCAGCTGGCGGCCTCATTAGATCAATGTGATGTCAATGTCGCCGTGTCCAGCAAATAAACGTTGCCCGTAGCGATGGGAATGGCTCAGATTTTGTTATTTCCTCGACGGCGCAAATCGCATGTGTTAAACTTTTAAGTGCCCAGCACTGATGGGGCTGCCCGGTAAGCCGCTTAGGACGGGCGCTTAAGCAGCGATGACAACAAAGACCCGGCAAGATCAATGGGCTTTAAGGAACAGTCAAAAGTTTTGCAACCACTTCAAAAGCTGCCTTTAAGTGGTGTGCACTGATTGTTTGCCACCTGATTCCAAGTTATCCATTCAGACATTCATTAACAGAAGCACCGCACGTGCACCTACCCCATGCCCAGCCGCTTTCATCCTAACCCATGCCGAGCAGCAGCCCGCATGCCGCTCAACGCCCAGCGCCCAGCGCTTTTCACAAGGAAGCTGAGGCGAACTGAGCTTAAGCTAAATTAAGTTTTGATAATTCCTAATAATCTATTCAAGTAAGTTCTCCGAAAATGTTTGTTCACTTCTCTGGCAAATCAGGTGACGGACTGGAACTGGGGCCGAGCTTGGCCGCAATGCAGCTTTGGAGGCGTGGTTGAGTTTCCTTTCGCCCTGTGGTCTTGGCGTCTTGGGCCATCAGCTTTTGTTGTTTCTCAACAGCAAATTGAATTTCAAATTTTCTAAGATTTGAATGTCAGATAGCTTGCTACTTATTAGAAGGGGAAACCCCCCCTGAAATCCCTCAAACACGCACACAAACACACACACACAAACGTAGCTTCATTTACGGAATGCTGAAAAGTTTTGCGGTATCGCGGCAAAACACTGTAAACAATTTGGGTATTAATTAAGCTTTAATAGAGCTGATTAATAACTAAATCTTAGTAGAACTGAGATCGTCTAGTGTCGAAAAGTATATATATATATATAAATATATATATTATTTATTATACAATAAAATCTAAAGTCAATCAATAAAAAAATGTAAAAAAAAAAAATAATTAAAAAATTCTCGGACGCTAGACACGTACTTTCCACCCAGAACAAGTTGAAAACTTGCCCAAAATAATCTTATAAATTATTTTCCAAGCAGATTAGCTTATAAGTCTGAAGGTTCGCAGAACTCATAGAAACTTGTTTGGCTGCTCGACAGTTTCTCGCGGTGTAATAGCTTTGAAAAACTTTCAGCGCCAACTATTGTTGAAAAGTTTTCAATTGAGAATATTAATTTAGTCAATACATGTGGGCGAAATGCGCAAAGACGAAGTGGCAGCCACAACAAAACCCAAACAAACGTTAAAAACTTTTGCGGTAACACACAGCGCAAATCCAAAGAGGCCAAGCGCCAGCAGCAGCTTAGCAGCTCAGGTACTGGGCCAGGAGTTTAAAGCGACAACGCGCCGGCATAATGTGGCTTTTGTGGCGTAATTTCTATTTGGCAAGTTGTTGTTGCATGTATAATCAAGGGGTCGAGGCCTGACCCCAAGACTTGGCGCCCCCAAACAAACCCTTGGCCCAATTAGCATTGTCTCGTAACGCAATTGGCTGTGGGCAATGCTTTGTTGTGGCCACATTCCGTGGAATGGCATCAAGTACCTGGCCGCATACAGAGCACAAAAAATGGCAGCACACAGACACACCTACGCGCAGATACTTTGTGTTTGTATAAAAATAATTCGGTCAGTTGTCACTTTGATGTACCCAAAAATGTTGGCAACACTTGTTTAGCCGCGGGCGAACTCTCCACTCGTCCTCGCATCCACACACGCACGAGCGTGTGTGCATTTGTATGTACATAGATAAGCGAGGTCTTCCTGCTGGGAATTAGCATACAGACTGCAGCTCTCCAGACTCGCTGCGTCCGGCGCACAACATCATCAACGGCCTCAGGGCAGCGGCAGCAGCAGCAGCAACAGCAGCTGTTGTGGTCCAACTACCAATCCTCGCCCGATTCGTAACGCACACATCATCCCCCAGTCGCCACCACCTTCAGATTTGTGCATGAAAAATTGTTTTTTTTTTTTGGGTTTTTTTTTTTGGCATTTGCATGGAAAGCGAGCGGCAAGCGTCGTCATGGTCATCGTCGTGCTGAGTGCTGCCTAACATTCAAAGTCCATTCAATCACACACATGCAAGGTACAAAGGAGACAGCAGGATCTGCCTGCTAACAGACCGTCCAGCCAGTCGGCCAGCCAGCCAGCTATACATTCTTGATGTGGACGTCTTTGCCCAGCGGTAACAACTGTCCGCTGCAGAAGCCTCTGTTGCTTTGTTTCATTTCTGTGTTGGTGGGAGCGTGTGTGCGTGTGGGAGTATGTGAATAGACGGAGGTAGGAACACAGCTTGTTTCCGGCACGGCACGTAAAACAACACGACTAAGGAAAGCAGAAATGGCGCCTGCAGTGAATTGAACTTTTGCATTTCAAGTGAGAAGCTCATACAAAGCAAGAACAAGCTCTAACAATAGCCAAGCATGCAGAATGAACAGCTAGAGCCCAGCCAAATGAAAATTTTGAAACAAAAGCAGCCAAATAATACAATCTCCAACCGCCCAGTACAACAACAACTTAAACCCAAAGACTTCCCTTATCACAGTGCGTTCCTGGTTTCCACTGAGAATAGGCGAGCTTTTACCAACTAAGAAGAGTTATTATCCAATTGCTCACAAAAGGCTTAGCTATATGCGAAAAAAAGCATATGCTATTGATAAGAAGTTTCTAATTATGTTTGTTACCATAAAAATAGATTTCATTCCACAAGATCTTATCAGCGCCAACTAAGCGCCAGCAATTAATAATTAATAATCGAGCCAGCCTAAGCACTTCATTACTTAAATACATCATTCGAATCAAAGTGGATTTCGTCGGTGAATCATACAGAAGAGCCCCAGCAAACACAATTGAAACGTGCTGAATTTTTTGAGTCACTTTGCGAAAGATAACTTAAATTAGATAAGACATACTTGACCCTATGAATTGCAATTCGATCAATCACAGCAATGAATTAGCAATCCATTGATAACGATTCGACTATAATAAACAACGCGTGCGACCCATTCCTCACAACATAACATTAATTGCATTGAATAAAATTTTTATTAAGAGCACAACTCAACCCGCACTCATTAAATCGATTTAAGCCTGAGCTTTGCAATCAGCATTGTTCCACACGCCGGCTTGCAACACGAAGTAGTTGCTCAGCTCGGTCATATCCAGGTTGGAGAGCAGGCCATTGATGGAGGGCAGCACATACTTCTCAAACATGGGGTTGACATAGGGCTGAATCTCCTCAGTGAACAGCAGAGAGAAGGAATTGATGAAGCTGTTGAAATAGTTGTTGGAGGCAACGTCCATGTACTGATCCCAGTTGGCGGCCTGCACATCACCAACAAAGTATTGCAGGTGGAAGTCCTTGATGCGGAGTCCGTTGGAGTTGGTCAAGCTCTGGCCAAATGTATATTCACCCACGAAGCGCCAGTCTGTGATTTTCTTGTTGATCAGCACGCTCTGGCGAATGGGCATTGGAAGACCACCAATGCTTAGAACACCCTCGACTTCATAGGATCCCAAGATTTGGAGTGCGGGATACATAACGTCAAAGGTGGCGCGCAGGGTGTTGTTGTCGAAGCTGCCGCTCAGAATCTGGAAGTTGTTGAGACCAGTAATGCGGATGTTGCTCACATTGCCGACCAGGTTAGTGTCTCCATTGACGTAGTCGAAGGCGTAGAAATCGGTTGTCAGTGGGGCCATGGCTGGGATATTGTCGGCAGGAAAGCCACAGGGCAACATCTTCTTCCAGGCATCGAGGAACATGTCAAGGGCTTCGCGATAGCCGACCATGCCATTGTCCTGGGTGACTGGAGAGCCACTGGCGAAGGCGACCAGGAGCGCTAGAAGAACACACTTTGCAATCATTTTGCTTGCCTAATGGTTGAAAGAACTTTGTGAGGAATGGGTCGCACGCGTTTTCTTTTATAGTCGAATCGTTATCACTATCTATTAACTGTTCAAGGGGGGCTTTGATCGATCGCATTATAATAGGCTGTTTTGGCACTTAGTCGCATTGTAGCACGAAGTCTTATCGTATTAAAGTAAACGATCTATTGTATGAGTCAACAGCATAAGTCAATTTGATTTATAGGATTTGACATCAAGATGGCTGGAATGAAAATGAGTCAGCGCTGCGAAACATCCTAATTCACATTCAAGGCTAAGTATTTAATTGTGATTTGAAATTAATGAAAAAGAGCCAACTGCCAGGATTAAATTATATCTTAATTATTATTAAGATTATTCAATTTTACTACTTTTATTAGTACTAATACTACTTTTAAGAATGAATAGGATAAAATAATAGAATTTGTGAATTTGCCATACTTCAAATATATTTTGGAGTATATAACAAAAAATATTTGTAAACTACGTTTATTTGTTTGAGCTTGAGTCTGGTAACTTTACCAGACTCAGTATACTATTATTTTCTGCAAAAGCTATAATCATAAAAAATTTTTGGATAGTGGAAACTATAAAAAAAATATTTTTTAATATTAATTATTTATTTATATATTTTTGTTTAGTATAAATTCTGCTTTAGAGAATATATTTGCATTTGGGCTAATCAAAATGAATTGAATTGTAATAAATCTATAAATTTATGAATAGGATTCCGACACATAGCTCCTCTTAGTAATTCTCATCGATGTGGCGCCACTTTCCTATCAACGCAAATCGTACTAAGTCTAATCCATTAGTCAAATAATCACGTACGGCCATTTCTTAAGAAAACATAAAAATTATGTAAAACGTGCGATCCAATCAAAATTCGATCAATCAATGTGCGCCACAAACGATTTAGTGATAACGATTCTAATATAAAAGAAAACGCGTGCGACCCATTCCTCACAGAGTTCTTTCAACCATAAGCCAAGCAAAATGATTGCAAAGTGTGTTCTTCTAGCGCTCCTGGTAGCCTTCGCCAGTGGCTCCCCAGTCACCCAGGACAATGGCATGGTCGGCTACCGCGAAGCCCTTGACATGTTCCTCGATGCCTGGAAGAAGATGTTGCCCTGTGGCTTTCCTGCCGACAATATCCCAGCCATGGCCCCACTGACAACCGATTTCTACGCCTTCGACTACGTTAATGGAAACACTAACCTGGTCGGCAATGTGAGCAACATCCGCATTTCTGGTCTCAACAACTTCCAGATTCTGAGCGGCAGCTTCGACAACAACACCCTGCGCGCCACCTTTGACGTTATGTATCCCGCACTCCAAATCTTGGGATCCTATGAAGTCGAGGGTGTTCTAAGCATTGGTGGTCTTCCAATGCCCATTCGCCAGAGCGTGCTGATCAACAAGAAAATCACAGACTGGCGCTTCGTGGGTGAATATACATTTGGCCAGAGCTTGACCAACTCCAACGGACTCCGCATCAAGGACTTCCACCTGCAATACTTTGTTGGTGATGTGCAGGCCGCCAACTGGGATCAGTACATGGACATTGCCTCCAACAACTATTTCAACAGCTTCATCAATTCCTTCTCTATGCTGTTCACTGAAGAGATTCAGCCCTATGTCAACCCCATGTTTGAAAAGTATGTGCTGCCCTCCATCAATGGCCTGCTCTCCAACCTGGATATGACTGAATTGGTTAATTACTTGACATCACAAGCCGAGATGTGGAATAGTGCCGCCTGCACAGTTCAGGCTTAAGCGAGCTTTATTTTGGTTTATTCTTTATACCATAATAAATAAAAACAAGTTTTATTCAAGTCTATACAAATATTTTCTGCTGGGAAATTGAAATTCAGGCTTTAATATTTATGTGTATGCGTTGTTTGCCATGTAGATATAAAACAAGATTAGATTACAATCGAAGGATTCAGAGTCCTACGCGAAACAAGAGCTTCATGATGAATACATTTTATAGTAACTTGTAAATATATTTTTTCTGTGAAATTGAGAAATTTTATACTTATAATATATAATATATATGAATGAATTTTTTAATATTCATTGTTGTTTGCGTTGTTTTATTTAATCATTGTAGAATAATAATTGTATGATAGTTATTTTTTTCATACATATAAATAACTTGTGGGTGCTTTTTTTAAATTAATGCAAACTAGGAAAAGTTATAAAGTTCAGTATTTATTATCCCACCATATAGAATTTAAAATATTTAAGCCATAAACTTTTGCTCTGTTTATTTTATTTAATGTTGATTGCTTATTAATATTTCATTTCTCTTCCTTTACATGAAGAGCTGAAAAAGATCATCTAAAAAACGCTTCTATGCGCGCAACACTATTTCTCTTTAATTTAAATTACTCACAACATAAGCTAGACGGCGTCAAACGGCAGCTACTGTTCATACCTGATCGAACCCACTGATCGCCGCTGATTGAGGCTGCAAAATAGCTCGTCAACAGGTCGACGGGCAGGGTTCGAGTTGGAGTGGTTGGCTCGTCTTATATAAAGGCGCACCTGCAGCAGTGGTTCTTCAGTCGGATGCCTGATCTTCTGGTGGACAGTCAAGCAGTGGACCTCCTCTTCTTCTTCAGTCTGTGGTAAGTGTTAAAATAATTAATAATAAGCAAATTTGTTAATAGTATTAAGCGAACTATTATAATAATTGTTTTAAGACATATATTATATATATTTATAAAATATTATATATATATATATATATATATATATATATATTTATTTATTTATTTATTTATTTATTTATTTATTTATTTATTTATTTATTTATTTTCTTTTTAATTTATTAAGCTTAAGTTATTGTGAAGAGAAAGCGTTCTGCTCTTGGATATGGTGCTCCGCCCTCTCAGCTCATTCGCCTTTGTTAAACCATACATTCAAATAAGCTGAACATCACACATACTAAGCGAAGGAGTGTAGAGGCGTAATAAAACCCTGTTACAAAAGAGCTCAATTACACAAGAGCGTAATTACGTGAACTAGAGGGCAGCAACAGTTAAGCCAGATCAAGAGCAAAGCCAGAGTTGAGCCATAGGCAGAGCTATTAACAGAGCCATTCGGAGAGCAAAAGAAGAGTCAATAGCAAAGCCAGATTCGAACCAGAACTCAGTCTGAAGCAGAGCAATAGCTCTGCTAATAAGCAGAGCCAGAGCTTACGAAATTACGTAAGACATTAATTACGTAAGAGCGCAATTACGTGAGAGCGTACAGTTGAGCCAGAACAAGAGGAGAGTCATAGGCAGAGCTATTAACAGAGCCATTCACAGAGCAGAAGTAGAGTCAATGGGAAAGCCAGATTTGATCAGAACTCAGCCTGAGGCAGAGCTATTAGCAGAGCCAGGGCTTACGCAATTGCGAAAGATATTAATTACGTAAGAGCGCAATTACGTAAGAGCGCAATTACGTAAGAGCGCAATTACGTAAGAGCTCAATTATATAAGAGCGCAATTACGTAAGAACGTAATTACGTGAGAACGTAGGAGCGCTGGAGCATTGGAGCGTATCAGAGCCAGATCAAAGCAGAGCAGAGTAGAGGCAGAACTCAGCCAGAGACATAATATTAAATATCGGGCTCATACTGGAGTGCAAATTATTATTTTATTCAATTGCCAGGATACATGCTCACACGCGCATCAGTATTTTGTTTACTGAATTCGTTCTTCTCATGCTTACAGATCTACTTTTATAACTGTTTAAATTTTCGTTGTTGTTGGCTACATGTGTATTAAATTAACATTATGACACGAAAATTATATAAATATATTTATATATAGATATAGATATATATATAGATATATATATAGATATATATATAGATATATATATAGAAATTTATATATAGATATAAATAGATATTTATATATAGATATAAATAGATATACATAGGTATATCTACAATGTTGTAAGACTAAGAATTAGCCATAATCTCAACAATCAATTTTCATTAGAATTTCGCTTTAAAAAAATAGAGTAGTGGCCACAGTAAATTATTGAGTCATATTGCAACCGTCCTGCTTTAAATTAAGTCCTTTAAGTCGAATGAGTTTGTCGTGTTGAGTCACACAATAAATTGGCTAGTTTTACATGATAAGACATTATGCAACGCGGTATCTAATTGCCAAAACGGCCAATTCAAATGCGATCGATCAAAGTGCCGCAAAACCAGCGCAAAGATAACAGACTATAAAATACAACGCGTGCGACCCATTCCTCACAGAGTTCTTTCAACCATAAGCCAAGCAAAATGATTACAAAGTGTGTTCTTCTAGCGTTCCTGGTCGCCTTCGCCAGTGGCTCCCCAGTCACCCAGGACAATGGCATGGTCGGCTACCGCGAAGCCCTTGACATGTTCCTCGATGCCTGGAAGAAGATGTTGCCCTGTGGCTTTCCTGCCGACAATATCCCAGCCATGGCCCCACTGACAACCGATTTCTACGCCTTTGACTACGTCAATGGAGACACTAACCTGGTCGGCAATGTGAGCAACATCCGCATTTCTGGTCTCAACAACTTCCAGATTCTGAGTGGCAGCTACAACCAGAGCACTCTGCATGCCACATTTGACGTTATGTATCCCTCTATTCAAATCTTGGGATCCTTTGCAGTCGAGGGTGTTCTAAGCATTGGTGGACTTCCAATGCCCATTCGCCAGAATGTTCTGATCAACAAGAAACTCACAGACTGGCGCTACGTGGGCGAATATACATTTGGCCAGAGCTTGACCAACTCTAACGGACTCCGCATCAAGGACTTCCACCTGCAATACTTTGTCGGTGATGTGCAGGCCGACAACTGGGATCAGTACATGGACGTTGCCTCAAACAACTATCTCAACAGCTTCATCAGCTCGTTCTCTCTGTTGTTCACTGAGGAGATTCAGCCCTATGTCAACCCCATGTTTGAAAAGTATGTGCTGCCCGGCCTCAATAGCCTGCTCTCCAACCTGGATATGACCGAGCTGAGCAACTACTTCGTGATGCAAGCTGAATTGTGGAACAGTATTGATTGCAAAGCTTAGGCTTAATAATTTGTATAACGAACAATAATAAATCAACGAAGCACATTATTTACTAGCTTTTTCATTATGGATATAAATAAATTTGATACAACTTTATCTTCTGTGGCATATACAGTCATTGTTTGACCTCCTCAGATCTTAAAAAAAAATATTAAACTGTCTGATTATTGGAGTATGTTCATGGAAAACTTAAAGATAATTACAAAATGTTAAAAATAATTAGTTTTAGAATTCTAAACATTTTTAAACAAATCAAAAATTTTAAAAAAATTAAAAAGAAGTTTTTAAACAACAAAAAATGGCCAAATGAATATAATATAATATACTATAAAAATATAAGTCTGAAGTTAAATGCAAGCGAAATCAAATCACTGACACTCTGAGGTAGACCGGCAGTCAATGCTTCTATGAAAATTAAGACATATATATATATATGGCATGTTGTTATATTATATTATATTATATTATATTATATTATATTATATTATATATTATTTTTAGAGAATAATTTCATAATGACATACTGTTCAGGCAGATTTAGGCAGAATGCATTCCATTTGTTGTTTTAAGTTATTTAATCTATTATTTTCAATATTGGTCTGGGAGGTAACCAATTCAATAATATGCCTGAAAGTATGCAGTGAAATGTAGCATGGTGTCTAAAATAGTAGTAGAGCATTAGTAGTAGCAGTAGTAGCAGTAATAGTAGTAGTCAAGTAAATAAAGTAGTAGACCCATGCTTGTTTATCAAACACTAATCGAATTATCAATAATTGTTAAGCATTAGAGTTAATATGCCTATGAAGAACGAGATTTCTGTTATTAATATGAGATCAACAAGCAAAGAAAACCACAAGTCTGCAATGGATACTCGTTACGCTTGTTCATAACAGCGTCCGTCCATGTGAGATTGATTGGATCTGATTCTTCAAGCTGAGATGAAGCAAATGTACAAGCTAAACTTATATAAATTCATAATTATGTTGGCGGTCGTCGTGCAAGTTTCTTACTTGGTTTTATCTTATTCATGATAATAATGACAGTTACGTGAATCGATTAATTGTAGTGTCAGCCTCAGAATTATCGAAAAGCTGTCGTTCGCTTGAACTCCACAAATGAATTTAAAGCACATCAATTCGATTATAAGTATTTCTTTGAAAACTAAAATTAAGAATTCTTTGAAAAAAATAATTTAAGATAAGCAAAATTCAAGACTCTTTTCCAAAGAAAACTTGCAAATACAAAAAATATAAGGTATTAAAAATGTGGGAGAGTATATAGGTTTTGTACAATGTTCGTCTTGCTGTGCGCCCCTCTGTACATTTTCCCACATGAACATAAAAAATAGAAACGCGAGACTTGAAATATGACCACTAGGTTCGTAGCAAATCGGGTAATACTATATCTGGTTATCATAAAGGCTATTAATTAAGTGCCAGAGACTTTAAATTTGGAATATGTACTTGCTTTAACGACCCACCATCAAACATATATAGTGAGGGCATGACATATTGGGGCTAGAAAATAAATAATTCGATTACTGATTTCCTCTTCTATAGCTTTAACACAATTTTTTCAAACTTTACACACCTTTTAGTTTTTAGTTGACAGACCTTGAATGAGTATTATTCAAACGGTAGTGCCCGACTATTTGTTAATAGATGTATTTTGGTATCTTGGTTACTTAGGCATATCTACTTCCGTATCTCTACTTAAATATTAAATAAATATTATTACTTAAATATACCAAGTAAAAGTTAGTCTTAAAAGGGACTCTTCAGTCAAATAAATTTAAATCTTAGCATTTCAGCTCTTAAACTATTCTCCCACCAGCGCACCAGCTATGCTACTGCATATCTTTAGCTATAGATTGTCTAAAAATATATATACTTCAAATGCCATGTCTCTAGATTTCAGCTCTCTAGCTAGCATAGAGACAGCCAACTACATCAGATAGACAGATATACTAAAACAAATGCTCTTTTCGCACTGTCAATGAGTATAACAAATCGATTAAGCTTTTGAGGAACTCACACAGGTGTTTCTGTAATATTAATTTAGATTTGATTAGCTATGAGGAAGCATTCCATTTGGCAACAATCAGTTTTATAATGCAGTCCCGATGGATATCAATACCAATGACTTGTGATTCATGTATTCATGTGCAAATTGGCAGCGATAAGTCTTCTTTAAATCTTTTCCCAAAAAAACCCGTAACGGCAAAACAAACCACATGTAATCAATCAAATCCCCAATTGTGCTATACATAGATAAAAATTCAGCTATAAAAGCGTAGTAGGTAGAGTAGGTTTTCGTAGAGTTTCCGAAACAATCGAGCAAAATGATAGCAAAAGTATGCCTGTTGGGTCTGCTAGTGGCCAGCACTTGTGCCTCGCCCTTGACGAGCACGATCAGCTACACTGACGCCTTTGAGATGTGGATCGAGGCCTTCAAGGCGATGGCACCCAATGGCTGTCCTGCCGAAGGCATTCCCGTCCTGGACCCGCTCACTAACGAATTCTCCACCTTCAACTTCACCAGAGGCGAGACGAGCATTGTGGGCAACGCCAGCGACATTCGCATCTCTGGCATTAGCAATGTCATTGTCCTGAATGGCGAATTCGATCCTAACACGTTCCACGTCAAATTCGACATCTTATTCCCGGAGATTCAGATCTTGGGATCCACCATAATGGAGGGTGTGTTCAATATGCTTGGATTCGCTATTCCCACGAAGCAAAACACACTGCTCAATGAACGCCTGGAGCAACTGCGCATTGTGGGTGAGTACACATTCGCCCAGAGCCTGACCAACTCCAATGGACTGCGCGTCAAGGATGTCAAGCTGCACTTTTACATTGGCGAAGTGAAAATCGAGAACTGGGACACACTATGGAGTGTTGCGGGCAACGAGTTCTACGATCGCTTCTCCGGCGATATGATTTCATTCCTGGCCAAGCAGATACAGCCCAGCATGGATAAGCTGGTGGCCGAGTTTGTTGTTCCTCCAGTCAACGAACTGCTCTCCGGTCTTGACATGACTAAGCTGACCAACTTCTTCGTAAACACCGCCAAGGCATGGAGCAGCGAGAACTGCAAAGCTTCTGCCTAAACACACATGAAATTGTTTTATAAGAAATATATTGAGAAAATCTAAATCAAGTTTATAATTGTGAGTTGTAACCTGTAAATATTCATCGTTACATCTAAGTGGAACAAGCGTCCTTGTCCTGGAAAGCTACTTAAATAGAGGAACTGGACCTCGTTGTTTTTTAGTCACTTTCTTTGCTGCTGCTACTGCTGCTGCTGCTGCTGATGGTGTAATCCGCTTAAGTAACTCGGCAACAACGGAAACCGGAAATGAAAACCATACAGTGTGTAAAGCACATGGTGTGTAGTGTGGGGGGCACAGAGGGGGCTTCGGTTCGGCTGGGCAGGCGGACAACTTCCGCTCTCTGGTCGACTTTTTGCTCGAAGCTTGCGATTGCTGCCATATGCTCGTCGTCCTTGTAGATTGTCGACGCGTCCTCGTGCAGGTACATGGATATGAGAGCGGCGGGACGCAATGGGAAGGAAGCACGGCTCTTAAGCTTCACCGGAAATGAAGAATTGTTCGAGTTGCTCGAGTCCCAGTGACAGTTTCAGTGGTCGCTACCTGACATAGCCCCCAAGACAAAGGCGCCATGAATCAACCAAAATGTTACGTGCCCTTCCAAAGCCCTTTATTGTTATTGCTGCAGCCAGTTTTAAGTGCTCATAATAGCGCGGACTAAACAAACAACAAACAGTAAATGGCTTTTTCGTATTGCGGTTTTCCGTTCTTTGGTTTATACACCCACACGCCCGTACGCCCAGAGAGTGACGGGTTCATCATCAGTCACCCAGTTCCGTCTCCGTCTCCGTCTCCGCCTCCGCCTCCGTCTGTCTGCTTCCGGTGCACGGTCTAAGCCGCAAGGCCGCTTTTCAGGTCCATTGTGCATTAATAAATTATTAGGTAATGTGAAGTGCATAAATTATAATGCCTATGAGGTCTAAAGCTAATTTCGGGAGCACTCGCTTTGGATATTAATGGGTCAATTTGAATGCCAGGTGGCAGGTCTATTAGAGCTTTAACAACTCAAATGCTGCATAGTACCACGCTACATACATACTTAATTTATTTTAATTAATCGCCAGCTCGGCTCGATTAGCGACTGCTCGTCTATTAGCGCTTCACTCGTAAAAAACGTAATTTTTTGTGTATTTATTTAATCAGCTTGCATTTCGTTCGTTTTGTTCACAATTAGCAATATTCTGTTTGTATTTATTTATAATTTCATTCAATTCATTTGCCGCCATGACCCACATTTTGCCCTTTTTAGTGCTTTCATGTGGCTACTTATCAAGCAAAACCCAAATGCAAATTATTTTTATTCAATTTGCAAATCGAGGCGCTGCGCCCTCTGCCCACAGCACATACATCATAAATATTTCATAATTAATTAAATATTCTAAAAGGTGCAACAACGATGACAGTTTAAATACATAAAACTATGGATGTAATGTAATTTATAGATTACCGTTAGCCGAGCCATTACACATATGTTTACAATTTTCTCATTTTAAAATAGGGCTATAGAAATTACATAAACGTATTAATAAGCCGGAGCAGCTAAGCATGTGTTGCCAACAGATATAGTTTATGAAATATGTTTTCACCCTTGTGCCTGGCTAAGGCTAAGCGGCCACAGCTTGAACGTATCTGTGTAATTCCATTTTTCTCGTTACTCTTACAACATACAACATTTAATGTCCCCTTGCCATAGAGCATTCATTCGACTGCATATCATGATATCATATATGATATTGTATTTCTTGTTCTATATAGAGACTATATAAACTGTGGATTCAGTTTAGCAATCTATTCAACCAATTTTCGATTCGTTCGTTTATGATATTGTACATAGAGAATGTATATTTATGTAAATATATACGTATATTTATGAGTGTATGCAAATAGCTATAGTTTCTGGTTAGATATATGTATGTATATATATAAACGTGGGGGCTTTCTGTGTGGGCTAGGTAACAGCTCATAATACTCTTCACTTCACATATCTAATAGCTAATATTCATATGCACATTTACGCACAGTATGTACTTATACATTAAACATTAACAATTATCAAATTGAATGCATTTTGGTACCAGACAAAAATGTACTTAAAAAATACAATTAATTTGCTTACTTTGTGCAGCTACAAACAGGTTGGTTTCTCATTCAATTTGTTCGTTTTGTATAAATATAAAATGTATTATAAAAAGGTTTACAAATAATTATGAAAAATTCTTGATAAGCTGATTTAGTGGGACATTCATTTAAATATATTATTTCATAATATTGTTAGACATACATACATAAATGCTTTATATTTGCGCTAAATATGTTGGGACATACGTATTCATATCTTTTTTTAACATATTCATATACAGTTACTAAAGCTATGTGTATATATATACATATATGTATATATATATATATATGTATAATTTATTTTTTGTTCACATTTATAGACTTATCTACTTAAATTTTTTGAATTGTTCTATATTGTATCCATTTTACCAGTTTGTAATGCACATTTATGTTAATATTTTTTGTATATTTCTTTTCATTTTTTTTTTTTTTTTTTTTTGTAATTTTTGCTGTGATAAAAAACGTTCTAACAAACTTATGCTATGTGTGTATGTATGTATATCTAAATATACGCGTTATAAAAATGCAATTTAAAATATATTTTCAATTGGTTTTCACTATTATCGTTACAACAACTCTGCTGCTTTGGGGGCACTGAAAACAAATTCGAGCTAATTTCACAAACGCGAATATTATTTAAAAGCCTTAAGCGAACTCATGTTTGGAAAAACAGATGTTTCAATTGATCTTAATAATACGTTAATAGTATTTAGAGCTAGGGCAATGCGACGATTCCCTCATTACTAAGCGCCAAACAATACAAAAGGAACTCAATTTTACACTGCCTTGTATTAATATTCACATGATGTATGAAATAATGTCAAAAATATATATATTCTGTTTTGTTGATTTTGTTTATACAATTCAATATGTTATGTAAATAATATATATATATATATATTAGTGCGCCTCTGATACATAGATAGCTAAATATTTAATATAGTTTATGTATATATATAAATTTTCTAGTTAAAAATTGCTTTTCGTATTCGAGTTCAATTTCGTTTCCTCAATTTCGATTCACTAAGCCATTCTGTTACACATTGACATATATTCGAGTACACAATCATACGTGATATCTTATAGGGTTCTGATCCCTCCCCTCCTCCTCAGCCCACCATCTAACATTCTAAATAAAAAATCGCGTGCTGGAATGTTAAATAATTAAAAATAATCGGCTTGCCGAGCAATACACACACTCTCCCAATAACTAGCACAGACACTCTGTGTGCCTCCCGATAAGATTTCCAGTTATCTAATACTACGATTTGCCGTCTGATAGCCCTAATTCTCTTATCTATGGCTGGGTGCAAATTACAATGTAAACGCGAAACTGATACAAAATGGAATCAAACCGAAACTTAATCAGTTTATTGCAAGCAAACATTAATAGATGAACAGAATCGTCTACAGTATATATTCTCGAAGCGCAGTGTCCCAAGTTTCATTGAGGTTCAGTCTCAGTCAAACGAAATTATTAAATTATTGATTTGTAAGTTAACTAGCCGGCATTAGATACAGTATTTAGCATTCAAAATCAATTTACACATTCGGAATTTATTTCATGTTTCAATTATTTGGAAAGCCCTGAACATTGCTGTTTCAGTTGATTGCAATTATCATATTATCATATTACACAAACGTATTTAGATTATCATTTTATGCATATCTGTAAGCATATTTTGGCATATAGTTAGACTGTTCTCTTTCTTTGAAACTAAACACTATTTGACTCTCAAATTCAGTTTATACAAATCATAACCGAAGGAAGCTAACTGAATACATTTCTGCTTACTCTCATTGCTGTATTGTATGGCTTTGAACAAAGATTTGCGCGTGTTTTCTCATTATCTATTTTTAATAACTTTAGCGTAAACAATTACAATGATAATTTTTCAAAGTTTTGTGCATAATTGCCATTTACTAGCGGCGTCTTGGTCGGTGTAGTTGAGGGTTTTTCTGTGTGTGTGTGAGTGTGTTTGAGTGTATGTATATGTGTATTTGTTAAACAATTTCACATTTTCAAAAAATTCGTACACTTTCAGCTTAAATACTATAGATACTAGAACGTATGGCCTACACATACCAATAGCAATATAAAACTATGTACCGTGGCTATGTATTCAAAGTTTACAATCAGAGGCTGCGCATGCATAAACATCGTATGATACAAATGCCATATTTTTGGATATATATGTACGTATATATATATACATATCATTGGACAATAAATATTGCGCGTACGCATGTCTACGGGTCTAAAACTGTAGCTGCTCGAAGCAACACCACAATCAACTCAATGGGCAGGCATTGTCTGGCAATGTCTAGGCCTCTGTTTCGGCACCCTTTAAGCGCAGGCGCGCAAAATCCTCGAAGATAATATCATCATCTTGGGCCTCATCATCATCCAGCTGTATGAGGTTTGTGGTGGTGGGCACATCCTTAGCCGACTGGCCAGAGGCACCTGCATCAACTGCATCGCCCAGGCTGAGCAGCGGGGCTGCTAGACTAGCGCGCGGTGACCGATCTCCCAGCACCGGGTGTTCCTCCTCCTCGGGCTTGGGGTGCATCAGCGTGAATGGCAGCTCAGCAACCAAGTCTCCGCCCAACAGTGGCGAACCAATGAGTAGCTTCACCTTGACCTTGTAATGCACCAAAATACCCAAGCTTTCGCGCTGTGCGGGATTGGTGATTAGCGTACTTGACGCCAGATTTGTATCCTCATGCTTCAGCTGACCATCCAGCGCCAGTCCCCATTTATCCTTGTTATTTGCCAGCAGGGGGCACAGCTCAAACACCTTGGAGAGCGTGAAGCCCGGCGCAACATTGCAGCCATCCTCCGACTCTATCTCGGCCACCACGGACTTGTATTGGGCCGTCGAAAAGAGGCAAATATCGGCAAACTGGCGTACACAGACCTTTATTTTCTTGACTGTGCGATTGGAATTGTTAGCCACGTGAACATTGATCGATATCTTTTCGCCATGATGATACAGCTCCTTGTCCAAGCTCGCTTCCAAATGTATTTTGTTCGGCTTCATCATGAACTCCTTGCTCACCTCAATCGAGGGCTGCTCTCCGGCCTTGGATGGGGCATACATCACCTTCCGAATCGTCAATCGAACCGAATTCCGTTTGTGTGGCTTATCCTCAATGTGCTCGCCTATCGTTAGATAAATATACAAAGAGCATTAGCTTTGGACCCAACTTGTTTTCATGACGTATTTACATATTTATCAAGCACACACACTCATAATAACTCACATATTTATGCATAATTTCGTTTGGGGGTGTGTCAAACTCTATTTGAGTGCGTCACAATTTGAATACAGCTTAGCAACCGGATGATTCACGGGCTAAACTATCAGCATGTGGGATTATACCCGAGAATATGTGTACAAATAAATGACGCACCATTATCTCGGTCGGTACTTGGGAAGCTGCTTAAAAATGTTCATTTCTTTGCATCAGTTTTAAACGAAATCGAATGAAATGAAAATACTTTCCATTTTGAGATCATAAATATTAGCGCTCGTTGGCGTCTGTCGGGCAGCCAGAGGCAAGGCTGCTGCAAGGTTTATTGTTTATGCCAAAAACATGGCATCTCTAGCCCAGAGCAGAGCACATTAAATAAACAAATCAACAGATGCCAAGTAAATAAAAAAAACATCTAGTACTCATGCCAGCCAGCCAGCATCGCAGATGCCCTTACAACTCGGATCGGCACATGCAGTCCAACTGTTATATGACAGCTCACTACATTTCAGTCGATCGCAATTAGTCAAATATGTGTTCATTTTCTCTGATATCAAATGTAAATAATGGCTGTGTCTGCTTTCATTTACTTGTTATTAAATGTTAAAGCAATTGGATCCATACAAAAAAATAAAATTCCGCTGAAAGCTGTTTCAGCTGGAAAGAAGAACTTTATAATCATTAATCAAATACCACAAAGATCGAATAACTGTTTTGAAGTGAACTTGAACTGCCTGAGAGTTTATAGAAATTATTTGATAGATTAACAGCTCGCAAAGCCGGCTATAGCCAAAGGCTGTCAGTAGCTGAGATCTGTTCTGGCAATCTTTAGAGCAAATTCTAAAACTGTTTATTTATAATTTGAATTAGTCGATTTTTATGTAAATATAAATGTACATACCATTTGCACGAATGTATACATACATACATATGTATGTATGTAGGTACATATGTAGATACATATGTATATTCTATTCGGTTAACGTTAATGACTGGGGCGTGCTACAAATTCACATACATTGTGCGCTAGAGGGTGGCCCATTCCAGCCCACCCAATTGGCATTTGGCTAAAGTTTGCTTTCAATAATCTTTTTATGGTTACACACCAATTGGCAGTGGCTGTGGTTATGACAGCGCGGGCAGAGGCGCCGCCAGAGACAGCAGATAAGAATGCCGACGCCGGGCAATAAAACCACCAAAAATTAACGGACAAAGCAAAGTGGCCACAATACAAAATACATACACAAACACACACACCCATCTGTACATAGATAGCAATTTGTGCGCAATAAAAACAAAAACAAAAGTGCACAGGCAAGAGGCGCTAGAGCGAGACAGCACAGCAGCACTGCGCATAGCGGAGATCCCAAGTGAGAAATGCGAATGCGCGTGCGAAACGCAAACATGCGCGCGTAACTCCCAATAAATCGCTGCTAAATGCGCTGTATAAGCTTCTTCCTCTTCTTCCTTTTTTCGCTGTTGTCAATATCATTATTGTTGCAAAATGCGAATGAGAGGCGCAAGGCGAAAGATGAGCGCGAAACAGGAGAGCAGAGCGGGATCGGCAATTACGCTTTTGGGTCATTGCTGCTGTAGTTTTTTTTCATTTCATTTATTTTTTGTTTTGTATTGTTTTTTAGCTTACTTAAGCACTGAAAAAACAAAGATACCCAGCTGCGTCGAGTTTCCAAGAAGCATTTATGTAAGTGCTGAATGTAGGAAAAAACGTTGAACGTCAGCGGAAAGACGCCTAATTAAAGCAACAGCGACTGTGACTGCGGCAGCGACTGCGAGAGCAATAGAGTCGAATTCCAATTAGAAGCGTCGAATTCCAATTAGGTGGCTGCGCTGCGTCATCAACGTAAAGCATACACAATGACATTTTGCGCAGTCGACGCAACGCAGTTGGATTAATTAACCCCGCGCGTGACACATGCGCCAACTAACAAAGCCTTTTTTTATAATAAAAGTATTTACTATGTACATATATGTTACACATACGTACACACATACGTATATGAATTATTATGGATTTTACCTCACACACACACACATGAACTCACCCACAAAAGCCTTTAGTTCATAGTCCACGCCACAGGATTTGCCCACATCGCCTGGAGCTGGCTGCAGGGAAACCGAAGCCGGACAATAGGGCGGTACTTCAAAGTAGAACGGATGTGCATTGGGTCCCAGCTTCTTGATGAGCCTCTCCTGCAACCTGGTCATGGGCCGCTCCAGTTGCATGGGAGGATAGATTTGTTCGTGGGCTAGATACAAGTCCTTGCGAAATGTTAGTCCCAGCACATCCAGATCCTCGCGGCCGTATCGAAAGGCCGCCAGCACCTGGCCAAACACTTTGCGATCCTTCACATACTCTGGATCAATAAAAACAACGCCGTCAATGGGATCCACATGCGTGACATGGTCTACAAAGTCGCGCTTTCCCAAATAGACTGTGATTTTTCCATTCGACGAGCTCTTCTTGAACACTCTCGTCGCCTGCCTACGCGAACTGGCATCGCCACCGAGCTCATCAAGGTTACCTACTCCGCCGCCACCACCGCCAGCACTGCCGGCTGTTGTGGCATTTGCTGTGGAGCTACCACCGTTTCCATTGCCGTTGCCATTGCCATTTCCGTTGCCATTCCCCGCTGAGCCAGCTCCGCTTCCGTTCGTGTTAGCGCTCAGTGTGTTCATTGTCGTCGTCGCCGTCACCGTCAACGTCGTTCTGGACGTTGTGTTACTGCTGCCGCTGCTGCTGTTACTGCCTCTGTCTCTGCTACTTTGGTGTTCGTGAACGCTGCTGCTCACTGTATGCCGTTACTGCTGCTATTGCTGGTTCTGCGACTGCCGCTGTTAGTATCTGCTAACGCGCTCTCTTTGTTTTCAATCACTTTTTATAATAAATATGTGTGTAATTTAATTTTTTTTTATGTATACTTAATGAGCAACAGCGCCACACAACTTCTTCTATCGCCATCTAGTGTTTACAGTGTTGCATAATACATGAATGAACTAGTTCATTTTACAATAATCAACACTAAAACAGTGATGCCATATGCGTGTAAATAAATATTTTTCTCTTTGGTCAGGACGGTCTCACTTTTCCTTAATTCTTTTCCACGTGCATTTGAGCATACTGAAACACGCGTTATTTTATTTTCCGCTAATATTTGTGAAATTAACTTAAAAAATGGCACAAAAGAAAGTGGCTACCAAAAAGAATGCGGGAAATAACAAGCGCGGCCCAAAGGCAACCCAGGTTGAAGAGGAGAAGCCCGAAATGGAAGTAGAGGCCAACGAAGAAGACTCAGATGCCGACGAGGAGCAAAATGGAGTCAACTTAGACGATGGCAGCGACTCTGAGGTGTGTATAAAATGCAATGTAATAAAACCAGTTGAATGCCAGAACCACATGTTTGTACTTTTTCCTAGGCTGGTGATGCAGCAGGCTTAGTAGACTCCGAAGCTGAGGAAGCAGAAGATGATGAAGATGAAGAAGAAGATGATGATGATGATGAGGATGAAGATGATGATGAAGTCGAACCTGGCGAGATATCAAAGGTCTCACAAGCAGCCAATGTATCTAATGATGATGATGACAATTCTGACGATGAGCCCGTTGAAGAGCCAATTGAAAAGAAGAAGAATCAAGCAGACGCGGCCCAGAAGGGTGGCATTCCCAAAGTTACCATTGGCCGTATTCCATATGAAACTCCCAAGAACCAAATTCTCTTCGTGTCTTCACTCCCACAGGGTAAGTGGAATAACGCCTATAATGGAAAAATTTTAAATTTATATATATTACCATCCTTTACTTTAATCAGAGTATAAGCACCTGGATCTGGTTGGCTTGTTCACCAAATTCGGTCGGATTGCCGTTATCAACAGGATTAAGACAAAGGCTGGCGGCAACAACGTTCTCATTGCTTTTGAATCCCCCGAAGCTGTTGAGGCCGCGCTGGCTGCCAAGGAGAAGGCACTGACGCTAAATGGCCAAGTCGTGACTGTGTCTCGGCCGCACAACAAGAGCGAATTCAATGAGCGCACTGTTGTCGTGGGATTGATCGGACCCAAAGCCAACAAGGATAACATTGAAGAACATTTCAAAGGTTGCGGTGAGATCGAATCCGTAAACTTCTCCAACAATCGTAATCTGCCCACCGCCTATGTGCGTTTCGCTTCGGTTAGCTCGGTGCCCAAAGCCCTCAAATTGCAGGGCAGCGAATTCCAAAAACGCTTCATTACAGTTCGCGCGGAGGCGAACAAGAACAAACAGGTGAAGACTCCTTCATGCACATTGTGCGTCCTGAACACGGGTAATTACGAATCCTTCAAAGCAGACACCATTGAGAAGATCTTCAAGAAGCACGGCGAGATCGTAGAACTTGATACTGTGTGCACGAAAACGATTTTAGCCTTTGTCACTTACAAATCAGCTGATCAGTCCGAAAAGGCGCTGACTCAACTTAATGGCAAGACTGTGGGTGATTTGGAGCTTAAATTGGAGAACTACCATTACAACTCCTCGCCCCGCACGATCTTTGTGTCGAACTTGGCTTTTGGTATGTGATATTGCGATTGTCTTTTAGCTTATTTAGCCATTTCTAAACATTTATTTTGATATCTTTAGGCGTCGAAGAGCAGGAGCTAAATGAAATCTTCACAGAAGCTGGAGAAATTGAGAACATCAGAATGCTGCCCAACAGGGCGATTATTAAGTTCGTCAATGATGAAGGCTTCTGCAAATCCTTCTTGTTTAATGAGCGTGTGGTGCAGGGCCAACCAATATTCTTGGAGCCCAATTCTATCCTGAAGCAAAAAATTTTCAACAAGAAAACTGGAGTCAAGCCCCAAGGAGGTCCAGCCAAATTTGATAAGTTTGTCAAGAACCACAATAATCCCAACCAGAAGAACAAGAACAACAAACGCCCAGCCCAGGACAATGGCACCGCGCCGAAACACTTTAAGAAGACCAAAAATGTCTAATGTTCTTCGCCTTAAATCCGTAGTCTTAAATCTAACAAAATAACCAACAGCCCAATGCAACATAAAACACTGCATTAACTTTAGTTTTATAAGCTGGCAATAAATGTCTGCGCCTCCCGTTCAGGATTTGTGTTTGAATATTTTATGACATGCTAATAAAGTCGAGTATCGCTAATTTTAAAATTTGCCGGCAAACGCGCCTTTGCCCAACAGTTTGCCTTTACGGGCGGCGACTCTGCCCAAAAATGAAAACCTGTAAGACCCAACGAGAAATAAATTGCAAATTTCCAACACGTACAACAAAACAAAAACCTGAATGTCAATGTGTGTTTCGAGTGTTTGTGCTTAGCCACTTTGAGTGCCCGCTGCCGGCTCCCATTGGCACATGATTCATTACACTTTGCGCACGCTGTCGTCGCTCGAGACTCGGGTGATTCATGCTAGCCCAACTCAGCCAATTTCACACGCAACCTCACTTCATTTCTCCTCTCCAACATGCACGGCGGCGCTCCCATTGCACCACAGTCGTTGTCCTCGCATCTTAGCTCATTGCGATCCCATCCTCCACTCAGCTCAATGCAAATTAACAAAGGGGTCAGCCATAGGGCGCGGCTGAGTCACATAGAAGAACGAGCGCAGTTCATGGCGCCGCTCCTTGCAGCCAGCTGTGCCGATGATAACAGGAATGCCCCACTAGCCACTAGTATGAACTAATTGCAGAAACATACTTAGCTAATTATTTATAATTCTTACGTGCTCAGCCAGTGGGGAATGCGCAACAATTTGTCATTCTTAATTATCTTTTTACCTTTAACTACCTTTTAAGTATGATGTCTAGAGAGATAGCTATATGGGTACTAAATGTACTTTGAGTATGTGGGGACTAGACTTCAGCTAAAATCTTTTTTGAAGGTACTTGTAATAGATCTAACTTTATGTGGAGAGTATATATGTATCTTTGCCCTGATTATATAGGTCTTAACACCTGTCAACATTCTAAACTAAATCTTCCATTTAAGTTTAGATTTATTTTTTATTTTTCTGCTATTCTATATATTATATGGTTTCATTAACATTGAGCGCTTCATTCTTGTTTATAATCTGACATATAAATTCTAGTAATATTAATTGCTGTCAATTGACCACATCCTACTCATAGCGTACTTTATATAGTTGCGCTCACATACTTCACGATTGTAATGCTAATAAGCAATTAAAATTATTAAAAAAAAAAAAAAAATGTTAAGAAAATAAAAACATAGTTATTTCACTTATAACTATTCATTCAACCTTCATCTTAAGAGAAGGGAAAAAGAAATTTTCGTTTAAAATCAAATGATATAGTCTAGACCTTTACCTGTTGTTAGTGAAATCTATTATTACTTGATAATCTTTTAGTACGCGTATATAGCGTATATTGCATTTCAGCAAATAACAACTGATTTTAACAATATAAAACCATTTATTTTCCCTTCATGCAAACTTACAAAAGCTTACTGTTAAATTAGTTATCCTAATGGAAAAGTGATTCACGTAAATCATAAAATAATTAAGCTTTTAATCAAGCCTGCATTAAGACTAATTAAACTGATAAACAGGATTTAATAACCAACAATTAAAAAATATTTAGATTAGGCTTTTAGACATGCTTAATCCACATGTGAAATGACTAAAGACCAGTCAAGTCAAAGCTATATCTGGGCTTATATTTTATTTCCTGTAACACTAGGAACTTATTTCAAATTGGAACTTTTATTTTTTTACTTAGTATAATTACGTAGTGATGTTACGTTGTATAGTTACGTAGTAAATCATGTAGCATTACGTAGGATAATCACGTAGTATAGTTACGTTGAATAGTTACGTAACTACGAGAAATGGTAGTGTGGAATACTTAGGTAGAGTTGTTACGAAATATATAGAATAGTTAGAATTCTTAGTACAGCTCACGTAATAAAGTTTACGTAGAATACCATAGGTAGGGCAAGTATGGTAGTTTACGTAAATGTTACTACGTCGTATAGTATTAGCAGTGTTTACGAAGTACAGTTACGTAGTAAGTAACGTAGTACAGTAACGTAGTACAGTAACGTATTACAGTAATGTAGTACAGTAACGTAGTACAGTAACGTAGTACAGTATCGTAGTATAGTTTACGTAGTACAGTAACGTATTACAGTAACGTAGTACAGTAACGTAGTATAGTAACGTAGTTCAGTAACGTATTACAGTAATGTAGTATAGTATACGCAGTACAGTAACGTTGTATAATTTACGTAATACATTATATTCCACCCCCCTTCCCAATAAATTAGAACTTTGGATCTTTAGTTGATTTTGTATATTTAACATTTATTAGTAATAAATTGTTGTTGCATTATCGGTTCAGCCATTTGCTGCTACACGTTCACAATATGTACTTGTTGACTTGATATTTGACGTACGAGTATGTATGTACAGTGGCTCACAGCTTATTTCGTGCAGGGGTGCAAAAAAACTTCAACAGCGTGTACCTCTTAAACTATTGAAGATATCAAAAAAATTTAAATGTAGTTTTATTTAGTGGTCATTTATAATATATTTAGGCACTTCATTGTTTTTCTTACTTATAAAATAACTATTATAACTAAAAAAAAGGAACATCAGTGTCTTTTTCTATGTCACAGCTTATTTCGTGCACTGCACTTTCAATGACTTTATTGCCAAAATTTCCGTGATTTTGTCACGGTTTTAAGTGCTATCCATTAACTACATGTTTATTCAAAGTTTTTTCGATATAATGGATCTGGTGACACTTGGGTACATTGTTTTATTGGGAATTACAAAAATGAGTCCACGTACACCGGTTGAGATGCGGGAATTAGTCCTATCTCATTTCAAAAATGGCAAATCCCAGCGAAATATTGCCGAAATTGTTCAGTTGAATCCCAGTACAGTGAAATATATCATCCAGCGCTTTGTTCGAGAAAATCGGGTGGCAGATAAAGGACGAAAAGCACCGAACAAAATTTTCACTGACGCCGAGGAGAGACTTATTATGAGAAAAATAAAAGCCAATCCAAAATTATCGGCACCAAAATTGGCATCGGATGTTGAGAAAGAACTGGGAAAACAATGTTCGGCAGAGAAAGTTCGTCGTGTGTTACGGGATCAGGAATTAATGGCCAGGTTGCTCGAAAAAAGCCATTCATAAATGGGAAAAAGCAGAAGTGTCGACTTAACTTTGCCAAGGATCATGTTTCCCGCCCAATTTCTTTCTGGAACGAGATAATATATGCTGATGAATCCAAATTCAATATCTTTGGGTCGGATGGGATGCAATATGTTGGGCGCCAACCACATATCGAGCTTCATAATAAGAACTCAAAGCCCACTATAAAGCATGGCGGTGGCAGTGTCATGGTTTGGGCATGCATGGCGGCTTCTGGAGTTGGAAACCTGGTTTTCATCGAAGGAACAATGGACAGACATATGTATCTATCAGTTTTCAAAGAGAATTTGCTTCAAAGTGCTGAGAAATTGGGTCTAGAGGGTCGATTCCGTTTTTATCAAGACAATGACCCAAAACACAAATCCGGCATTGTCCAGTCCTGGTTGATCTGGAATTGCCCACATGTGGTCAATTCTCCTGCCCAGTCTCCTGACCTTAACGTGTTAAAAAACTTGTGGGCAATATTGGAAATGGCCATCCGGAAAATGTAAATTTCCAATAAAAATTACCTTAAAAATGCACTACTGGAAGAATGGGGAAAAGGTTCTACTGAAGTTACCAAAAAATTGGTTTCCTCGATGGAAACACGCATGAAAGAGGTGATTAAACAAAAGGGAGGTCACACCAAATACTAGTTTAATTTGTTTAGAATTATTTTTAGAGTTAAGTGCAGTGCACGAAATAAGCTGTGACATAGAAAAAGACACTGATGTTCCTTTTTTTAGTTATAATAGTTATTTTATAAGTAAGAAAAACAATGAAGTGCCTAAATATATTATAAATGACCACTAAATAAAACTACATTTAAATTTTTTTGATATCTTCAATAGTTTAAGAGGTACACGCTGTTGAAGTTTTTTTGCACCCCTGCACGAAATAAGCTGTGAGCCACTGTATGTATGTAATGTACCATAGTTATAGGTATACGATGTATCTATGTATGTATGTGGGTGAATGTATCATTTAATGCGCTTTTCTTGTATATTTTCGATAATATGTATTTGTCTGTGTGTGTGTGTGTGTGTATGGGTGTATTGATAATAATAGTATTCACTTATTTTTGCGTTTTTATCAACTTGTTCGTAATACACATAAATATATATATTTATTTAATGGATAATATTTAGAGCTACGTATATAAGTCGTTTGTTGGATATACCATATATAGTACTTTCAGTTTGTCTGCAACCCAGCTAGTATAAATGCTTCAAAAATGTTGATTCGATATCGTTTAGAAAACAATCAGCCAGCTAACGGTAAGCGGGCCCAGAGACAGACGGACCCTGCCCCGAAGCCCGATGCGAGACGGCAACTGCATGAATCACTCGGATCAGTCTCTCTCTCTGAACTTGACGGGACTTGAGTCAGTGCCAAGTCAAGCCTAACAAATTACGGCCGTGAATGTTGGTTGGTTTGTCGGGGGGGTTTCTCAATGGAGAGTGGGCTGGGCGGGGCAGGGCAGGGCAGGGCGTTGGGTCTGCAGCTCCATTATAACTCTTTGCATTTTCCTTTCGACCTATTGGCTGTCCATATTTGTATTTAGCAATAAATGTAATTATAATTTAGCTTACGCTTTAAACTTAGCAATTTAGTTATAATAAGGCAAACGAAAGTGAAGGGCACTGGGGCGGGACTATGCAAACCATAACGCAAATTGAATAAACACGATTATTAACTATGTAAGTAGCTGTACGGTGTTTGTATATAGCTATCGGATCCGGATCGTCAGGCATGCGTACGCATTGTAAATTTCATTTATGCATATCTATATGTATATAGATAAAACTTTCAAATCTAGCAACTTAACGTCTAATAATCAGTTATAACTCTTACAAAAAAGCAGGCAAAATTGGTATCTCAATGCATATTATAAGTACGTACAATAAATTCGAATCGTTGACGCTTTTTGGTAACTCTCCACAACTCTCTCCCTCTCTCTCTATCTCTCTCTGTCTTTCTTTCTCTCTTTATAATAATCAGAGTTCAGAAATCTATAAGCGACTTAAAGCACTTCTTTGCAAATAAATAAATAAATAAAAATAATTGTAATAAAATAAAAGCAAATAAAACAAAATAATAAGAATTGTATAAGGTTTTTGTTTGAGATTTTTTTGCTGTTTTTTTTTTTTGTAATTTTTAATTGGTAATATCGTTTTAAACATAAAGTATAGAGTGTGCAAAAGTTACATTAAATGTTCTTGATCTCATCGCTGCATAATTAACAAATTAAAAATTAATAATACAATACAAATCAAAGTCTGTCTGTGTGTGTGTGTGGGTGTGTTTGCCTGGAACAAATCAAATCAAATTCCGGTTTTCTCCGGATCTCTGTTCCTGTTTCCTCTGCGCCAAGGAGCTGCAAGCACTACACTACACTACAAATTTTTAGTTTTAAGTAAATTGGAGGAACGTATACAATGTGTGTGTGTGTGTGAGTGTGTGTGTGTTGGTGTTGGTGTTGGGTTGGGGAGTGCACTTAAAGGAAGCACCCTAAAAATGTCGACAGTAAAAAACACATCAAAATTCTATCATCAAAATTTTTTTATAGCGCACAGTGGTTCAGCTCAGCCTTTTGCTGGCCAAATTCTTGCTGCTGCGCTCTTTTTCGATCATTTTTTGTATTTTTTTTCTAAATTTTTTTTTGTTTTTCCTTTCTGTTGATTAGTTTTGATATTTGAAATATTACGTGTTAGAATGCCAACTACGAGCTACATTTATAACTTTTCCTTCTCTTCCTGCCACACTTACACCATATGCTCTCGCATAAGTGGGAGACATAATATATATATGTATATATATATATATATATATATATATATATATATGTTTTTGTTCGTTATTTTCTTTCTTTTATAATTTTTTTGTATGGTTCTTATAAAACACTTTTTAGGCTTTTTGTGTTTTTTTTCGTATTTTTTACGCTCCAAAGATTCTTTCTCGTTTTCAACTTAAATAGAGACATAAAAATTGTTCGCTTAATACATGAGCAAAAAATAGAGAAAAAAAACAGAGCGTGAGGAACAATATTATTTAAAACGTAAAAAATGAGCCAAAGAAGCGAGCACACAAAAGGGAAAACCTTAACAAAGTAGCACAAAACACAAATCGACTTTGGGCTTGGAAAAATCGTAATTGTGCCACACGAAATATAGTTGGAGTCGTTTAGGTGTGGAAAGGAGGCATATGATATACATGTTCGTATATTTATATATATGTATGTATTTAAAAAATAAATCGACGCTCCACTGAGCCACAACTTGGAAATGGAAGAGGAGGGCGGGGATCGCAAAGTTTCGCAGTTCGCTTTTCATGCGCAAAATACTTTTTCATAATATGTTTATAATATTAGTAAAGTAGTTTCTTGTTTTATTTAACTCCATTAGTAGTGATCAACTCATCTTCGGCTGCAGCCGGGCGCCGCCTAGAAGTCGAGCAGGGCCACCTCTGGGGCTGGCTGCTGTGGCTCCACCGGGCCGCCGGTGGGCAGGGCCTCTTGCGCCGCCTCCAGAGCATCGTACAAGCCTTTGCCATTCTGTTCCAATTTGATTTCTGCCTCGTTCAAGCCATTGGCAGCTGGAGTTGGCTCTGGGGCAACTGGAGTTGCTGTTGGTGCTGCTGCTGCCTTTGCTGGGGTGGTGCCCGGTGGCCGCCTGATGGGCTGCTTGCCAGCGCCAGCAGCTGGTGACGTTTTAGCGGTTTCTTTGGCTTTCGGCTTCAGCGGCGAGCTGGAAGCACTCTTCAACGGCGACGACTTGCGCTGGGCAGCGGCAGCGGTGGTGCTGCCAACGGTCAGCTGGGAGCGACGCGCGCTGCTGGCACCACCAGCAGCTGGCGCCGAGTGGGTGAATTTGGGCGCCGGACGCGCCGTGAAAGTCTTAGTAATGGTTGTTGTCGTTGTTGTGCTGCTGGCAGAGCTGCCGTTGGCTGTGGCCGACTTGATGCGGGTGGTGCTGGTGCTGGTGCTAGTGGTGCTGCTGCTGGGCTTGGCCACGCCATTGGACAGCGGCTTAGAGGGACTGCGCGAGCCGGACAGACTGCCAGTGGTGGTCGGCGGCTTGCGCAGCGTCGAGGACAGAGTGCTGCGCGGTGAGAGGGTCTTCGGCTTGGCAGCGGCTGGGGCCCCAAGAGTGCTGCTGGCAGTGGTGGCCGGCTTGCTGGCCGCCAGCTGCAGACGCGACTTGCTGGCTGTTGCTGTTCCATTGCTGCATGCGGTAGAGCTGGGTACTTTGCGGGCTGTAGTTGTGGTGGTGCTGCTAGTAGTGGAGCGTGCTGCGGCTGCTGTTGCCGGCTTGGCGGTCTTGCTCAAGCTGCCCGCGGTCTTGCTGACCGGAGCGGTTGCCGGGCGAGCGCTGCCCAGGGTGCTGTGAGTGGTACGCGGTGCCGGCTTACCAGCCGTGTTGCTGGCAGTCAGCGGCTTGCGTGCGGCTGTGCTGCTCGTCTTGGTGGCTGCGGATGTGGTCGATGTTGCAGAAGCACTGGCCTTAGCTGCACCAGCAGCCGGTGCTGTGCGTGGGCGCGGAGCTGTGGCGCCCAATGTCGTCCGCTTTGTTATGGGAGCAGGAGACGGCCTCTTGGCTGCTGCGCTCGTTGCTGCAGCGGCTGCAGTCTTACCGCCTGCCTTCTTGAGTGCATCACTGGGGCTGGCCTTGATCTTGGGCTTGGCGGCAGCAGTAACGGCTGCGACGGTAGCTCCTGCCGCAGCTGCCACTGCTGTGGCAGCGACTGCAGCAACGGCGATGTCTGCCACTGGGGTCACCTCGGCGGGCTCAACAGCAGTGGGCACCTCGAGTGGCTGCTCAACAGCTGCTGGCTCGCTGACGAGCACGACGGGTGTCTCCTGCGGCAAGGGCTCGACAGGCTGTTCCACTGCTGGCTCTGGAATCGACTGCTCCACAATTGGCTCCTGTTCAGCCACTTGCTTGAGCTCCTCCACGCTGGTTGCTTCGGGTGTTGGCTCTGGTGTCTCAATGCTAGCTAGACCGTTCGTGTAGGCTGGAGCTTCGGCATTGAGCTGATGCGAGGATGACACCTCCTCAATGAGTTCATCCTGCAGTTGTAGTTCGTTGTAGTTTGATTGGGTCTCCTGTTTAATAGCTGGTTCATCCACCTGTTGCAGCTCCTCCTGGAAATGTTGCTCTGGTTGTTCGTGCTGCAGAGCCACGAAGTCTTCCTGCTGCTGTGAGTGCTGCTCATGGAAGACCGGCTGCGAGTCCTGCAAGTGCTCCTGACGCTCCTCCTGCAAGTATTGCAGCGGCTCTTCCTGCAAATGCTGCTGCTGCAGCTTCTCATTGTGTTGCTCCTCCTGGAAGTTCTGTTGCTGCTCCTCCTGGAAGTGCTGTTGCTGCTCCTCCTGGAAGTGCTGTTGCTGCTCCTCCTGGAAGTGCTGTTGCTGCTCTTCCTGGAAGTTCAGCTTCTGTTCTTCTTGGAAGTGCAGCTGAGACTCCTCCTGGAAATGCTGTTGCTGCTGCTGTGTCTCCTCCTGGAAGTGTTGCTGCTGTGGTTCCTCGTGGAAGTGTTGCTGCTGTGACTCCTCCTGGAAGTTCTGGTGCTGTGGTTCCTCCTGGAAGTGCTCTTGCTGTGGTTCCTCCTGGGCAGGTTGCTCTTGCTGTTGCTGCATATAGTGTTCATCCACGTCGTTTAAAAATTCTGTCTCCGCTTTAGGCTGCTGCTCCACCTCCAACGCATCGTCTAACGCAAATGGATTGCTAGCCGGAGCAGGCTCCTCTTCACTGTGGACTCCATAGCCGGTAGCTGTATTCAATTCAGCATACTCCTGCGGAATATACAAGGGAGGGAGAACATTATGGATTAATAACTTGATATACGAATGAGCAAGCAAATCTCTTAAAGCACCACTCGGAATGCATCATGCACAATAAATTTGAAATGTTAATACCCTTAGCAGATTATGATGGCCATGATGATGATGATGATAATGATGACTAACAACAAGCTGCCCAAAAACAAAAGGCACTAAGCAATAACAACAGCAGCAACAGCATTTGGCCTCTGTCTGGCTGTCGTCTTGTTCACGCACAGACAATGTCGACATCGTCATCGTCATCTCCATGCCTCCCCCATGCCCCAAATGCTTGGGTTGACGCCCCGCTGCCCCCTGTTAAATCGATAAATGCAATGAGCCGGCACATGGAGCTCAACTGCTGGAAATGTCTTCGTTTTTCGGTCTTTGCGTTGGAAAAATATGGAAAAGATTTGTTATTCTTTTTTTGTTTTTTTGTTTTTCAGCTCGTTTGCAATTGTGCGTCAAGAAAATGTTACTTCTGGTGTTATATGTTACATGCCATGGCCTGTGCAACCCCCCCAGCCTGTCAGTCTGTCGCCTTACCAAGTGAGCTCTGAGTGCAAGCTGTAAAAATAGCAGCGACCACAAAGTACAAACTGTTATATATATATATATATATATATATATATATATATATATATATATATATATATATATATATATTATATTTAGATATACACACATATGTATATCTATATACTCTATGTAGGTACAAGTATTTATGGACGTGGCGAAAATGTATTTCCAGCAAAATAAACGAAAGACTCCCCTTTGCCCAAAATATCTGCTGAGATACATAAGATGAAGACAAATTCGATGGGATCTGTATGCGATGAGGCACACGCAGCAAAGTGTTTCGGGAAAATCAATTATAATCAAAATATTTACAGCCAAGTTAATATGTTAGGCATAAAAAAATAATAATAAAATATATATTATAATAACAAGTGCACACATGCCTTAGTCATTTTAAATTTCTCAACTCCTTAACAGTTCACAATAAGCACTTGGTATAAAAGTTAACATTTATGCCAATGTTAACATTTACATTATACTATAAATTAAGTATATTGGTAACAAATTGTGGGCGACCCCAAGAAGCGTGCTACATAATAAATGCGAATAATGTTGGAAATGTTGTTCCAGGAGTTAGACAGAGAGAGGCAAGTGTGCAAGGGAGAGAAAGAAAAAGAGAGCATGTGCAGGGCGCAGTGCAACATCCCTCGAATGAGGCACGAGCCTCACAGCAGACAGCAAGCAGAATCTGCTGTTCGTCAGCTGTGTCTGCATGTCTGTGAGGGTTGTGTATAAACACACACGCGCACACGCACACATGTAGAACAACTCGAATTACTAATGCATACAAATTATAATAATGACATCAGCAGCGCTGGGGCGAACTTGTGAAAGTGAGAAAGCAGCGCGTACAGCGGCTGGCAATGTCATGACAATTGCCGCCATTGCCAGCAGCCGACGCAGCAGCAGCAGCAGCAACAGCAACAACACTAGCGAAAAGAAACTACAGCAAAGAGCGATGACATAGCGCGACACAAACGCACACACTCAAGCAGAAAGCAAAAAGTCAGATGGCAGGCAGGAAGCGTGTACTGTGACTCGGCATTAGTTTTGGCGGCGCTGTCCAACAGGGTACAAATCTAGTGTTAACATTTTTTCCGGCACTTTTCTTCTAGCACGCAACATAAGTCCACAGCAAGCGCAGTCGCTGCCGACGTCACCGTCGCAGTCGCTGCCACAGCCGCTGTCGCATTTGTGGCCGCTTTAAAATGTCATTGACCAGCAAATGCCACTAGCTGGGGCCGCCGCTGTTGCTCGTTGCCGGTGTTTTGTCGGTTTTGCTGCTGCCCACTTTTGGCCCACTCGCTCAATTGCTGGCTTTCTTTTGTTGCTCAAGCGTAATGGGGCTAAAAGTGAGCTGAAGCCGAAAAAGTTGAAATCAAAATGAAAATAAGCCAAGAAACAAAGAAAAGCGAACCGGTTAAATCGCAGCTTAGTCAGCTGCTTCTGAGTTCAGGTGAGTCATACGCCCGACAGCCCACCCAATTAATTATTTAATTAATCAGTGGTAGTATTAAATTATGCAATTCCAATTGCCATTTATAAATAACCTGCATTTCACACTCTTTCTCCCTCTCTTTCTCTTTCTCCCAATCGCTATGACTGTTTGGCATTTTATTAGTCTCCAACGAGCTGGCAACGCTGCGTAGCTGCCAACTTTTGCCGGCCGGCCTGCTGCTTATTTGCTAAACGATTAGACTTGTTTTGCTTTTGTGCAAAATAACCAATTTTTTGCAAACTCTTTTGTGTATGTAGTTTATATGTGTATGTCTGTGCGTGTTTGCATTTAGGTTTCATAGTTAAGTGAATGATTTTTTCTATTATTGACAAACGATTTTGACACTCAAGATGAGCGAATCTAGTGAGCAGCAGCCACTATAACAATGGACGATACTTATTCATTGAAGGGGGCAGCGTTGTTGGTGGGTGAATTATGTGTGTGCACACATATCCACACAAACACACACACGTACTCAAGTATGTGTGTTTATTTCTGCTTGTCTCTCTTTCTTGGTTGCTTTTGCACAAAAAAAATACAATAACAAAGCAAAACAAAACGCAACGATGACATCAACATTTTCAGTCTCCACTTCTCACACACACACATATACGCACGTACATATGCACACACACGGCGAATTTTAATAGTGATGATAATTGTGAAAAGTGCGCAGCAAAAGAAGAAATTGCACGAATATTGCCAGGCGTTGACGTCAACTATAGGCAGAGCGGAAGAGGGAGAAATAGAGAGTGAGAAGAGTAGAGCGCGGAGGCAAGGTGATCAAGATCAGTGCGCTGTGGGGAGAGTTGTGCTTGTGCCTGTTCTTGTTTTGTGTGTGGCCGTGCAAATTGCTGAAAATCAGAATCAGAAACAAAATTGTGCCATAAACAACAACAGCAACAATAATAACAACAATAACAGCACATACAAATCAAGTTCAACAGATGGCGCACATTTGCATTTCGGCTGCCCATGGGGCGATGTGGTGCACACAGTGGCCAGGGGCAGGTGGCGTTCGGGGTTGCTTATAAATGGCACAGAGCCGACAGTATGCAAAGACAATTTATAGAGTCGCAAATTTTGCGCAAAGCCAACAAATCAGTTGTATTGAGTCGTCGCCGTTGTTTGTCGTATCTCTCACATAGCTCGTTAGAAACCAAACTGGGCAACCCAAACAGACAGACGACAGTGGCCATTAAGCGCATACAAATATGGCATGCAGTTAGTTGGCAGCAGGGTCTAACTGTTTTTGGCCATACGCACACTTTATGCACATTATAATAACGATAAAATGGCTAAATGCTCAATAATGCGTAGAGAATGAGAATGAGAGGGAGAGAGAGCGAGAGAGATGACTGCGAGCCAGCGCAATGACTAAGCACGCGCTTGGGCGGTGGCAAAAGACAGCAATCGACCGACCACAAACTACAAAAAGCAATGCCAAATTAAGCGACAGCAAAAGACTTCTCATCAACATACACAAACACAAACGCACACAAGCACAATAAACATGCAAATAAAATAATGTGCGTCTATGTAATTTCTATTTATAACTCTTTAGGCACACATTCAATGTAGTTGACACAAGCAAAGTAAAGGAGCCAAAAACTGTTCAATGAGCATATGCAAACTGCACTCTCTGCCTCCCTCTCATTCTCTCTCTATCTCTCTGCCGCTGTTTTATTGTATCTCTTTTTTGCTGCCGCCACTGTTGTGTTGCGGCTACTTAACTGTGCAATCATAATAAGCACTGTGCGCTGCTCTGTTACTGTTACTGTAACTGTTACTCTTGGTACATAATGCTAATGATGTTGAAATGGCTATATGTGTGTGTGTGGCAAGCAACAGCGGCAGAGGTAGCGCACTGACTGCGCGCCACATGCAACTGCAGCAACACGCAACATGTTGCCAATGTTAGCAGTCTAACAATATGGTTTTCTGTTTCTTGCATCTCTTTTTTTTTGGTAGCAGCTCATGCTGCACATCATTAATCTTCCGATGTTGATTAATGCACAATTTTATGCTATTTTCATTATTTTTCTACACATTCAACAAAAAATATAAAAAAGGTGCTGCAGCTGAGGCATGAAACCAACGCCAGGGGGCGCCCTTTGTGTGTGTGTTTTATTTTTTTGCTTTATTATTTCTTCTTATTTATAATTGATTTTTTCTTAACTTTTGCTCGCTGAGCGGAAATGATACAAGTCTAGAAAAATGCAGCTCTATATATATTTATTCCTACACTACAAATAAAATATATATGTTGCTTAGTCAGCGACGAATTCCTATCAATTGGGCACAGTTGGCGCAGCGTTAAGTTGGCCAACAGACCGGGGAAGTCGAAACAAACGTAGTACGGGCAATTAGTGAATAGAGCTGCGACAGTTACGCCAACTCACTCAACTCAACTCGGCCAGACTGACTCAATGAATTATGGCGACGCCATTAATGAAAGAATTAATAAGCAATAAAAAAACAGAAACAGCGCGAATTGTGTAGGAAAACCGGCAAATGGCCATGGCAACAGATTTTCGCAAACAAGACGAGGCAAAAATAGCAACAAAAAAATGGAGCAGACCTAGCAGCAACTGCCAGAAATTTGCGAAACCACGTTATATAGATGATATTTATTATGGTGCGACGATTTTGAAGTGGCCCGGACCCGTCTAAAGTAACTCACTGGGGCCAAAGTCACCAACGTGGCACGCAACCAAATGTTGCAAGCCAAGAAAAAGTACAGTGTAACAAAGCATCAACAGCTTACAGCGGTACAGCATAGACTTAATACCCTTACCAAGATATGACTTGCATTTACAGTTAATATAATAATACCAACTGATTCTTCTTATAAACGAATACGCCAGTTTTAATACGATATTTTAATATGCATATAATATTTAATATTTTAAAATTGTTTCGGCTTCTGCAAAATATTTAAAAATATATATTTTTTTAATTTTTTGAATTGAATAAATATTTTTGAATTCTTTAAATTGAAAAATATTATTAGTTCAGTAATTCTTGAGCTACTTAAAAGCTTTTGATATATCTCAAAGATGGAAAATTTTAATCTCAAGAGCTTTCCGACCTTTACTATGCCAACTATATAAATATTTATTATATATTATATAATATAATTATTTTAGTGTACTTCAATCTTTAAATACGTTACAAGCTGTACTTCAAATTTGTTATACCCTTCCTTTGCAAGGGTATCCAACAAATCAAAAGAATAGAAAGTTAATTAAGTTTTATTTCGCGCCGCTGCTTTTTGGGCTCTTGAGAGTTTACTTTTCATACTTTTCGCAGGTTTCGAAAGAAAAGCCCAACGCGACGTTGTCGTCAGTTGCCTGTAATGATAATGATGATTATGATGGTGATTATGAACGAGCTGGGCCATGTCGTTTGTTCTGCGGTTGGGTTCGGGGCCTTTTCTCGTTATATGCAGATTGACTGTTTGTCTGCTCGGGGAAAATTTGTGAAAGGCTTGTCCAAAATAAATATGAGAAAATATCTATTGTAATTTGCTACAGAAACCGCAAGACAAAGCAAAAATATGTGCTTCAGACTTTGTCTTAAAGCTGAGCGTTATTCGGCAAGCTCTTAAAGTGGGCTTCCCTAGGAAAATAGACAATTCAAACATAGATCAAACCACAAAGATACATTTCTAGCATTTTGTGATTTATTAGGATTTTTAATTGGATAGTTGAATGAATGCGAAGCATAAGCTGAATTAAAACTTTGGCTTTAAGCTAGACCAACGCTGTAAGAATTAAGTTTTCAGCATAGGAATAGTTATAATAGAACTTAAGCTGGTTCCTATGCCTGCACAGTTGGGCCTTATGCATGTACCCGCCCCCTCCTCATAACATCCAGGGGGCGGGCCATCAGTTAATTTAAAATGTTTAAAAGCCTCATTCAATTAATATGACTGGGGCAAGCAATTGGGGGAAGTTGGTTTTGGTTCTGTGAAATTTATTATTTAAACGACTTGCAGATAATTGGGAAGTTGAAGGCGTTTCGGTCGAGTGAAAGGCCTGCTTCAAAGGGGCAACGAGTTGTGCTTCGGATATCGATGCGCGCTCATAAATCCATTGGCAATGGTGATAAAGATGCGGCCACAATATCAAAGCCATTCGTTTGGGGCTGCAGAAGCAAATGCATTGAAAGGTTCATTACATATATAAATATATATAAAGAGAGAGAGGGAGATAGAGAGAGAAGAAATGCAACAACAAAAGCATATTAGCGAGCCGACATGAAGCAGATTCAGCTGCGCTTTTGTGAAAGTATCCAACGGATACGTAGCGCACGAAAGAACCAAAAGATACAATTACAATATGACTTGGCCACGAGCGGCTAGCCGAGACCACTAGACCACATTGCAAGTGAGCGACATGAATCGTTATATATATATATAAATATATAGATACATTAGAATGGCGGCGGCCGTTGCCATGAAATTGACTGCTTTTGTTGGCCAAGTTAGCTGATTGCTGGCTGACTCACGCGGCGGCAAAGTGAATTAGCCAAACCAAGATGGATAGACTAAAACGTATAACGCATGTGGAAAAACTTCATAATAGTGCAGATACTTCAATACTGAGATAGGGGCTGGCTACAGCCACGGCTGTTTTACAGGCCAAAAGAAATTGTTAATAGCGCAAATGGTAATGGTAATAAAAAAAAAAAAAGAGAAAAACAAAAACACCTGGCCAAGTTAGATATTGCTGCTGCTGCTACACACGAACATTGTTTCGGTTTGGCAACACGACTTAGAGACTTGCGACGGGCCCCTCTCGAAAGGCCTTCCCATAGAGCCACGATTACCACCACTTTGCCGTCGTCGTCTTCTTCTTCCTCTGCTTCTTCTTGCTTTATGAGTTCTTTAACATTGGCCGTGCCCCGCGGCAGACAAAGGCTGGGCAAATGCCTGACGGCTAATGGGCAGCGTCTCTTGCGGCCGTTGTCTTTCGGCCAAGTGCTATACACACTCTTGGCCAAATCCAGCCAGCAATTGCAGCAAACCAAATGCAATCAGCTCTGGACAATTTGAAAGGCAGTTAGTTTGTGTGCCCCGCAAAAACTCTCTCAAGACTGTCAATGCCTTGCCCATATTTTTCACAGCCTGCCGATGGGCGAGACGCCCATTATATTATTTGACGAACGGTTACTTCTCTTTAGTTGCTATTATAGTAGAGGGTATTACGATCACGTGTCGGCACGTGCAACGTGTAACAGTCTCGTGGAGATTATCAAACATAAAGCAGAACTAGTCGAAATAGTGAATCCAATTCGACTTTCTGTAACAGCTGCGACATATGTTATACTGGAACTGTATGTTATAAAACTGTTATACTGATAAATTGTCTTCATTTCAGTAGATAGTGCATATATCTACAAAATGAAATAGTAACGTATAACAGTTATGCGGAGATTATGACGCATAAAGCTGAATCATGTTATACTTAGAAGTATAAAACTGTTATACTAAATATAAATAAAACTGGTATACAATAAAACTTTTACATATAATATAAACTATTTGCAAATACAGTTTATAAGCATAAAAGCCCATTAAAAATAGTAATATCCTAGATGATTGCCGTACCCCAGCTGAACTTAGGATACGTTAAAGAGTATTTAATCTCCAACGTGGAGCAGTTTTAAGTTTCCAATTTTGTTTGTTTGTTACGTTTCATTTTACGTTCTTTTACGATTAATTAAACTAAATTGACCTGCAGGTTGAGCTGTGCGACAGAACCGGTTCCACGTCATATTCGTCATTCCTAGAAATTTTTGCACATTTCTTCATATTTTATGTGGCTGTGTGAGTTTTTATGGCCAACATGAGCCGAGCTTTAAGGCCTAAAAGCTTGTCCAGCTGGACGGAAGTCAACAGTTCGCCATATTTATGGCGAATATTTCACAACAAAAAGATACTCGCCTTTCCCACCTGCAGCAATCACCTGTGACTTTGGCAAGGTATTTCGCTAGATAAGTCGACTAAAATTAGAGCTGCTTTCTTCCCATTATATCATAGTTCAATTTTATCAGGGAATGCTCGCTGGCTCGACTATGATTAATTGAATGTTAACTGCTTGCCCGAGCGCTAAATGCTTAAGAGCTCATTTTTCTTGCTCTTTATGTTGTTTTGCAGATATGAAAGGCGAGTTCTTAGCGATTCATATCAAGTTCTTAAATAGTTTAAATTGTTGCTGGCATGAGCTCATTATGGTGCTGTCATCTAAATTAGTCATATTACTATGCGAATATTCGAGCTGTCATTTGAAAAGAATACGTCATATTAAAAGAGGTATTTAAATAAATATGTGAGTTATGAAGAACTAGAGTTTATCACCTCCGAAATTTGACATTGTAAACGGTTCTTAACTGTACTAGTTTGTTCAAGAAAGATCGTCGTCTTCTTCGTTTCTAAAATATTAATCTGTTCTTCTATTTTTCCCTATAGATCATACTATCGTTAACCATCGAGAGTTCTCCCGCTCTGGTTGACCTACTATAATATTCACTTGATTCCTCTGCTTTTATCTTCAAGCCAATCTCTGCTCTACACTTTTAAAGCTCTTTCTAAGTATTCCTCTCCTGTGCCTGAACCGCTTGCAGCTTTATGCATATCTCCTAAATGGCTGTCGGAGACGCACCATTCCTATTAAATATACAAATAGCCTAACGTTAGGCAAATTGCTGAACATCGTCTTAGTTTAGCTCCTGCGGCATATCCATCCAGCTTGAGAGCAAGCGACAGCAAAAACCAGTCGGATGGCTGGCTGGCACCCTAACGATGGATCATCTACTGCAAGCAGCCAGGGATCGCTGTGCCATGCGCAAATCTGGCCAGCACCAAAATGACTTTCAATTAAAAACACTTTTGGAGCACTTGGCTGTGACACCCCAGCAACAACGATTAAAGCCTATTTATATGACCAGGGGCCCGGATTGGCGGTCGTCTGTTCCAGGCAGCGAGACGGAGCAGTCAGCCGTCAGCCGTCAGCGCTGCAGGGGCCACAAAATGCATTGCGGCATTTTGTCGCCCATTTTAGTAATTATTTTTACATATTTTTTTACATTTTCTTCTTCTTCTTTTTCAGAAGCTATTGAACTTGGCACAGGGTTTGAATTTTAAAAATAAATTTGAACTCGTAAATGCGGCGAACATGCATAAATTGCAAATGAAGAAGCAGGAAGCAAAAAAACCAAGATATATGCATATAAAAAGTATCTGCAAGTGCGAGAGAAACAAGCGAAAGTGTCGCCTACAGTTCTGCGAGATGGGTCTAGAAACATATAGACATATATATATATATATATATATATATACATATACATATGTATGCCCATATGGCAAATGTAAATTTAGATAACGCATATAACGAGCGAGCGATAAAGACACAGAGAGTGAGGCAGAAAGAAAGGCCAGGCGATTGCAGCAAAGCCAGCCGCATGCAAAATGAGATATTGTATCTGCAAGATAAAAAGTACTTCAGCTGATGCTGCTGCTGCTGCTGGGTGCTGCTCCAGCAGTCTCATTTCTTTTGAACTGCAAAATGTAAAATGGTGCAATTAGACGCCGCCAAACGGCTTCAAGTGGCATGACTCCAGTCAGCCAGCCAGTCAGCCAGTCAGCCAGCTACAGCCACATCTTGTTCAGCTTCTGCAACATCTTCAGACGTGTGCTCTTACCATTTTGGCAATCAGACTTCAGTCAACCCACACAATGGCAATAGCAATCATATTGCAGCAAGATTTCTGGCCGTCGCCGTCGTCTCGCAATTGTTCTGCTTTTGGCTTTTGGGGCCTCCTCCTCCTTGTTGAGAGACCGCAAAATGAAACTCGTTTTGCACACACCGACACACATACACACACACACACACTTATGCACAGTTGGCCAACTCGTGTACATTATTTACCAACTCTGTCTGACGCCTGAATTTATTTTTTTTTGTTTTGCTTTTAGGCTGATTTTGGGCGTAAGTCGAGCTACGTCGCGTACTTTCGTACTTAGGTGGGCAGACAAGATATGTATAAGCACACTCCTTACACACACACACAGAGATAAAGAGAAAGAGAGGGAGAGAGGCACAGTCAGCTAAGCACTTGTCCGTGTGGGCAGACGAGGCTGGGCGTAGGATTGGCGTAGACGCCAAATGCGCTTACATCGAGCTCGAATTGGACCACCCGTTGCCCAAACTGCATGCAACGCCAGCAACAACAGCAAAAGTGGCGCTTATAGCAACAGCAACAGACAACTTAACTAAATTACAACAAAAGATTATACATATGTACATATATATATATATATGTATATATATATAAGAAAATTTGCGAAGAAGCAAGCAATTTTAATTGAGTTAATAATCTTAATGGATTTTCTGACTTAATTAGCAGTTGCTGCACCTATATTGACTTGTTGTTGTTGTTGTTATTATTATTTTTATCTTGCATGTTCTTGCATATTGAAACTCCAGCCACCTAACATTTCACTGTTAAATTCATGTTAAGCATATTAACATGAATTTTACTGCGCTGCTGTATTAACATCGACAGAGAACTTTCTTTTCAGATTGATGAATGCCAAAATATGTATATATATACATATGTACGCGTATATATATATATATATATATATATATATATATATATATATATATATATATATATATGACATTTGTATTAGTTACTGTAACTTTCGTTTGCATTTGGAAACTACCAAAAATAGTAATGATCTATGAATGACTCTTATCTTTAGCTGCAATAATTTTGGCATTTGGCAAACGAATTTTGTATAAAAACATGTTAAAAAGTTGCCTTATTATGGATAATAAAGAAAACCTTCGTTTGGACAATAACAATATATTGTAATATATTATTATTGTCATAGTCGCATCAGACATTCATATAATGTATGCTCAATTACAATTAAACAACAAAAATTCTGTTTTAATTTTTTTTTGCTTTTGTTTTGTTGGCATCCATCAATTGTCGGAAAAATCGTAGTAATAAATGGAATTTGCATTGTTGGGGCGATGCTGATGCTGGCGATGCTAATTTATGCAAATTGCATAAATTTTAATTAAACACAAGTTTAAACAAATGTCATGCGAATTGTGGCGAAAGTTTCGAACAGAAGCACACAAAAAGCCGCAAACAAAAAGTAAAAATAAAAACAATAAAATGTTTCATTTTTTTGAATAGTTTTATGAATGTGTGGGAACTGGCAAGAGTCAATGGGGCCGACTGAGTCATACTACGGACGCGTGAACTGTATTATCAGTTTGTTTTCGTCTGTGCTCTAGAATCGAAATGCACCTAGAGAACACGCAGAAAAAACATATATATAAATATATATACCTATATAAATGTAGGTATTTTGTCGCCGTTGAAAATTATAATTAGAATTAGCGATAAGGCACCGACACAGAGCGCACAAACTAAATGCGCTTGGAAAAAATCAGTTTTTGTTTATTTGATTAATGACAAAAATGATCACTCGATTAACACTGTTATTTAACAGCGGGCATTTTAACAGCACCGCTTCTGATCAAAACCTAGCCCTTTCATGTTAACCGATTCGCCGTGATTCCAATTGGAGACAGGCTGTCTGCTATGTTAATTGGTTTTTGTATTCTTATACTCCGCATTAATGTTGGAAACGAAAAATAAACAATACAAATTTGTGTCAGACACGAGAAAACTTTAGCTTTGCGTGCTCGATATATTTGTTTGTGTAAAAACAGTGAAATATGTAAAAATAAATAAAAAACAGACGCAAATCATGTTGATAAAGAAAACAGTATGCAAAACGGCGAAAACGAAAACGTCAACGGGACTGAGGTAGAGTGGGGAGTGTGGAGTGGGAGGTGCAAGCATGAAGAAAGCGTTTTGTTACAGGCGTAAATTATACACACAACGAAACTCCCACAGGAAGTTCGATAGCAGCCCAAACAATACCCAGCAGCAGTTGCGTCGACTGCAGCAGTGACGGTGGCGGCGGTGCAAGACAAAGCATATACAAAAATCATAAAAAAAATTGTACATGTGTGTGTGTGTCTGTGTGTATGCGCCATGCAAGCGAAAACCGTATATGACCCAATTAAGTGAACCCAAGCGCTTGTGTAATTATGAAAGCTGTGTCTGTGTGCGCTTGTGCTTGTGCTTGCATATGTGTGTGTGCGTGTTTGTGTGCATTGGAGCTGGAATTTGCAACGAAGCGAAAAGGTTGCCACTCTTTCCGAAGCTGTTGTTGTTAGTGCTGGTCATGCAGATTGCAGACTGAGTGAGAAGAGCGCGCCGCAGTCAGAGAGAGAGCGAGTTTAAGTTTGGGAGTTTGCCAGACGCTCTTACTCTTGCACAGACACTTATACAAGAAATGCACAAGAGCGAATCGTTGACCGCAAGCTGCGCTGCCAGCGCCAGCAGCACAATATCCAATGGAACGGAAATCAAATGCCAAAGACAACAAAACAAAATATAACACGGTGGCAGCAACATAATACCAAGTGGCCAAATGGCCAAATGGCGACAATAATATTTTATCTTAGAGCCAAGAGGTCAACAGCATAAAGTGCTGCCAAACAAAAGCCGCAATAAAGAGAGGAAGTGGCATAAGCAAAAAGACAATAAAAATAACAGCAACAACCCTTGGTTTGCCCTTAATTATTCTAAAAATGGAGTTTAAAGTACACACATACACATTCACATGTATATATATATATATGTATATGCCTATATATCAGCCTACACAGCTTAGTAATAATAAGAACCCCACCCAAGAGCCGCTTAAACTTTGCCACCAAACACCTCACACACACACATGGAAAGCACTTGCGTGTCCTGTCGAGTATGCCACAACGGAAACGTGTAGAAAGTGTGAGAGAGAGCGAGCGAGTTAACGGAACACACCCCAGCGCTGATGTTGTAAAATTGCATTAGCACTTGAAGAGAGAGAGAGAGAGAGAGGGAGGGAGCGACAGGGCAAGAGAGCACGAAATGAGAAAAATCGAGCGGAGAGCAACGCCGAAAATGCATGCAGACAGCTGTGTGCACAGAAACAATGAGGTATACCAACAAATTTAATGATTTCTCGTGGGCCAGGTGAACAGACACAGGACCCACAGGGCAAGGACATGCATATGGAATGGCCGATATGGCAACAATAGCGGCAGCGACAATCAGGAAACACGTCGGAAACTGAGACATGAGGACAGACAGACACACACACACACAGGGTTACAGGACAAATGACGACTGCATAAAGACCTTTCTGACAAATACGTAATGTTCTAAAGTGAGTCATGCAGTTGGAACTAGGGATGGGCGCGGTTCGATGTCATTTGTGCGTTTACACGAGAACCAAATTCACGCATTCCTGTTATTAATGTGTTAAAAGAAATATATCAGGCATGTTTTCAATGAAATATAAATGTTATGTGTATTCTTTTTAGAGTTTCGAATGTATCAATTGATATATAAATGTATATGTATGTATGTGTATGTGTTCTTATTGGATTATGGCAAGTTGGCTGGCATATTACAGTGTTTTCTTCGACTATTCTTATTAGCAATTATTCTTAGCTTAAATGAGCATTAAATTGTATTTCCTAGCCAAACATAATGATTATTGAAAGTGATTTAAGGTCTAATCTGACCAGCTTAATTAAGTTTATGTTTGTCAATCTCTAGTTTTTATGTGATCTCACCTGACGCGGAGCACCGGCATTGAAATCGTTCTCTATGTTGTCCGACAGTAAGAAAGACTCGGGTTGCGGCTGCTCTTTAGTTTCCTCAACAAGATGCTTCTCTTCAGTGGAAGAGGAGAGCGGGGATGGGGTAATGTCCACAATGTCAGCCTGTTCAGGCTGGAGCTCAAGGGTTGTGGCTGTCACAGCTGGATCCTCAGCAAGGGGGCTGAATAGAGGCGCGCTCGTGTCCAGCAACAAGCTCTGATCCTGATCGATAGCCTGTTGAGCGAATGCATCACTGGAGGTGTGCTCCAGATAGAATGAGGCTTGCATGGGATCAATCAGCTGATTTTGATGCTGATTTAGCTCCTCAATGGATGGCGACTGGGAGACAAGTTCCTTCTCCTCTACATTAAGCAGCTCCTTCTCCTTGAGCGGCTCATCGCCCAGTGTTTGCTGCGGCAGCGTCTGCACCGAGTTGAGAATGTCCTCAATGGAGGCATTCGAATTAGATTGGCCATAAATAGACTGCTTCATGATGTCGTCCTGCAGCTGGGGAGTCACAAAGTCAGTTTCCTCCCGTGGCTCCTCAACCAGCTCCAAATCGGCGTCCAAGTCAACGCTAGTCTCTGGTCCATGATCGATGCGCTGCTCCTGCTGCTGGAAGGCCTCGCTGCCGTTCTGAAGATTTTCAGTCTCGAGCTCCGCTTCGGCGGGGAACGTGTCGTCCTCCTGCTCCAGCTCATGTGGGCGCTTATCGGCTCCATTGTCGAACTCGCACTCATCGGGAAGCGCAATGGTGTCCATGTTGCAATCGCGTGCGCCCTTGCGAGGGCTTTCCGCGACCAAATCATCGCCAGCCACAAGCAGTTGGCGTCCCAGTGGCTGAAGTGGCTCATTGGGTGGCGGCGAGGCAGGTTGTGAGCCAAAATTGGGCACAAACTCGACGGCATTAGGATTTAACTGCGAGTGCGGCTCCAGTTCGGGATCTAAGTCGGCTTGATCTTGGGCGATGGGATAAACATTCTCCTTGTTATCAAACTGATCGGATGGGACATCGTTGGCCAGTTGCTCTGGCTCCTGCTGTTGTTCACTTAGGCTGCTAGTACCGTAGGTGGTTGCCACTGAGCTGGGCTCATCCTCCTCATCCACATCGACATCGACATCGTCATCTTGGCGCAGTTGCTCGGGTTTTGGCAACGGTGTCTCCTTAGGCTGTGCCTCCACTTCGCCCGTGGTCGAGGTTGTGGTCGTATTGGAATTGCTTGAAAAGTCGCCATCATGTTTAATCACCTCGACGTCCTCTTCTTCTTCAACAGCAGCACCTGCTGCCCTGAAGCCGGCTGCGCTGCCAACGCCATTGCCCAGGCTCAAGTCCATGCCAAGCGACATGTACGCGTCGCTGCTGCTGTTAACAGCGCTGCCGAAGCCGTTGCCATTGCCGTTGCCAACACCAATACTAATGCCATTGCCGACGCCAACGCCAACGCCAAAAGCGACGTCGACGTCAGCGTCACCGTCGCTAAACTTTTCGCCGTAGAATTGGTGTTGCTGTTGTTGCTTTTCGCTCTGCTGCACTTCTTTTATGTACTTCCATTCTTCGTCGTCATCGTGCTCACCAGACTTGGGGCCAATGCTGGGCACCAGCTCAGCAGCAACGTCTGCAGCATTGCCGGCGCTGCCAGCGTTTTGCAGACTCTCCGCGAGACGATTTTGCAAGAAATCGAAATGCGCGTTATCCTCGTGTTCCATTCTGAATGCAGCAGCTGCTTCTCAACTTTTGCAATAATCAATTGCCGCTGGCTTTTTCTATATTTTGTATATACTTTTTATTTGTTTTTGTGTGTGCTTTCAGTTTTCGGCTTTTTTTTGTATCTTTCTAAAAGATGCCAACAATAAAATTTGATGTGATTCAGTTTGTGCTCTCACTCACTCGTGATTCACACGCCGCTTCTTGGCTATTCTGTCTTGCGAATTCTCCTTTTGCTCTCACGCCGCACAGCCGCTGACATACACATACACGCACACACAAGCAAAGAGAGAAACACGCACGCACACACTCAAACGACCAGCCGCCAATCACGAAATGCTTCTTCTTTTTTGCGCAGTCCTGCTTCCCAAATGCTCAAAAATTAACTGACTTTTAACACTCACGCAAACACATTAACTTTAATTTTAACAAACAGTTCGATGTAGCGTTCAAGTTCAAACAAATCGCAATTTAAACTTTTCTGTATTTTCAGTTACTTTTGAAAATGACTTTGCCCACCGATTTTTGCGCACATACGACCTTCCAGCTTTAAAACAGAATTCACAATGTTGTGCACGATTCAAGAATTCGATATTCCGGAGATGGTAGTAATCTATCGAGCTGGTGCCAGCATGGTGAATATAGAATGTGTTGAATACACAACTATTAATCGTGAAAGTCTACAATATATCGATTTCTTACTCGATTAACTCGCTGCTTACAAATTAAGCACGCCGCCAACTTCACTTTGTTTTGAATATATCCAAATTAAATTTCTCTAGGGCGGCATTTTTGTTTTAGATCTAGTTAAATGTATATTACATAAATTAATAATAATGCTACAATTTATAAAATTAAACAGTCAGGAGGCAGAACTATGTGTGAAGTGTAGTTGATACTTTAGCTCTTGATAATTCATCATTGTGGCGCGAAGCCACGAGTCTTTCACGCAAAACCGTTGAAACGGCTTGCTGTTGCTTAAGTGATTACTATAATACTTATCGTAAATCAGTTTAATAACAGCATTTTGAACAGTTACAAAAGGTCGATTCATATCTCTCCACCAATGGCACAATACTTTGCCCTCGGATGCACACAAAACATCCTCGCTGATCAAATCGCCGTCGTCCCACCAGGGCGGCACCCCTGGGACAATTTGGCATTCTTGCATTCGTTCTTCCTCCTTCTTTTCAAATTCGAATAACACCTCCATGTACTTGACGCCAACATTACAGCCTGATCCGGGCGGCAGGCTCAGTGCTGCTGCCACATCATCCCATTCGTCAACATCAAGAGCTCCCCCTCGCGCTTGCACCAACACGTACAATCTTCAAAAATAAAATAACTGTTAATTATATACTTAAGAATATGTGTATCTTCGCCATTTTTACATACTTGAACAGATTGACGCTGCGCTCTAATATCTCGCATTCGCCTTTGAGGCCACTGCGCTTCATGAAATTCTTCTCCTGCTGTTGTGGCGCAGTCCACAGCCAAAGCGATGATTCCACAGGTTGTTTCACCGACTGTTGCACAGTCTGCTTCGGCTCGGGATTTGGTTCTACATTTGGTATAGACTTTTCAGCTGCGGGCGGCTCATTATGTTGCTGAGGTGGAGGTGGTGGTGGTGGTGGCGGCGGGGGTGGTTGACTGGTTATCACTTGTTGCTGTGTCTTTACAGTGGATCCTGTGTGCTTTTTACTTATGTGTCGCATTAAATTGTGCAGAGATCCAGCGGCATAAGAGCAGTGCGGACATGGCTGGCACTGCGATATTGGCACCTTGCCTTTGTCATGGTTCCGTTCATGGCGTTCCAAGTTATACGCCCTGTTCGTTGTATAGGTACAGCCTCTTCGGCTGCAATGCAGATGATCTCGCGGGTTGTTCATTTAGTGAAAAAGCTTACAAATTCAATCCGCCTGCCATGTTTGTCCCGTTTGTCGCCAACTATCGCCAAGAAAATAAACAACATATCGATATATTGCCGTGACCAACTGTGCTTAATTTGAAGGATCCGAAAATGGCGCTGAAGCAACAGATTCATTTTCGATTTTATACACTTTAAAATTGTAATACATAAAAATAGCCAATATAGACTTTATTAAATATTAAATATAATTATACAATAATGCAGCGTACAAAATTGGTTATTATGAAATAATTATGTTTGTAATTTCTTTTAGCGTGACTATCGAACTGATTCGATTACTCACTTTTCTGATGACCAAATGCAGCTAGTGAAAATTATTGTTTTGAGTTTGAAACGCAAGCAACAACCCATATTATTCATAATTGACCAGTTAATAGCTACGGAGGTATGATTAAACACCTGCGAGCAAAGTGCATTTCCATAAGTCTATAAATATAGTAAGTTTGGTAAGTTTCTCGAAATTTCGCTGCTGCTTGGAACAAATCAATGTTCAAATCAAAATAGTTCAAAGTTCTTACTTTCAGCGAAACCTCTGATAACAAACTATTCCTTTTACCTGACACGTTCTAAAATTTTTGGAAGTCCGACCGACATTGACCTTGAAAAAAAAAAATGGCAACCGAGCGCTTAGATGTGATTATATTCGGGGCGACAGGCTTCACGGGAAAATATACGGTCTACGAGGCGGTATCTGTATTGAAGGATCTAAAATGGGGTATAGCAGGACGCAATCGGGAGAAGCTTCAGGCGGTGTTGAAAGAGATGGGAGCCAAGGCCAAAAAGGATTTATCGCAGACGCCCATTGTTATTGCTGACGTCAATGATGAGGCGTCCCTGCTCAACATGGCGAAGTCCTGCCGCATTGTTGTTAATACTACAGGTCCATACCGATTTTACGGCGAGAATGTGGTCCGTGCCTGCATTAACGCTGGCACCCATCACGTGGATGTCAGCGGCGAACCGCAGTATATGGAAACAATGCAACTTAAGTACAACGAGCTGGCCAAGGAGCGCGGTGTATATGTGATCAGTGCATGTGGCTTCGATTCCATACCCGCTGATATGGGCGTCGTCTTTGTGGAGAAGAATTTCGATGGCGTTGTCAATTCCGTGGAGACATTTTTGGTGAGTGGAGTCAAAGGCGACAATGGTGCATCCGATGGCAAGGCTGGTATCAACACTGGCACATGGCAAAGCGCTGTTTATGGCCTGGCCCACGCGAACGAGCTGCGTGGCATTCGTCAGAAACTCTATCCGGAACGTCTTCCCAAGTTCTTTCCCATTCTGAAGCATCGCCCGTTGATATTCCGTTCCAGAGAAGTGAACAAGGTGTGCCTCCCCTTTCCGGGCGCGGATCGATCGGTGGTCATGCGTTCGCAGCGTTTCCTATATGAGCACGAAAAGAAACGTCCAGTACAGATGCACGCCTACATTGGCTTCCCTTCATGGCTAGCAGCCATCTTCGTGGCTCTCTTTGCGACCTTCTTTGGACTGATGTCCAAATTTGAGTTCGGCCGCAGCTTATTGCTCAAATATCCGAGCATATTTTCTGGTGGTTTCGTCTCGCCGGACGGTCCCAGTGAGTCCCGAATGGAACGCAGCTATTTTAAAATGACAATGAAAGCGACCGGCTGGCCCAGCTCGCAGCGTCTGGCCGAAGTTACAGATCAGTACAAGGATCCACCAACTAAAACTCTTATGGTCAGAGTTTCAGGCCCGAATCCCGGTTATGGTTCGACATGTGTTGCTTTGCTCTCTACAGCGGTTACCATTCTCCGGGAGAGCAACAAAATGCCCGGCACCGGAGGTGTACTTCCACCAGCAGCCGCCTTTTCGAAGACCAGCCTCATCAGCGAGCTGGAGAAGCACGAGCATGGCATTAAATTTGAAATTCTGGCCAACAAATAAATGCAGGAATTAATTAAAGTGCTCGAAACATATATATATATATATATATATAAATGCTTGTAGTTCTTAGCTTTTATCACAATGTTACATTTTATTGTATATAACAATATTAATTGCAAATAAATATGAAAAATACTTAACAAAAATTAAATTGAAAAAGTACGCAGTCGATTTTTGTTATCGATAGCTATCGATGAGTAGCTGAAAAATGACTAGCCGTTTGACCGGGTGGCAGCACTGCCGCTGTTTTTGTTTACTTCGTCGCTTGTAGAGCTCGTCGTCTTATTTCCTTTTTGACCGTCAACATAAAAACTATAATTTAATCATGAGTGCCGAAATATCGGGATTTCGGCGTTTCTTACACTGGGGTCCATTAACAGCGCTGAGTAAGTAGCACTAAATATTGCAAATATCAGAAATTTGCTGCTTGGCTGTCGGAGGCTTTGCTTATCAGATCCCAATCAGGACAAACACATTAACAGTTAGAAATTAGTATGTGTGCAAAGTGAATGAACTGCTTCAAAAGAGAACCAACAATTGGCCAATAACAAATGTAAAACGTTAAGCGCCACCCCAACGCCCAGTTGTGTGTTTTGTGTGCAGCGCAATATCGTGTTTCATATTTCGAGACGGTGAACGCGACGATGGCGCCATTGAACCGCCCTTCGTCGCCCCCCTCCGCCTACACACGCCCATCGCTAAGTGATGAGCGCTGTTCTTAAGGAGTGGCCCGTCATTTAATTCGCGTAAAATGCTGCGCTAATTGCATTTTAGTTACCGCTTCAATAAAAATATCCCTTGCGCGATGAGAACCGCTCTTTATGCTGAGCTCAGCTGAAAATAGCGTGCGATTTGACTATTTTGGCCATCTGGGCAGACGGTAATATGGCTATAAAGCATCCGGTTCATGCCGCCGCCACGGAAAGGGCAACCTTGATATTGAACTGCGATATAATTGTACATAGCTTAATTACTAAATTTCGCGTCGCTTGTTGCTGCTGTTGCGGCTTGGATGGTTGGGGTGGATGTGGATGGATATGCCCCTGTAGAGAGCTCTGGCTGCTACACTTATGCCAACTCAGTTAAAATACAATTGCCACCCCTGTGTTAACGCTTAATCAAGTCGGGATATAAAAACGGAATGTATACAAATAAATGTATTTAATTTCCTTGGCACGCAAACCCCGAGCACCACAGAATGGTTATATTTATATTATATGAATGAATGTACAGACGTTTGTATGTATATAGCAGTAGAAATATGCAATTAAAAATCTCATATTACTCGTAAATGCTTAACCGTGCATGAAGTGACACTCTTGTATCTCTTAATCCATTTCAGGCATCATTAAGTGCGTAACTCTGACGACGCTCTACATGAACTCGATGTGGTGGCCACCAAATGAATCGTTTGCAGCCTTCGCTCATCAGGCCCTGTTCCTGCTGCTCTCCACTCTGGCCACATTCAATTACATCATGGCCACGGTGACAGGCCCGGGTCTGCTGCCAAAACAATGGCAGCCAAAGGTACGACAAGCCCTCAGAACCCCCCACGCTACCTAGCCCGCTCCATTAGGCAGCCAAAAGGGGGCAAAGCAAGAAAACAATAAAACATTTTGTCGTGACATTGGCATGCATGGAAAATGTTTGTCAACTATGGTCGGTCGCATGTGCCTCGACTCCATGCCAATGGCTAGGGCGTGTCAGCTGCAGGGTCTAGAGTAGAGTTAATGTCAGTAACTAGCAGGAAATGCTCAGCTTAGTATAATATATCATGCTAATTACATTAGACTTGAATATCATACTATAATCTATTAGTTCTGATTACATATTTGTCAAGTCGCGCCGACTTATGCGTGACTCGTGGATAGCTTGTGTAAGGAGCAACCTTCCGCACCTTCTAGCTGCTGACATGCTCTCTCGCCTGGCCGTCCATTTGTGCCGCGTCACTTCTGTATCGGAAATAATTGTTTAGCGCAACAAAAAAGGCCGTGTCAGCCACTTGTTCGCATGTCCTCTGAGGTTGGGCAACTGCAATCGGTCGACTCATTCATGTTTGAATGCCAGCACACGCATCTGATGCCAAACAAATGGGTCAGCCAGAGTTGACGGCATCGCGTGCTCAACCCTTTATCGCCAACTGCCAACTGCCGCGTAATGCAGCAATTAAACGCTGCAATTTGCTTCAAATACGTCGTTCAAAACTGGGCGATAACCTGGCCAGACAAATCCTAAGACTGACCGCTGACTGTTGGCCGTTGACTGTTGACTGTTGACTGTTTGGGGCGTTGGCAGTTTTTCGACACCAATAATTTAAGGGCCGTTGCGCCGCTCCAGCCCCCATCTAATAATTTATGGCCTAAAAGCTTCTCACGCAAACTGAAACGCAGCCGCTACGGAGTCGTGCTCGTAATGCAATTACGTCGATTTGCATAAATGTTTTGTAGACCAGACGCTGGTTCACCGTAATGAGCTGTGCGCTTTGTGGGAGTCGCTGGCATAATATAATATATAGTATAGTTGCTTTTAATATCACGCATATATTATATTTTAATTTCGCCAGGACCCCAAGGACACGGAATGGCTGCAGTACTGCAAGGAGTGTGAGGGCTACAAGGCACCACGGTCGCATCACTGCCGCAAATGTGGGTGAAACCAAGCAAAGACTATTCGAGATCTTTAATAATTCGTGTTTTTGTGCAGGCAATCGATGCGTGAAGAAAATGGATCATCACTGCCCATGGATCAATCATTGTGTTGGCTGGGCCAATCACGCTTACTTTAGCTACTTTTTGCTGTTCTCCATACTGGGCAGTCTGCATGGCTCAGTGGTACTTTGCTGTTCCTTTTATCGCGGCATCCACCGCTATTACTACCTGACACACGGGCTGGCACATTTGGCCAGCGTCCAGTTCACAGTCGCCAGCATTGTCATGTGCATTCTGGGCATGGGCCTGGCTATTGGCGTTGTCATTGGACTGAGCATGTTGCTCTACATTCAACTAAAGACAATTGTCTCAAATCAGACGGGCATTGAGATTTGGATTGTGGAGAAGGCAATCTATCGCCGGTATAAGGCGGAGTCCTATGATTACTTTGTGTATCCATACGATTTGGGATGGCGGCTTAATCTGCGACAGGTGTTCAACGATGAATGCCAAAAATACGGCGATGGCATCGAATGGCCCGTCGTCAAGGGCTGCGATCAATACACGCTGACCGTAAGTTTTCAGCCTATTAAATAAAACTCGTCTAAAATCTTTCATAACAGCGCGAGCAACTGGCACAAAAGGAGGAGAAACGCGCGCGGACACGTGTCTTCAAGTGCATAAGCCCGGTAACGGGCCGCTGGTTGCCGATCTTCTCACAGGGCTGGAAAGTCTGTGTCAATGCACCCTGCACAGACGAGCCACGCATTCGCCTACGGCCGGACGACATCATCAAAGTGACGCGCTTCCGACGGCACTGGTTGTTCGGCGAACGCGTGCCCAGCGAGAAGGAGCTAGCAGTCGACAAACAGAAGAAGCGCCAGCGCAAGGGTTCTATACGTGGCTGGTTTCCGCGTCGCAGTGTCGTTGCCCTAACCGAAACACCGGACTCCGAGAGCAGCGAAGATATAAAAGTCGTCAAACCAGCGACGAGCAATGGACACACTCATGGAAAGCAACAGCAGCGCAATGGTCAAAGCAAGAAGTACATGTAATTTCCAGAAAAGAAAAAAAAACGAGATTAGGCTGGGAGCGTGCCGAAGCAACTTTAATTACTATATACAAAATTAGCCCTTGCGGTTCGGCTTGTGAATGGCAATAGAAAATCGTTTGAATGGCTCGAATTCGTCATGTAATTTCAGGTTTGCATTGTTAGCTGTTTACATTGTTAGCTTAAAGCCAATAAATTAAAAATATATTAATATATATTTTGTGTGAGTGTTTAAAGAAATTTAAATGTAGTATAATTATCTATATGGATTTAGTACAGGTAGGAATTTGAATGTAAGTTCCCAGTAGCCCTAGACTTCAAATAGAGCTCGAACGGCCTTAGCTGTGTTGTCCGAATGAGTTACTGGAGCAACTCATACGCATTGGATACTAAGAATTATATTTAAAGGATTCAAGTTGATACTTTTCGCTTGACCAAAAAGCGGATCATAATATTTATATGTATATCTGTAGACGAGATTCATAGTGATTCATATGCAGAGTTTGGTAAGCGTAGCTCTACAACTTGTTCGACTTGGCATGCGCATAGCGTAGCTCAACCTGGGAGATACAACTCTTAAAAACAAATTCGTAATAATACGCAGAAGTGTTTTAAATTTGTAGTATTAGTTTATTTTAAAATATATATCATATCAGAGAGTTCATAAAAAATATAACAGGTATTATGTATCCTTTAGGGATATGCAATTTAATTCCATATCCATATATATAATATATTTTTGTTTGACAATTTATTTGGCTGCCATTGTTGCCTCGATTTCCTCCACAGTGCGCGGCACGATTGCAAAGTTCTCGGCACCTGTCTTGGTGATCAGGACGTCATCCTCAATGCGCACGCCGCCAAAGTTGCGGAAGCGTTCAAACACTTCTACATTAATGTATTTACGTATATTGGGATCAGCAAGAGCTTTATCCATAAGTTGCCTTATGAAATAGCAGCCGGGCTCAATGGTCACGTACATGCCCGCCTTAAGGATGCGGGCGAAGCGTAGCTTGCTCAGCCAGTTTTCGCTTGGGCGCGGTGGCTCCGTGGCCAAATAGCCGCCTACGTCGTGCACATCCAAGCCAATCAGATGGCCCAAACCATGTGGCTGGAACACGCCAGAGACACCAGCCTCAAGCATTTCATCCACATCGCCGGTAAGCATGCCACCAGCCTTGAGGCGCTCCAGCAGCACCTTGCCTGCCAACTTGTGCATGTCCACCCAGGAGACGCCGTCACGTGCCGTTTGCATCACTGCATTGCGTGCGTCCAGCACGGCATTGTAAATAAATTTCTGATCCTCTGTAAACTTGCCGTTAGCCGGAAAGCTGCAGGTGATATCCGCAGCATAGCCACAATAGTTAGCCCCCATGTCGAACAGGCACATCTCGCCATTCTGAATGGGTCGGTTGTTCGGTGCACCAGCGTGTCCATAATGCAATATAGCCGAATTGATGCCACTGCCGCAGATGCAGGTGTACGACGCGTGCCGGCAACCGCCCACTGCATAGGCATGGTGCAGGAACACAGATTCGCCCTCGTACTCCATTCGACCAGGACGAATGAATTGCATCACTTTAATGTGCGCATCTGACGAAACTTTGGCCACATAGCGCAACACTTCGATCTCCTCCTTCGACTTGATAACGCGACACTCAGAGATTATCGGATAGAGCAGATCACAGTTCGTCACGTATTTGTCTTTGCCAGCAAACTCTGGCGGCTGCATGGTGAGACCACTATCGCTGTTGGTGCCACTGAGCGTCAATATTAGCTTGGGTGTGGTTTTTTCCAGATAAGCTTCGAGTTCATCGACATAGTATACCTCATCTACTTCGTACATGGCCCTGAACTGTTCGGGCTTCAGCAGTTCACCCATCCAGGTCTCATACTCCTCGGGCAATCGTGGCACAAACAACACCGAAGTGAGCTGAGCCGTCTTAACATCGATGTTAACGATGCCGTAGCAGCCCGGTTCCTTGGCACCAAACATGTACTGGAAGTAGGACTCCTGTCGGAACACGTAGTCCACATCAGTATTGTATAAGCTCTGATCTTTGCCACCCTCGAGTAAGATTATTAATTGACCGGAGTTTAACTTTAAACACTCCTGGGAATTGTCTAGAATGGCTCTGCAGACTTTGTTTCTATTGTTTTTAAACAATGCCATTGGCACCGAGTGACAGGATCCCATTTGAAAGCAAGCCATCTTTCAACGTTACGATTATTATTAAAGTCGAAGAGCAACTGGTGTGTTTTTGCCTGATTAGCTGGTCAATATCTGTAAAAAGTACTCGAGTGCAGCAATAAATAAGAGCTTTATTATCACTCTTTTATTTGTATTGTTGTTTTTTGCTTTGCTATTTGTTGGATGTGTAGTAATCCCCACGCAACCAGCTTGTATGTACGTTTTCCTGTAAATCTTTCAGTTAAACGACACTAGCTATATCTGCTTGTGTGTTTTTTATTAATTTTTTTGATAACGCTTCGTTTACTTCCACTGTTAACTTAACAGTTTGCTGCAATGTAATGCTCAGTGTTATGATAAAATGTCCATTGTTATTTGTTATTACGTTTACACGCAAATTGATTCAATGATTCAAATTAGATTAACTTCTAGCTGTAAATATTATGTTTAATGATAGGAAATAATAGTTTAACATATGCTGTGTAAATAACATGAATCATCGATACACGTGGAACAAATATCGATGTTGCTGAAAGAGAGATAGAAGCAGTTGAATATAATTGTGGTGTTGATTCTCGGCAGTATATCGATAATTCAAATTTAAATGCCACAAATATTTAAGGCATAAAACGAATAAGTGTATTTTCAGCAAATTGGTAATATTGGTAAATATTTGGTAAAGAGGAGGTTGTTAACTGTTTATGAATTAAAAATCCTTATCAAATTTTACAAACGGAAGCTAAAAATAATAAGGCGCTGTTACGAACTGGAAACTGGTTCATGTTCACACAGTGATACAACTAACGCATCGCTCTTGGTCGCAGCTGGGCACACTGCATTCTTTCGTCGAAGTAAATTTTTTTGCAAATTCTATTTTCATATTTTTAAATAAAGCATTTTTAAAGTGAAATAGAGCGATTTTTTATTGTTGGTGTGAAGCAGACAAATTCACTGTAATCCAACTCTATTTTTAGGTATTTGGAACTGAATTGCTCTTTGCAAAAAGTCGTACTGGTTCCAATGTCGGCGTCACAACGCGGCCGCGGCATGAGCAAACAAATTAATTTCAACGCTCAGAAGTAGAAGTAGAGCACGCACTACGATTGGAAAAGCGGATCTGATCTGGATTCAATGTACAGTAGCTGATCCATGAGGCACCATTACTGTCATGGCTAGCTCGGTATTTAGCGAAACGCCCAGTGCCCGACCAAATGGCGCCGACGGAGATTCCAATCTGGTTGTGGTATACGGCAAAAATGGCATCTCATTTGATGAGCGTGCCATTGAAAATATCATGGGTAAGGCAGAAGTCTGTACTTAGTGTGTACATGTATAAAAATAATATATTTTCAGAGGAAAAATCAATTGCGAGCATTAGTGTAGTGCGGCTTACATCACCGACACCAAGTATGGTTGATCAAGAGGAAACCGAACGCCTGGAGGAGCTTGAGCGTTTTATGGAAATGACATCAGATTACGAAGAATCAGATAAAGAGTCAGAAAACGATAGCCAAAGCGGCGGTGATGAGCTGATAAGTGAAAAAGATCATGTTACCGGCGATGACAATGACAATACCGGTGGCGAAAACAATGGTGACTCCACGGATACCGAAGCCGAAGTACCGAAGGTCAAAAAGCGCCCCGGCCGCAAGCCCAAACCGCCAATTAAGCCGAAAAAGCGCCGAAAACCTAAAGAACGCCCACAAATTGTTGGCCTGAGTGTCGAACAATTTTACGTGGAGAACACAGCCGATATGGTGGTAAAAAATGCTCTGAGTACGTATATGAACATAAAGGTGCTCGAATGACTGATATATATTTTTAATATTTGCAGAACTGGCAGGGCTGTCTGTATTCAAACGCACAGCGGAATCAGATGCTCTATTAGAGACTATTCGAAACGATCATAACTACACTCCATTCACCTCGCCTGAGCAAATGAAAGCGATCAAAGTGGCAGAAAAGGTGGTTATAGAAAGGCAAGGACGTAAATTTATCTTACAGACCCAGTCCAACGTCAGGATGTTAAACGCCAAGAAGCGAATCCAAGTAGTGCCTTTCAACCATGTGCCACCCACAGCGCAACAACCGCCCAGGCAGCAACAACAACTGCCTAAGCAACAACAGCCGCAGCAGCAACAACAACAAAGGCCCGCGCAGCAGTTGCCCAAGCAACCAACGAATTTGCACAGGCAGCAGTTACCTAACCAACTGCAGCAGTCGGCAGCAGCAGCAGCAACGTCCAAACAACAGCAGATAATGCTGGCGGGTCCGCGAATAGTGCGCAATAGTGCTAAAATGATAAGGCCTGCCGAGGACTTTGTAGAGGATGACGAAGATGCAAATAGCTCAGTCACAGCAGATGAAGATAATGCTGATACAGAGGGGCTAAGCGAACCAAGTGATGCCTCACGTGAAACAGACAATGATCGTGATAGTGATATTGATTTCAAGATGAACAACAGCCGTAACTCGAACAAACGCAAACGTCTCAAAAAGTTCTCCAGACGAAGATCCAATACGCAATCAGCGCGTGGACAGGCGGTAAATTCACCGAAGGTGCCTCAGCAACCAGCGCAGTCACAATTTAAATATCTGAAACGGCGAAAGGAGCAGACCGATATCAATTCGACCGCACCTGCAATTGGCCAGATTGTTCAACTCAGTACAAAGGCGCCACCCTCAGTGATCGCATTGGGTCGTGGCGTATTTAGCACATCCTTTCTCAAAATGCGCCCAATACATAAGTCCCTGCCTAAACCAACTATATTATCGTCTGAGGTAAACAGAATAGGTGGCTCTGCAGTCGGTACTAAGCTGCGCCGAACCCCAATTGTGCAAGTGGGACGCGTGGTGAATGTGCCACCAGGCGGATTTGCGACGCCGTCTCAGGAGGTTAAAGAGATTGTCATCAATAAGAATCTGTCAAGCCCCAAAGGTGTATTTACAAATCTGAACAGTTTACTGGCTGATAATAACAATTCGACAATGATGCCATCAACATCGGAAAACAGTAAACAGCCCTTAGTGAATACGCCCATCACTCCCAAGTCCAGCCTAAGCACGCCTCTAACTCCCAAGTCCAGCCTAAACACGCTTTCAACATTGGCCTCCACATCGACATCACCATCTTGCAAGGGTTTCATGCCCATTGGCGTGGAGACGGCTTCCTCTCACAAATTACCTGCACAGATAGTCATCGAAACACATCAAAGCTCCTCAGAGCTGGCAGCCGAAAACGACAAGCAACTTGATCTCATTGACTCCATTGTGCAGGATGAACTGATGAAGTCATCTTTGGTCGAGAAACCGCCAGCTACAGCAGATGAGACCATACCCAAGCTGGTTAAAATGCTGGAAAGCAGCGCCGCGGGCCTTAATCAAGTACCCGAAGCCGTAATAAACCCTCTAAATATTCCACAACAACAGAATTTTGATGATAACCTGGTGGCAAATGCTTCCGTGGATAACATTGACGCACAATTGCTAGAAAATGCAGAGGATGAAATCACAGCAGATTTCCTGCAGCATGTGGTTGGTCTCATAGAGGAAGACAAACAGTTCGAGGCCGAGGTAGTTAAACAGGTGCTAGCCAGCACAGAAACTGGTGGCCTAGATGCAATTGCAAATGTTGTAACGCAACCAATGTTCGAAGTAGCCAATCAATTGCCAACAGTTTCTCAGGTAAGCTATCAATATTGACTAGCATAGATGATACACTAATATTTGCACATTCACAGCCGCTGTCCAATGATTTTACCGAAAGTTCTTTGGCCAATTTGCCTATGGCATCTAGTACTCCAGCGCGTACAATAGATACGTTTACAATGGGTGCAACATCGCGCCCTGAGACGAAAGTTGTGCGCGGAAATGGGCGTGTCATTTATCTGCCACCAATCGAAGCGCCCACAACTCGCGCCAAGCGTCGAGCCCAGAACTTTCCTGCGACAGCCACAACCTTGTCAGATGTTAGCACCACATCGCTTACAGAACCAGCCTTCGACACCACTCACTTAACCAGCAGCAGCTTTGATAGTGACAGCTTTTCGTTCCAACTTGCCGGGCCGGACAGGAATCAGTTGAACATTGATTCAGCTGAGAGTGTCAGCAGCCCAAGAAAATCAAACAACCTAAATATGAGCAGCGAAGCCAATGATCGGGAGGGCTCAGAATCTCAAGAGGACGATGATGATCCCAATAAGTCAGTTATTAGGTTAAACTACTTAACAAAATGTATAAAATTATACTTGTTTCAGGCTATGGTGTATCTGTCGTCAGCCGCACAATAACAGATTCATGATATGCTGTGATCTATGTGAGGATTGGTATCATGGCACGTGTGTTAGCGTAACAAAGGCCATGGGGCTGGAAATGGAGCAAAAGGGCATTGACTGGAAGTGTCCCAAATGTGTTAAAAAGCAGGAGGAAAAGGTAACAGATAATTATTGAATGATTTAGATTAGACTATAATTGTTTCTCCCTATTCTACTAATTGTATTCCTGTCTTTACAGAACCAACCACGTATTACAGACATGTTGTTACCCAAGCAAATTGTGGAATCAGCTGAGCATGTGACGATAGCTAAACAACCAATCGAAACCAAAATAATCATCGAACATCAGCCTACGCCCAAGCGATCCCTGCCCGTTGCTACATCATTGATGACATCGTTACCGTCAGCTACAAGTAGCCCGCTTGTAAAGCAACAAAAACGGCAGTTGCCAACGCGACCCCAACCAAAAATGCATCAGCAACAGCTTCATTTTATCAAACTTGGCGGCAGCAGCGTCATATCGCCAACAGAGGCCATCTGCGTGGTCTGCAAGCGGCCAGCACGGGCCAATTCGGTTTATTGCAGTGATGACTGTATACGAAGGTATGCACACAACGCAATCCAGGCCCAAGCAGTGCCTAAGACGCCTGAACCACCGCAGCAAGCAGCATTACCAGCTTCGCAGTTGGGAAATGCGCTTGAAGCCAAAAAGAACAAAAAGAAAGATCTGTTTGAGGATGTACTGCGTCAGGCTGACTCATTGTCGAAGGTTGAGCGGGTATGTACATTAAGTTATTAAAAAAAATGAGCTATTGTTACCTATTTTTGCTAGATTAACGTCTTTGAGCGCCGAAGCGGACGTGCTATCACGGGACATTTGGCGCCGAGTGCTCATCAGCTAAAAAAATGGCTGCAGGAGAATCCTAGCTTTGAGGTAGTGCAGCCTGGCAGTCAGCAGGCTCTGGAAATTGAGGTATGCAACATATAAAATATCGTATATCCAAGCTAATCCAATCCTCTGCAGAAACGTCAAAAAAAGCGCCTGGCGGAACAGTCCGCGCCAGAGGTAACTCCAGCGAAACAGTCTTTGCCGGTGCAAAGGCCATCAGAAACTGTGAACCGATCCATACAAATGCTGCCAGTTGTGACTAACACACCCAAAAAGGATAAACCTGCCGCTAAAGCAACAACTTCAGTCAGTCGCTCACCCGAAAAGCCCTCAACGGAAAGACCTATAACTAAATCCCAGCCAGAGCCAATACGCCTCAATGTGCGGCGCACACTCAAGGAGCAGTTGTTGTCGCGAATAAAAGAGGCGCAGGCAGCCGAGCAGCCAGCTGAAAAGACCGAATGGCTGACGGTGTCGGAAGTAGAGCACTTTGTGAAGCGAGTGGAGTCCGAAATGTATAATTCATTTGGGCAGGATGTGAGCGCTAAGTACAAGTCTAAATATCGATCGCTAATGTTTAACATAAAGGATCGTAAGAATAAGACTCTGTTCGAAAAGATATGTGCCAAACAAGTAGAACCTAAGCAGCTGGTGAGAATGACGCCAGCTGAATTAGCCAGTCAGGAGCTGGCCAAGTGGCGTGAGGAGGAGAACCGCCATCAGTTGGATATGATTAAGAAATCTGAGCTGGATTTATTGTCATGCGCACAAAACTACGTGGTAAAGACGCACAAAGGCGAGGAACTAATCGAATCCAAGGTGGGTGTAACGCTACCAGAGGAAGAAGCGACGGATTTGGAAGCAGGCAAAGAAAAGTTTGACAGCATCGACAGCAAAAAATTGTCCCAGTCTATTGACAGCTCAAGCACAACAGATGTTTCCAGTAAAGACCATGACCATGAACGACCGTCTGCTATTAAAGAAAAGCCATCGAAGTCCCGAGAAAAGGATCACAGTCGCGACCGGGACAGACATAAAAGTGACAGGCACAAAAGTCACAGGTCCCATAATAACCAAAGTAGTAGCAAACGAAGTCGCAGCCGATCGAACAGCCGCGGCCATAGCCAGGAGAAACGCAGTCACAAAAGGCACCATTACGATCATGATCTGGACAAAGAAAAGGAACTGCCATCACGCGACAAGCACCTAAGCAAAGAGCACGCCGATAAACTTCAATCTCCATCGCTGAAAAAACCAACTGAAAAGAAGATTGAAGCCCCCTTGGTTGCCTTTAACTTGATTGATCAAATTCTAGAGTCAGAGAAAACGGTGGAAGAAGCGGCCAATTTGTCACTGCCCGTTAGGCCAACATTAAAGTCATTGTCTGTGGCTCCAAAAACAACTGGGAAAGTTGACGTGCCCGCGCCTGTTTTGGATAGATACGCTTGCTATTTACAGAGCCTGTCGAGCCCAGCAATTTGGACTGGCAATTTGAATATGGTTGATGTTACGGATTTTGATGTGGTTATTCATTCCGTACACGGTAATACAAGCCAACTGGATAAGTTACTGCCCATAAATTTGGATGTGATTGGTCGCATAACGCGTGTCAATGTATGGGACTATCTCAAGAAGATAAAGAAGAGTCCAACCAAGGAAATCGTTATTGTCAATGTGTTCCCTGCTAACGTCTCGAACACCGTTAAGTTTGACAATTTCTTTGAATATCTAGATTCACGTCAACGTCTTGGTGTTTTGGGTGCCGATTCAGAACAGATTCGTGATTTTTATATATTTCCCTTGGGCACCAATGACAAGTTGCCAACTGTACTACGTACCCTGGACAGTGTGCCCTTCTACGAGGACAGTCAACGACCAAACACACTGCTAGGCATCATTGTGCGCTGCCTGAGCAAGCGGCCTGCTAACCTAAGCCAGTCGTTGTCCATACCATTACCCACTGCCAGCAACAAGACTGTAAGATAAAATACACCACAAAAAGGTCGCTCTCTATATTTTGCTATATATTTTGTAGGTATCAAATAAAACACGCGTTCGAACAACGTTTACGCCACCGAGCAGTCCAAAGCGCAAGCCTAGCCTACACTCCGGAAGCTCGAGGGATGATGAGTTTGATATTGATGCGATTATCAAAGCGCCCATTGCAAAGCTGCAAAACAGTGAGTTTAGATTGTCCAAATATACCGTTAGCTGGAATAAATATATAATGTAGAACAATGTCTTCTCCCAGAACCCGTTTTGATGGCACCGATGGATAATATAGACGATCCGAATGCGCCCTATTCGCCCGGCGGCAGCTCTGACGGCAATGATGAGTTGTCTACATCGGTTACGGAACAGAAGGATTTTGATCTGGAACGCAAAGTGAACGAAATTAATAAACAAATCGCTGCGCAACGCATGGAAATCGCTGGTCTGCTAAATGTAGAGCCTTCGGTGAGTAATTGAAGAGTATTATAAATTGTCATTATGCTAATTCCACCCTGTCTGATTCTACAGGTTTTGGACAAGCCCTCATCTTCATCAAATGTGCTAGCCAGCATATCTATACCTCCCAATCTGACAAGTATTTTGGCTAGCATAAAGCAGAATGAATCGAATCCAAGACCAACATCGAGCGATAACGATGAGTACAATCCTGAGGATGCAATCTCGAGCTGCTATGACACGGGTAAAATATAATTTTTATTTATTTTCAATTCAAATAAAATAATTTAATTTTAACACATTTCAGAAAGTAAAAAAGCAGAGGGTGCGACAAAGACTAAAAGTCGCTTGGCGCAGCTAAGTGAAGCAGAGCTTCTTAGTATGGTGCCGGACAATCTGGTAGATCTGATGCCGAAAAAATCTACTAGACATGAAGAGCCCCCACCGCCTGGTGTTTAGGCTAAGGCTATGCGGAGTACGATTATAATAATCCTAATGTAGAATTTACATGTGTACTTGACTAGCTTTGATCTACATAATAATGTTAGCTTTGAATGGAATTCAATTTATAATTTTCTTTTAATTTTCACCCTTCATTATGTACATTCACGTTCAACGAATTGAATACCATTTCTGTATTATATCCAACAATCGAAACAATTGAAATGATATCGTTTGGATCCAGTTGGTTTATCTCTTTATTCAACAAACGAATTCAAAAATTGTAGGGTTCTCTTAAGGCATACCAACTAACCTTTCAAGTTCTTGTACATTTTTCTTAAATACAAATTAAAAATTGCTACGTAACACTTCTATTAGGGAATACTATATTATATATTGTCATATTTATTTTATTGCGTGCTTAGTTATTTGCGCAGGGATCAAACTGGCTGTCGAAGTGGGCGCAAGATATTTTGGGGCCATTGTGAACGCGGGGAATGGCTATGCGAAAGAGTATGCCAATAGGCATGCATACGCAAATCTTGTACTGCACGCTGCCGGTGCGAAGGCCCAGCTCCGAACTTACAACGGGTATACGATCCATGTCTAGAAAAATTCCTTTACCTGCCTCCAATACGGTGGCACCCTGAGTTGAATTAAGGGACACGTGATGTTCGACCTGCACCTCTATGGTTGCCCCATCGAAGAAAACGCCCTCCGATCCCTTGATGGCAATGTGAGCATCACTATCCATAATTAAAGGCACATCAATTGGACTCGACACGCGGCTAGCACTGGCCACCTTCGCCTGTAGCTCACCTTCCACTCCATCAGGTAGGTTGTACTGCGGTCGGTGGGTTGTAAAAAGAGTCGATTGATCAGATGGATCTTTTATTTCAAACATGTTGGCTTCAATGGCAATTCCCTCCTTGTCAAGCACAACCAGATCACGTTCACTTAAGGCACTGGCACTATTCAGATTACGGAAGACTCGTAAGTGCACCCCACTATAGTCTCCATCGCTGCTGATTGATACAGGTACATCTGAAAAGCCATGTATTCCAATAGAATTGGTTTGGATGCGATCCAAATCGGTTTCAGCATAAAATTTAATTAAGTCCACTTCCGGAATCAGTTCCATGCCCTTCACACCCTTTCCTAACCTTAGCACACTCATAATGGTTAGCGTCAAGATCAGGTTGCCTATAGTCAACATTAGCAAGACTACGACAGCGGTCCAAAATGCATAACTATTACGATTCTGACGACCGGGATGCAAATGCGAAAAGCTATCATCATCGTATTCTGAGTTAAATTTCTCGTCGAAGAAATTCACAATATCCGACTTCGAATCGTTGCGGTCCAAGTCCATTTCGGCAGCTTCAATGGGCAGTGTTATGGATAAAGCTGTTTCCGAGTTTGCTTCATCGGAGTATGATGGAGAGGGTCCTCTTACAAAAGTATTTTCAAAAATGTCCATTTTTCGTTTTAGAATTTTGCGGAAATAATTTTCGCCAAACTGACTGCTGTGTGTATGCAGTACGATAAGCCGATATGTATATATATTATTTTTAAGGGACATGCGCATAGAACAAATGAAATACATTTAGCGCCAAAATTGAATGCAATTTAACGCCAGCGAAGAGTAAATGTTTATTTCCCAATTAAGAATACTTGCTTAAATTATATCGTAGAATTTTAAATGCAATTTAAAATTTACAAATTCTGGGCACACATTTATAATTAACCGTTAGAATTTTTCAGTCGATACAATTACCAATCTGAATAGTTTTTTTTTCTGGTCACACTAACTCGATTCTTCGATAACAAATGAAGTGGTTATAAAAATACTTTTTTTTTAAATATAGTTGATAAGTAAAATAATACCGTGGTATTTATTATAAAAATTTTCTTTGTTTTATTTTGCTTTGTCTTGTAGCTTTTTTGCGACTATTTATAAAAATATACTATGCAAGACTTTAAAATACTTGCGACGAGTAACTACTTGTAACTAGAAAAAGTGAACGAATAAACTCGATGAACGAAATAAGTTATTTAGCTCGCTCTTTTGCTTTACAAAGTTGTTCGATTGAACATATTCCGAACAATTTTCAACAACTTTAATTTTGACTTTCATTTCCGCAAAATGTCCTTTAAGGTAATATTAATTATATTTAATAATAATTGTATGTTGTTTGACAATTTTATATGAATCTGATGCAGCCAATTGATCCGAAGCGCGATGAGATTCGTCGCTATCTAGAGCGCGGAAGCGTTCTGGATTCACTTACGAAAATATTTATACGCGTTATTAAAGAGCGGCCGGAAAACCCAATGGAGTATATAAGAAATAACATTGGCATAGTACGCCATCAGCATGATAAATACGAACGTCTCTCGCAGGATCTACAGGAGGCAAATCTAGAGATTCAACGCTTACGTTCCATAATAAATAGTATTAACCCCGATGCGCTGCGCGGTCACAATGCGCAAATCGCCGGCGATTCCGATTCCGAGCCAGTGACAGGTCATGAGCAAGATGAAAACTCATTCGTGCCTGAGAATTATCAGGAAGTCCATGAGACAGTGACTGATGCAAACGGATTAGATAACGCAGCAGTTGCCAAAACTGCCGATGCAGAAGAGTTGAGTGCAACTCTTGACAATTGTCACATTGAAGAAAAAAACATGGCTGCTGCTGACTCCGCAAGCGACAATATAACGGTGACCCCATCCGTCCAAGCTCAACCCAGCCGCATTGACAACGCCGAGTGAACCCGAATTTGCGTTCGCTCAACTAGTTAATGGAAAATCCCATTAGAATGCATTCTCATAGAAATGTTACCAGTTCGTAAATATATAAAGTATTTTCTTAAATGTTAATAAAAGGTGCGTGAAGGAACGCGCACGAATATCCCTTAAATTGTTTCAAATTGTTTTCTTAGTGGGGTTTTCAAATATTTATTTAAATCAGTTTTTAATTTCATACACGTGGTATATCGTTTGTTTATTAATACAAAGGATTATTGATAATACATATTAATTATAGTAATTTGTTTGTATTTTTTTGTTTGTTTAAACACATCTTAAAAATGATAAAGATGATCAAATAAAATTGTACATATTAGCGCGGATCGAATTAAAACAGTTGATCATAATTGGAAAACGATGCGGACATGAGAAAGATAAAAGACGTGGAACATTGATTGGTATCAATGTTTCGGGTTGCCTGCAATGTGGACGAACATAAACTGATTTTCGTTTCCAAGGTCAAAACTTAGTATTTACTTTTACTTTCTTGGCAAGCGTGTACTCTTTGTTTTCTTTCTCTCTTCCATTTTTCAATTTGTATGCTTTAAAGACCAAATCGATTTTTGTTTTGTTTTTGTATTTATAAGACCCTACGACGTTTCTTGGCCGCCTGCTATAGTCGGCCGGCTAAATCAAACCATATTTGCTTACGCTTTAGTCTCATGCTTAACTTGGACAAAATATATATATGTGCACTCATATATGTGTGTCTGTCTGTCTCGATATACGACTATTGTAGAGAGAAGAGTGGAGTGTAGGGCTTAATGTTATCAAAATAAATGGTTTCTACATAAGTTATGCCTGCTTGAATGCATGCGAGTGTTTTGTTTAATTGAAGCAAATCTCTTTATTTCTTTATAGATCATATGTTCTCCAGGATTGGGTTTAATTTGTTTTTTTTTTTCTGTTTGAAGATTGTTTTTACTCGACGCAGAGCGCTCAGTTCATCCGTCTGGCCGCATAAGTTAAATTAGATTTGCCCCTGCTGACGATAGAATGTCGATAAGAGCTTGCGATACGAAAGTTAATATAGTTACACTTTCAATACTCACGTTGAATCATATAATTTCTTATTGGTTTTTGTTGCATGCTTTGTATAGAAAATTGTGTGGTGTGTGTGTGTGTGTTTGTGTGTGTACGAAGATTATTAGTGATATTACTTTTTACGCTTGTCTGCAGGCTTCAATATCTGGAATGAGCACATTAGGGAGTCATCCACAGACATCATTGCGCCAGCATTGTCGAATTCGCCACAGTAATTGGGTGCCGAGAAGAGTGTAACAAGTTGGCGCTTTGCGAAGAACTCATAGCCATCCTCGACGACCTGATGGGCGCGGCAAATGAGATCGAACTCGTGCTTCTCTAGAAATTTGGCCACAACTTCGGCGCCAAAGGTGAAACTGACGCCACGATCATTTTCGCCCCAGCCCATGGTGTCCTTGTCTGGGTCGGACCAAAGCAAGTCGCAAAGTAGGCCCTGATCTGGTACATCGGTGGGACGCATGATGCGTCGAATTTGCTCCATCGACGATAGGTCTGGACTGAGACCACCATGGCAACAGAATATCTTCTCATCCACTATGGCTGCAACTGGCAAGCAGTTAAAGCAGTCAGTGAATGTCTTCCACAATTTGATAGTATAGCGACGCTTGCACTCGTCGTAGAATCCATAGATGCGGTTTATGCTGGCGCACTCGTGGTTGCCGCGTAGCAAAAAGAAGTTCTCAGAGTATTTGATTTTATAGGCGAGTAGCAAGCAGATGGTTTCCAGCGACTGTTTGCCACGATCAACATAGTCACCCAAGAACAGGTAATTTGATTCCGGCGGAAAGCCACCGTACTCGAATAGGCGCAACAAATCGTAATATTGGCCATGTATGTCGCCGCAAATCTTCAATGGTGCTTCCAGCTCCAAGAGTATTGGCTGCGAAAGAAAAATCTCTCGCGACTTCAGGCAGAGGCCACGAATTTCGCTCTCCGAGAGCTGAACATTTTTGCCAGGCCGTGCCCCACGCACTTCCAGAAGTCTTGATATGATGCTGTCGATATTCATAACATCGCCCATGTTTCTGTATTGTTTTTCTTTTTTTTTTTGCTGCGCAATTAGTGTGCTAAATTTTTCCACCGAAGAATGGGAAGTAGCTTAGATGTAAATTTTTCACTATAAATATTTTTCACAGCACAGCTACTACAAGAAAATTTCTACAGTGTGCCCACATTTTACTAAAAAAAACAGGAGGAAGTGAAATGGGCAGTTAGTCACACTTTTGACATATACTTCGTCCCGCTTACACTCCCAGGGCTGAGCTGTTGCCCGCCATTTACATCGCTTGGCTCATATTGTGTTGGTGTAAGCAGGACAAAAATAGCTTTAATTACTTGAACCATGCCAACTTGATTTATTATCTCAGCAGTATCAGACCATTTAGTGAGCTATCCAAATATATTCGTTTTCAATATTTGACGGTTAAAAATACTGACTAAATATCTGGTCACACACAATTCGTAAGGCTGTGGTACAAATGGTAACGATTCACTTAATTGAACTCAATTGAAATTACGTCTGAAAAATGTTGCTTGATATAATAGAAAAAACCAAACGTAATGAGGTATATTTAATAGCAGAAATCGGACAAAATCATCAGGGCTGTATTAAAACAGCCAAAAAGATGATACTGACAGCGAAGAAAGCTGGGTGCAATTGTGTTAAATTTCAAAAATCCGATTTGAAAGCAAAGTTTACGCGCACTGCCCTAGATCGAAAATATATAAGCGATCACTCCTGGGGCCAAACTTATGGAGAACATAAGGAATATCTCGAATTTTCAAAGGAACAGTATCGACAGTTGCAGGCTTATAGTAATGAAATCGATATTGATTTCACAGCATCAGCAATGGATGAGGTAGTGTGGCTTAGGGTGGTTTCCAATCAACTTGATAAATGTAGTTCTATTTGCAGCTGTCGCTGGACTTCCTAGTTGATTTAAAGGTACCTTTTATAAAAATTGGTTCTGGGGATGCAAACAATTTTCCACTGCTTACAAAAGCTGCCAGTCTCAACGTACCGCTAGTGATATCAACTGGAATGCAAACGATGTCCACAGTTGATAAAATTGTGGAAATTATGAGGCAGGCAGGCAACAATAAGTATGCCCTAATGCATTGCGTTTCGGCTTATCCAACACCGCCTAGTGACTGCAACATACGGTTGATCACAACTTTAATGCAACGTTTTCCCAATGTTGCTATTGGGTATTCTGGACATGAGATGGGTGTAGTCATCAGCCAGGCAGCGGTTTTGACTGGCGCGAGGATAATTGAGCGACATTTTACACTGGACAAGGATCAAAAAGGATCCGATCATCGATGCTCTCTTGATCCCGATGAGATGGAGACGCTAGCTCGCAGCATAGATGACTTTAAATCTAAAGATTTCCTTTCCTCCCCTAGCCTTGGTGCTGCTGAAGTGATTTCCGTCTTGGGTGGTGGAAAACCATTGGAGCAGGCACTCTGCGAGTCGGGAGGAAACGCAAAATATATTCTAGATAGCGAATTGCCTTGTCGCCTCAAATTGGGCAAATCTATTGTCGCATCGAAGAATCTGGCTAAGGGACACATCATTCAAGCAGCTGATATTGCAGTAAAGGTTAGCGAGCCACCGGGGATTTTCGCAGAGAAATACTTTGAAATAATTGACAAACAACTGAGGGAGAGTGTTAATGAAGATGAGCCCATAACTGAACATGTCTTGGGTACATAAAATGTATTGATTTTTGCTGTATTTTATAATTATATGTAATGAAATTCCTATTGTCTAGAAATAGATTATTCGGCTGCATCGTCGCTGCCACCATCCTCATTTTCATTCTCAATCATCTCAATGTCTTCCTCGATATCACCCTCCTTTTTGTCCGTCGGCTTTTCATATACAGGCTTTAGAGGCGACACAACGACTCCATTCCAAACGGACATTTCACGCACAATGCTCGTATTGCCTTCCAATCCGAGGATGTGCTTGTACCCGCCATGCGCTAAAACGCGCAGTAATGTCTGAGCCGTGTAACAGCATACGTCTTGTTGTTCCAGCGTCATCGCTGTGTGGACCCGTATGTGACCCGGTTCAGTTGGATCGGTTATGCCAGCTGAGCCTGGTAGAAATAGTCCAGCAGACAGTAGTTGAAATACACGACGGAATGCCAAATTGATGGGTAAGGCTTGGCGCGATGGATTATTCATAATTGCCAGATGGGCAATCAAATCAAGCATCCATGATGAGAGGGGTGAAAAAGCATCAAATCGCTTTGTTAGATCCTTTAATATGCGGATAAGGACTTTAATTGAAGAATGGTGAGCATTCTCCTCGAACCAGCGAGTGTGGCGTATAGCAGCGAGATGGCTTTGCATCAGCTTATGGTCCAAATGAATTTCTGCTTCCAGCTTCCGTAAGTTCTGGGGCAAGGTGGCAATAAGAATGCGAACTCTGGCCTGTGAGTTGGATATATCGAATCCTCTGTCGTGTATTTCTAGGGTGTGTTGTTCACCCTTTGCTAGCACTTCAGTTTTCATGCTAGTTTTCAGGTCCGCCTCCACCTTCTTACCCAGTGCCTCACAAGCCTCCTTCGTAGGCAGTGTTTTCAGAATGACTACCACATCGGCCACATTGTTGCCACTGAGAATGGTTCCTTTTTTGAACGATCCAACTTGGCGCACTTCTTCTAGTTGCTGTATATATGTTTGTTTAGGTGAGAGGTATATTTAAATAGAGAAAGTGTTGCTGTGACAACTTACACAAGTATTGAGGTCCCCGGGCGCAACGACTAAATTATCCAGGACGACCTGGACTTTAGTAACCAAGTTACCAATGGCCGCCTGCTCGGTGGGACTGGGACTAAGGTCCTGGTTGCGTTTCAATAGAGCCTGTTTTATTAAAAAATGTTCATGGTAATTAATTATGTTTGTTTTTCTTTTTGTTTTACTTATTGATTTTACCGCAGTCAGCGCAGAATCATCCACAGCCGGTGAAACTTTTGGAAACACAACTTCGGTCAAAGTTAAATCAAAAGGATGACGGGGTACAAATGTTTTCTTAAATGGCGGACGAATGCCGCCGCGCATTGGCCTGCTGCCTCGAAGCACTCCGCGCACCATACTTTTATTATAATGAATAATTTTGGCGAATTATAATTTGTAAGTCAACCCCCAAATCCCACACTACGGCTATGACAGTTTTCGATTACTACAATATACGGTTGCAAATTTGATAGACCGATGTAATAATATCTTTTGTTGTAGCTGTGTTGCAAGAATATACTATCGATACTAAAGGTGAAGTTGATAATTTATCAATTATTTTCAATGAATATTAGTATTAGGAAAAAATGATAAAAAGGGCTTCATTGCCTAATAATAATTTTAAAAATTTGAAAGACAAAAGTAATTTTATGGATTCGTGCTATTATTTCAAAAATTGATTGATAAATATATTTTAATACTGAAATAGTATTTTTACAATCGATACTATTAGGAACGTCGTCGATAGTGTCACAGCTCTAGTTTCTGCTTGTCATCTTGTCATTTTGGTGAGAATTGTCGGCATTTATTTTAAAATTATTGTACAACAAATTAAAGCCAACAATAATGGCTACTGAACGTTACAGTTTTTCCCTGACAACATTTAGGTAAGTGAAACTTACAATTGCTTACTAAGCAATGCTAAAGGCTTTCTTCGGTCAAGCAAATGTCGGCTACATGACTGGCATAAACATTAATATTTTCGTTCGTTTCTAGTCCTTCCGGAAAGCTTGTTCAGCTGGAATATGCCTTGGCAGCTGTATCTGGAGGCGCACCTTCTGTTGGCATAATGGGTAAGTGGATATCATTCATCGAAATGAAGTGGGGTCTTACAAGTTTTTGACCTCCATAGCTTCCAATGGCGTCGTCATTGCAACAGAAAATAAATACAAATCGCCGCTCTATGAGGAGCATAGTGTGCACCGCGTGGAAATGATAAACAAGCATATAGGCATGGTGTATTCTGGAATGGGTCCCGATTATCGCTTACTGGTGAAGCAAGCACGCAAAATCGCTCAATCATACTTTTTAACCTACAAGGAACCCATACCGGTGGCCCAGCTCGTGCAGCGTGTGGCAACGTTAATGCAGGAGTACACTCAATCGGGGTATAATAGATAGATCATACAAAACTTAGTGCAATAAGTAACATTTAATAATTCTAGTGGTGTGCGTCCATTTGGTGTCTCACTGTTGATTTGCGGTTGGGACAACGAACGCCCGTATCTTTATCAATCCGATCCCACAGGGTCATATTTCGCGTGGAAGGCAACTGCCATGGGCAAAAATGCTGTTAATGGCAAAACCTTTTTGGAAAAACGGTAAGTATGGAACAAGTAGACCTATTGAAGACATAATAACATACATTTCTTGTCCTAATATAGTTATAGCGAAGATCTTGAACTCGAAGACGCTGTGCACACTGCCATTCTGACCCTGAAGGAAGGTTTTGAGGGAAAAATGACTTCGGATAATATTGAGGTTGGAATCTGCGACCAAAACGGGTTTAAGCGTTTGGACCCCGCAACAATTAAGGACTACCTAGCCAACATCCCTTAAGTTTAAATTCAACTTCGACCCAAGCTAAGCTTATATATGCGTAAATAAACAATAAAAATAACGATCGTGAGTGTTGCGGGTTTTCAAATAAAAAAAATAAGATTTTTGGTTTTGTATTTGAAATATTGAATATAGTACAAAAGTCGTGGATTTTGCATATTTGGATTTTTTTTATTTTACTTTTTAATTTAATTTCTTAGTGGACTATTATTTATATTTTTGGGCACTTCTGTATATAAATGTAAATATGTGCGTTGTGGACGCGACTTACGCACTACGAGAACTTAGTTAAGGCTTAAAATACTAATATCAGATCAGTTATCGAGAGTAGTTGCTGCTTACAGTAAAGGCTATGGTTAATTACAATTTAAAGAATACATAAGTCATAGAGTCTCGCTTCGTATGCTGGTTAGTGATATTGAATTGGGAGCACTTCACATGTATATCCTTTGGGGGCGAGACCAATGCCACAATCAAATATTCAGGCAGCGCAGCTTTGTGTCCGGTATTCGCGAGGTGAACTCAAATGATGGCGGTCGGCGTACGTCTTCGTGGGAGTCACGACGAATGCGGTCAGGATTGCGTCCCATTAGCGATGACAGAGGTATTTCCTTGCGATAAATCTCCTCGAGCAACAGACGTTCCAGCTCAAACAAGTGCTCGTCACGCACTCCTGGTATCTCCTCGTGCATGAAAAGTGCCAATCGCAATAAATACTCCGCATTGTGTCCACTCGGACCACGACAACTGGCGATCTGTTGTGCTATAACCTCTAGAGGCGCCTCACCCAGCCAAAGGGTGTTCTCCGGTGTCGCCACATAGACCAACACCTCGATAGCCTCGCCACTGAAGGGCGTGTCATGAGAAGCGACGCGGGGAAAGAATTTCGTTTCGAGCGTTGCATAGCCACCTAAACAGCAATAATATAGCAAATAGGAGTTTAATAATATTCTATATATACAATTTATATATATATAACTGAACAATTTCAGTTTTATATTTACTTACCCAATGTGCATTCGCGCTGCTTTAGATACTCCAGCGCCGTTGAGCCTGTTATTCTGTATGCACAGCCCCACGTAATGCCCTAAAATTACAAAGAAAACAAAAATGAGACTAGAAAAATAATAAATGAATTTAAAATATATAAATATAAAATTTAAAAATATATATATATAAATATAAAAAACATAAATCAAAATTGATCTAATAATAAATTTGTCCGCCCGCTCGCGCATTTCGTATCGTTCGTATTTCGAGCATTTGTTGTGCTTATAATTCCCAACTCATTTTTCGGCGCGAGGCACACATAAATAGCGGCGAGCGATAATCACTTCAGGGCGCTTTGAGTTTTCCTTGCTTATCTCTCGGGGTCACAAACGAGTTCCTGGTAACTGTTGCTGATCACCCTGGGTAAAGTCCCCGGGCCTAGGATAGAAAGTATCAAGGCGTAAAATTGAATTGTTGTAGGCGTGGCCTGGATTTTTCCTGACCCGACTACAATTTCGCCTATGTTTCGCGGTATTTCGCCTTGTGTACTCCAATTAAGAGAGACCCGCTCTAAGGGTCTCGAATTGTTGCGCTCGGTTGACTGCGGAAATGTGCCAGAGATCGCTAAGATATGGACGAGTAGTGGGCGTGTTTCGGCACGCCTATTACACGGAATGGGGCTTACTTAGGGAAATTCAAACGCAGCGCAATTAATTTTTTTTCTTACGTGCGAGTAAAATTTAATATCTCACCTCTTTGTCCTCAACAAGTGTTGCGACACGACCAGGCTGTAACAGAAGCATAAAGAAAATAGATTATATAGATTGACTATATATATTTCAATATTGCAGAGCACTGAAGGGAATGCAGTTTGCACGCTTTGTTTATATGTACATATACATGTATATAGATTGTACCTTGACTTATTTTTACATTGTTCGTAATACATATTGAAACAAATAAAATTATTCGGTCGTTTATAAACGGAATGATAAAGTGTAATGCCTCCTACTTACTATATATATGCATATATATTCATATATTCATATAGTTGAAGGCATTGGGAAGGTATTATTGTGACAAGTGTGTCATAAAGGCTTTCAGAAGTTTGTTTACTCTCTATAGCCATACCTTATATATATGTACATATATCTACATGTAAGTAGTTGTAGAACCAGTTGGCTGTTCTGATGCAAGTTGACAAAAGTATTTAAATTTGACTTCGTCTAGCCGTTTAACGTCTACGTCTAGTTTGCTCAGTGCTGATAAGACTTGCCAATTAGATAATGCCGTAAACAGAGAATTTTCATTTGGTAAACGCCGTGTGGGAAAGGTGGTAGCAATGCTGTTTAGATTAGCCCAGTGCAGGCAGGCTACTTGGGGTAGTTTTAACACTTACCGCTTCCTCGGTGCCGCGATGAGTTACGTTGCCTTGCCAGAAGCGGCGCACGTAGCCACGTATGTATCCCGTTATGCATTTGGTGTAGTTAAAGCCCGGATACCAGCAAAGAGAGCCGTAGCCGAAGACCCAGCAGACGACTTGGCAGTCACTGTTTTCATTATCAGGTTGATTCTCCTGGTCATTGTTGTTATTGTTGTTGTTATTACCATTGTTGTTGCTGTCAACGTTGTCCTCATCGTCGCCCAGTTTCCCATCCGTAAACAGATTTTTAAAGTGCGCCGGCACCTCGGTGGGTGCCCGATGACCGCTGTAGTGTGCCATAATGGGTCCAAACTAAATTTCTATCACACAGTTAATTTGAGCCCCAAGCCGAACGAGTTTCTTGCCGTAGTTTTGATATTAATGTTAGCCCTGTGCGTGTACGTGTATGTGTATGTGTGTATATGTTGCTGTTTGGCTATTTCGTATATTAGATTGGCATGCTGGAGGTATGTTGATGGGGTTGTTTGCAACGTGTTGCCGTTATCTCAAGCTTCTCATTTTATGTCCTCTTGGCGGCTGGCTACCATGCATCTGAAAACGAAATAAATTTGTCTATGTTTATGTTTTTGTTACACAGTACACAAAACGAAAATGTGAAAATATATTTGTATTGAAAATTAGGGGCTCACTTGATCGATCGACTCTTTCGGGCCACGCGACCAATCCCTCTCAATCAACTTAGTATATATATGTATGTGTTCTTGTTCTTGTTTGTCTTGTTTTGATTGCCAGTTCACTTGCTAAATTTCCCGTAAATAGTTCCGCCTGCGGCCGGCAAGTAACAATTCTAAGTTCAAATTAAACAGCCGAGCGGCCACTACGAAAAAACGAAAACATTTCTGAGCGAGCAAGAAAAAAAACACACAAATTGTAGGAGAATAAATATTTATGACGTTCTGCTCTGTCTAAGTCGTCTGCGACGCTAGCGCAATAGACTTACATATCTGCGAATCTACTCACAAATTATACAAAGTAAACACATACATGTGAATGTATGTGTGCGTGTGCGCGAGAGTATTTAAATTGTTTTTGTTTGGCACCCTCACACTCTCTTTCTCTCTCTCTCTTTCTGTTTCGCCGCTGATAGTGATTCCGAATCGAACAAGTTCTTCGCTTTGGCTTAGGGTAGACTTGACTTGCCTTCAACACACTCTATAAAAAAGTCTCCCATCGGGCATTGCCTGTTATTTATATGCATACTTAATAAATCTTAAGTAAAATGACACGGCAAAAATTTTATTAAGCCAATTGATTAACTACCTAACTGAGCACTACTAGTAAATAAAGACTTTTAAGTGTTTTTAGTCTTAGCAATTAAATATAAAATTAATGCCTTGATAATATGAATTGATTCAAATCTGATTGCAAATAGTGCTAATCATGCACTTGATTTTTACGACTATATTTTGTAATATTCCTTTCCCTTTGTTGAGGAATTCCATTGAAAAAACTAAGAATCATTCTTTGTTTCTTAATTCTTTCCTTAAGTCTTTATTTTAAAATACATAATTAGTAATGTGCTTAAAAATATTCTCTATATTTGTGGTGAAATTGTTAAACTATTCAATAGCGAATCCGCATTCTTAAATTAAATCAAAGTTAATATTCAAATTTTATTTAAATTGGGCATTATAGCATAATCGAAGCATGAGCAACCTGCTTTTACGGTATACAAATTATTTTTTGGCACGTTCACACATACGCACACATACACACTCATTCAACACACTCACACACATACATACTATGAGTAAATAAACGTCTATGGACGCAAATACTGAAAAGTTTCAGTTTGTATACCCTGAGTCCACTGAAACTGGGAATTTGGAGCATAAAAGTTTAGTTATACTTTATGGTAGCTATAGCCGCACCGCTCTCGGCACCTATGCATATACATACAAGCTAAAGTCTTGATAGATTTGAAGAAAGTCCGGGTCGATACCTTTACAATATTCTCTCAATGAAATTCAAAGCATAATAATTTTTTATGAAATTTACAAAATTCTATATATATTATATACATTTAGGAAATTCTATAAATGATATAGAATTTCTTAAATTTTATTTTAATTATGCGAATACCTTGCCCCAGTTTCACACTATTTTAAAGATAACAATTTCTGCTTTAGTTTGTCCTTTTAACATATTTCATTTACTTCAATAAGGAATCGAACTATATACATCGGTATAAATTATCAAATACATAGAGTTTTGGATATACTATATTATATACGAGTGTTCTATACTATACTTTGTATAGTTTGTATATTGATATTGACACGGCCTGCAGGGCATCTGCTAGTTGGCAATTTCTGATAAGGCAACTCTTACTTATTGCTTTTTTTAAGCAAAAAAAGTTTTGCTACTGGGATTTTGTAGGCTTTTCTAACTACGCAGCTGTTAAGTAATAATGACAATAATTGGAACGGGCAGACAGCGGCGTTTATCGTCTTTTGGCATTCAGTTCAGGTATCGCTTGTGCCTGGCTGGCTCCCTCATACTATTGTCTTTGCCATATCTACATACAGTTGTATGTGTGTAAATACATATATATGTCTGATATTTTTAGCGATTTTATAGCGTGCTCATGCATATTGTGTATTCGTGCATGAATATTTAAACATTTTGCACACTTTGTTTTGATTATCGTCTGAGCATTATGAATGTGTGTGATTTCTGCTTTACCACGCTCTTTCTAAATATTGGCGTATTTCCATTTGCTTTTTTTTTCTCTTTCATTTTAAATAACTTTAAGGCATAAATTCGCTGACCCAAAATGCTCATGGAAAATAACCAAAATATTTAAATAGCTCTAGGAAGACGCACACGCATGCCTCGCAGATGACTGACATACATACATAGGTAGTATGTAAATCGTATGTATGTACACTTTTTTATATGCGAGCGTCTTTCTTCTCTACATATGTTCCCCCATTCATACGTTACGTATACGCAACGTTGGTGTCTGGCGTGCCAAGCAAATAAAGCAAACATTTTGTTTATACCCGCACCTACACACATGTGTAAGCAAGTGTGTGTGTGTGTGTGTGTGTGACGAATGTGTGCATGTGTCCACGAGATACACGCTGCTCGTTTCTGGATCCTTGATACTGAACTTTTTTCATTGTGAAAGTTTTTTGCAAGCGGTTCAAGGTTGCCATTTTCTCAGTGCACTGCGGCACAGATAAGGGGCGGCAGTTGTATGCGAGGCCCAAGGGGGGCTAATTGCTTGCTCGTGCGCCACAATTCTAAACAGATTTTCATTTTGGTTTTGGCTTATTTTCGGGTAACAGGCGCCACAGCAACAGCCCAGGCGTCAGCGAGCGAAACGTTTGCAATTTACAAGACATTGAATGAATGTGTGTGTGCGGGTGTGCGGGCGCGTGCGTGTGTGCTTATTTGAGTGTGTGTGTGTGAGTGTTCAGTGTGTCGCTTTAATTCGTCAACAATAATAAAATTATATAAAAGCAGAAATAGCCATGTGACAGGCACATGAACGGCTCGTGTGCCAGACTCTGTGCCCCTTACGTGCATTTGCATCTAATGTGTTCAATTGTATCTTATGGTTTGTCACTTGTTGTGCCCAATATGTTTATCAATTAGGATTGACGTTGCCTAATGAAGTGTTCGAGCTATCTGTCCAATTGTAACGTGTCGCTATGCTACCCTAGCTGGCCCTTGCCCAACCGGACATACTCAGGCGTTTCTTATTTAGCCAGCTGAATGCATTCTTTGAGTGTTATGAAGGCACTTGAGGCATGGGAATTGCTAAATAATATGGGTTAGCACTTCAGAATTAATCCATTAAATATTTATTTTTTTTACTATACGTAATTAAATGACTTGGCTAAAAATAAACAGTTAAGTTTTATTTTAATGCCGGGCTGAAGCGATTAATAATTTAATAAATGCCACAGCCAACATTTTCGACTATCAATTGAAATGTTTCTCGATTACCCAGATTAGATTAGGCTATACGACACGACGTCGTTGTGGCGCTGACGCTGTTATTACGCTCTCATGCGCTTCCGTTGGCCACTTGCGAACTTTGCGGCCCAGACTGAATTATCTTTTTAATAAGCTGAACCCATTGCAATGGATAAAGTGGGTAGCACGTTTTGTCTTAGTCCATGCCACAGACAGAAGTGGGCGTGGCTGATTACTATAAAGTACTTATATTCTTGGTTAGCAACGCCGATAGCTCGAGTACTAGAAGAATTAGAGACTTGAAATCTTAAAAATATATTCTCGAATAGCGTCCCTAATAGAAATTGATCACTTTTGTTAAAAACTCATCTTAGTTTTGTTATAATTAATAAAAATTGACATTTACTTTAATTTTTTAACTTTGAGTCTAAAGAAAAGAAAGTTCAAAGCTCGTCATGAATAGCCTGCTTTATAATATTTATGCTTTTGGATGCATTTCCTCATTGCGTGTAATAAAGAACATAAATCTTTTCTCATAACAGAACCTTGGACTTTATATATTATCCTATTGTCTTCTACAAAATCTATGAATAAACAGTTCAGTGCAAAGTTCAAGGTATTTCCCAGTCAGGCATTCCCTACAAGAGTTCTCATTACTCGCTTTGCATTTGCGAGTTTCTAGATAAGAGCGTAAAGCGTAGCCAAAAGCGAAATATTTGATAGAGCGATTAGGTTCGAGTGAATTCAGTGCAGACATTTCGGACTCTCATTAACACCAAATGTAAACAATAAAGAGACGCGTTTCAAACAGTGTCTGGGGCGATGCTTCAGTTAACTCTATTGGCCCAATTTGATGGCCTTGTCTTTGCATGTTGAAGACTAGATATGAATAGCAGCTATGGCTGTTGATTGAATAGGTGTTATAAAATAAACTTAAATGGATTTGTCTTAACGAGTATTTTGAATTTATAATGATAAAAAACTTTTACTTTTAGGATTTGAATATATATTGAACTGGTTTACCACTTTATTCAGAATGGTATAATGGATCAAATATACTTTGCTTTAAACAAAATAGAATTGAACCTGCTTAATCAACTAATTTCGCCAATAATTTGAAACAAATTTTGAATTTACCAAAAGTCGAAGCACAGGTTTTGTTTTTATAAGGTACATATAGCTTGTGACGTTATAAAACTGCTTCTATATAGGCATTTCTCGTATGTAACAGTATTTATATCTGTATAAGTGTTTATCAAGTACTCAATGGGCGTTGCAGTATCAATAATTTCTGTTTTTATAGCTTTGTTTTTGCTGTAAGTACTTAAGCAGTCGCACCTTGAAAACCCTATAAGTCGTAAGTCCTATATAATATATTTATGTAAATTCGCTAAAAACAAAATCGAATTCGAAAACAATAGCAAAACTGTTGACGCTTGCCGACTGAATACTTGGAATGCCATATATGATGAGAGTTTACATCTATACATACATATACATATCATACATATATACATATACTTATACATATACTCAGCTGGCACGTGGTCTGCCTCACTGATAACTGACTCTGTATATAAGAGTTTCTGTAAGCAGCCTCATTCAGATAATGACCTTGCAATGTGATACCCCAGAATAGGGATAATATACATACATACTTATGTATGTACATATGTATATATGTGTGTGTGTATTCTATCCACAAACCTTGCCTAGGTCTGATCGGAAGTGCATTCAAGGCGTGCATGGGTGCAGCTGATTACTTCACTCATAGATTGAACCACTTGTGTTCATGCATATATATGTAAATATAATTATATAAAATTGATTTTCAATTGTTTTGATGCCTCGACAACAGAATCAAGTGTTGACAGACAGAGAGATACAGATATAGAGACTAACAGAGAGAGAGAGAGAGAGGGAGAGCTACTGTATGTTAGTGTGAGAGGTAAAGAAATGCCGATAACAGGTGGGAGAGTGTAAAGAGAAGACAACACAAAACACGCGCGCACATGTACACACACACACACTTATACACTGATAAGAGTGCGTGCAAATTACGAGAGTACAGAGTTGTAAGGCAAAAGCAATATCAACACACTCACTCACTCACTCACGCATAAACAGACATGTATGTGTGTGTGCATGCAAACATGTGCTGACACTGAAACTTTTGGGGGGCTCTGTTTATTGTTATTGTAGCAGAGTGTGTGCATATACGTATTTAGAGAGCTGCGAGTTGTTCGTCAAACTTTTGACATGCTGACACACATACTTATATACACTTGCATATAACTGATTCGCTGTCAATATAAGAGCTAATGCTGCGCCAGCAGCTTTTTACCTGCGCATTTGTTTCAGCTTTCACAGTTAATGCTTAGCGCTATTTATGTTACTTGTGCTCGATCCCGCCACGCTTATTATCCGTTTGTGCTTATCAACTTCCGTTCAACTTTTGCACTGCACTCTCTGCTTTTGCCGTTCTATTTATCAGCATCTTCTATGTCGCTGTTCAGTTTTGTTTACATGTCCACAGAACACGTTCACAATATATGTATGTGCATACTCGCGTACTTTTAAGTGTGTGTGTGAATGCGAAATTCAATTCACAATGGGGAAATACTCTGGCAGAGCTGCGCGCCCGACCGTCTCGTGCGACGGCTTCAATGTAACTGCGTGACTTGTGCTGCTTTTGCGCGCTCAAATATTGCCACGCAACAAATCTGCTCGCTCCGCGTGCCCCTCGCCCAGCCCATCTTAGCATTTTTTCCCGTCTCATCGTAAATATATTTAGCTGAGTTAACACAACAATTAATGTAAGCTGTATGTGTTTTCTTTCATTTTGTAAATAGTACCTATGTGTGTGTGTGTGTGCAAACACATGTTTAATTGCGCAGATAAATTTCTGCAGTCTTCATTTAGTCGTGATTTGCGCTTGCCACATTCACAGCTGTTCTGGCCAAAGGCAATGCCCGCGCTGTGATAAAAAAAACTTTGCCATGCCATGCTGGATTCCAGCTAACGGTTCATTTCCCACTCCATCTATCTTTTACTCTATGTGTTTATTTTCGTTTATTTGAGAGCATGCGCTTCACTCACTCTCACTTTCGAGTTCTTCTCCAGCTCTCTCACCTACACATTTGTTTGGCTGACGCAATTTCTTATCACTCTTGCCGCATGCTGAACGCTTTTATGAATGGAAAGCTGAAAGCACGCTGCCAACAACAAAAATTCAACTGCAGCTGCAACAACAAGTAGTTGACTTATTTTGTTCTCAAATAAGTGCACTTGGCAATATTTTCTTTCATTAAAAATTGAACATTTATTGAGTGTGCGGCTGTGACCTCGCCTAACTTCAGATAAGAAAATGCTATAGTTAGTAGAGAATGTTTCATCAGCAACTCGCAGATGCTATCAGAAAACATAAACAGCAAACGCTAGATAACAATGAAATTCAGCGCTAGCGCAATTAACTTGATTAATTGAATTTGCACTTAATTGCTTTTCGCAGCACAGCAAGAAAATGGGTGCTGAAATTTATTATTCTCTATTTCACAATTTTTGCTTTTATGAAATGTGATAGAAGCATTATTCAATTCATTCTAAAAGTATGCAACAATTTATTGCACTTCAATCTAATACTCAAACCAAACGTACTACTCAAACACAGATGGCGCTAGTCGTTTACCTGATGGGCAGCACTGGATAACGAGCAAGCTTAAACTCAAATAAAAACTTTTGACGTAGCTTGCTAACGGATATTCCATTTAAATTGAATGAACATGAGAGAGGGGGAAAGAGAGCAAGAGAGATAAATGGATGTATATACATAAATAAGTAAATATAGGGATAGAGATAACAAGAAATAAAGAATGAAGTAAAAGTAAAAATAAAAAATATAAAAATTAGTAATTTTTAAAAAAATTAAAAATATTTCAATTGCAAGAAATCAAATTATATTATATACATAGATAACATTATATATATCGAATAATATGATATATATAAATGCTTACAAAACAAATGCGAATATACGTAGCTCATAAATATTTTGTAATTAAATAGTTAAAACAAACTATGAATGAAACGAGACGAAATCCAACGGAACTGTGCTGCATATGGCTTAATTCTGTATTGGGATTATCTTGGGCGGGTCGTAAACAAGTTTCGTGTAAAGCCGGCGCAGATCTAAGTGTGTTCAAAATAAAATCAGAGCAAATCAAAACAAAACATTTATCAACACGAAACCGAAATCGAAAGAAAAACAACAACAAAAGCGGCGACAAAATGGAAATGGAAAATAAAGCGAAATGCACAAAAACCACGGGCCTTAAGACTAAAGATTTACAGTATCATTCAAGAAGATTTAGAGGTGATTTCCAAAGATATATATTTTGTTTGAGCGGCAATAAATAAACAAATTATATATATATATATATAGAGAGAGAGATATATACATATCTATTTATGTGGGGAGGCAGAGGCAATTTTTAGTTTTCTTCGTTTCTTTGTCTTTTTTTTCTGGTCAATTTGAAAATGTCGAAAAAGTCTCAATGGCAAGGTGTGTGACGAGTGGGCGGGGGCAGCTGGGCGGCGGGCCTGGAGTGCTGCCTCCATTAAATGTGTCACATTAACGAATTGTTTTTCCGCCTTTAATTTACAAGCGATGCGCTAATCGTTGGGCAGGTAGACTCAGATTTATTGGACTGCTTAGTCGGGCAGCGGATCGTAAATATACCAAATCTGCTAAGCCTTTCACAAACACAATTTTCATTGAGCAGAAAATCCAAATGGCTCTCCCCACCACCAGTCGAGACGGGGCGTGGCCTCTGTGCTGGCGCGTCCTTCTGTGCCTAATGCCAGCGTCTAATGGCGGGCCGCGTTATAAATAGAACCCACTCGAGAGCAGCGACGAGCAGCCACTCAAAACGCAGCAAGATCTGAGCAGAGCACATGTGAGAATCTGGGAAAGATTCGCGCCACACACACAAAACATTTTCGAAGATTGTCAGCCAAATGTGTTGCGCTTGTTGCGGGCGTCGGTTCGTCTCGCTCGCGTTCGCCTTTCCGTGTCCGCAAAGTTGACTGTCGCGTGCAGAAGTGAAGTGCAGAAGTGAAGTGCAGTGAAGGATCCTCTAACTGCCTACCATTATGACCAAATACAATAATGCGAACGGGCTGCTGACGGGCGCTGTTGCGAGCAGTGACGACCTCATCAAGCAGGAGTACAACGGCTATCTACAGCAAACCAATGCAACTGGCTTTCGCTACGACAACAACCACAACCACAACAACAACAACAACAGCCACCTGCCGCATGGCAACGTGCATCAGAATCCACACCAGACACTGCAGCACTTCTTTAGCCGCTTCAATGCCGTCGGCGATGCCAGCAGCGCCGCCTGCAGCTTCGGCAACAGGAATCACCAATCCACAGAAGGCGGCAAACAGCTCTCCATGACTTCTTCGCCCATATACACCACGGACTACGACGACGAGGATAGCAGCCTGAGCTCCGAGGAGCATGTGCTGGCGCCACTCGTGTGCGCCTCCGCCCAGTCCTCGCGTCCCTGCCTCACGTGGGCCTGCAAGGCGTGCAAGAAGAAGAACGTCACCGTGGACCGACGCAAGGCAGCCACAATGCGAGAGCGACGGCGTCTCAGAAAGGTTAGTTGGGGATCAAGGCAGAGTAGTTGAAGATGTGCGAGTTTGCTGTGTTTCCTAGGTTCCAAGGTTTCCTAGGTTCCTAGGTTTCCTAGGTTCCTAGGTTTCCTGGGTAGTTCTTATGGATTTTAATGGAAAGTCTGTTTGACTAATCTTTATAGAAAACATAAATACAAAATGTATTATATTTCCGCTTGTATTTTATCTTTTCAATATGAAACATATTAGTATCTGTGATTTAGCTAGAGGTGCGAATAGTCACGTCAACGCTATGACAAAAGCTGAGTTAAACTAATAAAGCTTAGTAAGAATAAGTCAATTAATTCTTATATTTGTTAATCGTCGAAGTGGGCTTGTGGGCGAAATTAAGGGCTTGTATTGAGTATGTATATATAGTTAAAAACTATCAACATAACTAATACATTTTCTTTTAAGAAAACTCTATATATATTATATTATATCTAAGAGATGTTCCTCTAAGTAAAGTCTATATATATCATAGATCTCATAGATCTTCTTCTACTAAAACTTCATATATATCATAGATCTTCCTGTTCATCAATTATTTAATTCATTTAAATATTTGATAAATAGATTAATTTTTAAAATATTATAAAATACGTTTCTAACATATTTAAGACTTGAATATTCCAAAAGAAAGTTCTTCCTCTTAAAATATTTATAATAATATAGTGATTGGAAATAATATTCACTTGCGTGAGTCTAAATACCTTTTAGTATTAATATATCAATTTTGAATGATACATAAAACAATATACCTTTTTATAAGACTTTATTTATATTATATAATAATATAAATAAATAAAAATATATAATTCATAGTTCTATAATTATAAAGTATAATGTATTTATTTTATCAGTAGTTGCACTTTAGTATTTCTAATTATCTACACAAAATATCAATATCTATCTGCCTGCATAGAGCTGGCGACTCAAGGAGGCGTGCTCAAAAGAGTGAGGCATAGATCATAAAGAAACTCTGTACTTTGGATTATAGATAATTTCTTAGGAAATATACTGGCCCCAATCCAAAGATTGCAACTTAGTTGCGCCACAGAAATTAACACATCATGAACGTAAATGTCAGTTGCAATCATTTGGCCCTAAATTTTGTAGCCAACTCGGCTCGAGCTGGAAGCCACCCAACGAGCATAAAAATGCAAGATTTGCCAAACATTAAACGAGCACATTAACGAGCTCCAGAGTGAGATAAGGAGCGGAGTGAGTGCGGTGTTCGAATCGTAAAAACTATAGAATCGAGTATTCTCGAGTAGTATTTATAGGTCGACAAAGCCCCTGTGGCAGGGCTATTAACATTATGAATAAAGGGGGAATGTCTAATGACACTGGAACATGATCATCATCATCGTCATCATCATCATCATCAGCGACATCCACCCGCGCCCAACAGTTTTATTGTTTAAATTTTATGCACGATTTAATTTAAAATATGTTTTATTAAAGAGCCACTTAGAGCTGAGCAAGCCGCCGGGTGGGTTTTTATGGCTTGTCTAATGGATTTCTGTGATATCTATAATTTCGATTATGAATTTTAATTGGCTGCCATTTGGCTTCTGCCGTCTGCCTGCTGCATTCTAGGTTAACGAGGCCTTTGAGATCTTGAAGCGTCGCACATCATCCAATCCCAACCAGCGCCTGCCCAAGGTTGAGATCTTGCGCAACGCCATCGAGTACATCGAGAGTCTCGAGGATCTGCTGCAGGTATATGAGTAGAGTAGAATCTAACTATGTGGTTGTGGTCACACAAACATGTCTTCTTTCTCCTCAGGAGTCCACGCCCACACGCGACGGCGACAATCTGGCGCCCAGTTTGAGCGGCAAGAGTTGCCAGTCCGATTATCTGGTAAGTTTTCGCTGAACGCCAATTAATATTAACGCCAACGGCAAAAAACGTTCCGCAATTATTTTCTCGTAAAAACCTCATGCATGAAAAACATTTTCGTACATTTTTCTTTCGCTGACGCGCACATTCATCAAAACCTCAGTCTCCTTCTCGCTCGCGCCTCACTCTGTCCAAGTGAAAATAGAACAACGAGATTGTTGCCTTTGGCTTCAGCTCCCCATTCACCAAATCTCTAAGTCCACATCTCCCAATATCTATAAGTCATATTCCTAGGCGACATCCAAGCGATTTGCAGCCCAAAGAGATATTTATGCGCTCGCTGACGTGCAACTTAATAAGCTTGTTCTCCACAGACGCCCCAAACAGAGGGGCGGATGATTATGATGAGTTATGATTGCCCCAAAGAGCGGCCGAGGCACAATCAGATAACTTGCCCAGAAATTATAGCACACTCCGAATGGAAATGGGCTCCGAATTTATTTATATTGGGGCTGCAGTTAGCAAGGATCAATAAATAAATTCCCATTCTGCTTCGGCCCACCCAGCTCTAAACTGCGAGCGAGAAACGTGTTGTAAATTAATTATAACAAATTCGAACGCCACGACAGGGAGCTTACGACAGGGAAAACTTGAGCTACATTTGAATGTTGTGCTGTAAAGAGAGGGAGGGGGGCGGGGCGGGGCAGCATCTCTTTCTTTTAGACTTTATTTCACAATATGTTCGAGGGAAATGTGTCAGTTGACAAATTGCACAGGAAAAACATGACAAGCCCGCAGCGCTATTCCCCGAAAGGTGTTGCAAGACATGGGCACAGTCAGCGCCTGCAGGCAGCAGCTGGAGGCCGATCTGACAGCTTAACAAATTGTCAACAATTATGCAAACATTTCTGCAATAGCCGCTGCTATATGTTCGTTCGATCGACTCTCTCCTCCTCTCTCCCTCTCTCCCTCTCTCTCTCACTGCTGAGCTGAGTAATTTCCATGCAGTTTGTTTGAGTTTTTCAAATTTTAATGTACAAATTTGTTAATTTACCATAAAACCTTGCATTTTTTTTTTTGCCGACAGTACGCGCCCTCAATGGCAGATATTAATGTGCGTCCATAGTTTGATTAAAAACTGGCGAAATGCCAGCGAACGACATTAAAATGCACTTCAGCCACAGTCGCAGGCACAGCCTGACAGTCCATCCATCCATCCCATTTGGGGCAGCAGCCACCGCATGGCAAGTGGAGCCTAGGGGAGCTGGAATTGTATTTTTAAATATTACGTGCAAAGTGCTAAGCGTTGATAACAAATTTCTTATAAATGAGCAGACTACGGGGCTCGGTCTCTCAACTCTCCAAGTGCCAATCAAATTTTACTATTTTTTGTATTTTTACGGATTTTCTTAGAGTTTTATTTTGTTTTAATCAAAGCAGCTGAAAATTGGAAAATAATAAATATAGGTATATTGTCTCAGCTGAATTTATTAGGCTTTTTGCATTTAATTTAAACTGATATATCTACTTTTTGTTTCTTTTAATTATTTTAATTATTTATTTAATTATTATAATTTAATTATTTTAAATTATTTTATTTTAAAAAATTTTGCAGTTTTTTTTTTTCAATCAATCTCATGTTAGAACTATTGCAAGATCTTAAATAAATTGCATTTTAAATTTTTTTTTTAACTTTTCATGCTGAGCATATGAGCCAATTAGCTATATACACATATGTTTTTTATAGGCACATATATATTTTAATGTTAATAATCTTAGATTTGAGTATATCTCATACAAATCTCAGCAGCGCCTTTCATAAACACTTTTATACCAGGTCATAGGCCTTGTAAATAATATAAATAAATTTTATTTTAATTTGAAGTAAGCTATGCAATTTCAATTTATTATATTATTTATATAAATTATATATTATGTATATGTTTTTGATTTTATTTGTATTTCTAATATTTTGTTTTCATTGATTCCCATTCGTTTTGCCTTAACAACACTCTGCAGTTAGCCATATTTTAATCAGGCCTTATTTTATTAGGCATTGCACCTCAAGAGTTTCACCTTGGGTTTGGAACAGGTATTCTATCAAACAATCGCGATCATATCAGTCGAGTGGACTCTTCAAACCCTAATCACATCACTCATACAATGCGGCATAATACGATCATTTAGGTGCAAGTGACTCACCTCGAAGGGTATGCGACCTTATCGCTTGGCTATAAAACGGAACTGAACTTTATATCTACTTACCGCCGTCAAGTTATCTATGCTTTGTATTATCTTGGGGACAGGTGTCTTTGTTTGATTACGGAACATCGATAATAGTAAAGGCTAAACAAACTAAAACATGAAAAAGAATGTTTAAGGTCGCACAAATTTGTGGAAGAGTCGCCCAGCATAATGCCGCATATCCGCTTCGATGCTGAGATGTGGCACTCCTAAGAACCACGCGCCAAAAAGCGGCTTAAAGTCTTTGCGCAACTCATAAATGCTTAGCGAGTGATAAGTGGCATTTCATTCAGATATCAACATGCTTACATATGCTATATACTCATGTTGTCTGCGCCAGAGGAATAAAATTCAAATTTCATTTACTTGCTGCATACTTATGTATATAAATATAATATATATATATTTATACTATATATACTCATATGTGTGTCGCTGTCACTAAACGCCCGAGAAATGATAAATCGCTTTATAAAAGTGCAGCCGTGAGATGTTGTGTTCAGCGTTTTGTTCTTTGCTTGTTCGGCTGCTGCTGCTGCTGCTGCTGCGTGTCGTTTTCATGTCACATTGTGCCTATAAATACAAAGGCGCACAGTGACTAGCCACAGCCGCAGCCACAGCCCCAGCCCCAGTCGCAGTCGCACTGATCCTTGCAGACGCTGCGACGGCACAAAGAAGAGCAAAATGAAAAGCAAAAATTCCGGGCAACTCGATGGCCAAGTTTCAGCTGGGAACCCACCCAGAATTGGCAATTATAATTTGCTAGGCAAAGGCGTTAAAGCAAATCTTTCTAATGAAATCTGCGTATCTCCGCTTATACATCAACAGCTCCCCTTAGCTGCCTCAGTTCTCAGCTCCCGCCTGTCGTCTGCGTATGCAAATATTGCAGCAAATTAACTTAATTGCTAATAAGTCGCCCCACTCCTGGCTCTAGTCGAGACAATGCTCCTCGCATAGGTTCAATGCATTTTAATTGGCTGCCCTGCGGAATCTGTGCGGTTTTTAGGGCTAATCTCATCATTAGAGCGCAGTCTGGCTGGCACTTGGCCACAGGCAAATTCTGACATTGTCATTTGGGGCGACATTTGGGGCCTTTTCCTATGTATCTCACGACTCATTTTTCTATTTCAACTTTCAGAGCTCCTATGCGGGTGCGTATCTGGAGGATAAGCTCATCTTTTACAACAGGCACATGGAGAAATACGGACAATTTACGGGTAAAGATTATTAGTTATTAGCTAATTCATTATGCATTAACATTATTCATTGCTCTCCAACAGACTTCGATGCGAGCGGCAGTGCGAATGGCTCCAGCTTGGACTGCCTCAACCTCATTGTGCAGAGCATCAACAAGAGCACAACGAGCGCTGTTCAAGTGCAGGCCACGGCCAGCAAAGGGATCACCGTAGTGACCACAAACACCACCACCACCACCACAACCACGAGCACATCCTCGGCGAAGCGCACGAGCTCCTCGCTGAATGCGAACTTTAAGCAGAAGTGCAGCACCTAGCATTAGCACTGGGCTGTGGAAGCCCAGTTAGTCTTAAGAGCCAGCCAAAGGATACGCGCTATACCCAAAGGACACACCAAATGCCAGTGAAAATATGTCGAACTAGTTTAGTATTTTTTAGCTTTAGCAACTACTTAATTAAAGACTACGAATAAAGCAGACTTAAGCACGCACTCCACCTCGCTTCAGTCCACTTCCAGCTTGCGAAAGGAGCCGCTGGTGCCGCCCAGCTCGCCGCTGGCCCAGGCTTTGGCCAGGCCCACGCGCAGCTTCTCGTTTGTGCAATATTGCGAGTCCTCGCCAAGGTAGTCCTTGTAGGCCTGCAGCTTGCCGCGCCAGTAGTCCAGTGCCTCTGCGTGGTAGCCATTGCTGCCGCCGTACTCAATGGTCATCGCGTCGGCCGGCAGATGCTTGTACAGGTCCTCCGATTTCTTGTGCACCATGAACTGTGGAGCAGAGCACATGAGATTAGTGGGATTGCAGGTCTGAGTGGGTGGGGGGACTACGCACCTTCCAGGGCAGCTTGGCTGGCAGAAACGAGGTGACGAAGTTGAAGATCTTCTGTCCCGAGGGTATCATATTCACCAAGTGAATCTCCACGAAGCGCAGAGGAAGGCACTGATCCACCAGCATGAAGGTCTTCTTCAGCAGGAACGGATCGTATTGGAGCATTTGTTCCATGGTGACGTCACGTGCGTCGACCACATAAAACAGACCTGCAACAGAAGCATTATCGCACTCCAAGGCTAGTATCTCCAGTAGGATGAAGAGCAGCTTGAACGCTTCGCGGGGATTCGATTGCTTTGGATCGATTTTGCAGAACTGTGAGATAATAACGCGGGGTCCTTGCGGGCTAGCGGAGCGCTTTGGTATGATGTGGATGCTGTGAAGATAATCAGAATCAATAGAGGGCAAAAGGTACGCTGCGACGACTCACCCGCGATCAAACTGCCGCAGGAGCGCCTCGTCCACCTGCCTGGAGCCGAGCACCTCGGGAAAGTCATTGCGCAGGGCATAGTAGTTGTCGATGCGCCGCTTGGCTGCCTCCACACTGAAGCGACAGCGGCGTAGGAACGCTAGAATTAGCCGCTCGTCCGTCCGTGCCTTTAGATACGGCGACTTGCCTATCCACGTCTGCAGCGCGACTATAAATGCCGCCCGCTCCGCCTCCCGCTCATTGCACTCCGACACGGCGAGTGCAGCGAGCTCTGCTGGCAGTGGTCGCAGTCCGGCCATGTTTGCGCACTGATAGCTGCGGCCCAAGTGCAGAATGCCAAATGCCAGCTGGCTGACGCACAGTGGGTACGCAATCTAATCAGTAACAGCGGCCAGGTAATAGCTGGAACGCGTTCTGTTAGATATCCAGCAAGGGAGACACATACAACCACATGAATTTACGGACATATGTATATTTACTTGGAGATAGTGCGCATTACGCGATATATTGTTTATCTATCTGGTGTACACAATTTAATTGATCGACTACAGCAGAGCTGCGTATTAGCAATAAGGTCGGCCCCGCCTGGGTCGCTGTCAATCCCAGTTCAGCCGGCGGAAGGAGCCGTTGACGCCAAACTCTGCCTCGTAGGTGACCACCTCGCCCGGTCGCAGCTCCTCTATGGTGCCGTACTTGAAGTCCTGCTCGAAGTAGCCCCGGTAGCTGTTCAGCAGATCCTCCATGTAGGCCACGCTCTCGTTCATGTGGCCGTTGGTGCCGCCGTATTCCTCGAGCAGCGAGCTCTTGCCGATGTGGTCGAACAGCTCCTCGGCGTTCTTCAGCACGCGTATCTGTGGCATTTCTCGATTATTTGTGCAAGGGCGGGGATCTTGAGGTATATCATGCTCACCGGATAGTTGACCTGCAGGCTGAGCATATTGTAGAGGTACATAATGCTGCCTTGGATGTCTTTGGGCATGTTGATCACGTAGACCTCCTTAATCCGCAACGGACTGCAGTCGTGCAGCCAGCTCCACCATCTGCGAAAGAACTGCTTGTCGAAGCGGCGCATCGAGTCCGAGCTGACGCCCTCCAGGTCAATAATCTCACAGATTCCCGCCACAGAGGCGTAATCATTCTCCAGCGCCACGATTTCCATGGCCATGGACGTGAAATGGTAAATCTCGCGCAAACTGTACTGATTCGGGTCCAGCTTGCCAAAGCGTGCGATGAACAGCGCCGTGCGGTTGTCGCACTTGGGCAGATCCGGATAGATGAAGATCCTAGAGCGTGGGATGGGTACACATGATGAGCGCTTCGAGCTACTCCTCACTACTTACCCCAGTCTGTTGATGTCCAGCAGTCGCTGTGTGATATATCGATTGCTCATGATTTCCGGGAAAAGGTTGTAGTAGGAGTAGTAGCGGTCCAGGCGGCGCTTGGTCTCCTCCAAGCTGTAGCGGCAGCGTCGCAGGAACGCAATCAGAAAGTCGTCCTCGGTGCGCGCCCTCAGATGTGGCTGCTGGCGGATCCAGACGCGCAAGATGATGATGTCCTGCTGTATCCTGTCGGGCGTTTCATTCAGCTCCTGCTCGGCCAGCTTGGCTAGCGTTGGTGACAGCGGACGTCGCATCTTGTTGCCGCCTATAGTGATTATGGCTCTGATTTCTGATAATTGGGCCACAGCTGGTCTCTGCCTGATTAGCTAATTTGATTATCTTATCAGGCAAATAGTGGGGAAAGTACGCCCCATCATTAAGAACAATAAGGACTGCATAGTAGAACTATCACACGCATACACGCGCACATGTGCCTGTGTGTCTGTGTCTGTATCTTCTTTGGGGGCATCGTGTACCATGCTGTATGTATATCGAATAGTCACATCCGGCGCCTCTGTCCCGCGGGCCACTTAAGTGCTCCCCCCACCACCCTCCGAGCATTACCGCGGGCGCTCTGAAATGTGATCGCCGTTTTATGCTTGAAATAAATCTGACACTAAATAGTATCCAGTCTGACTGTGTGTGTGTGTGTGTGTGTGTGTGTGTGTGTTTTGAGCAGTCAATTTGAGTGCCCGTCAGAGACACGACATGTGTAGGAGGAGGTGCTGATGAGGAGCGCACCTACCTACAGTTCAGCAAATTGCTCTGACATGGCGCTGTCAGCTGCTGACAAGCACACGACATCGATGTGGATGTCGGCGTGGACGTGGCTTGGCTGGCAGGAAGCGGATCAGTTAGCTGGATCTGTAGCTGGAGTTGTCATTGCCTCAGCCTCTGTCACTGTCTCTGTCTCTGTCTCTGCTTCTGCTGCTGCTGCTGCCATACTCCAATAACTCATAACACATTATGGGCCGCTGCACCATGGGAAATGGTAATGTACTTTGATCTTCAGCTGACGAGAGCAGCGCGTGTAAATTCCCTTACTGCATTCTCATTGCTTATGACACAAACATATCGCTGCCATATTCATAATGAGGCTCATTAACTTTATGCACTGCCAACACCAAAGCAACTCAAAGAAACACTCAACAACACCACTGCGGCTTTAGTATTGGTTCCTTAAAACAACAAAATAGTACGAGCCGCACGCCGGCTGTTTCCAACTGCTCGATGCTCTGTTTCCGAAGAAAGCGAAGTGAGCAAAGCAGATAAAACCCTTTTTATGCCCATAGAAAATGAGAAATCAGTATGTAGTGGTGTGAAAATGTAGAAAATTGTAGACCCTATAAATTATATATATATAGTTGACTGGGATGACGAGCTGAGTCGATATGATAGCAGCGATCTCGTAGAGCCCAAAAGCTAGAGACTTGAAATTTTAAATATATATACGTATATACCATACGCAGTATGAGTTCATCATTTTTTTTCGATAACACATTCCATTTTCTTAATATCGATAAAAATCGATAGTTTGAATTCGTAAAGTTTGATCAAAGGAAACTCTTGTAGAACAGTTTCGACTAGATCACTCTTAATTTGTTTAATTTAAGTTTTTCATAATGTAAATTTTGTAATGTAAACGAAAGCTCCTCTCTCTCTCTCTACAGTTCGAATATACTCTTTGCCCCAGTTGTGGAAAGGAGTAAACGCGGAGGCGGAGGCGTGAGTGGGGCATGTAATGGACACGCTGCTGCCTGATAAGTGTATTTTGTTGTAAACACTTGGGTATATTTCCAAGACGCATTGACATGCTGTTGCCACTTGCCACTTGCCACTTGCCACTGCCACATGTGATGAGCGCATTAAAATGCATTTACCCTATGAGAAATGGCTTCCAGCAGCTGTAAATAAAACACAAAATTGTAATCCCGATACATGGATATGTTGCCTGTGCTTCACTAACAAATCAAGATATTTCAGTTAGCTACTCGATAAAATATATTATAATTAAATAACTTAATATATTATTATTACTATTCGTAAGCTATTGCCACGAGATTCGCTGTGGCGCACTCATTGCTCACGATCAAATTATAAACATTTCATATTTAATTTATAGATTTACATAAAACGCCCCATTTTGTCGGGGCCAGATGCTTATAGATGCAGCAAATGCATCTGCTGTGCGCTCAATTGACAATCATATTTATAGAGCACAAAAAAAAGTCGTTTGAGGAAAAACTTAAGAAAATATTTATACGAAAGATGTTTTCGGCTGGTCGTTGTCGCCGCTCGACTGCCAGTTGTCACTCAACTTGATCCGCCATTTCGTTTATACTTGCCGTGCCGCCACGCCGGCCCAGGCCAGGATGGGCTAGAGCTGCGGGGCGTGGCGGGCACTAAACGGTACATGAAATTTCATTGTAAACAGACGTGCTACGGCAAATTGAGCAGCTTAAACAAATTTCCGTCGTCTTGGTCGTTGCGCTTGGACAATTCTCCAGAGTCTGTGCATGCGAGCATCCGCATCCTGTTACGGGGCAATTTATTGGCTTCCTTTTGCTTGTCACTTGAGTGGCTGGCTGAGTGGCAAACATGTTTCCTATCCTAATTGGTCCTTGGAGCAGCGGCTACATGCAACGCCAGCTGGACCCTCAGCTATATATAGATTATAGATAACTATACGCTACGCTTAACCCATTCGAAGTTCACTTGTAGACGACGGTGTGCCAGGAGCGGGCGGGCAGGCGCAAATTGAACGCGCCTCGCTGACTGTCACTGAGCGCCACATTGACGGGCAAGTTTTCGCTGTTGGAATAGGTAAAGTATCTATGAGATGCATCCATAAAGTACAGTAAACGCCGTGTCTAGCCCTCCCGCCTCGAGTGCCATGCACAATTAAGAGGCAGCCACTTTAGCGCAGATGCCGCCGAAAATAGCACCTACTGCAGCAGGATGCGCAGGCACTTGAGTGGCGGAGCAGACGCGTGCCACTTACCCATTGTACACGATCAGCGCCACGCTGCCATCCGGTCGCTGGAAGCCCACCACGCTCAGCTGCGGAAAGGACTCCGTTTCATTGGTGCTCGCCTCGATCCGCACGGATTGCTCTGGCAGAAACTTGCTAAAGTGCCCGATGGCATAGTACATGGGCTGTTTGTAGAACTCGGTGCGACTCGTTGTGTTCACAATCACCGGAGCGTCCACGTAATTGTGCACATAGTTCGGTCCGCCCTGCTCGTCGAGCACCAGATTCCAGTCCAGCCAGCCGTTGAAACTGTGCAGCAAGTCCTGCATATAGGCACGCATATAGCTCTCGCCACGCCCCCAGCTGCCCAGCTCGGGGCCATGGGTCTGCCAGGGCTTGTCGCCGATGCAAGATTCCGTGTTCAATAGCAATTTATCCGGCATTTCCGCATGGGCCTGATCTATAAGCTGCGGCCCGAAGATCTCATCCCAATACCAGTGCACCGCCAGGCCATCGAGATAGTCGAGTGCTCTGGTGCGAGAGGCGCGCATCTGCAAAAGAGAGAGAATCTAAATATAGATATTTCTATACTCGCTCATTGTGCAAATGGGGTATATTGGCACCTGCAAATTCTATGATATGTATCTTAGGATTTTTAGTCTAATTCAGAAATTTAAGAGCAAGTCTCATACAAGAAAAACTCTCTAAGATCAAAAGTACCGCAGCATAAAGTTTATGCGGCGTATGAAGAGGCCCTACCTTGCGAAACCAGGAGGGATAGGTGTAGCGCTGATCATCGTTGCCAAAAATGAGCACTTGGCTTTGCTTGGACTTCCTAATGGTCGGTCCCAGATAGTCGTTGAGCCAAATGGCCTATTAAGGGAAAGCGGCTGTATAAATGTGTATAATTATTCATTGCGATGCCTACCTGCTGCCAGGGCGTCCAACCCATGCTCATGAAGTGCACGAAAAAGAAGCCGATGACACCGTTTAACGGCTCATTGCCCGTGGATATGGCCCAGACGCTCATATTTTTAGCCTGCATCAGTTCGAGGAATCTGCAAGAGTGCGCATTAATTCACATAATGGCGGCCATTAATTGGTCCGCTTTGTCGGACACCTACTTCAAATGGTAGTCCGCCCAGGCTTGATAGTATTCCGTTTTCAGCTGGCCGTAGCCCGTCCATCTATTGTTGCTCTTCATCCAAGTGGGCGCACTCCAAGCGGCGGCCATAATTTTCAGATCACTTAATTGGGCAATTGCTTTCAGGCGTTTCAGCTGTTCGATCTTGCGAAGATCACGTGAGTCCAGTGTGGTAAAGTTGCTAAGCGAAGGATCGTCGCGCGGCAACTGGTTGTAGGCCCAGGGCTGTAGATCAAAGTCGGAGCCACCGATGGACATCCGTATCGAGTTATAGCTAATGCCATCCTTGTGGAAATAGGATCTGTGCACAGACAGGAGATTAGCTATGTGCTCAACAGCGACATGCCAAACACTTACCTATAGATATGATCCTGCAGATCTTTGGGCAGCTGCTGTAGGATGTGAGAAACGGAGCCAGTGAACGCGCCTCCGAAATTCGTTATCTTCTGATAACGTACTTCGCGCCGAACTGTTAGCTGCACGGTCTTGATGGTCACATTGATGGCTGTCCAGTGTTGGAAAAGAGTAAAAGCACGTGAGTTTAAGTGTTGTAAAATTGTTTTTGCGGCATTTTCCTTACCAAAGCGTTGGGAAATGTTCGCAAACTGCAGCCAGACTTTATTCTGCTCCACAACAACTGCATCGGTGACAAAGTTGCTATCAATCCACTGATGATCCTGCACCTCCAAGGCCTCCTTGTCTAAGAAGCTGGCATCGGACCGTAGGAAACGCAGCCCGTTCTGAAAATATGTGCAATGTTATTTGTTATGTTTTCCCATTTGATTTAAAGACATATTCTTACCTTGCTCGAGCTAATCACCACAATCTGATTATTATCACTTAGCACTGGCTGCTCCAGATAGTCGCAGTAGCTGCTATTGCAGACGCAAACGTTGCCGAACTGGGTCTCCTTTAGCTGGCACGGTGTTGATAAGGCAGCTGCTGTTGATAAGGACGCACAGGTAAAATATGCACAGAGGTAAACAACGCACTCACCTCCCCATCTCGGCCAGAGGGCAACAGCGAGTAGCATGCACAGCCAACACAGAGTCATGCTTGCCCACACAGAAGCCGAGCTGCAACGAAACGAGCGCTTCGGATGCGCCCGCTCAACTGACTCGAGAGCGGAGTCAACTGAAGCGCAGAGAGCTGAGCCGTGAAACCGCAGCTTGCGACAGCAGCAAACGCGTTTCTCCTAATCAATCCGAATTTTGCTCAAAATCGTTTGTGTAAGTAGGTTCAAGTGGGCGCTCAAGTTGCTGTTTATATTCGTTGTGGCTGCTACTTGACCTGCGCCAGCTGTTGAATTGATAAAGCAACACGGGCAGAGGCGGAGGTAGAGGCAGAGACATTCGCAGTGGACGGCGCCACTTTAAAAACGTCTCACGCATTTGGCAATCAAAAGTAAAAGTTATGCAAAAGGCAGCGAGGGCATTAATACTCTCTACTAAGAGTCGCTGCAGTTTCGTGTTTCACTCTTTGGTTACTGTGAGAGTTGCTTTCACAGCGCTCTTACTTTCTTTTTGCCTCTCTTCGTAAAAAACATGATTTATTTTTAGGCATACTCTGTTTCGTCGAGTGGCGACGGTCCATATTAGCACTCGCTTAATGCGACTTTATTTATTGATATTTCTTTTAAGCTATCCATACTCTTTTTATAATATAGTCTTTCAGCTATATTTTGCATATATAATTTTCTTCAACACTCGAATACAAATAAGTCAAACACAAACCCGTTAAGACATGCCCGTTTATTGCTCAATCAGTTATAGAGTAGTGTATGTATGGACCGGGCTGGCACATTGACCAAAAATTGACCACGAATGGAGTCCTGGATACTAATGTCCAAGTCGGCGCGTCCGCTATTGAAGAGCACAGCGACAATCTTCTCGTCCGGCCTTTGGAAAGCCACGCAGTCCAGGTTGACGTTGCTGGCCACCGCCTCGATTTGCACAGAGCCCTCGGGCACCAGCTTGGAGAAATGACCCATGATATAGAACATGGGCTGCTTGTAGAACTCAGTGAAGGCTGTCGGAAAAATATATTTATGATAAGAAAGCTAGATAAGAAGTATTTGAGTGCTTACTTGTCGTGTTGGCAATCACGGGAGCATCGACTGTGTTATCAACATAGTTGGGGCCACCTTCCTCGTCCAATATGAAGTTCCAGTCGATCCAGCCGTGGAAGCCATCCTTCAGATGGGCCAAAAATGAGCGCGCAACCTTCTCTGCACGCTCCCAGCTGCCCAGTAGTGGGGCAGCCTTTTGCCAGGGCTTGTCCCCAATGCAGGACTCGGAAATGATCTTTAATTTGTTGGGCAAGAAATCGTTAGTGCTGTGCACCAAGCTGTTTCCGAATATTTCATCCCAATACCAGTGGAGCGACACTCCGTCAATGTATTGGAGCGAATTGGGGCGAGTCCGGTTCATCTGCAGGTGGATACCGTTATTGAAAACTCAGGTGGAATAATAATAATGTTACCTGTTTGAACCAGTATGGACTGGTGAAACGCTGATCATCGTTGCTGAATATGACCAGATCCTTATACTTTGAGTTGCGAATGGTGGGTCCTAAGTTTTCGTCCAACCATATGGCCTGAGTTTGTGGTATCCAGCCCAGGCTCATGAACTTGACAAAGACCATGAAAAATATTCCGTTCAATGGCTCATTTCCAGTGGAAATGGCCCAAATCGGCAGACCATTCTTCTCCATCAAATCTACCCACTTCAGATGGTAGTCGGCCCAGGTCTGATAGTATTCTTTTTTCAGTTGCCCAAAGCCTGTCCACCTGTGGTTGGTCTTCATCCATGTCGGCGAGCTCCAGGCAGCTCCCTTGACGCGCAGATTTTCCACGCCTGAAACTTCCTTGAGTCGTTTAATCTGCGCCAGCCGTAAAACGTCCCGATCATCCAGCTTATCCATGCCAGTCAGCACAGTTTCGTTTTCGGGCTTCTCGTTATAGGCCCAGGGTGCCAAATCGAAATCACATCCTCCAATCGATATGCGCATCAAATTGAAGCCAACTCCGTTTGGAGCATAGAAAGATTTGTAGAGATGGTCTTGAATCTCTTGTGATTTAAATTGATCTAACAAATAGGCAACGGATCCTGTGAAGCTGCCTCCAAATCCCTCAATCTTTTGGTATCGCTTGCTGCGATCCAACTTGAGCGTTACGGATCTCGTAATGCTGCTCCTCGTTGAGGCAGTTGGGGAGAATATTTTGCCCAAAGTTTCATCCAACAGACGTGAAAAGATGGTGTCATTGCTAGCAGCGGCTCCGCTAGCAGGCTCTTCATAATCCTTTATGGTGTGCTTATCCTGTGCTCCGAAAGTGCCCTTGCTTAGCGCAAATCGAAGTCCCTGCTTGCTGCTGGAAATCAGCGCAAATTCATCAGCCGTGCTTAGGGTCGGGTTGTCCTGATAGTCACAGTAATCCGACGTGCACACGCACACTTTGCCGTACTTTGCATCTCTCAGCCTACAGGGCACGGTTTCCGCCTGGCCACCTGGTGGAGCACTTCATAAAACAGGTGTTCGTATTGATAGCCGAATGCGCCCAACACTTACCGATTACGGCTATCAGCAGCAGCAGCAAATTGCCAAGGAGCAGCCTATTTTTGCACTTCAACATTGAATGACCGATCGTCCCGCTAGAGGCTCGCTAACTAAATCAATTGCCCGTGCCAAAGATGACCCCAGGTGTTTTTCGCCAAGAGCTAATCTTAACAGTAAATGGGATAAGAACTATGCAATTAAATGCTTGATTACGCCCCATTTATATACTATTCATACATGGTTCTGATTAATAATCAGAGAGTTCTTTGTATAACCAACACCCACAGCCAGATTAATATTGCCATTTCATATAATATTTGTATATTATATGTATAAAAAATGCTCAGCTGATTATCGATTTAATTGGTTGTTGGGCTACTGTAAATTTGCCGTGCCTCGCTTACAGCGAATTGCCTATCTAATCGGAGATATGCCCATTTAACTATAATAAGTGTAGATTAAATAAATCGTTTATTTATAAGAAAACCGAGCAGGTGTTCGAAAGACAATAAATGAAATCAAATTTCCAATTCCCATGCTAAAATTTGCTAGGGCAAAACCCAGACTCACAAGTAGAATCAATCTCTTTTTTTTTTCTTTTTTTTTGTAAAAAATGTGTATATTTTATTTAAACTATTTTTCTACTACCTAATATGGCAACTTAATCTAGTTTTAAATAGAATCAATCTCGAAATATCAACCTCGAGCTGTTTCTCAATCTCCTGTTCTGGAATCTCCATTTCCTAAATGCGGTCTATTATCGAGCTGGCAATTGACGCAATTCGTGAGAAACTGGCGTTGCGGCGGCACCTCTTCTGGTCCTAAATTTAAACTCTGAAATGCTCAATGAAATGGAAAATGATTCGAGAGTCTGAAAAATCTATAGCGCGCTTATCAGGGACAAGGCATGGGCGCAGGCCTTCGAGTCGTGGGAACTTGTTGCGGTTTTTGTGGCGATGGATGTGAAGACAACAGCCATGACAACACTCAGTTAAGCAGCAATATGACATACAGCAACAGCAGCTACAATAACAGGAGACTGCACGACTAAGAGTTACTCTAGCTAGAAGGATAAGCTAAGCGCTGTTAAATTCTCTTTGAGATTCCTTGTTGTATTTTTGTAATTTATTAGCTATAATTGAAATTAAGATAAACTATTCTTATTTATTTATTTGATAGCCGCATAGACTCTGCTGCTGCCGCGCAGCACATGTTGAATTCAGATGATTTACTTTGCAGGCTGTGCGCTCGTTAACGGGGACTCGTTTGGTCGCTCGGCTTGTTCGGCTTTGCTGTTGCTTTCAGTAAAATCGGTCGCTGGCTTGTTGCAACCTTTCAATAGCCACAAACACGTCGAGGCAGCAACACCACCTGTTGGTCAAAGAGCGCAAAAGTCTTTGTCCCCCATAAAAACTTACTACGCTCCTCTGTGCGTGTGTGTGTGCGTGTGTGCGTGTGTCCGGTTTATAATTGTGTAGCATATTTTGTGGCGCCTCAATTTTGGGGCCATATGGCAGAGTAGCTCTGCTGCGTTCGTGTTAGTGCTGCGTATTGATTTAGATAATTGGCGCGCGCGAGTCATGTCGACGGCGAAGTCAACAAGTGGCGAGGCTGCGGCCAAGTTGAACGTGTCGGCCAGACGCAGCTCGACCCAGCCGTCCAATGTCATTGAGAGTCGCTGCCTCATTGCAGTAATTGTGTACATCGCCCTGCTGCTGGACAATGTGCTGCTGACCGTGATAGGTAATGCCAATTATCCGATATCGGTAGATAAGAGCTGATAACAGAACTAAGTATTTCACACTACGCTTGCAGTGCCCATTTTGCCCGACTATTTGGCCAGCCTGGAGCCGCCAGCATTCGAGGGCTACCGTGTGGAGGAGGGCATACCATCCGCGGCACCTGCCCAGCCGCATCAGATGGCGCAACGCAGCGAGGACCAGACACAGTTCTACATGACCAAGCATCCAATACCTGGCAAATCGATGGTTAACTTCACAACGCTGCATCTGCTGACGTCCACAACGATGACCACGCTGCTGCCCAGCAGCCATTTGGGCGGCACTAATGCGACCGCAGCCACAAAGGTCGATAGCCACAGCAGCGACAACAGCAATTTCAATAGCAACAACAACAGCGTAGGCTTGTCGCGCGAAAATGGCTCCATCGGACTGCTGCTGGCCATGAAAGCTCTGGTTCAATTGGTTTTCAATCCCATTGTTGGCAATCTGTCCAGCAAGTGTGGCTATCGCCTGCCCATTGTGGTGGGCACTTGCTTTCTTTTGATCTCCTCGCTGGGTAAATTTGTGGACGGAGCCCTGTTAAAGCCCACCACATCCCTTTTAATGACATGTTGCGTTTACTTTTCAGTGTTTGCCGTGGGCGAATCTTATTGGATGCTGTTGCTGGCACGCGCTATTCAGGGCGTGGGCTCCGCCTGCATTGGCGTTTGCGGCATGAGCCTGGTGGCGCAGCACTATCCGGAGGAGGCGCGTCGCTCCAAGGTCATGGGCATCATTCTGGGCAGCATTGCACTGGGCGTCTTGATAGGCTATCCTTTTGGGAGCATTCTCTACGACATGGTGGGCAAATCGGCTCCCTTTATAATACTCTCGACTGTCATATTTCTGAGCCTCGGTCTGCAGCTGCTCACCATGGATCTCTCCGTCCAGCCGGAAGTCTTAGCTCTAGAGGAGAACACCAAGTGGCGCGCGCTGCTTGAGTGCAAAATGATATTGGCAATTGTGATCGCCATTTGGCTGTCCACTTCCACAATGGCCATACTGGAGCCCTGTTTGCCGATCTGGCTGATCCAGTACCTGCATCCAAACAAGTGGCAATTGGGCACTGTTTTCATACCGGATTCCGTGGGCTACTTTGTGGGCACGAACTTTTTTGGTAGCGTCGCCTTTCGCTACGGCCAGTTGAAGATCTCCTGCCTCAGCCTGTTGCTGGTGGGGCTTGCGTCCATTCTGGTGACTATTTAATGAGCTCTTTTCTCTTCGTTTGGAGCTAAATTCTTGTTTTTCAGATACCCAGCGCCACAACTGTGGCGCAGCTCTTGCTGCCCCACTTTGCCCTGGGCCTGGGCATTGGGGTGATCGATGCGGCCTTGGTTCCACTCCTGGCGACTTTTGTAGATGCCACCCTGGCGCATGATGACCACGGCGAGACTAGAAGCCCTAGATCCAGCTACGGCACAGTCTATGCCATACAACAGACTTCCGTAAGCTTGGCCTACTGTCTTGGTAAGACATTGCTTCTAGAAGTAGAATATTGTATGCTCACAAACAATTTAATCTTGCTTGGTAGCTCCTTTGATTGGCGGAGAGTTGGCACAAAGCTTCGGCTTTCCCTGGCTAATGCGCATTGTGGGTCTATTCAATATACTGTACGGCCCAGCATTAGTTTATCTATATCAGAAATATGATCCGAAGGTACGTGTCTCATTGAATACATCCCCGAGAGGTTTGACTTTCTAACATTCACTTTGCTGTTCATTTGCATGCCCAGCGAGTCAGGGAGCAGCAGAACGAACTGCTTATGCAGAGCAGTGGGCGTGGCTCCCGCTATAAGCAGCTGTACAACTCCATGGACCTGGAATAAGCACTGCACTCAATTGAAGCCGAAGCAATACACTACATATTCTAACCACAAATCGCCATCAAAAAGCATTAGCATAGCAAGAAATAACCACATATGTTATATAAATGTATTTCCATTTGATTTTCTTCCCAACTACCTGGCCTTGACTTAAAATTCGTGTCCACCCGCCCTAGGTGAGTGTGAGGGCCTCGTTTTATCCTCATTATATTTTCGGTATTCTTTCGGAACTCAACTCAAAAGAGTTCAAAATTTGTTGGAAAATTTATTTTTCCAATATTGCATTAAACTAAATAAAAAATGGCGTGTGTACCGTTAGGTGAGCATTTTTGAATTGTTGGCGTAAGTGCAGGTAATCCCAATTATTTCTTTTCCACAGGCCCTGGTCCTGGTGCTTACGGACTGCCCACAACTATTGGGTATGATAAACATGATAACCGTAAGCAACGCATGCCCCAGTATTCCTTCGGAATCCGCACAAACCTCTCGGGCAAAGATGCAGGACCAGGACCAGGTGCCTATCAGGTAGACAAGATGACGCGCTACGGCAAGGGTGGAGGCTTGGAGTACACGATGGCTCCTTTGACAAAATTCAAGGGTGAGCTTAATAGAGCTTAATAGGTGGTTCTTGCAGCTGAAGACTCTTCATTTGCAGACAAGAGTTTTGGTCCCGGGCCCGGTGCACATGATGTCCATTTAAAGCCCATGTTCAAAGGTAGTGAGGCACCTGCGTACTCGATGGCCGCACGTCACAACTTTAATTTCAAGAAGTGCGGGCCCGGTCCTAGTGCCTATAAGTTTGATGTCAATACTATCAAGCAGGCAGCACCAGCATACAGCATGTGAGTATTGTGCGGAATTGCAGCTCTTGCAACAGGCTTATTATTGCACTTAACAACAGGGGTATACAAACCAAGCTCCTGGGGAAAAACAACTCACCTGGTCCTGCTGCCTATGGTGCAGGTGATCTGAACCTTAGGCTGAATCGTGCACCAGAGTATACGATGAGACCCAGGTGTAATCTAGCAAGCACTTCCGTGGGTCCCGGTCCCAATTATTACGATCTGATGTATTATCGTCCTGGAAGGAACAGAGGCGCCTTTTCGTTTGGTGTGCGCCATTCACCGTGTGCTCCGCCAATGATTGTCAGATGTGATAATATGTAAATCATTGCAATATTGGAAAAATATTTTAGTGTAGAGTCAATAGTAATAAATTTTATTAAGTGTGTGTAAATGTAAAATGCTGCCTGACTTCTTAATGTATCTATAAAATGACTTCCCATGTGTATCTGTCTGCTAAGGTACTCATAAAGAATTAGAATAGTTCAATAGTTCCGCTATAGTCCGTGGGTATGTTTTGACGATCTTCGAGTTAAGCGGATAATCAGATCAGTACCACTTTTTCTATAGGTTTTTTTTTGCGTACGGCCACGGGTGGCATGGTAAATTGAGATACATCTTTTGCGTAGCTAAATACCCAAATGTTCGGCCATAAATATATATATCCATGGATACTGGAAAGAATGTTTATATAGTGCTTTGTTAAAAGGCTATGAAGGTCTTTTATTGCCCTCAGCCAAGAATATAAATTTTATATGCAAAAAGAGAGAAATCAGCTTCACGGCTATAAGTTGAAAATAAGATTACGAATAAACTATTTATCTCTTCTAAAGCTTGCCCAAAATTATATACATAGTTATATCACATCCACGGCATAGAGCGTGGATCTATAAATGTCGTCGGTTGAACAGCTTTAATAATAGTTCCATGATTTATATAATCCGTATAAGATTGTAGCAAATCCTAGCCCCATGTAATTGGATAGAACCATGAATATAATGAAAAATATGCATATAATTTATATATTATATTACATTACATAATATATATATATAATATATATATATAAACTACACTTTGATTATTTTTATGTTAGTCAAGAACTTCTATTCCGAATCAGTAGAAAACCAGATGGCCATGACTTCAATTTCGTTCGATCCGAGCTGATGGTCTGGGACTGCCTGAATAATGTTTAGTTATATTTTAGGGTTCGTCGAGGCAGCAACTCAAATTGAGTTTCAAAATTTCAGGTTTCTAATAATATTGCAGATAAAACATGGCGCGTGTGCCTTTAGGTAAATATTAAATGAAATCCCTTTGGTGGTTTTTATAAACAATATTTTTTTCGATTTCAGGACCTGGTCCAGGAGCTTACGGATTACCACCTACTGTGGGATTCGAAAAGCATGATAACCGTAAACTGCGCTTGCCGCAATATTCCTTTGGGGCCCGTACAAATTTAATGGGCCCAGATCCAGGACCTGGACCAGGTGCCTATCAGGTAGATAAGCTCACGCGCTATGGACCAGGCCGGGGCGCCGAATACACTATGGCTCCCGTTACAAAACTTATAGGTAAGTCGCATCGGACTCGAATGCAATAGCTGAAACTAACGAATTCCGGCTCGATTGCAGATAAGCGTGTCAGCCCCGGCCCCGGAGCACATAATGTCCATACAAAGCCGTTTTTCAAGGGGGTTACTGCGCCGGCGTATTCGATGGCTAAACGTAATGAGTTCAGTTTTAAGAAACACGGACCTGGTCCCAGTGCCTACAAATTCGAAATTAGCCCTATAAAGCCAGCTGCGCCAGCCTATAGCATGTGTGTATTATCTAACCATTGTATTTATATGCATATACTGATCCCACATTTCTTTTACCAGGGGTATCCTAGCACAATTAAATCGTAAGCCAAATTCTCCAGGACCCGCCGCCTATGCAGCTGATGATTTGGATCGTAAATTAAATCGTGCGCCTCAGTATTCAATGAGGCCGATTTGTAATGTTCGTAAAGAGAATGTTGGTCCTGGTCCAAATTATTATGATTTGATGTATTATCGTCCAGGAAGATCGGGGCGTGCCTATTCATTTGGCACGCACCACTCACCGTTTGCACCACCTATGATTGTCAGATGTGATAATATGTAATTGCAATATTAGAAAACTGTGTATTAAGAAATAAAGTTAATTTTTTTCCTTAAGATAAGATTGTTTTATACGAGTTAGTTTGACAGCCTTTATTCTGGCGAGAAGTAAAAGGTGTACCTTGTGTTTGCTCAGTTACATCATGGGAGTTTTAATCTATGACCGATCTTATGACAAGAGATTTGTATGACCGCCGAGTATCTTGTAGTATAGAGAATCAGAATGAAGCAATCTTTGAATATTGTTTTAGATATAATATAATATATTTATATATTTAAATATATATATATATATATATATATATATATATATATATATATATATATATATATAATACATATATACTATATAGTATGTATAGTATGTATGTCTTTGCTGACATCTGTATCATCCATATTACAGTTGTGTCAGTTGTGTAGGATTCGGACATTTGATTCATACTTTGGAGAATAGTTGTTTTGTATTTTGAAAATTTTTTTAAAACAAAGCATGCCTTGGCTTTAAGATCGTTTATTCGTTATGTTTTGATCTTTTGAATTTTATAATATCTATGAATACAGTTTTGTGAAAATTTTTGTGAATGCAACAATACACTCTGTAATTTGTGAATACGCTCAAGCCGATATAATAACAAATTTCTAGCACAAAGTGCACACGTTTTTAAATAAAAGGAGTAAGTATAATTTTGTATTGCATTTGTGAAGATTATGACTTTCAGTTTTATAGTCAAATTAATTATGAAACTATGTACGGTAGTTACAGTAGGATATATATTATTAATGACCGGTCTGTTAGTTTTAATCGTATTAATAGCACTGAATTCACTTTTGAAAAAATGGTGTGTACTTTCATAGTATTGAAAGTTCTACTACCGGGCTTGTTTAATATTTTGTTTTTATCTTTATAGAAGACGTTTAAATTTTTAGCGGGTGCCCAACACGCTCGCAAGAAAAATCTATCGAAAGAGCTCAAAAAATATTGTGCTATCGATACATTCACTGTATTAAAGTTCACTGTTGTATTGCAGTTCATAAAAGAATATTTAATTTATGTATGTGTGTGTGTGCATATATATTGAACAAAAATTATACAATATTTTGTGCACACCCACACATAGAATAAATTTTAAAATAAAAATGGTAAATCGGGTCAATATGGTTCTGTTAAAGCTCTATTCGACTGTCATTTTCATACCGACTCTTAACGTAAATTCTTAATCAGCTGTTTCCATATATTAATATTTTTGCAAAATGTTAAATAGACATTCAAGTGAAAGGAATCGTGAAAAACTAACATTGATGTTTTCAAATAGGCGCCCTCTGTAAACAATATGTTAGCAAAACGTTAAATGTATTTCTGTTAAAAGCAAGCACTGAGCCCAACTTAACTAGTTTTCAGCTGTTGTATTTTTAGTTTTTTTTTAAATAAGTTGGCAAAATTGTATTAAAATTTCGAAGTCACCCCTTGTTTACTTTAAATGTATTTACAAAGCAGTATTGGAAATAAATGTGAATTATGCTAAGCACGTCGCCCTGTACTCGGTTGTAAATAAATTTAATTGTTAAGAGTAAGTGAAACATCCAATAAATTCATTGTTGCTAGGGAGTCAACTTATTGCCGTCAGACGGCTCTTGGTATGTACCAAACTCCATATAGGAATTCTAGATGCCACATAGCATAAGTAATGCAGCAGAATTAGAAACCTTAGGAGCCAAGGGGCTAATGGTCAAGAACAGAGTTATACAAAGAGACAAATAATTTGATTGCTAATTGACAATTTTTATTCCCATGCACGCAGTTCACAATTGGTAATATGCTGAGTCAAGTCGCGGGTGCTGCCAATGCGGGCGGCACCCCTTTGGAGGTTGCAGCTACTATACAAAGGGCTGCAGCAGATACAGAGACTGAGACGAGAATGTTACCACCATCTGAATCTCGGCCACTTGTAGCAAGCGGTAGCCCAAGCAATCGAAAATCGGGCGGTGGCACCGCTCCCTCTAAGAACTCTGACAATCGGGAGTTCCAATTCTTTTTCGAGGATGAAGTATTTCGCATCGATCGCAAAGGTCGCGTGCGTTTCGGAGTTGTCACTGGGACAGCCGAGTCTTACTCCTCGGATGATGAGGAGGAGGAAATTAACGAGGCACTCGGGAAGGGAGAGGTACGCGTCGCCTTCTATCCGGACGGCAAGGAAATTGTGAGAACTGAAAAATCGGTAAGTATATTGAGGTTATGTAATTGGCACAGCTTAACGCACGTATGCACATATGTATATACGTATGCTTGTGGGTGTGTGTATATAACTGTGAAGAACAGTTTCTGTGTTTAGACAACTGTTTTGTCTTTTGGTAACTTTGGCATTGACACGTGTTGTTTGCTTTCTACTTTTGAATATTATTCTTCCAACTAAACTGTAAATATGTGATTGCAGATTGGCCTCGTCGACCGCACATTGATGCCAGGCGATGTGGTACGTCGCCGCCTTCCTGGACAGAAGCATATGTCTGGCCAGGCTGGTTATGTGCGCGATGTTAACGTCCGTGCAGATGTTAAGGTTTTAGGAACCAAATACGTAATCAGGAATGTACCTTCGGAGCGTTTGAAACCCATTTCTGAGTGGTCACGTGATGTACCCGTATGCTTAGGAAACTGGATTGGATACACTGTCACCGTAGATGAGTCTGCCATATTAAAGTGAGTAATCAGCCGCAGGCGAGTGTGGCTTCCATTTAATACCTGTATGATTTTCTTCTGTAGATCGAGCTATGGCACTCTCATTGAAATTACATCGAATGATTTTCACAAGTTTAAGGATGCTTATGGGCCAACTGAGCGTGAGGTGTTCAGCCCCAGTGTTTATTATCCAAATAATGTGGTTGTCGGGCGTTTGCCGCCTTTGGATCGTGTTATTAATTTAACACCGGACCTGCCCTTGCCAGCCAATCGTAAACGACGCTCCATGGTTAGTAAAACAGTTTTAGCTTACCCAATGGTTTCCATTTTTAAATATTATTACTAATATACTACTTTAATTACGTCAGTGATTTCATTGCAGTATGGCCTGCATAGTTGCCTAAAATAGATTAGTTTTTAACAATTTTATCTTCTTTTTACATCGATTTTGTAGTACACTGTGGAATCTGTTAAAACAACTGCTATAACTGTGGCTTGGACATTTAAAGCCACACCGCAATTTGACAGTGGTACTGAATTGGATCCACTAAAGCAGCCGAAGAGCTGTATAAAGGGCGATGACTTAGCAAATGTCAAACGCTTGAACATCTATGAATCTTATATGCTGCAAATTCACGATCGTTTCTACCTCAAATATTCTAAATGTGATAAACTTACTAAATATTCCATCTGGGAACAGGAGCAAGGTATGCTTGATGAAATGCAATAAGTGTTTGTAAAGACAGTAGTTATATATTAAATTTGTTTTTCAGCCAAGCTGTACCAGACTATATACCAACGCCAAAAGAGTGAGGAGAATAAGCAATCTGACCAGAAAGAGCAGTCAAAGCTAATCTCAACTGTAGGTGTAGAAAATGCGCCTTCGTCGTCAGCGCCTTCCAGTTCTCGTAGTGCTCACATGTTTAAAGTGCGGCGTCTCAGTAATAAACCAAGCAATCAACGACTAAATCGCTCTTTGGCCGAAAACGATACGAGTAATATCTCACTAAAGCTGTCTACCTCAACTCACTCAAATGGAAAAAAAACGCGGGCGAGCAATGATGAGATCTGGGAAACTGTTGATGATGAGGGTGATGAAGAGCCTATACAAGAAACTCCAGACTCATCAGAAACAATTGAGGTAACAGCGTCGCCAGACGTAGAAGCAGGAACAGTGAATCCATTGAATTCCTTTGCTTCTCAGGCAGCCCGTATAGTTACACGGAATTTTAAGCGTAGGTCAAACAAGAAAAAGCCGCGTTCCAATAAAAAATCTGTATTACCAAGAAAGGAAACCGATCCCAAAGATGGCGATGATATGGTAGTAGAAACTTTGGTTGTATATAGTTCATTGACGGTAGTGTGGCAGGATGGATCTGTGGAATCGGGCATTCCTTCAACCGATCTATATCCTATACACCACTTAGACAATCACGAGTTCTTTCCTGGAGATTTTGTGAGTAAAGCTAACGACTACAGCACTTCGCAGATGGATTACGGAGTGATACAGTCCGTGGATCACGATGGACGTATAGCCAAAGTTAAGTGGTTCAATATCTATGGCAATATGGATAATCCAGTGTAAGTAGCTGATTTGAATTGAATGCTCAGTAATTATTGAACATTCATTCACAGTCCATCATGCAAGGATGTGGAGGAGCTTAGTGTCTACGATTTGAAAGATCATGCGGATTATCAGTATCGACCAGGCACCATGGTCATTAGAGTATCGAATTTCACAGGAGAGGATCTGAATTCAACTGCTGGCCAAGTGATTGATAACTTCCCCGACGGTCGTGTACGTGTTTGGTGGGCTAAGGGCCATATCACCATGTGCTATCCGCAGGATCTCTTTGAAATCCATCAAAGCGATACGCAGGATGCCTACGAGTCTGACGACTCTGAGAATTCCTGGGAAACCCAGTCTGAGAATAGTCAGACAATGAACATGAGCGCTAGCGTCGAATCAATGGATGTAGAGGATCACATTATATCGGGCATCGATCGTGCCAAGGAAGCGATTCAGCGTCTTGAAAAAATTTTTCATGTGCTACCAGAGCAGCGCAAGGCAGATGTTCTCAAAGATCTGTTGGCTGTATACAATAACTGCCGGTTCCTTGATCGTTTTCTTAAAACTGATTTCTTTCACGAAGATTATTTTAACGGCATTTTATGCCTAAAGAAAAAAGGACAGCCCAAGAAGCCGACTGAATCACCAGTTGCATCTAAAGCGAATATAAGTGATATAACTCAACCCACAGTGGATTCAGCTAATCAGACTCTCAAAATGGCTATACCGGACATGGCTTCGCCAGTTGTTCGTCAAGCGGTAAAACTGGAGTTACCTTTGATCCCTCAAGTTGCATCGACATCGACACCAAATAAACGGAAGTCCTCAACTAATGTGGAAGAAGTGCAGTGCAAAAAGAATAGCAGCAGCGAAAAAATTAATGTTGAGGATTCCGCAGAGCAGTCCGTGCTACTGGACAATATATCATTGTCGGATAGTGAGACACAACTTACTTACAATGAGCTTATTAACAAGTATCGCAGCGAATATGCAGATATGATTAGAACGGCACGTGTCAGTATAGCAAAGGCCTTCGAGAAGCATAAGAGCAGTAAGGTAAGTAGTCCAATAATGCGCATATCGTGAATCTCATTCTAATCTATATTATTCAAAGAATGATTCTGGGGTTCATTCGCGCGGAGAAAATAGTTCAAGTGAAGTAACCACTGGTAGCGAATCAAAGGACAACAGCCAGGTTGACAAGAAACAGTCGATTTTGAGATCCTGCTCCAATACCAGCATTGAGTTGGTGGCTAACCATGATGCCGACGTCTGTGAAGTTTTCTGTTTTATAATCAAAGAGCAAATGGCAAAGTGCCGCGAGGCAATTGTGGAGACATTTGGCAGAAATAAACCTGAGGACAAAGATGTAGATGATCACATAAGCGATGTGGATGTAGATGAGGATACACAAATTTCAGATCATGACTTGCCGCCAGCATCTGACAAGGATGAGGATCAGAATCAAGATCAGGTTGCGGAGCAGCCCTTAAATCTCAATGGACTTTCTGAGTCATTGCCTCCAATCGAAAGCCCAACTGCTTGTTCATCACCATCGCCTATACAGGTTATTGCATCTAACAATTGTTTCGAGGTAGTTGCAAACGCACCACTTGGTCATTATTTTATTGGAAACATTATACATCCGAACAACAAGGCTCATTATCAGCGTGCCGTTCAGCGCGAGTATACTATGCTGCAAGCATCGCTACCTCCCGGTGTTGTTGTGCGTGCCTATGAGGATCGCATGGATCTCATATCTGTTATGATGGTTGGTCCCCAACGCACACCTTATCAAAATGCCCTATTTTTCTTTGACTTTCAAATGGGATGCGACTATCCTAAGAGTCCTCCCACCTGCCATTATATAAGTTTTTGCACGGAACGTCTTAATCCTAATCTGTACGAGGAGGGCAAGGTGTGTGTCTCGCTATTGGGTACTTGGTCTGGACGTGATACTGAGGTTTGGTCACCACAAAGCACAATGCTCCAGGTGTTGGTCTCTATACAGGGACTCATACTTGTTGATGAGCCCTACTATAACGAGGCTGGCTATGAGAAGCAACGTGGTAAGTTATCATTCGAAAAATTTGAGTTAAGGTTTCTTCTAATATTTTCATCTTTATAGGTACTCAGTTGGGCAATGAAAACTCGCGCGTCTACAATGAAATGGCAATTATTAAAATTGTACACTCCACTGTAAAACAATTGCAGAATCCTCCATTCATATTTCGAAAGGAATTGATTGAGCACTTCAAGGAATTTGGTACCGAGCTACATAGTCGCATGAAGACCTGGTCAGAATATTCGGCAGATGCACAGCGATTAAAGATAACTAGCATTAATGGTTAGTTACATGCTTGTTACATTAAATATATTTTTAATGGAATCATATTTTACAGACATGCCCAAGGATTACAAAACACCATGTGAGATGCCTGAATTTCCACTGTTGCCCTGCAGTCGCGGCTTTTGCATTGCTGTCAAGGGGATTTTGGAAACTTTACAGAATGAGCTAGCTGCGCTCGTAAAGAAGCAGGGGCGCGAGGTAGCAGTTCCTGCTGTGGCCACAGCACCGCGTGCTGCACCTGAGGAAGTATGATTTAAGCGAATATACGCAATACTCTACGTTTGTCAGCCTTGCCTTCGTTGTGGTGCCTATTATATGAAAAAGAAGACTATCACCAACTGCTCTTGAAACTGAGCCTCTAGCAGGGTCAATTTCTTTAATATTTAAGTAATAACAGCTCGAATACTATCTACCTTATTAACTTGGCTTATCGACCGGCTAACAAACTTTATAACCAAAAAAAAAAGATATTTTTCATTAAGTTTGTCGCTTCTTATTTGTAAAAATTTTTTATTTATATCTTTAGTCTTTGTTTCGTTTTATGTTAACCCGAAGCTCATGCGTATTCAAAACAAAAAAAATATTGCCTTTATAATAAGTAACTTCTATGGAGCTTATTGTTAGCATTAATTGTTCTGTACATAGTATAGTTTTTCCTCAATTTATTGAACTGTGAATGATGTATGTATATTTGAATATTGTTGGGTTCTTATCAAAATATTTGAGCAAATTTTTTTCTTGTTCATCTGATATTTATTTATATTGTATATTGTATTTATATTTATTGCGATTAGTTTGGTAGCACTTAGCCTTAAATGAAGCTCCGTCTGGTAGGGAGCACTTGCATTCCAAAATTTATAATGTAGTTAATCGAGCAATTGGTCACAACGCTTTCTTCAAGTTTACAAAGCTTGATAATGCCAGATACTATAAGAATAATAAATTACCAATTTTATTTATTAAAGTTAATAATCTGATTAAGGCTCTAATTTGCTCAACACCCAATCAACATACACCCCTACTCGTGTGTATACACCTGGCCAGCCTTGCAGGCCGCAGGGCTTGGGCCCATATGAAGTGACGCCGGCCACAAAGAATACTTCTTTCATTCCCACATTGGTAGCTACCATTAGTGGTCCACCGGAATCACCTTGACAGGTGTCAATATTTACTTTTCCGCCAGCGCACAGCTGTGAACTATTTAGATGCATCTGGTAGCTTCGATATTTGTCTTGGCAATTTTTAAGCTTCCAGACATCCACTGTGATTTTAAGCTTCACATTGCTGGGTTTACCATCGTCGGTAACACCCCAGCCTGCAACATCCATGGCATGGTCTTCAAAATTGTTGTTGCGCACATCGTCACCAACCGGCAAGCAAATGGGCTTCACGTATTCCGTGAAACTGACGTATCGCTTAAGACGTAGCAGCGCAATGTCGTGCATCTGGTCAATTGAATTTGGGACGTACAGTTCGTGCAGAATCTGACTTTCAATCTCAATATCCATGTGCATGGGTGCACAAGTACGTTGCTTATTGCCCAGTTCGGTGATACAGTCCGGAGCAGTGCTTATATTCCACTCACCCAGGCGGACACTGTGCAGCTGCCATCCATACATTTTCAGCTGGTTGCTAGCCAGGCAATGTCCGGCGGTCAGTACGTAGCGAGAGTTAATCAATGTGCCTCCGCAGTTGAAGCCCAGATCATTATTGGCTGACAGTAAAACATAATCAGAATCATCAGTGGCTGGAAGCTAGATAAGTTTCTAAATCTCACCCCTTTTATACTGCAGCAGTGCCATCCAGGGGAACTCAAAGAGTTCCGTCTTAATGCCGCCAATAATGCGATTGGCAAACAAAATCCCACAATTCCCGATACTTGGCAAGACATTGCCTGGTTCGGGCTCACCTTCAGAAGGATTTACGGTAGATGTCACATTTTCTGTGCCTGAATTGATCCTGGTGTCCGTGTCCGTGGCTTGCATCCGGCGTTTGCTATCTGGACAGCAGACTAGAATACGCTGCACCAGGCCACTTTGACGCGTGTTATCCAACCCGCATTGGCTGTCGGAGAGCAGTTTACGTTGCTCTGGAGTTGTCTGGCTTATGTTAAGTATCTCGAAGAGAAAGGGACAGTCTCGTATGTGTATGCATAGGCCGCGTTCCTTGGTGCCCTTCGCGTCACAGCTTCCATAACTAAATTGCGCAGTAGCACCAGCTGACGGAGATCAACTCAATGTTAATTAGCATTACAAATCTATTGCTACAACCGGTAAGACCGGTTGCACTTAAGAGGAGACCAAAGACTGAAGGACAGGATGGCACAGCTCTAGTGCTGTGACCAAAAAGCGTCAATGACCTTACCAGCAACGCCAATGGCGCACAATGCACTAAGCCATATCAGCTGTAGCCTTACTGCTGCCATCATTGCCAGATTCCTTCCGTGATATTTAAGTGAATCAATCGTCGCGAGCTTCGCGTTAAGACTAAGCTCGATTCAACATTAACGAGCAGTTGATAGCTAGCAGACGGATGCTGCACGCTATCGCTCTCAATAAATCGGCCAGATGTCAGAGGTGATCGATTGTTAATGAGCTTGTACAAGCCGGTACAGCGAACCAGTGACCCACCCATAGAGAACCCACAATCTACAACTTAACAAGTCTGTTTCCATTCTGCGCTTTACTCGAAATTTGTTGCACTTGCGATTGCAGCCAACTTAAAATCAAATGATTAAAGCTGACGCCAAGAACAAATATATAACTGTGTTGTGGCATTGTTTAACCGGTTATTGTTATGATTATACGAGTACGTTTATATGATTGTTTAGATGTGTTTGTGTTTATAACTTTACGATGCAAACAGAGCTGGAAATGAAATTAAATCTTGTTGCTATTATTGGCATAGTTGTAGACCTGCTGGAAACCTTCACCGTCATCCCCCTCGCCATCGTCCGAATCATCTGAATCGAATGTATTATCGGGAATATCGTACAAGCGAATAATCGGCTTGTTGGGATCCTTCATGATCAGATATTTGCCGTCCTTCTGCTTCATCACAAGGTCAATGATACACCGCAAAATGCCCCAGGCGTTGTCCATGCTCAGATTAATCTGCGTGGCAAACTCATGCGGCTTAAACTGCTGGGTGCCCAGGATAACGTGACGCGAATGATCACGTGGATTAATACGCGAAACATAGCCCAGTTTCAGCTGATCAGAGCCGGCGAGCACAGCTTGCACCGTCCACTTGGCCAGCTTGCAGGCATTGTTTCTCAGCTCGTTAGCCAACACAGCGCCGCGTTGCGTGTCCAGTTTCTGGCGCCACTCAACGCCATTGGCCAGTTTTGAGTCCCATTCGTTCAGCGCCTTGATGGACAAGAACTGAGGCTCTCCACTTGGGGTTTGGAGCACACCATCATGTTCGCATCGGGCCACAAGAACCTATTAAATAAGTGCTCAAATTAATAATATTACTGGGATATTGAATATCAAATGTGCTTACAATATCGCTTCCGAGTTCCCATTTCTTGTAGCGATAGCCAACACTAGCTACCTGGATATCCTCATCCTCGCTTATAAAGGGATTGGTTTCTTCGAATTTATACTTGGCCTCCTGGTCGCCGGTCTTGAGCACTTGCTGGCTGAAGTTGTGATTTATAAAGGTTGCCTCAATAGCCAGATTACGCGGCGAATTGCACGAGCTGTCGTCATCAGTAGGCGGTTCAACGCTAGTCTCATTTACAGTTAGCAAATCAAATTCTGTATGGTCGCGTTTGTCCATGAAGATTTTCTCGCCTGCAGTTCAAAATATGGTTAAAATATTTATCTTAGTTATTAGTTTAAAATACCTTACCAACTTTTTCAATGACAATATCCCACGAGTAATTGGAGCGCGTCGAGCACATAATAGTAGCCAAAATGGCATCCGTGGCAAACACATTACCAATCGTTTTGGACAGACGACGTATAACCGGATCATCGGTTGTGGTCACCGTATGAACAATTCGATCGATCTTCTGCAGTGGCTTCTCGTTCTTCACATTGATGCGATCGTACGTCTTATCGTAGTACTCCAGAGTGCCGCAAGTTGTAATATCTTCACCTTCCTTAATGTTCGGCAGAGAAAGCTTGATAAGACGCGGGAAGTCCATCTCCTCAATGGAGGCCCAGTCGGCACGCACAGCTACCGAAGACTCGCGCATCTTAGGTGGCGGACCACGGTTACCAAATCGCTTGCCCACACCACGACGAGGATCGCGCGCCTTCACGTTCTTACTGTTCAATGTGGTCATACCATGACCATGCGTATTAAGACCGCCGCGAGCATTACGGCCACGGCCTGACCGTGAATTACGCATGTTGCGGAAGCGTCCGCGTTGATGAGGCGGCTTCTGAACTCGGGCCGTATCCACTAAATGGAACGTAGTCTCGTCTTCCTCATGATAATAGGCGTATTGGTTGCCGGTACCAAAGGTAGAAGCATATTTGTCTGCAAACAATAGATTAGTGTCAATTTGGTTGCCACGACACACACACACAAACAAAGCGAAGGCATATGAACATAACCTCACTTTGCGCATATGCCAAATACAAATTTGGATGAAACTTACTCTGATACTTCTTGTCATTATTAGAGGTGCTTGTCCAATCGCAGATCTTGCCCAGACGATCGTTCTTGCTGAATGGCTGGTACGGAACATCCTTAAACGTGTCCGGCAGCTCGCATGGTCCCCAGCCCTTTTCGTTAAACTGCACGGTCGGTTTCTCGAAGCTGGGAAACTGCGCCGCGGTGTTAATAGTTTCGCTCATTTCACTCTAGTTACTAGTTGACCTGTTCTTAATTATTATATGCAATTAGAAACCCGTGAGAATTATGAAGCCAGTATGGAAAGAAAACTATGACGGGCTCGCAAAATTGATGCGAAGGAGAGAGCGATAGTCACCGCGATTACTCTTAGAGATGTGCGAAACCCCTAAATGGTTACTTTTTATTTTAAAAGGAACGATAACTTGAGCATTAGGGTTGCATATTTATTAATCGAATATAATATTCTTTAACGGAAAATTGCACACTAAACAGAATAACAAAACATTATTCTTTTCAATTGGTTTATAGCAGCTATATTGATATTTTTGAAAAAAAAAAAAAAATGTAATATATGAATATTATTGTTTCAGCTACACAGACCCCGTTAAAAATGGGAATACGGTATATAGTGTTTTCTAATTTTTTTTTTTAATTGATGTAACAAACTACAGTCGACACATATATAACATATAACATATATTCTTGATAAGGATGAGTCGATATAGTCGTGTCCGTTGATTTAAGTTTTCCCAATGCTAAAGAACCTCCTACTGCTCAGTTGTTGCTTTGTTACAGTTTTAATTGTGCTCATTAACAGCGCTATCAAGATATTCAATTTACATTGGATACACTTATGCAAGTCAGCCCTTAAGCATGCTGACACTTCAATTCTGTAGTGGGCTTATAAAAGCATCTAGGACCAACTGCAAGTCCAATAGTTTCAATTAAAATGTGGGAGGTGCAACAGTGCGAGAACGATTGGCCAAGTGCCGAGCAGCTGGCAAGCTTTTGGATGCATTTTATAACTGAGCTAAGCTTCAGGACGGTTTTGTACTACAAGGCAGAAGACTGTAAGTGCTGGATTGAAGAGCTATTGAAGGAACGCAACGCAACCGCTGCCACTTTGGTATGGAACGACATGGCTGAAATGCCCTATTTGAAGAAAACACAGGATGTTAATATTCTGGGCTTGGTTTGTTTGGACGCTGACTTGTATAAGCCCGTACTGAAGACGCTGAGCATTATGCTAAACGATATGAGAGAGGTGCCTCTGCTGATACATGTTTGCGTCAAGGATTCGGCTCAACGAAATGAACTGCAGCTGAGCCGACTGATTCTTAAGCAATGCCAGGATCTGCTTATTCCGAATGTTCTCTTGCTGTTCGCCGACTTCTTCAGCACAAGCATACTTTACGCCTATCGGATGTTTCCCTCATTCCAATTGCTATCGCAGGTCTACAGTGCCAGCTCGGTCCTCTATCCCTATAAACTGGGTAATCTCCACAAACAGTTCATCAGGACCCGACCAGATCTATCGCAACCGTATTTACTTATGTACAAAGATCGGAATGGAAATCAAATAACGAGCGGCGTAATCTGGCGGCTATTGAAGGTCTTCTCACAAAAATTGAACGCTACCCTAGAGTTGAGCTTGGACCCCACTTCGAGCCAGGTCAACTCAATTAAGAGCGGATATTTCAAGCTTCTGCAGCAAATGCAAAAAGGGGAAATTGACGTTACCAGCAGCATGTACCCAATGGTTTTCTCAGCGAAACACACCATGCCCATGTTTAGCTATCCAATAGCAGTTACAGGTTTATGCACTATGTTGCCGGTGGAGCGCGTGCTAGTTCCCCGTGAGGCCATTCTGGGCGTCTTGGAGTCGCCCTGGATGTGGGTCTATATATCCATTATCTACTGTTTGACTCGATGGATGCGCAACCGGCGATTGTTAGGAAGTCCACTGCTGATATTAATCCCCTCACTGATTCTACTCACTCTGTTCTGTACAGTATTGGCGCAGTTGTCGGCTCTGTTTATTCGTCCACAGAGACAACAATTTATTTCCACTTTAGACCAATTGGAGCACGCCGGATTGCAGATAATAGGAACACGTTCTGAATTTAATTATTATCCAGCTGAAATGCGAATCAGGTACGCTTCGTCATTCATATCGTACGAGAACACCAGTAAATTCGTGTTGTTGAGAAATAGCCTGAATACCTCATATGGTTACACGGTTTACGGCGTTAAATGGCTTTTCTATGCGGAGTTGCAGAAGTTCTTTAAACGACCACTCTTCCGATACTCCAAAGATATTTGTATTTATCGCAACTCACTTAATTCTCTTTTGGTTCGAGACAATTTCTTACACCGCCCTCAGTTGAACTCATATATCCTTCGGTTGCATCAAAGTGGAATCCTCGGCTTTTATATGAATCAACATTTTTTCGATCTGCTGCATGCGGGCCACCATAAGCTGGAGGACTTGAGCACCCAGCCCGGAATAGCACCACTAAAATACCGTGACCTAGAGTTCGTCCTGCTGCTATACGGCTACGCCATGGCCGTATCACTGCTGGCATTTGTGTTTGAGTTGCTTGTTTACTATATCAATGTTTGCTTAAATACATTGTAAAAGTTATGCTTGAATCAAATCACTAAAACAACTCTTATAATCTGAATGGTAGTTGTCTAAATACTCTTCTGCACTTGATAAAAATCGATATATGTATCTTCAAATAAATTCAACACTAGTAAAATTATAAAATATTGTTTAATATATTAAAGTCCTGAATGCAATGTAAGATGTGGCTAAAAGCCAGAAGTGTGTATGCTTGGAATCGGAAAGAAAGCCAATATTTATAAGATGTCACAGAAGGAGAAACCCATGGACGGAAGTTTTTTGCGCAGATACGAGCTCGCATATCCTTATATCAGTTAATTTATTTACTGCTCGCGACAACATACCCGCATTGAAAGAGCATTAAAGCCATACGCGCTGTCTTCTAATAGTAATTATTAGCTGACACCTACAGTTAGTTGCTTTGAGTCCTTAGCCATGAATGATAGTCTTAAAATCTACGCTGAGTTGCTATCGGCCATAGTTCGCTTCAACAGTACAATAGTATACTTTGATCCTGAGAATGGCAAGGAACGCTGTCAGCTGGAGAGTGTGCTGTCGCGGATGGGAGAGAGCATTCCCTTGCTGTTGTGGCGGTCAATGGATGTTCTGCAGCTGTACGGCTTGATCAACGCTCAACTGGTGTTCGTGGCTTGTTTACCTGGTTTCTATCGTCTCGATTTGCTAAAGACAATTTCAACTAGTTTGCGGTACATGCGGCAGACCACACTGCTCATTGAGGTGGCCACCGATCAGGATGTGGCCTTGGTCAGCCGTGTCTTGCAGTATTGTATGCAAAGTCAGATGCTCAATGCTGCCATAATCTCTGGAAACTTTTGGGACACCCAGACGCTGTACGTCTACGATGCGTATCCCGGCTTCATGTTGAAGAGTCAAACATTTTCGCATCAAACCAGCATATATCCGGACAAAACGATTGATCTAATGGGCTTTGGCATTCGAACGATGCCTGATCTCTCCGAGCCGAATACCATACTCTATCGCGATAGCCACGGGAATATTCAGCTGCTTGGCTACGTTTGGAATATGCTGGTGGAGTACTCGCGTAAGCACAACGGCAGCCTGCAGCTGATCGACGAGGTTAGAGAGCACAAGTACCTGACCCACATCCAAGTATTGGACCTGGCACGCGATAACATCATAGATATAGCGGCGAGTGTGCAACCGTTAACGCTGCGCCATCTGGACCGATATCATGAGTACGCATATCCAGCAAACATCGCCAGCTGGTGTACAATGCTGCCCAGGGAGCCGCTCGTAGATATACATGAGGCGTACATTTGGGTGATGCCAGTGGCCACCTTCAGCTTTCTGGCACTGCTTTGGCTACTCCACGATCAGTTGAATAGCCGCTTGCAACGTTATAGACGACAGCTTGGCATTGGCTGGAAGGTGATGGCCGTAATTTTGACGTGCAATGTGCAGGGCAGACTGCTCATGCTGTTTGTGGCACCACCTGAGAAACCTCCAATCCCCGACTTTGGAGCGCTTTCCAATTCCAAGCTGCGCATCTACGGAATACGGTCGGAGCACAACTTGTACGACTTTGATTTGCGCACGAGGTACTCGCAGGTCTTTTACCTTAGCGACAGGATGGCGGACCTGCTATGGCTACGCAACTCTCTGAACACAACGTACGCCTACACCGTCACCTATACCAAGTGGCAGTTGTACGCGAAGCAGCAGGAGTTCAGCCATCGACCAGTGTTCTACTATTCAGAGGACTTCTGCTTCTATCAGTACGTGCCCTTCGCCCTGGTCATTCCGGAGAACTCGCCATATCGCGCCACGCTTCATCATTACATCTTGCAGTTGACTGAATCGGGCTTGCACAACTATTGGGTGGAAAAGAGCTTCTACTACATGGTGCAAGCGGGTAAACTGAAAATTCAGGAATTCGGCGAAGTGCGGAGTTCCCATTCGTTAGCGACTCAGGACCTCTCCCATGTCTTGTTAGCGTATCTAATCGGCACTATAATTAGCCTGACCTTCTTTGGCAGCGAGCTAATTATATATCACTTAAATTATTGGCTAAACAATTAAACAGTTAACTATGAAAACATAATGTACACTCAAACGCCTTTAAGAGCTTTGTTATTAATAGGTCACTTGAGTTTCTTATATGAAAATAAATAACACTATACCAAAGCAATCTTTTATATATCCACGCTGGAAATAGAATTGGTTATAATTGGTTACACATTAAGTAATATGTTGAACATAATTTATATACTGTTGTCATATTATTTTGCACATTAAGAAGAATTTCAAAATATAACGTCACACTGTTAACTTAATAGATCGCAATACGTTAAGATTCTGTAGTTTTGGTAACTGGATGTCTGTTAAGTCGGAGCTGCTTTAACGAATTTAAATCGGAGCACGAAATAGTGGCTCATATGAATAATTCAACTGATCTTGTTCATTTGAACTACTCAACGCAGCTGATTTTGTTTATTTACACTATAATTTATAGTTATTAATTGTTCTAGACTTATACTTACTTTTTATGCAGAATTAACTTTATAAATACTTTAACAGCAGTCGGTAATATATGAAAAGTTTACTTATTTTGGTTTCTTTTGATATATGATTTAGTATACCTTGTATTTGATCAGCGTACCATCCCTCAGGGCTGGCTTTGCCACCTGTGGCATTTGTTTTTGTTGACATGAGCAAAAGAAAGTTGTTGGGCAAATGGCCAATGGCCTAAATATATGGTCAAAGGTGAGTCTATCTTACAAATCGTTAGAGAACTGGGAGATATAAATATTGGAATATTTTCAGTCCAATGCCTGGACATCACAATGAATCTGCGCGCTGGTTTGGCCACTGTCAACGTCTTTGTTGGATGTTGCTTTGGTGTTGTGTTTCTGGAACTGATCGTCAAATTGGATCCGGGTGCAGGTAATTTGATTACCGCTGGACAATTTGTATTCATTGCCTTGGAGGGATTCATCTTTACCTCCAAATTCGGCACCGTGAAGCGTGTGATAAGTTTGCGGGACTATGGCCTACTTGTGGCCATGTTCTTTCTGACTAGCGTGTGCAATAACTATGTATTCCATCTGAATGTGCCCATGACGCTGCACATGATAATCCGTGGAGGCAGCCTCATATCGAACATGTGCCTCGGCACACTAATACTTAAACGTCAGTATCGGGTTAAGCAGTATATAGCAGTTGTCATGATTACCCTGGGCATTTTCATCTGTACGTATTTCTCTAGCCAGGATGTAGGCCTGGATAATGGGCATGGTCACGCAGACGAGGAAGCTAACATATTTTGGTGGCTAGTCGGCGTGCTGCTACTTGTGCTGGCCTTATTTATCTCCTCGTATATGGGAATCACCCAGGAGCTGTTGTACCGCAAACACGGCAAGTGCGCTCGCGAGGCACTGTTCTACACACACCTGTTGCCGCTGCCGACGTTTCTGTTCATGCATGAGAACATCAGAGCGCATTGGACTGTGGCGATGGAGAGTGAACCCTATAGATTCGTATGGCTGGGCGACATAGTCGTACCCCTGCTGCTGCTCTATCTGCTTGGAAATATTCTGATGCAGCATTTATGCATCAGCTCTGTGTATTTTCTGACTACCGAGTGCAGCTCTCTGACCGTCACGTTGATTTTGACACTGCGCAAATTCGTGTCGTTGGTTTTCTCAATTGTTTACTTTCGTAACCCGTTTACAATTTACCACTGGCTGGGCACTGTGCTCGTGTTCGTGGGCACTTTGATGTTTGCCAATGTCCTTCGTCTTCCCGCTGGTCGTTTGAGAAGAAATGCTGTGAAAAGTGATTAAACATTCCATTGAACAACAAGATTCTCGAAAGTATTTACGAGTTTAAACAGATATTGATTATTTCATTTACATTTAAGTACAATATAAGAATATACGAAATAAAAGTACCAGATTCTCTTAGGTCTTATCAAAAAGGATTTTAAAAGTAAAAAAACTTTACAATGGATTTATTTATATTTTGTTGGGACCGTTGCATGATCGCCCATGAAATTATTTGTTCAAGCTGTTCTGTTGTTCTTTGGCTTTGACTTGTCGTGAGGATACTCGATATAAATACTAAAACATACACATAAATACATAAATGCACTGGTTGCCCGATGCTAAAAATTATGAATTCTACTTTTGTTACAAAACGTAATACTGCTGCAGTGCGATCTGTGGCTTTGCGCCTACGTGGGTTGTGTTCCTGCCTCCCGCTGCAGCCATTTGACAATCGACTTGTAGTTGCGGTTCATCCACTCAACGCTAATGTCGACTTGTTCCAGAATCTGTTGAATTGGCCTGTCGTACGACCAGCGCGCATCCCGAACAAAGTCCTCCAGCTCAGCCAGCTGGAATTTCGAGTTCATGCGCTTAGTGGCAAACTTAAGCAGTGTGTAAATATTGGACATCTGAGAGCCCATGCTGGAATTAAATAACAGTTATATAAGCTGTATATAAGTTTTATAAGCAGCTTACTAAGTATTTATCTCCTGCCAGTTGTTGCGCAAATAATTAAACGCAATCTGCTGACCGACAACTGTGGTTGAGACGGCGCCAAAGACACGGAATATATCCTGCTTGCGTATGTGATGGCTGGTTATAGACCGTCGCAGATATCTATTGAGCAGCCAAGGTTCTTTTGAGCAGCCCAACGCGCTCAGCAACAACTCCTTCTCCGAGGGCACATTCGTCTTCAAGTAGCGCTCAAATGCAAAGTCCCACTCGTACTCCGTGCCGTACTGTATGGCCGCGCAGTAGACGATGCCGCGCATGTTCGGGTTGATTCTGGAGTGGAAATAACAAATAATTGAATTAATATCATCTGACATGATCACTATCTGCCGATCGAACGTACGGGTTATAAGTATCGGGATTGGGTGCTTGCACCCAGTTTTGGAACTGCTTGGTGCTGTCTGAGATGCATTGCTGTTGGCCCAGATGACAGGCCATGCTCAATATTTCGAAGCGCTTCAGCAGCAGCGGAATGTTTTCGTTATCGCTCTGCGAGTCCTTGTCCACCACCTCGTTGTACACCCTGCTCAGCAGTTTTAATAGGTAGTTCTGAAAAGGTAATCAATTTGAGCTCCATATGATTCGAGAATGTCAGCGAGTAATTTACGTACCTTAAGCAAATCATAATCTCCCGAGTTAATAAACATGGAATCGATAAAGTTAAAATTTGAAATCGCTGCCTTCCAGGGCACACGGTTTGTTTCGTATGCCAGATAGCGAGTTAGATTCAAGGCCGTGTCATAGGACAAATAGGAACCTTGAGCCAAATTCATGACATCATCAATCAGCTGGGCACGATTGGCGGGCGCAATTTGAACGTGCTGTTTTGCATCCATTAAATGTTCCGTCACCGCACGCCAGTTGTCCGAGTCGTAGTTGACACGGTAGAAGCCCGTTTGTTGTATATTGAATATAAACCATTTGGCTGTGGAAAGATTGCGATTCAGCAGCTCGTACGTTTTAGTACGCGGTATCCACGTGGTGGGTCGTGTATTATCAAAATTCAGTTCCTCCGCGGTCGTAAAAGTGATCGGTATCCACCAGAGTGGGTGGCCGTCCGTGTTGCTGCTATTACCGTAGACGAAACGCACCTGTTCTAGGCGCACAGCATCTGAATTAGGGTGTCGCGAGATCTTGACCATTGGGTAGCCAGCTTGTAGGGTCCAGGTGTCCATGATTGCCTTCACACTTGTGCTGCTATCCAGCAGGCCCGAAGTTTTTGCTTCGTCGGTCAGGAAGCGCCACAAATCGTCCTGGGTGGCGGATTTGTATGCCATCTCGCTCAGGTACTTGCTCAGTCCTCGCCGGAAAACTGCATCCGTGAGAAAGTGGCTCATCATGCGGATTACCGTGGATCCTTTGGTATATGAAATTCGATCAAACAACTCGAAAATCTCCTGTGGATTGCCGACCTCCTGCGAGATCTTATGGGTGGTCGTTAGCGCATCCAATTGGAATACTGACTGCATTTCATTAACGACAAACTCATCGAGCAGCTTCCACTCGGGCGCCACGGCATTCGCTGTCAGATACTCCATGTAGCTGGCGAAGCCTTCGTTTAGCCAAATGTCCGACCACCAACTGGGCGTGACCAGATTCCCAAACCACTGATGGGCCAGCTCGTGTCCGACAACAGAGGCGATGAGCTGTTTGTTGCTGGGCGTGGCCATGCCCTTGTCGTACAGCATGGCCGTCTCCCGGAATGTGATGAGGCCCCAGTTTTCCATAGCGCCAGCCTGAAACTCCGGCAGCGCTATCATATCGATCTTCGGCAAAGGAAATGGGGTGCCAAAAAAGTTCTGAAGGAAATCTAGAATCTTTGGACCCACGCTCAGTGCATACTCGGCTGATTTGATAGCATCGGCACGTGCCCAGACCGAAAAGTTGCCCGACGAGATGTGCTTGAAGTCGGTGATGGCGAAGGCCACCAGGTAGGTGGACATGGGCACCGATTCAGCAAAATGATCCCACACATAATTGGCCAAGGATTCGCTATGTGAAACAGGCGGAAATTAGCTTAAACTTTGATGTGTAAGTGAGCGAAGGATTCTTACTGGTTGTTGCTATAGACAATGGGCATGTTGGAGACGGTCGTCAGGTGGCGAGGGCGCGCTATGTGCAGTGTGAAATTAGCCTTAAGGGCAGGCTCGTCGAAGCAGGGAAAAGCACGTCGTGCATCCGTGGCCTGGAACTGTGTTGAGGCCACCCACCTGAGCAGGAGCAGATCTTAGCTGGAGTATAAATCAAGTTTAGAGAATGCAGCTCACCTGGTCTCGTTGAGCACCTCGTAGGAGCTGCGATAGAAGCCCTGCAAGTAGTCTTTTATAATGCCGGCAAAGCGAATGTGCACCACGTATTCATTGCCGCGATGCAGTTTGTCGTACAGCTGGATGATAAAGAACTGCTTGGCTCCCACCAGGTACTGCTTGTGGATGCGCAGGCTGTTTTCCTCCCTCTCGTCCTTGCCGCCAGGCAGAGCGCGATAGACGGCCACATCGTTGCGTGTTATATTCAGGTCCTCGACGTGCATGGTTATGTTGTAGCAATCCTCGAGCACACGCACACGTATCTGGACGCTGCCTGTGAAGCTGAAATTGCCGCTCATCTCTGGCTCCAAGGTGATGTTATACTTTAGCGGCTGTATGGAGGTCGGCAGGCGAACATCCTGATCGTATTTGGGCCCACCGCTGGCTCCTTTTGAATGCTTAGAGTTGCGCAAGTGGACGCTGGTACAGACAATATCCTCGCCGGGCGCGGCCTCCAGCTCTGCGCATGTCGCAAAATTGTAGACGATGAAGCCGACGGCGAGCAGTGTGCAAACGAAGACGGAAGCCAGCAGCGCCGCCGTCGTTAGGGACACGCTGTAGCGTCGACCCATCCGTGAGAACGTGGTCGTGCCTCCTCGGTCGCTGCTGCTGGTCGGCATTGCCACAGCATTGCCATGTCGGCTCTCCAGACTGAGACTCTCGTGCAGGGGCATTTCCTTGACGACCATGTCGGCGATGCTTTAACCTGTGCAGAGGAAGATGCCATCGATTAGTTATTTGTAAGTGCGGACTACGCCACTTCCGCTTCCTCTTCCGCTGCTATTTGCAACACCTAAACGAAGCTTGTGTTGCGGTTGTAATGCATTCGGTAATTCAATATGCATCTGCAGGTTGCAGGTTGCAGGTTGCAGGTTGCAGTTGCACGCTGTTCATCAATCCCAGCAACGACCACTTCAGTGGTTTCCTTCAACCCTCGCGACTTACGCCGATCAAATCGTGCTTGCATGCACGTTCCTTGCGGTCAAGATAAAGGGTTGTAAATGATATTTAATGCAAAAATGTGTGCATAATTACATAATTTAGCCCTTCAGAAAAGTTCTGGTTGAGTAAGTCTCTCAAATTTCCCCCTCACATTTAGATAGAACATTTCTCAGCATGAAAACGAGTATTGGCATCGCATGGAATTAACGTCTAAGTCAATGCGTTATTTCCATTTCAACTATGCTAATGCATTTAGTAGAATTCTGTGTGCCGTAGTTAGTGTAAGATTGTGGGGTTTTTGTATTAGTATTTCCCCTCTCTCATCATAATGTCCCTTACAAATTATTTATCTTAAGAATAACTAAAATATGTCTAAGAAAAGGTCTATCAAACTCTGAAATACCTAACTTTATTCAGAATATGATGGCCCATACAAAAAATAAAATATATAATATAATATGATCTATCATTCAGATAGATAGCTTATTATGAAAACTATCTATCTATCTATCTAGATAGATAGATATTTTTCATAATAAGCTGATAGCAACAGTCTTGTAGTACTACTATTACTATAAATAAGACTCATTATATAAGTATTTAACTAGAAATAACCAACAGTTAACGGAAGTATATAAGAGTAGAGAAAGAAAGATTAGAAAAGGAAAAAGTAGAGAAGGGACGAGAGGCTTGCGCATAGTAGAGAGCATGTAAAAGTGTCTAGAATTGAGTAGACTGGGCTCAAGTAGGGAAGAGTTAAGTATACTAAAGTTAAAGAATAGAAATAAAATAGAATTAACAAGAAAAAAATAGATTAGCGTACAGCTGAGACTTTACTCATCCCATCTTCTAGATCTACTCAACTTCCTTAAAGCTCTTAGTACAGTTTATTTCAAGCTCTATATAAATATATATACAATATATATATATATATATATATATATATATATATATATATATATAATCTGCTCTTATCTACTATATCAATGATCATCGATATCTGAAATCTGTGCACAACATGGGATTGGCCTAACCAATTGCTAATTAGACGGAACCATTTTATAATTTATAATTAGAATGCAGCTAAATTATATTGGTTCGTATGCAGAACAATGGGAAATCCATAAAAAAAGGTTATTTCCATTTAAAATGAATTCTTGGTTGAGTCTGGATTTACGCAAGACTTAAGTGCTGCTATGACGTACTGCCATAGAGCCGCATAGAACGCCCGATGAGCTCCGAGCTAAAAACTTGAATTTTACAGCCGAGCCACAATTCATTATTCTATGACAAATGCAAACCGAGCTTAACAAGTTTTCGTCTAACAGTTTATTATAGGCATGGAAAACGTTTAAATTAGCTATTGTATTCCTTACTCATTTCTGTTTGTAAATCATATTTCTATACAGCTATTTATTTATGAAAGAATTGCTTTGTAACTATTACACTGGGCGAAAAAGCCCCTCCTGTTTCAAGTTGATAATGCTGTTATATTCTATGAAAACATCTCATATGGAAACTCTGGCGATTATGTACTATCACAGACTTTAATTGCTCATTATCATTATGATTAATTGTGCCATTTGGCCATCTGTCAAGTGGCGTCGAGTCTTGCTGGTACAGTGAAGTACCTGAATCATCTCCGACGATAATCGGCCATGCATTCGTCTACATCTGCTTAAACCCACTTCACCCATGATTTGCATGTGACCGAATGCCGGCTAATTGAGTTATGACATTAATTTGATCCCCTGCTCATTGCAAATTGCCACAATTAAACGCTGGTCACTCTGCCGGCGTCGCGACGCCGACACTCTGACCTTCATTAAAAAAACATAAGCAAAGAGAGAGAAAAAAACAACAAACTGAGATGATACAACGCCTCCGCATGGGATGGCTCATATGTCTACGCTATCCCATTGGGGGGGTCAGTGGTCCCATTGCGAGAGTTCAAATTTATAGCATTATTTTATTGATCAAATGCGCAAGTCCGATGATGCTTACAATGATGATGATGATGTTATACGAGCAATAATTAACACAATGACATGAATGGCTAGGTAAATCCATGAATATTTAGATACACTGAAGTCTCCACTCCAATTGATTGCATTTGCGCTAAATCCATATTGATTGCTGTGCAAATAAGCTGTTCGTCCGTCGAGTCATCACTGTATTTGTGTTTGTCTGTTAGTTCTAGCATGATTAAAACATCAAAACAAATTTACATCGCTGCGGCACACACGAGACTATAAAATGTGAATTTATTGCACGTTGACCTATGATTATAATACTGACATTTCGTCTGTCCGTGTGTACGCGTGTGTGTGTGTGTGTGTGTGTGTATTGAAATGAAGAAGTGATCAGTGGCTGCCCAGTCCAATTTGCACTTGGGCACTAATTAAATTTCGGCAGCTGAGCGAATTAGAAAAAAACACAAAGTTAAATAGAAGTTTCTTCTCTTTATCGTGGATTTTTTTAGCTAAGACATGTTTATATAGGTTTTTTTATTAGTTCAATCTATGAATGGTTATAAAAATAATGAAATGATTGCCCAGCGGAAGGAAAATTTTTAGCAAATTGTTTATGGATCCTGCCTGAGCATGCCAAAATACACACACACGCATACATGTATACATATATACTTTTATATATCAAGTGTCTGGAAGCTATAAAGCCGGCATCCAGCCAAATTGTGTTTATCTTTAACAGATGCAAAACTCAAATTGATGCTGGGGGAAGATGTGCGAAAACATGAACAAATAAAATGGATATTGTATACAAAATAAACAAATTAGAAATGTTCAGAAATAAAAATGAAATTAAATGAAGTGTTGATAAGTTCACGGTTTCAGCATTGTGTATGTACAAATGTGCCTACCCACACGTGCACAAATAGAACTGTATGTATGTGTATGTATATATGTAGCGACTCAGTGGCACAATTCATACACGCACACACTTCCATATTCATATATGTAGATCGCATCTTCAGAGCGACAAGCACATTATTATGCATTGCAAATTAAAATAATTATTAATTTATTGGGGCAATAAAAGACACAGCCAAATTTGCGTTTTACCTCTTCTTCTGCTGGCTCTCTTCCTACCGCTGTTCTTCTTTCAGTTTCGGCTGTTCTGTTGGTTTACTGCTATATGCAGTTTGTGTTTCACTGGCGCTGCGGCTGTAATTGTTAAAGGCACTAACACACACGCAGTAGTACACAAACATCTACACACACGGTCATGCGGGAGACAGTGATGGTCACCAATACAGTTGCGAATTTAAATTCGCCTAGGTTTTTAGCGGTCACGGCAACAGTTTCGCAGGCGCGCGTTTTTTAATTGAATAAAAGTAAACAAATCTAATTTTCAGCAAAAATAAATCTGCTTTCTACGCTGATGTTTTTAGTTTTTGTACATAAATGCAATTTATTTAAATATCACACCAGCCAGCGGGAAAGGCAGCACAACCGTTACGCGTAACGGCCGACCAGTGACTAAAAGCGCAACAGCAATAGCGACAACATAATTGTATCCAGCGCACGTTCAGATCGAAATCGAATCAAGAGAGGGAGAGTAAGAGTGAGAGTGAGAGTGAGCGTAATAGCTCTGAGCGATGTGTGGGTGAATTAAGAACAGTGAAAAAGTAAGCAGTCGCGCATTCTTATAAATTATCATTGTATAGAACTTCCAAATGTAGTGAGCAGCTTTTTTGCAACGTACTAACAATTAAATATAATTTGTTAACATGAATATTAATTGTGAATGGGAGACTGGTTTGCGAAAAAACAACACAATAAAATTAAATTTATATTATTATTTGATTCAAATTAAAGCTTTGTTTCAATAAACTAAACAATAGTTGACTTTTACTATTTTGAAAAAATCTATTGTCTGTTAAATAAAAAAATTACCATTCAATAGATTAATTTAAGATATAAGTACATTTAATACTATTGCTAGATAACAAAATATAAAATTTCAAACAATAAACGGCTTGCGGCATCAATTTATCGATTAAACTATCGATATCAAATATTGCAATAAAACATGTTGCCATAGTCAACTGCTGCCATCCCTAATCCAATTTGTTATTGTTTTTCATTTTCTATACAGACTGGATAAAATGCATTTAAATGCTGTCTACGTCACTGTTGGTACCACAAAATTCGATGCACTCATTAATGTGATGACATCTGCACCTGTTTTGTGCGCATTACAAAAGCGAAAGTGCCAGAAACTTGTGCTGCAACACGGCAACTCTACGCCAGTGGCCGACTCCGAGCTGCAGCTCATCCATGACAAGTACAGCATTCAAGTGGACCAATATAAATTTCGACCAAATGTAGAAGATATTAAAGCTGCTGACGTGATTATTGGGCATGCGGGTGCCGGCACATGCATGGATATATTGAATAACGGCAAGGCAGGATTAATCGTCGTCAATGACGAGCTGATGGACAACCATCAGTTGGAATTAGCCCGCCAATTGGCGTCGGAACAGTATTTGTACTACTGCAAGGTGAACGAGGTTAGCAACAAGATTGCTTCATTGGACTTCGACGCCCTAAAGCCCTATGAGCCAGCCACTGAGAATATGCAAAAGTTTATGGAGGCATTGAATGATTTGCTGAGCCATTGAAGTTAAAACTATTTTTTTTTGTGCGCTGACGCCAGGAGCGGGCGCTTGGATATATGTATATATTTTTATATTTATGAGTAAACACGATAAACGACTATGAAGAACGTTAGACAATATTATTGGGCTATACGTTACATAAATTCACGATTATTAAATATTATTAGAACAGTTCTAAGCAAATTTCATTTAAATTCCATTAAACTTGTATATTATATGACTTATATAAATTGAATAAACGATGAGACTCTCGACAAGCTTTGGTTGCTGTTTACATTCTGCCGACCGTCTATTCGGTCTCACCAGGGGCAGCGGCACCATTTTCAATGATGCTATCAAACGAGAACGGCTGAAAAGCATAGCCGTGGCCCATATAGAACTTGCTCTGGAACTCGACCCTGGAAAAAGCAAAAGATTATATATGTATATATATATGGAAATATTTTGAGTGTTGGGCATACCAGTGTAGACGCAAAGTGTGCAGAAATGCGGAAAGGCCCTCCATCAAAACCAGAATGCCAACGGTCAAAACAGCCCAGAACGCGAAGACAACAGTCAAAAATATGCCACCCAGCCAACCTTCCTTATTTAGGCCCAACGACAATACCATGCTCCATAAGACTTCAGCAAGCTCTGCAATTGAACGAAATTCGTTAGGATTGATCATTAAAATAACTGAAGAAGATATCGAGTTGACTTACGGGCATGTGCCAAGGAGAGGGCCCACAAACGTAAATAGGATGCAGTGTGGGATACCGAGCCAAGAACGTATTCAATGGTGTGGATGCCCTGGTGTATGAATATTTCCGACATCTCCTCCTCGTCGTGGTGTTCGCCGCCACCGCCATGTGAGCCGCCGCCATTCGACATTCCGCCGACCTCTGCATCAGATGAGCCAGTTATCGGCTGCACCTGTTTGATTGCAACAATTTGATTATTAGCTAGACGCTCGAGAAATCATGTTTAACGTTTGTGATACAACAAGCGACTCAACTAACCTCTTCCTGTTGCATTTGGGTTGGTGTTTAGTTTATTCGTTTGTTGAGTGTTTTTTTAGGATGTGATTTGGTTAGTTAGTTAGTTTGGGGGTAAAGACAAGGGTAAGGCATAAATAAACAGAAGTGCAAACACAATATTATCTGTTAATGTATGCGGATGTACCCAAGCTTAAAAGAGTCGATGATGTGATGTGGATTGAATGGTGAAGGAGTTGCAACAATGACACAAAGCACTTAACCTAAATTGCATGTAGCACAGTGTACTTACGTTCGCCAGTTTACGCGCTTGCATAATCTTGATTGGCTTGCCGAGCAGCATGACCGGAATACAAGCGAGTGCGATCAAGACAAAGACGGTCTGGAAAAACGACTGACCGAAGAACATATAAACTTCACAGTCTTTACCCGGGGCCTTGGAACTCTTAAACAGCACCATGTCGATGAATGTAATCAGAATGGATGGTGCGCAGGCCTCGGTCATGGGGACTACATTGAGAATAGCGGATGTTAAATACTTTTCCATATTCAAAGATAATAGAAACTTACATGCATTTGTGGCTGCATAGCGATTCCATTTGATGAACATCAGCAGCACCAGGTAGAAGAACAGGACAACCAGGAACAGAAGTTGAGGGATGAACTCGTAGATAAGTGAGAGCCGATTTCGGAAATATGTATGATTGTGCCAGCTCATGATGACGCCGAAGATCATGTGCAGCACACCGAATATTATGGAGATCTTCATCTTATAAGCATTTTGAAAAACAATCTTGTTAGACGAGGCCACCTGCCAAATGGGATCCATTCCAAACGGATATGGTGTGCCCTCGTAGTCGCTGGTAGCTGGACTCAGTTGCAAATAGTTGTTGTTCCAAACAGTTGACTTGTTGTACGAAAGATGCCAATGCGAACCGAATATGTTAAGCGACTTGGAGAAGATGTCGTTGTAGATCAAACCGGTGTACATGGAGAAGACGCCCATGAGGAAGATTATGTAGCGACCACCAAAGAAAATGTTCCAAATCTCATTGTCTGTTTTTTGCGCAGCCAACCCCTTCTCCTTGCGTATCATCCAGAGCCCAAACAGGGCCATTATTGCTCCATGGCCCAAGTCTCCAAACATGACAGCGAACAGAAATGGGAACGTTATGATGGTGTAGGGAGCCGGATTCATCTCCCGATAGCTAGCTACGCCATACGCGTCGATTAGTGCTTGAAAGGCTTTGGTAAACTTGTTGGTGCGATTATATGTAGGAGGATTTTCGAATGTTTGCATGCGATTTAAAATTGGAGGCACCGACGAGCCCGAGCGCTCAGTACCACGCCGCAGCGCCAGCTGTATGGTCTCAATGTCCAGCAACGGGACCCAGCACTCAGCGATGAGACACTTCTGGGTCACATCCAGATTGAAGAGATTCAGCGTATGGTAAATGGCCTTGATTTTGCGCACCTTGACAAACCAGTTCTTCAGGTTCTTGGCAGCTGCAACCAGGACGCGATGACGATGGTCCTGCGTCTGGCCAAGCACCGTGTTTAGATCCTCAATGCGTGTCATGACACCCATGGCCATTTCCCGACGATCGGCTGGCGCTTCCGGGCACGGATAGAGTGTGGCCCGGAAACCCTCGCAAATCTTCTTTACGCGCGTTTTCAGCTGATCGCCTTGAAAGAAGATGATGAACACCGACTTGTACACCTGATCCCCCTAGAATAGACATTGGAAGTCTCAATTAACAGCTGAAATGATCAGATTGGGATTGGATTCCACTTACGTTTGTGGGATCTTCCAAGGGCGACTCAATCATGGCCTGACGAAGAAACACATTGCCACGGCAAGCACGCCACAGCATCCGCTCAAAGGCCGGCAGCTTCTCTCGGGAAATGACACCGGCCACAAAGCTAGGATAGATCAAAGATTAATGCGACGGGATCAATGAAATGATTAGTCGTTCTCTATTCTTCCGGTTAGTTACGGCAACAAGGAAAACTAAACTCTCAAGCACAAATACCAATGAACGCAGCATGGAATGGAACGTGGCGACAGTTAAAAGTATTAACAAGGGACAGATGTTTTTATTTATTTATTTTTTTGGCTTTAGATTCTTTAAGGGGCGTATGTGGCGAGCGAAGCTAATGACCACTGTGATGTGTCTCTATATACAGTTGATGAGCATGAGCATTCCTAGTCTAAATTTGGAATTGTGGGATACCAACCATGGCAGATAATCCTCACGTTCAATCGATTTTTCCATAAAACTATAGAAATGTTAATTTGTTCTCGAACATGGGAAGAGAGGAACAGAAGAAAGAATGATGTTCGGTTTAGTTTCTTTTCAGCTTAGTATTTTGCACAGAAAATTATTGCTTCGGAAGGAGTAGAGAGAGAGAGAGAGAGAAAGAGAGAGTGAGACAGCGAGAGAGCTCCCAAATGTAAGTCCGACATCGCTTATGTTTGATCATTTGTTGTTGTTGTTTGGTTTGGTTTGATGTAGTTTCAGTATGGCTTAAGCGCGGCAGCGTCTTTGGTTGGTCGATTGGTTAGTGGATAGCGTTAAGCAATAATTTTTTGTTGCATGTAATAAATGTAACGTAATTGCTAGTTGCGGTTCGCCTGTGGTTCGATACATACCCGAGCTGCACGGGACCCATGGATGCACCGGCGGTGCGCACCTCATCGGTGATGAGGGCGCGGGTCATCGACTCGGTGGTGTGGTTCAGGCCGCCCTCCTGCTAAAAATTGTGTTAAAAGTTTTTGTTTTCGTTTTGTGTTTCATTTAAACGGCAATTTGGTATATATACGCCTTGCTTATGCAGTTAGTATCTTGTCGAGTTAATACAAGCTTTCCGCCTCCAAGTCTTTGTGGCTTAATGGGTTTATATGCATATGTTTGGGTGGGGTGGAACGGGAGAGTTAAAGCCAACACCAGAGCAACCATTGATCTTAACCTAATTCACATACAAACAGACATATAAACATTTACTTAATCTATATGTAAAAGAAAGTCCTCCTAAGCAGAACCTAACACACAGACAGACAGAGAGGCAGTTCACATAGTATATATATATAGATAGATAACTTTACAGAGCTAACGACACGCAAAATGGCCATGGAGAATGAGAGCGAGCGAGCGAGTCGGGTTTGGTTTGGTTTGGTTTTGCTTTCAACTTGTATAGAAATTGTGTTCAGTTGGTAAATGCGCAGGCTGAGTCTAGTTTAGTTTTCCATTGGATCTGGCTGGTTTTGTTGCTGAGTGATCGACTAAGTCATTGAGGTTACAATATTTACCCAAGCTTTAAATTTTGGCCCGGCTGATTGGCGCGCACGCCCTCCTCGCCCAACAGCTGCGCTTGCTCATCCTCGTTCTGGTTGTCCGCCATCTGCAGATAGCGTCGATATTTGTTTGATGAATATGTGGACGTGGATTTGTAAACCATTGGCACCGACTGGCAACACAACCGGGCGGAAATAACGTGTTGTTGTGGTTGTATATATGGGGTGTTGGTATTTTTGGGTGGTGCATTGCATTGCATTTGCAGGGTTCGGGTATTTGGTTGGTTTGTATTGGGTATATTGAATTGATTTGATTGGTATATGGAAAATAAAACGTAAGAACAAATAATAAAGTAAACAACAAAATATATATAGATAACAATTAAAGCTAATCGTATTTACGTACTTAAAAACAAGTGCACATACATCAAAGATGAAAAAGAAAATAAATAGAAAGTCAAGCATGCGCGGAGAAATTATAAAGTAACTAAACTTAAGCTAAAACTAATCGGAAAGAGCTAACGATATGTATATATACATCGAGAGTATACATAGTTTAGAGGCGATGGTAAGTGCTGCGTGTATTAGATATTATATTAGATGTTGATCTGGTGTATTGCGGTTTCAATTAAACAATAAAAGAAATACTTTGAAATCAAGAACCAATGCGGCACCATTTGTGTTGTCAGAGGCTGGGTTATTATTGGTTAGCAAGTTATTTTGCCATATGTTAATTGGAAAGCCTTTGCCACGTTGAAGTTGCTTTTATATCTTAAATATCTGTTAGCCGGCGCTGCCTATAAGAGATGTTAGCCAATAACCGCATGCATACCTCATCGAAGAAGACCTGCGTCTTGCGCAGTATGTGCTTCAGCTCAGTCAGCTCCAGGAAGTTGCGCTTCAGTGCCTCCGCATTCTGGTTGACCTCGCGCAGCTCGTTCTCGAGCTTCTCAAAGGTGGCCTGCAATGGAGAGCATTCAGTTGAATATCGATTAGGTAGGGTTACCCAATGAGCGTAGACTTGCCTCCAAATCAATCATTTCTCGTGGCTGTGGCGCCTCGGGACTCTCGCCGGTGTCCAGCATGGGTATGCCATCCTTTTTGATCTCTTTCTCCAGGTAACGCAGTTTGCGCTCCATCTCATCGCAGCGGCGCACCTCGTTTACGAATTTCCGTTGGAACGCATTCACGTCCGGATTGAGCTGTATTCATTCAATGATAATTGCTGTCAGTTCGGTTTCATTTGCTTTGCCGCATCGAACTTACATCACGAAACTGCACTAGGCCCAGCTCGCCGAGCTCCGAGACGCAGGCATAGGCCGCCTCGCTCTGTAGGAAGAGCTGGCAGAGCGCCATCTCCTCGCTACGGAATAATGAACCCATTTTGATAGCTCAGCAATCGACGCCTAATTATCAGTAGCTGCAAATCAGAAATAGCGAAAATTGATTTTAATTCATAAAATTTCCGATGAATCATTGAATGTGAATCGATTTAACGCGTGAATATTAATAGAGTCTCTTTGTTTTACAATTATTGTTGTATTTGTTATCAACGCCTCTTCTGTGGCGGAATGTGTGACTATTCTATCTAAAAACTTGATACGCCAGCATAGCGCTGAAATGTCTATACCGATTTATTGATTTTTCATTTGTGTGGCAGTTGAAAAGAAAGTGCTGCGTTGTATGTGTAATTGTTTCTGCTGGACTTTGCACGGCTGGGGTCGTCACAGCACTTGTTATTTAATGCAAATGCATATTGTCATATAAATGTGTTTAGTCTTACATTTAACTGGTACTTGTTAGAACTTTTATTTGCACAGCGCTGAACTTCTAATTACCAATTTCTTTCAATTTTTAGTTATTCTCTGTTGCAGTGTGGCCGACGTTAGATAAAGCTAAAAAGAACATTGTTGAACTGGCAAGAAAATACCAAAATACTAAGTCGTGCTTAATGATTGTAATATCTTTTGTTTATAATATTATTTAAAAATGTATCTATTTCGTGTAACAACTGTTCTGCTACGTTAAGTGATAAACCAATCTCGCTTTTCATTTAGAGAGAACAAATATTTGTAGTCCCGTACAAGAATTTATTTTTATTTATTTGAATCATACTGCAAGTAAGGTCGTAATCTAGAACTAGTTCCAATAATCTATCGATAGCTTAACATTTAGCGGGCAAATTTAAATAGTTTTGTTTTAAGGATCTAAAACATTAAGTGTACTTAAACATTTTAGAGACTCAAACTGATTATTTAAATTAAGACTTGAAAATGAATGAAATTAGCAACAAAAATTCACTTGACTTTAGCTAATTTAAAACTTAGCTTCAATGAAAGAAATAAAACAAAAACATAATTATGAGATCCAATTAGCATATGTTTTAATTAGCATATATTATGTAATTATTTAATAAATGGCAAATGTTGCTGCTTTTAAAGTGTTTAATAACACCAGTACACCTTCCGCCCTTTCACTCCCACAACCTTCCGCATTCCGACCTTCCACTCTTTGATGCTCGCTCTTAAGCACAAAGAGCGAGTCCTTGGATTTACATTGACGAACTACCAACGGCAGCAGCACCAGCCGTAGCAGCAGCAGCGACAGCATCCGATGATGTGGATAAAGCCCGATGGCGACACTTTTCGGTTGGGCCACGATTCAGTGTGAATCTGTAACTCGTGAGCGACGGAGTGATAGCGGTTAAGGCTCGGTAAATGGTTGAGGGAAATACAGAAGCAAAAACAGCAGAACCAGCAGCAGGAGCAACAACAACAAAAACAAATGAATAGGCATAGCGAAGTGGAAAGTGGAGATGGTCAAAGCAGAAAATTGGATTGCCGCTGTTTCAGCTACTATTTAATACTTGCCTCGTGCGGGACTCTGTGTGTGTGTGTGTGTGTGTGTGCCTATGTGTATATGTGTATGATACACGTGAGTGTGTGTAAGTGTGTGTGTGTGGGTCAGTGTGCCATTTTACGATCCACCAAAATGAATCAGACAACAAAGGCAACATTTTTGTAATTGAAAAATTTACTGTTGGTTACATATGCGCGAGTTGCCGTTGTTGTTGTTCTTGTTCCCGTTGTTGTTTCTGCTGTTATGGCTCAGATTCTGGCAGGCGGCGCACCGCACCGCAACCCCCAAAAGTATGCCAAAGAGCACAGCATAACCAAAAAAACAAAAAAAGGACAAAAACGAACAAAAAATCAATCGCTCTCGCTCGCACAAAAGCAGCAGCAGCTAATTGTAGTCTTAAAAAAAATGTTATAAACAACATTGAAAAGCTATAGCTGTAAAATGAATGTAAAAGAAAAAGGGAAGTCAACAATTGGATAACAAATTGAAAAGAAAAGCCGGACCAAAGGCAAAGAGAAAATATTTTTAGGCTTGCGCTGCTTTGTTTTGGGGCCGCTCCCAAAAAAAAGAAAGAAAGAAAGAAAGAAGAAATTGCGAGTTTATCAACAACAAGCAGCGAGAACATAATAATTGGCTAAATAATGTCAGAGGAAAATACAAATTCAGCCAATAATCAGCTTAAAATAGACCAAAAATAGTTAAAATTTAAATTTATGCATATTTGAATTTTATAGTATTGAAACTAGTTCCACAATTCTACCAATAATTGGGTAAAAATAACCAAAACAATTTTTGTATATATACAATTTATGTATATTTAAAAAATAGCTACAAATTCTTGATTTGAAACTAGTTCCACAATTTAGTTCAAGTTGCTTTTTTTTAGCGCTGTGCTCGACCTACTTAAGGTGAAGGTCTTCTTTGTTTTTGTTTTTGTTTTTTTTTTTTTTGGTATTGGTCTTAATTAGCTGTGCAAATCGTTAAGTATTTCCACAAGCTACTAAATTGAATAAATGCACTCAGCTCTAGCACTGAGGTTGTTTATAAATCAAAATGTAGTCGCTTTCTTAACAAGCGCTGATTGCCAACTGTACAAATAGGCGTACAACGGTTATTTAAATCATCTGATCTGTTAGATCTAGTTAAGGTGAGCCGAGCCCAAAGCAAATCTAAATCAGTCCATTTAGCTGCCTCTTGATTCAATTAAGAAATATATGCACACACGCAGGCTGAGACTTGATTGTAAAATTGGACCCCCAATTGAAGCAGTTGCGCTCCTCTAGGTGCCCCGCCAAGTGCCCAACTGCCCAAGTGATAATATCTGCGCCTTAACGGAGACGCAATTGGTGCTTATCTAATACAGTTTTAGTTGCAAGCTCTCGCGGCTGGCGTAAAGATGACAATTTACAGCTAGCGAGCACACGAATACGAATACATACATACATACATACATATTCTACAGTTGACAACTGTAATACATACATACATACATTCATAGCTATATGTATGTATGTGAACAATCGCTAATGTGTGCTAAATTTCGTGCAGTGCAGTGCTAATCCTTTTTATAACGGCTTTATCCTTACATAAGGATTTGCGCAAATAATCACATCAAGCTAAAGGCAAAACAAAGTGCATTCACAACAATAGCATTAACATTACAAAAATAAAGTGTTCAGCAACAACAACAACATTACACTCATCGTAAAAGGATATTGCCCAAAGAGCAGACTCCAACCAAATGCAGCAGCGCCTTCCATAGGTGAGTATGAAAAGTAAACAACGTTAAAAATAATTTTAAATATTACTAACAAAACTCAAGAAATTAAATTAGGCTAATGCCGAACAGCAGCGAAAGTGACAAAAAAAATATATAAGAAAATGCGAATACAAACATCAAAAAGGGCGTGTTGTGTCTTCAGCTGCTGCTCTCAGCAGCACTATATGCATGTGCGTGTGTGCGTCTCTGTGTGTGTGTATGCGTACGTGTCTGTATGCGTGAGTGCGCTTTGTTGTTGTTTTTGGGCTGCTACATCATCAAGTTGGTGCCTTCGCTTTTACCGTTAGCTTTGGCTTCGGTTGCGCCTCTTTACTTTGTACGTAATAAAATTGATGATAAAATAAAAATGGATAATGGGCGATTTTCGGCTGTGGCTGTGGCTGTCGCTGTGAACTGAGAGAAAGAGAGAATGGAGCAAGCTAACTGTGCTGTGTTTACCGCTGCACCCGCGTTACGCTCAACTCGTTATACACCAACTAAGCAACGCTTTGCCGTGGCTCAAGTCTTCTCTTCATCCATTCGGCGTCCGTTCTGGCTGGCGTTCTCTTTCTTTGCCGTATTGTGCTCTTTGTTGATAGCGTGGCCAACGAGGCTGCGAACGCACGTAGGGGCGGCGGCAGAGGGCGGAAGTCGTGCTGATAAGAATGCTTTAGTTGTTAATAGCAACGTGGCGGGTGAGATTTTACCTTGCCTAAAATCGTGATAATAAGCAATACAAATTAAGAAAATAGAGCGCATTTTAAGCCGAATAATAGATACCCTAAAATATGTATATTTATGTTAAATTTCATGAATATATAAATAACAAATAACATTTTTCTTCATGCAAAAAAAAATAATAATAATAAAAAAATATGCATATTATATATATATTTAGTAACTGTTGTTTGATATTTTAAAATTAGGACCGCTGTTCAGCTAGCTCATTTTTCTGAACTAGTATTATATTATATATTGTTCTATAAACACTGCAACACCTAGCGAAATCCATTCTTCTGGGCTCAACCATTAGTATACAGCCGTAGCTATAACTAGAATGCTATTGTCAAGGTCTAAAGCCATTAGCATAGAGCACGTCTTTGCATGTAACTGGTAGCAGAGGCTTTCGTGTGGTTGGTCTCACTTAGCTGGGCTAATTACCGAATATCGTGTCGATTTCAAGGGGCCACCATAATTGGCCAAATGCATCCTGGAGGCGCTTTCTTAAGTGCTGCTAGTGGCAACGACTGCAAAATGGAAGGTGAGCCGCCTCACGCCCATTAATGGCTGTGATAAGGTTGAATATTTAATAGGTTTTCTGGCTTGCCAGCAACTCAGTCAGTCATTCAGTCAGTCAGTCAGTTAGACAGTTAGACAATCAGCTTTCTCTGCCTGTCCCTGTCTCTGTCTGTTTGTTTGTTTTCAGCTCTGTCAACGCTTTAGAAAAGTTTTTGTTTCTTGACTGGATTCCGATTGTTGTTGCTGCCTGCTTTGTGGCAATAAAGGCAGTGCCAATGACAATGCCACAGCGCCAGCTCAGTTTAGAAATAAATTAAAATTTCATTCAAGTGCTTTTCTCACAAAACTTTCTTAATTACGAATGTATTGCTGCTGCTGCTGCCTTAAATATTGCTGGCGCCCTTAACTGGGCTATAATATCTTGTATTTAGGCAAATGCAAGAACGCATCATGAAAATTGCAATTGTGACTCTGGCAACAATTGCCTGCAAATGACGGACACATTGTTACATGGGATAGTCGTGTGCAGATTTGGCTGCCACAACATCAGCAGAACAATGATAAGCGTTCGCAATTTTAACTATGTGGACTGTTGCCCCATTGCCCAAAGGCACAAAAAAACACGCACGCCCACACAGTGGGCTATGCAAAAATAATACACAAATGGCGCACAATACAAGGAGAAACAACGACGACGGGGAGAACCACAGGGCGCCGAACGAGAGCAACAAGCGCAGCGCACTCACACAATTACACTGAAAACAATAGGTGCATTTGAGTTCGGATTGTGACTGACTAGCAGATACCCAGCAAACATTCTTCAAGACTGCATCGAAACTTATTGAGCAGCATGTAAAGTGTTAATGTTAATTGTCTGTTAATGAACTCTGTTAATGTAAGTCTTTGGGTCAAGAAATGTTCGTTTTAGTTTTTAAGTTTCATGAAATCATTGAACTGTTTTGTTCTCTGATAGGTTCACTCAGCTGTGTGGAACTAATACGATAGCTGAAGCTTGTGCAGATAGAGGAACAGATATTGAGCGAATTATATTAATTAATTATTAATTATTATTAAATTATTAAAAAAGTAAATTTGATGTCTTTGATATTTGAATAAAAGTGTGTGGTAGGAAGATCCATCGATAGGGAACTATAGAACCACAGATGGTTAAAGAAGAATAGCGAAAGTTTCATTATGGCTTGTCAAGATATATAGTACCATATATAGTACTACAGCTGACCATGGTACCATCGATTGTGAACGATTATACATCGATAGTGAATGGTAGTACTGTCGACTGTTGGGGATAGTACCCTGGATAGTTAGCATATATAAGCAAGAAGTGGAAACGAAGTGAAGAAGATGAACGTAACAAGAATTTTGTGTACTTGGACATATAAATAAAGAAAGATCAGTTTACATTCTTTTTAACATATGCTGCTATTGCCCAAGCAGCTCTGTGGATTCAATACACCCCATTCAACTTACACTCCAGGGTATATAAAGCCACAGCAACACATACGTAACAGAAACCTGGTCGCTTTTGGAGCGTACTTGGTGTGCACTTAGATGAAAATGACAGCAGAAACAACGGCAGCAACAGCAACAACTACAGCAGACGACCATGTCGAGTAATGACAGCAGTCGCATTTAACAATGGGGCCACTGGCTAAGCAGCGGCCACGCCCACTCAGGCTACCAGAGGCGCTACTGTCATTCATTCATCCATTCATGCGCTCCACTTGTGCAGCACTGGACGCAACCAGCTGCCGCGTGTGTGTGTGTGTGTGTGTGTGTGTTCGGTGGGTGTGCTGCTGGGGGGCTGCAGCTGTGCCATTGTGTGCTGTTGTTGTTGTTGTTGGGGCAACACACTTAAGTGGTCGCTTAGAGTGTGCCACGTTTTGTGTGTAGTAGTTGCTTGTTTATGAATAAAAAATAGTTATTTGCAAAACGTTTAGCAACAGCAGGAGAGCCAGAACGTGAACGCAGCAGGATGCAGGACGCCAAAGGCGATATGACAGTTTCGCATATGTGCATATGTAAGCGACACATACACAATGTATAGATGATATGAATATGTGTATATATTTATAAGGCGAGCTGTTTAGGGCTAAGATACTTTGGTACTTTTTTAATTAAATGTCAGAAAATGACGCTGTTCACAGCAAACGAGCATCTTTATTGTGCTCCATGTGTGTGTGTGCGTGTGTGTGTGGCAATTCAATTGTGGTCTCCGGCCACTGAAGCGCACCCGAGAGTGCCATAAGCTGGCCTACAGCGATGAGCCAAGATAATTGTTACGTCATTAAGCGGTGTCTGCAAAAAACATTAAAAACAGGAAGAAGTGAAATCAAAGCAACTTCAAAGAAATTCGGTTTGTTTATAATCATAGCAATGACTAAAGAGCAGAGCAATTTTATGGGTTTCACAATTAAATACAAATGCGGCAAAGCGTAAACAAGCCAAGCGAAAAGGTAAAAACACAAAAAATAAGCAACAACAAATGTTTGGGATGCGAGCAGAAATGTAAAAAGGGCGCTGCTGGCTGCCTGGAAGAGCAACGGTAACAGCAACAGCAGCCGCAGCAGCAGCAGCAGCAGCAGCAGCAGCCGCGCCATAGTCATGCTGGACTCGTTCAGCTCTTTTTGTCGGCACTCTTATGCTCTTATTATATATGTGCCGAGCAGCGCAAGCGCGCTCTCTCTCTCGCTCTTCCTTTTCTTTTTGCCTGCTCTGTGGCTGCTCTTACGCTTCGTTTGCTTGAGCTCGTTGTGTGAGCGTGTGTGTTTGTGTGAGAGTGTGGGTGTGTGTGTGCAGTTCCTCATTGGCGCAGCCAATGCTGGTTTTTCTTCGCTTTTTTTATATTTTTGGCAATGTCAATGTAACTTTTATCCAACTGACGCTTCAGTGGTTTCTTTTACTGCATCAGCAGAGCCTCCGCCTGCGTCGCAGTCGTTTGTGGCGCTGATTTAAATGGTGCTGATAAGGCGGCATTATGATTCGAACACTTCCAGCTACAGCCGTCACATAACACGTTCAGCCTACTCGCTGCTGAGTGAGTGGGTGTGTGTGTGGGTGTGTAGTTCTGGCGTGCCTTCAGGCGCATAAGTTTACAATTGACTTTTAACGATATGGTACACACATGTGTATCCGCGCGCGTGTGTGTGTGCGAATTTATGTTTTATCATTTATTGTTAGTGGAACTTGCAGACGTCAGCCCAGCGCCAGCCACGCCCCGTGTCGCCTATGCTGCGTGCGGCCATTTTGTTGCCATGTTGCCATTGATTGCTGTCACTGTTGTTTTTGTTGTTGCCGCTGCTCTGATAATATGCTGTGCCTTTGTTTTCGCAGCAATAAAAATAGGTTGTAATTTAGTCGCACGTGTGTGTGTCTGTGTGTGTGTGTGTGAGTAGAGATTGATACGCGCTGCGCTTTGTTTTGTTGCTGTCTTGCCTTTTTCTCTCTCTCTGTCTACGTCTATTCCCAATTAATTTCATTCATTTCCTCCAGTTGCTCAGCCGCTGGCTCTGTTTGTGTTGCATACTTTGCGGCTGGCCGCAATTTGCATAGTCTTTTGGCAATTATGGAGGCTGTGCTACGTGAGCAGCATAATTGACCAGCTGGCCTAGGCTAACTAGTTAGCCTACAGCCAAACAGACGTAACTGTATTTTGACTTCTCTATTTGTTAATATATATATTTATATATATGCATTCAAATATTTATTTTGCTGTCAGTTACAAATGTATGCGAGTATTGCAACGTGTTGGCAAACACATAAAATTTGCAAAAATTACATTACCCCGAGCAAAGGATTGCGAAAAGCAGCAGCGGCATCAGCAGCAGCAGCAGCTTCATCATCAAGGATCGCTGGCAGACATTGCCTTTTGTGCGGCGCCAATTTGCATTTGCATCCAGCTCGAGTTGGCTGCCAGCAGTTGGCCCTCTTCGTTTATCTCAACTCACATTGCTCAACCTGTCTCTCTCCCTCTTTTTCCATTTCGTTGCAGGCACCAATTTCAACATTGGAACAAAGGACTTTTTTCTGGCTGCATTCTTTCCTTTTTGGTAGCACTGAAGCAATTAACTGAAAATGTAGCGCTGGCAAGGACATGGCCAAAGTGAAACAGCAAATGCCATGCGATGCTACGAGCATAAATGTAAGTATGAGCACTGCATGTGGGGCGGTGGGGCTGTCTGTGTGGGCGTGGGTGTGCCTGTGCGTGCATCTTGGCTAATTGCCTGGGTTATGCGCAGCGGCTAGAATCAATAGAGAAAGCTGTGAAAGCAGACAAGGCGCCACAGCGGAAACTGTCGGAAAGTACAATTCAGTTTCATTTGCTTTCCATTTGCTGCAGCTATGCATTAAGTCTGCAGCAGCAGCAGCAGCAGCAGCAGCAGCAGCACTGCGCTTCAGCTTTTCTGCTTGCCCTCAATATCAGTCCTTTATAAAATATATATGTATGTGTGTGCATCTGTGTGTGTGTGTGTGTCTTTCTTTGTATGCTCACTGGCATTGGATTTTGCTATCACTGCTCTGCCTAGTCCTCCAGGCATTTGTCATTCTCATGGCTTACACTTACAATATACGCTAGACAGCCTTTGTTTGCCGCACTAATCAACTGATCTGAATGCAGGACACGCCCCTCAGAAGACTACAAAAGATGTCTGGGCGTGGGGAATGCAAACTACATGACTCTGGGGCACGTTCTTATTGAATAACCGCACAGATTGCAACACCCTGAATCGGAATGACAATAAAACGTTTTGCTTTTGCGAAATGTCTCTCCATCGCTCTCTCTCTCTCCTTCACTCTCTATCTCTTTCTAAGAAAATATGAAATATCGTTGCATTGTGAATAGTTTTTCGAAGTATTTAACTAGCATAGTGTTCTAAAAGATATATATATATATATATATATATATATATATATATATATATATATATATATATATATATATATAATTGAAATAAGTATAAACTAGAATTTAAGAGTTATTTTTATATTATGTCCATCATTCCGTCCGTTTGCCCTTATGAACGCTTATTGATTAGTTCCTGTTGAGCCCTGAGAGTTGATATTTGGCATATATACCCCTGGGAACCCTTTTCTTTTAAAGTGCTAAGATTTTCTATATAGCTTAGAGTTGGAATTTGTATTACATATTTGCTTAGACAGCCCAAGCTAAAAAGATATAGATATACATATCTATCTATCTATCTTGGGGTATCTTCTCTAGAGTTAGAAGCTTCCCAATTTTGTAATTGAGTTTCTGTTGACCTGCTGACCTGTTGACATACCCTGTACTTGCCACAGTTCTCAAGCTTAGCCATAAAAGCTTATAGCTACGCTACTCTTAAAACCTACAGCTACGCTACTCTTAACTCCTTCTAAAGACTACCCAAACATTATATGACCGGGCTTACTGGGGGCGTGGCAGCACGTAAAGAAACTTAGTTTTAAGAATAATTATAGTCAAATATTTTTAGAGCTTGTAAAGCATTATATATATTTATTTAAATATTAATACATAGTATTATTAAGTTAATAATTTATATATATTTATTTGAATATTATTACATAATATTATTAAGTTAATAATTTAATTTAAGTTAATAATGACATCATAAGCCCATTCATATATGATGATCAGTTAAGTTTGGTTCCAAGCAGCAGCTAAGCTGCAGCTTAATATTAAAGTTACTTTCAAATTGAAAGCTCCGCAAGGCAGCAGCTTGGGTTTCAGGCCAAGCAGGAGGAAGCATTTGCTGTGTTCTTTAACACTTTTATTGTAAAATTGAAATTTGATTTGCTTTTTAATATCACGTCAGCAGGAGCTGGGATATCGTTGACTGTGTGCGGAGTGCTGTCCCTATCAGATTTACAACTTTTACGTAATATCCTTTGACTGCGTGGCTAATGCTGGGACCAGGCGACAACAACAATGTCGGGAATAGTAAAGCACAGGTACAAAATTGTTGGCAACGTCAGGCACTGCAGGACACAACAGCAGCAGCAGCAGCAGCAGCTGAAGGATAACAGCTTCGCTGGCACAAAGGGCAAACACAAGTGCACCACATTCTTCTGGGCGGTGTCGCTTTTGGTGGCTTCTCAACGAGCTGAGCAGCTCCTTTCGAGTTTGCGGCGGCGCTGGCTGCATTTGAAATGCCAGCCAATGAGGCATTTAATCTGAACGAGCTAAGCAGCGTCCTGGGGCGCTGTGGCGATGGGCTGGGCCTGCCATTGTGAATGTGGGCGGGCCAGTGGACGCAACCCGCCCAGCAGCGGTTGACACAAAGGCGGCTGCAAGGCTGACGCGTTGGCTTCTCTTCACGGCTGATAATGCAGTTGAGTGGAGGTGTGTGAGTGGGTGTGTGTGTGGGTTGCAAGTGACCTTCTTTGCATGTGACACCCCCACACATGGCCCACACGTGCCTTGGATACCTGAGCCTGTTCGGCGTGCATTCGTTAGCCAAGACTTCGGCCCGCTATTGCCAGCTCTCTTGTATCCCGCATAGCACATGCATCATGTAGCACGGCACGTAAATTCGTAATAAATTTGGAATTATGTGCACATTTGGTGGCTGTGCTCCTGCTGCTGTCGAGGCCGAAGGCCAAACAATTTGCAACTTGCACTTTGATAATTTATGTGCCATACGCCCAGTCGTAACCATACATCAAATGTGTGTGGCCGGGTGTGGGTGGGTGGGTATGGATTGCCACAGTCGGTCTTTCAGTTTTTCAATTTGAGCCAGCGGCAGAGCAGACAAACAGCATGCCATGAAAATGGATTATGCTGCCTGTCAAGGATATCAGCAGGCTGTTTATATCCCGACAGCCTGTGTCAGCACACGGCCGACTGCAGCATCAAGTTTTCATGCTTCACACTCACAATAATCCCCGCCGCCATCCACAAGTGCTCTCCACCAGCGGCTAATTGCTCTCATTAAAGCAGCATTCATCGATTCGAGTTGCCGTCAGCTCTATTGGTCAACTCCAATTGCAATTGCAGCTGCAACTGCTGTCACATACATGTGCAATTGACAGACGAAATTGATTTTGATACTCACTCTGGAAAGCAATTCGATTTGCGTTTGCAGCGCTCACAAATTTCATTTCAGCTTTTCAACAGAAAAACAGATTTCTGCTCTATTTATAGCTACATGGGACGTGAAGAGCTCAAATATATATAGCTAAATATACTTGAACTCTTCGGGAATATATATAATATATTTTGCAACTACAGTATTAAGTTCTAAGACTTAAAATTAATTAAAATTTATAGAGCCCAAGATCGGTGCTCATTGAGATTAGTCAAACCTTAATTTGCGAGCAGAAACCCAACCAACGCTGGCCAAACTTCATCTAAGTTAAATGGAGCTGATAAAATAGCTAAAGTAAAAAGAAAATTATAATTTGTAGATATGCATAAGTTGTATAAAGAATTTCCTAACATTTTCTTATAAATAATTAATAATAAATAAATATAGAAATACGATTTCTATCAAATATTCATACCAGTATCTATTATATTGTCAATATTAAGCAAGCATTGACCTCAATTTTGACCAACTGGCACGAGGAAATCATCGACAAACATTAAATTTTCCATTTGTAATAAAATAAATAAATATTTATATATTATATAGTGTGTCTCTCCAGCATAGTTCACTCTCCTCTGTATATATTTATATATATATTTGCATTTATCTGTGGCTGTGTAGTCGATTGCCCTGTTTCTCGCAAATCGCCTAAAGTATTGAAATTTGTTTTGTTTCCTGCATGGCCAAACAGTTGATTATTAATTATGAGCGCTATGCGAACACATATTGTCAATATTAACGCGCGCTGGGAAATATGGCTTGAAGCGTTTGCATTTTTAATTGTTTTGCGCATATGCGGGAAAGGGTATTTCCGCAGGGTACTTGGGTTTGGCTGTAGGGCAGCATTCATAGAGTATTTACTTTATTTACTTTATTTCTTTATATTTATATTTTTATTATTACAAAAATATGCAGCATAAATTAAGCAATCGAGTTGAATATTAAACGAATCATATAATTAAAAAAAAAAAAGTTTATTATATGTTGCAAGAATTTTATGATATAAAGTATATAAACTATACTATACTATACTAACTATAACTATATATACCTAGGTATAGGTATGTATAAAAGATTTTATTAACAAATATTATTACAAAAAATATTAAAATTAAGAAATTAAAAACAAAAAAACATTGCAAATTATTTATATAATTTTTAAAAATTTATAATTATATATTTTTGTATAAAAATAATATTTGATCTAGTTTTTAATTTCATTTATTAAAATGATTTAATTAGTTTTAATTTTTCTCAGTTAAATTCCCAGTTTCGATAAACTCTGGGTTTCCCTTGTTTAGTAGAGTATTGCAAAGTCGAGCTTACTCAATTCCAGTTGAATATATGAAATAATAAGTTAAATTTAAATAGGAATGTGAGATTGTATGCGCTCTTCTAACTCCATTAAATTTGGATTGCCATAAATAAATATCTGATTTTCTGCTACGCAGCTGCGTTTAGGATTTTGACCCCGAGCTTTGGCACTGCAGAAAAAATGTTGGCAAATCTATATCTAGTTGTATATATGCAGCCAACCGTAGACCGCCCACCGCCCACACCAGCACTTACCTGCTTGACCGTACTTCAGGGGGGAAATTGATTAAATTCGATGATGGAATTGCATTAAAATTGCTGACTTGGCCGTGATTCCATTAGCGTGGTTTAATGGCAACCAATTTGAATGCTGGTCAATAGAAATCGCTTGGCGGCAATTCATTCGCAGTTGTATCATAATTATAGCTGGCTACAAATGGTGCATGCGGCATGCGGGCTTTATTGATTCGACGGGCGGGTCTGGGCGGGTCGGGGCTGGGCAACATTTTGGCAGCCAGTGAATGTGGATTTGTGGGCTGGATGTGGTCGCTGTATGTGCATTGAGAAATAATAGAAACAAAATGAAAACAAGCCAAAACAGCAGAAATTTGAAACAATTTCGTTTGTGGCACACGGACGGCAAAAACCTATCGTGGTGGCACGGTAAACAGAATGCGGGCTAGGAATGGCATTCTAATCGGATTTTGTTGCAGCTGTGGCCTGAGCTGCCATGGCTGCCAGAGCGCAACGAAAGCTTTGCCAGCCAAATTGATATCGAGAGCAATTTGGCACCGTTGCGGCTGGGGCGGAGCTGGGCTTACGGTTTTAGGTATTTCAATTCGAACTGTCTGTCAAACGGTGCGTATGCGCAATTGCATAATCTCTGCAGCTAAAGTGCGATCGCAGGGCACTTGGTCAGGGAGTCAGTCGGCTTGACGTTGATGAATACAGCCAAGGCGATAAATTCAATTATAAGATGCCAAGAGCATGGCCCATAACTCAGGGCCGAGCCGACAATGAACACGGCGTGGGCTGGGCGAAACTCTTTACTTGCCACATCATGTCGACTCGACTATGGGCTTTAAAGTGTTGCTTGGGAATTGCTGGCGGAGCAGCGGCAGACACGCTCAATGAGATGGCATAGCGGGCCAGGCAAAAGGCAAACAACATGAAATAAATGTAATAAATTTTAAACATAGAGATGATAAATTGCTCTGGGATTTCAGCTGAAAGTGCTGCCAATGCCGAGCAGCTGTCTGCAGGCGCACCCACCAGCTAGCAGCTAGCAGCGTTCGCATCCTGCTCAACATTTTTACAATTTGTTTGCGGCTTCGCTTGTCCCTCGTTTGCCTCAAACTCTGCCGTCCGGGCCTGAGCCACATGTGTCTGTGTGTGTGTGTTTTTTTTTTTTTTTTATCTATTTGGCCGCATGCCTCGCTGTCGTTATTTAAGTCTCTTTCGCTTTGAAATTGATTTGACGCTTGGCTTTTATTTACTGTGCTGTACGCATGCCTTTGACACGACTCCGCCTGGCAATTTAACTTCAGCTGCACCAAAGTTTCTACCCTGTTTGAGTTGGAGTTACCTGCTGCATAACAACTTTAAGTTTCTTACGCAGCTGCCAAACGTGACTAATTGAGTTGTATTTACTATTCGTCTTCTTGCAGGAACTTCAAGTATTCCGTGATTAGGACGTGGTGTACCCAAGTGCTCTAAATGCAGACGATATGGTGAGTATAGTGTAGATATATATATATATGAGGGTGTTTCCGCTGCATCCCATCAGCTTGCGACTCAGCTGCACTCAGCTTGCCCGCAAGTGCAAAAAGCGTTGCCTACTTTTAGGGGCAATCCTCAGCTGGCACAAAACTGAGTGAATTAGCTGCATAAAACTGATGCTTGTTGAAATGCAGCAATATTCAGGTTGCTCTTGTTGCCCCAGGACTAGACCCGCTCACATCCGCACAACCAATACACAATGCACAAGGCTCTCATGCAATACGCATACGCCGCATATGCCCCAAACGATTAGCCAGAGCATTGCATATTTATGCAATGGAATTCTCGAAAATGTGTAGGGCATAACGTGGCAGGTGCATATATAGACACAATTATAGTTGTTGAAACATAGACAAGCATCAGTGCGGAAGCTGACAAAAAGCTGCACAAAGTTTTCTAATTAAAAACTACAAATTATTTTTTAGCAACATAAGTAGCTTTCACACACACGCACACGCACACCCACAAGGCCAGACAGCACGCAGTCATAGTCAGTGCAATTTGAGCTCCGTGTGGCAACAAAAGCCAAATTTAAATTGCCATTTGTCATAAAGGCAACAGCTGCAATACGCATCCATGGCAGTGTTACGTCTCGCTAATTTCCACACACTGCAGAGATGCGGATGATGATGATGATGTTGTGCCAGCACATGCATATTGCATGTGGCTGCAACACGACAGAGTCGTCATGCATGCCACGCCCACTTGCTGTTGCCGCATCGTAATGCATTTTATTTCGACAGCTGGAGGACAGCAAAAAACTGGAAATGAAATATTTTTTGAAAGGCAAGGCAAAAGGAACAGATTGCGCACTCATACGCACCGTTGTCCTGGCAGCAGCTAATTTCGCTTATTTGTGCAGTACTTAACACTCGATATGGACAGCTGCAGCGAACAGCTTAAGCCACTTAAGCAGACAGTCAGACAGGCGGACAGTTAGTCAGTCGGTTAGTCTCTTAGTTAGTAAGTCAGTTAGCTGCTTCAGCTGCCTGTCACTGTCTACTTGGCTGGCTCACGCCTAATTTATGGAGCGGGTGTCGGCGCGGGCCTGGCGTTTGCTCCAGTTATTGTTGTTGACGTTGTTCATGTGGCTGTTGCTGGCTGCATTTACTTTGCAGCATTCTGCGTGCTCAGCTTGAGAGTATTTCAGTTCAGTCATGCCATGCGTAAGCTATAATACCAGATTTCTATATATATATATATAGATATATCTCTGATATATTTTTGTTTATTTATCGAATATTTCGTTTTATTTTCTATATATATAGACACACTTAGTAACGCTAAAAAACAGCCAGAGCCGCAGCTAAAAGCCGTTTAGCCCGCCAGTTTGCGCAGATTAAATTTAACTTTCTCCCCTCGTAGGTCGTTAAGCCAATGACCCAAGCACCTCTATTATACTGCACTGGCCATTGCCACAGAGCTGTGAGCACTTAACGCGCTTTGCTCTGCTTTTACATTATTAGCCAACATTAGCTGCTTAGCCTTGGCTTAAGCTCAGCATATCACTCCTACTTATACTCACCTATATCAAAGTTAGTGTATCTCTCGTTCGGTATGCCTTTTTACATCCTACTCTTTTGTAACGCTCTTTTACGTCTCTGTTTTCTTTTTTTTTTTTCGCTTGCTTTGAAGTGGTTTCTGCGCTTTGGTTCCCTCTAATTGGCTGCGGCTGGCTTTTAATTTTTCTTGCTTCTTTTTCAACAATTTTGCTCCGGATGGAAAATGCATTTGGGGCAGCTGCTTCAGCTTTAAGTGAGCGCATTAAAACACAGAACTCTGGCTGACAAATTGCCCGACTGGACGGGGACATAATTACACTCCGAATATGGGTGTGGGTGTGTCTGTGTGTGTGTGTCCGAATGCATAGCAAAACTAATTGCAAAATGGAAATGCAAATGGCATGCCAGCAGCTAGCAGACAGCACAGCTGCAACAGCAGCAGCAGCAACACATCAAATAGAAACATTGCGGCAGCAGCAGCACAAACAAGGAACAAATATGTGTGTGTGTGTGTGTGTGTGTGTGTGTGTGTGCTGGGTGTCTCAGCCGCCCACTAATGCAAATGCATGCCAGCAACATTCGCAATGACAAAACAAATGTCGCTCTATTTGGTTTTTGCCGTATTATTTTGTCGCGCGTTTGCTCTACACTCGCTGCAATTAAAATCCACAACTAGGTGCTTCTATGTGTGTGAGTGTGTGTGTGTGTGTGTGTGAGAGATGAATGTTCATATATATGGGTTTCTGCTGTAGCTAGTGTTGAACGGAACTAAGCGTAAATCTTGCGCATGGAACTGCTCGCTTGCAGTTGCTTAACTTGCTGTACTTAAATATACTAAATAATAACAGTATATAAAATATTATAGATATATATATAAATATATAGAAGAAGAATTGAAGACATCTTAAGGTATAATTTATTATTAAAGCTATATAGTTTTTATACATATAAAGATATATAAAAATATATAAAAAACTATATATAAAATTATAACAAAAATTTATTTTTATATTATTAAATGTATAAAATAATATAATATATAATATAAATTTATAATATTTATAATTATATTCCTTCTTAATATTCTTCTTAGAGCTTTTTAACCCATGATCTTTGCTCATAATTAGATTTATAGTTTAGTGAGCGCTACATATAATATTATCACACTATATATGGAACTATCCCTATATTTTCACCATACTATATAGCTGGTTACATTGTATCATATAGTTATATTATAGTTATTCGTCTCAGTTGCTCCATGCCATGATTCTGACAATCTCTTGTGATTCTCTCTTTTTCTCATTGCCTCAAATCATGAATGTATTAAAATTTTCTCTCTCTTTGCTTTTCTCCCTTAAACTGCATTTTTTTCGTGATTTTATTTACTAGCTCTATGCCAACTGGATTCTTATTATGCTTTTCAATATCTTTTTTTTAATTTTTTAAATTAATTTTGATTTATAATTAGATTTGCAAATGGTTTTCCACTTTGCTGTTGCCGTATAGCGACTATTGGATGATCACATATATCTGATATATATAAAATTAGAGCTGTCTGTTTATTATTATTAGTTTAATACTTTAATATATAGATACGAAATGAGAGCTATATCTTGCTGAATCTCTTGCGTTTGCTTCCCTGGCGGAGTCTTGTGACCAGTATATGGGGTGGGAAGTGATAGGTCTGATCTGTTTATATCTTCGATCAGGCATACCTTGAATTTAGCTTCTAGTTCCGTATTGCGTATAGCACCGCTAACTACTCTGAGGAAGACTCTGCGAACTCTGCGAACTGCAGTCCAAGTTCTATTCCATTTTTAAGCAATTCATATACAGAATACTTCCCTGCTGAGTTTTCAGAACTAGAGCGAGATTCTTTCACTGCTTGTCGCTCACACTCGCCGCAATGACGAGTTGTATTTGATGAGCGTTTGCAATAAAAAAAATGTTGATATGCTACAAGAAGCAGCCGCAGAGCAAAGGAACTAAACAGACATTGCCCTTTCCTTGACACCAGCTCCTTCCGGACAATCAACATGAGCACACACTCACACACACACACACACACAGCGTCGCATATTTACCTAGCTACGCATATGTCCAGCTGGCATTAGTGCAGCATTGCAGACATTTCCACATAGCGAAACGAAAATTTTGCTGAGCAAATGGGCGGCTGGGCGGCTGGGCAGTGGAGGCCAATTTCGGGGCTGGCCTCAATGGTAAAGGACACTCAATGCGTTAACAGCAAGTGACATGTGCCTGTGTGTCTATGTCTGTTCCTGTGTATGTGTGTGTGTGTGTGTGCTTGCGGTTTGGAATTTTACGTTGATTACGAGCACTTTATGCGTTCGTGTTACGTGTGGGCGTTGTGCCCAGTTCGGCTGGTGTTGCTGCTGTTGCGGCTGCTGTTTTGTGGCAATGTCTGTTTACCATCAGCTGAACATGACAATGACAACTATGCGTTCATTGTTGCAATTTTTACTTTATTATCAGCGTCTGTAATCGCCGCAAGGACAACTCTGCCTACACACACACAGCTGGCCATTTTGTGTTAGATAACCCCCAGACAATAGTGAAAATGGACAAATGAGTTTTATTCAGTGTCTGCTCTGTTATTGACGTCCGTCGGGCTCGGGCTACGGCTAGGGCGCATTTGATATATGTGTTGCTGGCTAAGAATGTGGGCGTGGCGTGCTGGCTAAGCTAATCTAATGCACTTGACGATAATTTATGATTATTCACAGCGAGCGCGTTATAAGTTATGGCTGCCTAACATGTTCTAAAAGCTTTAGGCTTGACAGCACACTTGCGGCAAATTCAAAAGCTGAAAAAGGCATAACAGCTAAAAAGCTTTCGCAAGCTTGCGCGTGTGGATGTGTGTCAAACTTAACTAACAGCTTTTCGTGTCAAGCTTTTGTGTGTGCTGCAAAGCTCTGATGCTGCATCATAACAGAGAGGATTGCCCATTAACATAAACTGGAGCTGTTAAGTTAACAGCTGCAGCAAAAGACTTGAAGCTTTCTAAGCGAGTTTTATTTAGTATTATTATTATTTAGTACTTGAAGTAAATGATGATGATAGCTGTATCAGGATATAATTAATGCATTTTGTATTTAATTTTTCATTTATATTAAACATTTTTGATATCTCATCGATGTTACGAACGTTGAGCTGCACAACTCGACGAAATTAATTAAAACGCTTCAAAGCTATTGAGATGATAAATATTACAGCTGAATCGCAGGTGCTCTGAAGAGTAACAATGCAGGACATATGTATATATATATATATATATATATATATATATATATCATATATATATATATATATATATATATATATATTTATATATATATATATTTATATATATTTGTCTGTGGCTGGAGTATATTGACTTTGGCTTTTGACATGAATATTAAGAGCATTCAAATTTGATTAAGGCCGCACACACTGCAGTTATTTAATGACATATCTCTCATTGCACAAGCGGAGCAGAAATTGCTTTTGCTGTAACTCATATTGTTATTAGGCTCCATGGACTCTCCCTCTATAGTAGTGAGTGGGCTTATGCAGCTCAAATGTTTTTTTTATTTTTTTTTTATACAAATTCATTTTATTTCCGCTTATTGTCTTCAACTCTACAGCGCATTTATCTATGAACCTTAACTTAAGTTATTTGGCAAGTATGCCAGTATGTATATTATATATTATGTGTATATATTTTTTTTTTTTTTTTTTTTTTTTTTTTTATATTCCCTTCCCCATATATCTATATTCCCCGACGGTCCAGGGGATGTAGTCTTTTCAGTCTTCGGTTGTTGTTATTTGTAGCCAGATTGGATGCGAGGTGGTTCGGGTGTGGCTCAAATGTAGACTTTATTAAAATAAATTCTGGAGTATTTAAAGATCATCTGATGAAAGTCTTGACCAATGTAGCCTTCTTAGCTTTGACCTTTTTCTTATGTATAGATTAGATATATATGATTGATATGAGATATGATATATATATTAGATATAGCGAGATAGTTTAGATGCATCGGAATTCAATGTTTCCATTAATTGCTTTAGTTGTAATTAATAAATAAATAATCTGAATCTGTCACATAGTGAGTGCTGCGACTGCAGCCATCCCTAGAATGCAGCAGTAACTTGCTTATAGTTAGCTCTAGTGCATCCCATAGTCAGTTTCAAACAATGTCTAAGAGAAATGTAGAACAATAAGCTGAGACGTCAAATACTGTAGCCCACTTGGGCAGCTCCACTGAATACAATTCGAATTTGTGCATAAAAAAGCTATTAAATCGATTTAATAAGATGAGCTTTAAATCACGCATAAAACGAAGCCGTTGGCAATTGCAAAAAACAGAAAGAAAGGAAAAAAGAGAGAACAGAGTAGAGAGAAAGAATAACGAAGTGAACCCTCATTTGGGATTGGTTAACAAAACGTCAAAGGATTGTCCCGCCGGCAAGCGCCAGTGGAAATTGATTAAAAAGTAGCGCAGATGGCGGCGATAGCCTAAATACACAGTGCATGGCATGTTTTTGCAGGACTCTTAATCCCTGCAGCACGAGGAGAGGAGGGATTCCCTCTAAATAGCACGAGAATCGATTATCTAGAGCCAAACAGATTCAGGCGGCCATCAATGAAATTTGGGTATTGGTCAGTTTATATGTGTATGCGTGCGTGTGTGTGTGTGTGTGTGTGTGTGTGTGTGTGTGTGTGTGTGTGTGTGTGTGTGTGTGTGTGTGTGTGTGTGTGTGTGTGTGTCTATCATTTGTTTGCATTTGACTCGTTTGCTCCGCCTGAAGGGCTTAAAGGACTCCTTTTAGTTGCGACATCTTTTTAACATATTATGTTTTCTGCCATTTCAGGGCACAACATGGCCTCAGCACAGATACGACATTTCTATAACACACCAACAACAACAACAACAAACAAATCTCCTTCTTCCACAACAAGCCAACTCTTACAACAACAACAGCAACAGCAGCAACAACACACGGTCAACAGCAAACGGAAGCAATTTGAAAGTGAAACGTTTGTGTGTCACACAGCAACACAAAGTGAATTGGAAGCAACAACAGCAACAGCAACAGCAGCAGCAGCAGCAGCAACATGGCAGGTTTCTACACCAGCAGCACTCGGGGCAGCCAGAGTCACAGCCACAGCCACAGCAGCAGCAGCAGCAGCAGCAACACCATCATCAGCTGATGTACAAACGAGCGGAAGTAAGAAAGGTGCGTCAAATTGGTTATGGACAATATATGAGATCGCTATCAGCAGCAGCAACGTCAACAACAACAACAACAACAGCTACAACAGGGACAACAGCATGTTGTCTGAGCAACAGCAATATCCTGTTGCATGTTCATATGGTGCTAATGGCAACGATATTGGCTCTAGCGGTGCGGGATGGCAGCGCATTGCTGTTGCAGCTATGGGTGCCGCTGCTGCTGCTGCTGGGCACTGGCAACCAACAACCAGCATATGCAAGCCAGCAATACAATCACGCTTATCTTCCAAAAACAAACACGCTCAAGGTCAAGACTCTACAACCTCAACAACAACAACAACAACACAGACAGCAACAGCAACAACAACAACTAAACAACAACGAAAAGTCTATCAACACTGCACAAACGATGTCGCTGCCATTGCCCAGGGCACTCGGACTGTCAAATTCTTTACGGATATGCAAAAATTTGCACGCACTGTATTTCCGCTTGTCATTGTCTTCAATTTGCTACCTTTATTCTATGCAGGTAAGTCCCGAGGCCAGCTCAGCTAATTAGGCCAACAAAGTTTACGCATTTGCGCCCAGCAACATTACACTAATTAGGGCCAAATTTGCTGTTGGCCGCAACTCTTTGTTCGCGGCAAATGTCCTTTCACTGAAGTCAAGTGTTGCGGCAGCCCGAAATAAATGAAGCATACTTTTAAGCGCCGCCCAAGCACATGCGACAATATTTGCAAATTGAGCCCGCACACACACTAAGACAATCATTATTTATATCGAAAAATGAAATGAAATAACCAAAAAAAGGTCACGAATTTAATGACCAACCAAAGCGGACCTTGCCCCAGGACTTGCGTTCAAGTCCTTTGCGTCAACTTTTTAACATCTTTTTTTGTTTTTGCCCTCTGTGTTGATGCTGCTCATTTTTCAAAATATTAAATCAAATAAGTTAAAGTGTGCGGCAGTATCCGCTTAGACGATACCCTGTCAGCAGAGCAGCTGCTGTCAACTGAGCTCTAGAGCCAGCTCACTAAGTGTGAATTTGTATGTATTGTGTATTATACAATTATATATATAATATTTATAATATATATAGAATTATAATTTATATTATATTATATATATTATATTATATATAAATATATTTTTTTTTTGCATATCTCAATATTTATATGGTTTTCAGCTCTTTATGTGACATACTATGGTGCGCTATATAGTGAATGATATATATATATATATATATATATATATATATATATATATATATATATATATTTAAATGAATATAATTCTACGGCATTTCTAGTTTTTAATTATTGATTCGAATTGGATCTAGTCTTCATGCCTATCCTTAATATATCCTCTATATATGACATTGGCTCCTACACACTCCCGCCCGTTCCATACCTTTGCTCCGCACCAATCTGCGCGTTGCTTCACTCCTATACGCATAATTAAAAACAACTTTATTATAAAGTTTGGCTCGCACAGACAATAGGCAGCGACCTTTTCTTTTTTGGCAATTTGCCTTTGTAGCTGTTGTTGGTTTAGGGCAAAGTTATTAATTAAACGCGCACATAATTATTTAAGACAATGTAGCAGGGCAAACAGCTGCTTAAGGAAATTCAATTTGCGATCCTCCGGCTGGCGCTCGGCAATTGCCTAATGTACCAAAACGTAAAGAAAAAGAGGAACACATCAATACAAGGGCAGACAAAGGGAAATCAATGACAATTCCTTAACTGTCCCTCATTATTATCGCTAGCCGCAGCCGAGCAGCGATTTGGGTAAACTGAAGCCTCTGCCTGGCTCGTTACCGTCTTATCAGTTGAGCCTGCTACGGGCGCTCTCCTAAAGCTCGCGCCTGCGCGCTGCGCCTGGCCTCCTTATCACGTCCGGCGTTTATCAGCGTCCATGGAAATTGTTTATTGGGTAATGCAGCCTTTGTTTGGCGCGCAGAAACTGCTGACTCTATGCGTATTGGCAGCATAAAGGACTTGCGCTAATTTGCCAGATAATGAAAGCTAAACTTAATATTTAGCATCCTTGCACGCCGCGGCCGTGGCGTGTCGAGTGGCAACTTGTCGACTTACAAACGAAATAGCTGTGGCAATTGTAACGAAAATCCAAAACAAACAACTTACAGCTTCTGCCTAAGCAAGTGTAAGTCAAACAGAAGCTGAGAGCAGGAGCAGGAGCAGGAGCAGGGGGAGAAGTCCCTATGCTGTGCGAAAAAAAGTAATAAAAGAATCATAAATTCAATTTGATTCAAGATTTATTGAATGTGAGTTGCGTTCATGCGATTGTCGAACGCCAGCAGTCAAAGTTATGGCAAAAGCTTTCGCTTACTCAGTCCTGGCTAACACACACACACACACACACACACACACACACACATGCATATAAATCATCGGCTCTCTCTCGCGCGCTCGGCTCTCGGCTCGCTTTATATGGCGTTGGCAGTAGACGAATCAACTCAGTCGATGTCAGTCGGCCAGGCACGCCAGTCGCTTCAGCCAACGCTTCAGGAACAGCAGCAACAGCAACAGCAACAGCAACAGCAGCAGCAGCAGCAGCTTCAGCAGCAGCAGTCAAAGTCAACTCGTGTCGTGTGGCAAGCTTCAGCAGCAGCTTAACCGTTACTTTTGGTTCGTGCTACGGAAGAGTCGCTTCAAATCAGAGAAGATTCTTTAAAAGTCGCGCGTCGCTATTTTTCGCTTCTGTGTCTTTTTTTTTTTTGTTGCAAATTTCACGCTAATTTTCTTACGCATTTTTCGCGTCTTGCTTTTTGACGCGCGCTAACTACCAAAGGATTGAGAAGCAGAGCTTAAACCACACAATAAGACGGAACATCGAGCACAAAGCGTAAATATAACTAAATGTAATTGGGAAATTGTTTAAAAAAAAAGGTCTGTTCTGTGCACAGTTGAGCGGTGGGGAGTTTGGTTGAGATCGCGCAATGAGCTGAGACAACTCAATGGGGGATGAGTCAGCTTAGCCAAATAAATAGATTTAAGTTGGAAACAATTTGTGATTCGTACACTGAAACAGCGCACTTAAAACTGAGCTACTCTCATCGACTTTAAGGAATTCTTCTATAAGTTGACTCAGTCGAACAGACAAACAGATTCCCATTGTTGTCAACGATTTCCATTTATTCACAATGGAAGCGCAGACATGCGAGCGAGCGATTGCGGCTCAAAGGCAATGGAAGTAGTTGGATTGGCCGAGGACAATTGTTGAGGGACTTATGGAGTGGACAGAGCTAACGCAATGTGAAATGCTAAAATGTTTTACAGTTGGCTGGCTGGTTCAGCTCCAGTGTCCAGCCAGACAGTAATTGACTCTTATCTAATGGCGCCGGCTGACAGCAGCAGATTTGATAACGGTTCTTAAACAACTAATTAAAATGCTGCGCAACACACCCAAGGGAGCGTCGCCAGTGCGAGATCTCGATACTTTCACTGAGCAATTTGCAAGGATTGAAACGTGCCAACTGTGCAAATAGTCAATCAATAGCCAATCGTTGGCTGTTTTGCGTTTGTGCCTGGCGCTGTTTGTATAGCCGGCCAGGTGATAAGCAAACAGCATATCGAAGTGGTAACCTCAACCCTTTAGCCAACTGCTGCCACCTTTATTTCCTTCTTGCTCTGCCAGCCCCAGCTAATGGAGAGATAAAAGTTGCTACGTGTGGTAAATGCTAAGAGAAGGGGCTGAGTGACGACGCCTATAAATGATGCCTGGCTCTGAGGCCTGTCTGAGGGTCTTACGCATAAATAATTTATTCATTTGCTGTCGCAGGGTTTTTGTGTGCATCGTTAAAATTGCTTTTTGGCTGGGATGCTGCTGCCTCTCCGCCGCTCGTCAGCGTGCAGCCAGCCCCGGCCTATGGCTGACGAACTATGTTTATTTCATAATAAGCTGCACTCGTTTAATTTTTACGCAGACTCACGAAACTGTTTCTTGCCCCGCCCACACCCACGGCCACGACCACGGCCACCCACACATGCTCATATAGTGAATTCCTTGCCCCATGAAAAGGAATATGCTAAGCACTGGGCGTTTGCTTGCCTGGAGGGTGTGGCCGTGGCAAAGTTTCCGTTTTATTTATTTTTTTTGTGATTATTTCCGGTGCGCTGCGCCTTTTCATTACTATTTGCCGGCGAAGGAAAGAAAAGGAAATTATTTTAATTTCGCCTATTGGCAGTGGGCGCACGTTGCGTATGCGTAACTTTTGAAACCACCAACCCGAAATTAATTAGCCTGCGCTGCTCATGAGTAAAAACGTTCTTGTTCTTGCTCGCTACCCCGATTCCATTGTGGTTTGTTCTTCGCTTTGCCAGTGCAAATTTCCGGCCAGTTGGCCCAGTTGAAGCACTTGCTGGCGCCGTCATGTGATATGAAAAATATAGAAAAATATTGCAACTTTTTCATTACATCAACTTGATGCCTGTCAGCCAGCAAAGTTTTTAGCCAACAAAGTTTGCGCTGCGCACAGCATGCCAGTGTCACTGCCAGCTTTTGGGCGATGGGCGGCTTAACAAGCCCACGCCCACGCCCACACCCACGCCCACTACTCTAAATTGTATTTTACTTGTAGACGGCGCTAATGAGTTCTCTGATTAAAACGTAATAGGCCCCTATACCCACTTGAGCTGTTGATGTCCGCTCGCAGTTTCAAAAATTCACTAAGTGCCTGCCTGCGAGACGCTAAGTCGCCTAATTAAAGTACACGGAATATCCTAATCGCGAGTGGCTTGACTCACGGCGTAATTGAAAACAGGTTAAAGACCAAATGGCAAACGACACCTCGCGCAGCAGCTGCGCCAAATGAAAAGCAAACAAGGCCAAGTTTTTAAGCACTTTGAATAATATATTTATAATATATATATATATAAAGTTTACATATTATATTATTTATTTTATTATAAATATATAAATATATATATATATATTATTTTATATTATAAACATATATCATATTATATTGCATCAGACTGTGATTTATGAATTATGAATATGATCAGCACAGGCAAAGCAATGCCATTGCCACTGCCACTGCCACTGCCACTGCCACTGCCACTGCCACTGCCACTGCATTAGTTATTCAAGCCAATCCAATCAATTAGCCCAAGCCACTTTCACTTGTGGCTGTAGCTGCAGCCGGTCAATCAGTTTCAGGGCTCCATCATAAAAGTGCGAATGATGCGACTTGACAGCATTACAGAGCAAGAAAAGTTCTTGGCCATGTTACTTCAATACCAATGGCATGAGTAAATGTGCCTGGCCACATTAAATATTAATAGTATAAGCATATGATTATGGCACTCAAAGGGATAAGCTCTGAGTGTAGAAAAAGTCGAGCTTAATTTCCATTAAATAAATCAATTTGCCCCAGAGCTATTGCTGATGCCAGCGAGTAGGCAGGCACGATTCGCTTTAAATTTAATCACGCATATGTAATACCATTTGCATTTCAATATTTTCGCAAATGAAATATGCAAAACTATTCGAATACCCTGCACAGGTGGGATAAGGATAGAGGCTGCACTTAACAGCCCCTCCATAAGGTACAGACTTGTGATATAAATCTAGACTGGGTCAAAGATCTAGCCATCTGGACTAGACATCAAATGTAGCAAATGCCAAGTGAGACTCCATCAACCCAATGACATGGAGCAGCAGATTATGTTGACCTGCCGCCAGGGTCACGCTGTGAGGAAATCCATCAAGTTGGCTCACAAGTTCAAGTTAAAGATTTACAAGAGAATTCCTAGACTAGCCAAATAAAACTTAATATATTACTATATTTTATTTATTTTTTTTTTTATTTTTTTATTTTTATTTATTATTTATTTGTTGGGCTTTAAAATCTAAGCTATTGGGGATATTAAAAAAATTTAAGCGCTGGGTGTTAGTGTGAGGTCTAAACTAATACGAAATTAATTCACTTATTTTTAAAATATTTTTTCAATATTTAACTAAAACAGTACAAAGTATCTGCTGGTCGACACTGGCCTCATCGATGACAGCCAATCGTGCGGCTAAAAGTGAGCAGTCAGTAGTGGCAGATACTTAAGTGAGAATGTCATTTAGCCAAGAATTTCATCAATCTTCGTTGGCTGACAAAGCGGCCAGGACATTGGCGTTGTCCTGGCGTACGCCGCTATCGCTGGCAACATAAAAAGAGGCCTTTGTGTCGCATTTGCGTAATCTTTAAAGCATCCGCATAAAGCTAACGTGAATGCGAGGCATGCAACAGGACAGGACAATGCTGTTGGCATGCGGAGGTAGCCTAGCACAAGGCACAACGTGGCCTTTGCGCCGAGGTTGCCTCTCTCTCTCTCTCTCTTTATTTCCCTCTCTGTTGCGCCTCAGCATTTAACGGCAGACGTGCGCTTAAAAGTTAAGACAAAAGAATTCTTGCTGGGATCTAGCTTAAGTGTAGTCAGTTGCGGAAATACTTACGGCGGGCACACACACACACACACAGACACACCTGGAAGTTTTTTTAGAAATCAGAAATGCTCGCTGACTGCCTACAGCTGGCAGCTCTGCCTTAGACTCTGACTAAACAAGTGCAATTATTTTAATGCACTTTTGACTTTTGACATTGCAAGACAACAGCTGCTGCTGCAGCAGCGACAACAACAACAACAACATAGAGGACAATCTTGAAGCACTTTTAAAGCATTTAAGGCAGCCATTGTTTGTCTACAGGCGCTGAGCCGCCCATTGAGCACAACACTTGGCGGCCCTGCCTCAAGGTCGCCCACCGCTGAACTTGCCCTAAATGCTGCGCCCATTTAACGTGCCTGCAATTACGCGGCGTTTACACTACGCCAATGCAATGCGCCCTGGCTTGATTGTAGTTTTCGCTTACTTAAGGTCCTTCTGCTACGCATGGCATTCGCTGTGGGCGCAAATTGAATTCGTGATGGCTTGAAAAAATTGCTAACGTCACCCGCAGCTGATGATGTCGATGGCTGCGCACCATCAGCCATTGCCAGCGCCTCTATATTCCGGGCCCGGCCCCGTCTCCGGCGTCTTGGTCTACGCATTCAGCCAGCATAAACAAATTTCTGCGAATGCTCGCATAAAACTTACGAAATTGCAAAATGTATTTCTTGTTCTGCTCACCCGGGAATAGCAGCAGCGTGGTGTGTATTGTTTTATTTATTATTATTATATTTTCTTTTTTTTCGTTTTTTTTTTTTTTTGGGTGACGCGCTGTCAGTTGGGCGTTGTCTGGCCGCCGTTGCCTTCAAAGCCAGCTGTTGTTGCCGGGGCAGGCGCTAATTTAATTAAGATCCGCAGGCAAACCGACAGGCGATATGTGTCAGTGAAATGTGCTCCAAGTTGGGCACAAAGCATGAATCACTTTTAGGTTTATTATCGTTTGTCATTAAATGCCAACAACAACAGCAACAGCAACTGGCAATATGTTACGTATACGCACCGTCTGCTCTTCATTCTGTTTAGCATATTTATCACACACACACTCGCACGTGTCTCGTTGCTTGTTTTACCTTGTGTAAGCTGCAAATAAACTGATAAATTGACTTATTGCTAAATAATCGACCCTGGCTAACAGCCCGCCCCCCCTGGCGCTGCCTTTTTTATGACACATTCGGCTTTATGATGTAGTTGAATTTGAAATGTGGCGCATAAATTATGCCTCGCTACATTTGGCACGCGGCAGGGCGCATTTAGTTGAGGCACTCGCTGCCGTTTCATTAATATTAATTGACCAATTCAAAAGGAACGGCCAAAAGGGACATGGCCGGGATGAAAAACAAAATACTATGCCTGGTTTATTTATACATATTTCACAAAAAAAAAACAGACCTTTGGGCTGGGCATTGTAAAAAAAGATAAATAAAGGCCAGATGAAGTTACGCTAAAATATGTAAATATCTGCGGAATTTCTGCAAATTGTTGGGTCAAGCATTGCATAAGAACTTCTATAATTAAGATCTCTCTGAGCGTAATACGTCAGCTGGTCTTTAATGTTGCATATGTAGTGAGGGCTCGCCTGGGCGCCCTTTCTAAATGTCGCTTGAAATTGAAATACGAAATGGCTGTCAAGAGAGTTGCCCAGCTGCCCCAGCGCCAATAGCCCTGTCCAAGCATTCAATTGAAAATTTTGTCTTGCTTTATATATTTATATTTTCAGTTTTTTCTCTCTCTCTCTCTCTATCATTTTTATTTGTCGTTCGCTGTCAGCAGCTGTGGCCATTCGCTGCTGCTGCTGCATTAGTTTTTATGCTCACCTTTGGAGGCGGAGTTGGAGGAAAAACTTTTCCGCCATTCACATTCTCCCTGGCTTGTGCTGCACTTGCTTGCCCTGATGGACTTTAGCCTTTATATATATATTTCAAAACACTCGAGTTATTGATATTGTCATCTTTATATTTATTTCCAATTTTATTTGTATTAACTTTGCAAACGTTTGTGTTGCGAGGCACTCTCGTCGAGCTTTGTGCATGATTGAATTCTTGTGGGCTCATAATCGAATTATTGCTGCACAGTTAAACTAGTTTTCCTTCTCCACTCAGGACAGTTTTTTAATAGAGTTTGTCAAGCTTTGCTTTGCGATAATTGAATTCTCCCGCTGTGTGCACTTTGGCCACTCAGCGGGAAATTAAGCGACTGACTCTGTGTCAATTATCGAGCGAGAGCCCTTTATGCATGCTGTTGTCAAAGGCCTCATTGTTGGCGCAGGTGAATTGACACTTGGTATTACATCCTGCTGACAGAAGGTGTTATCTGAGCAGCACGAGCCACTCACGGGCTTTGTCCTGGTAACTCCGCTGATCGAATGCCAGAGACAAGCGAGAGGCATTAATAGACGCCGTGGGTCAGTCACTATTGTAGGCTGTGATTTTGGCAAATTTCCACTTGTGCGCCTCCTGATAAAGTGCCGCACACATAGCCGCACGTATGACAAGGTTTGGGCTGTCCACAAGCTGTCACAGCGCACAGGGCTAGGCGGGAGGGAGTTAGGCCGGGCAACCGGAACCTCAGCAGAGGCAGGCATTTTACGCACAGTCAAGCGACTGATAGGCAGTCCTCGGAATTTATGGCTCGCAATTTGTTTAGGCCCGCCCGCAGCAATGCGAGGGCATATATCAATGCCAGCGCAGAGCATGAGTCGGGAAGTTATGACAAGTAATTGGGCTTGGGTTGGTCCCCACGGATGATCTCAACTGTGCACAGACAAGGTCAAAGCAAACACGGGAAAAGGGTAGCTCAGAGAAATATACAAAAATCTCTGTATCTCACACAGCAATTAGAGCGAAACTAGCAGCAGCTCGTCGTAGCACTTGAGCCCAGCGAGGATCTGCAGACTCGTGTCGCGGAACAGGATTTCCACTTAGACGTCCAAATGAGTAACAGCGCTATGGTGGCAGTGGCCATTTGCTGCATCTTGGTGCTGCTGGCGGTGTTCATTGTCATCATCATAGTTGTTGGGCAGCAGTTCGAGGAGCCCAAGTGAGACATGCTCCAGCTGGGACCTGGCAACTTCCCAGATGGATAACAAAGATCGACAAACTGCTAATTGCCATGGCACACACCAACAACAACCGACAAGAAAATAACGAAGATGAAGAGAAGAAGTTGAAGCATTATACCGCCGTCGTCCATCGATGTCCACATTATCCATACGAGTCACATCTAGAATCCAATGTCACCCACTACGAGGCGAATGGGCTAGAGAAGGCGAACATCGTCAGCGATAGGAGGAGAGCGACGCAGCGATATTAATCGGAAGAGAAGACATCCCAACGTCAGCACCCATTGGCTGTGATGTGAAGTTTTTAGACAAAATACAAAAATCAACAAAATTTGGATCATGCCTCATGCCGCGACACATCTATAAGTAGCTGTTTACCTTGTGTGTTTGTTAAATGTTGTTATGAGCCAACCAAAATATTAACCCTATATACATATTTACATAATTTATAAGGTATATATATATATATATGTATGTGTGCATGAGTACATGTATGTGTATATATATATATATGTAGTTATGGGCTACCCAACCGTCGTAACGTCGCGATTTTATACAAGTGTTGTTAACAAATTTTTATTGATGTTTTATTGATGTTGCAAACAACTAAATACACACGAATACACTCAAACAGTTGCAGACAAACACACACGCACACACACGCACACTCACACACATGCACACCCACACACCTACAGCAAGTAAACAAATAAGCAAAAATAAATTAATATTAACGTCTCAATTGACAACTATGCCAAAGTGCAGGCACGCAACATGTGGCCCGGCTCAGCAGCTGGAAAATAAGCGAAGAAAAGCGCAGTCGAAGCGTGTGGGAGACTCATGAGAAACGACTTAGCAGATGCCAGTGCAGCAGGATAAGTACAAGGACAATAGCAAGCGCAACCAATATGAGCTCAAGGGAACTGCTCAAGCCTAGGATACTCGAAATAATGTATGTAGATTGGAAGTAGTAGGAAATGTATATGGATTTATAAGCAATCGCACTTATTAATAGCAGCAAATGGAAATTGAATGAGCATGAGAATCAGAATTAAAGCTGTTGGCATAGTTCTAGTAAATGATATGCATTTTATATATCAAATAACTTTTGGATAAGTTTTATGTGTGTGTATTAACTCAAATATATATATGCATACACATACATAATCATATGTATGTATGTGTATGCAAATACCAAAACAAAAAAAGAAAAGTAAAGCAAATATGGTTACATGTACGTAATTATTTAACTTTCGATGTATACTAAACAGTTCTCTATGTGTCTGTGTTAACAGCATCCCGTATACCCGAGCAAACACAAAGAGATAATTCAATTTTAAAGTTATTAAAGAAAACAACAACAACAAGAATAACCAATAAATGCGAAATGAATACATTTTATGCGAAACGTACGCGCGTTGTAAACCAATATAATATCTATTCAAATAAATTAACCAAATAAATGTACGAGCCCTATTTTATTACGCGCAATCGGAAATCTGATATCAGAAATCTGAAATTTTAATTAAGGTAAGCACAATGGTACATAAATGAAAATGAAAATGGCCTCAGGCCTCTTAGTAACCAGCTAAACAGCATAATGTGGTTAGGGAGGGAAAACTGCACAAGATTGCCATAAGAAAGGCTTCAGATAAAAATTCAATTCAATTCAATTTGAATGCCTGAGCTATCTCATGTATATCTCATGCAATATACAGGTGTTGGCAAAGGTGTGCAGCTATGCAGCAGGCAGCTGCAGGCAGTTGCAAGCTCACACACACACTCAGGTGAATTGAGCCCTTAGGTTTAGATACAACGTTATAAATTGCCGTTGTCGGAGAAAGAAACTGTAGTTGCCACCAGGAGACTCAAGCGGGAGCACAGCGACAATAAAGTTTTATTAGTGCAGGTGCTGTCACTGATGTTCGCCCACCAGGTTGATTAAAATGAAAACGTCGAACGCTGCTTGGCTGTGCCTCTTTAACCTGAGTCCAAGGCTTGAGCTGAAACTGAATAAGGCACAAAAAGTCCATTAGAAAATAAATTTGTTTTTATTTATAATATAACTAAATATAGCTATGCATAGGAAGCTTCAACTATATAATTGATGGTAGCTCCAATGCACTTGACTTAACGCACCTTAAGCCTCCTTAAGAAACCTCTTGTACTCGAGCATTATCTCTGCATTTGTAAACATGTTTTAAGCCACATTGCTGCACCACCTGTCTTTAGCCTTGTCATAAACATTAAGCCCACTGCCAGCTTATTATGTCACATATGAATTCATGGAAAGTCGTCGCCCTGCACAATGCGTAAAATCAAGCAGAAATTAAAATTGTTTACTTGAATGATTGATATTTCGCTGAACCGAAAATTTGCTGTGCCCTGAGGTCGCGCAATCAAGATGTTGACATTTCCTTTCTTGCTTGACAAAGTGGGCGATTGACGTAACAGATATTGAGAATACATAAATATATGTAAATATAAATAAATAAATATATATATATATATATATAGCTGAGTTCTTGAATGAATAACTTGACTATAAAATATTTTAGTTTATTATAAATTTGGTTTTCATCAGAGTGTTCAAGGCCAGGCAACAATCATCATGATATTCACTCTTTTTGTGGGTATTTCAGCTTCTTCAACTCGCAAATGAGATTTTGTTGTTGTTGTTCTTTAGCCTGTTTCAAGGAACTGAAGTCAATTGAGTTGAGTTGTGTTGACTGGGGCCGAGACGCCTGTGTCAGTTAGATTTCCGCCTGAAAGCATCAAGTAATCATAAAGTGATGGAAATTCAATTTACACAATATTAAATATGGCAAGTGGGCAGAGTTGAGAGGCGAGCGGGGCGGGGCGCGGCGGGGCAAGGGCTGTTAAGGCGGCAATTTGGTACTTTTTGTAAGCGAAATTGAGTCTCTGTGTGTGTGTGTGTGTGTGTGTGTGTGTGTGTGTGTGAGTGTGGTTTATTATTATGCAGATTAGGCTTAGGTCGCTTGGTTTACCTTTACAACACTCTGACTTGGCATACTAGCAGTGGGCGTGTCTGTGTGTGTGTGTGCGCATGTGTGAGTGCGCATAAAAATCCACACACTCTTAGCTCAGTCGTCGCCCATCGCCCCTCGCCCGTCACCTGTCATCACCTGCCCTCGCATGAATATATGTAAATTGTGTTTCATTTTGAGTTTTGCTACCGTTCCCACAAAAAGTTCTCCCATATATATTTGCATGTGCGTGGGTGTGGAAACATTTACACACATATTTATGGGCAGTCGATGCCTTGACTAAAATTCAAGCTCACGTCAAATGTCACGTTTGCATAACAACAATTTGTGCATTTTGCTCTTAACACACTCAATGTCCTCGACGTGCCCAAGTATCCCAATGCCGTTCGCATTTGATGCAAATATCGAGGTTTTTGCAGTTTGTTTGGGCTTCGACAAAAAATCACATTAGCCAAATGTTGGTGGCTTGTAATTAGCTGTCAACAGACTCGAGCAGGCCCTGGCCAAGCCCTGCAGTTATATTCGGATTGGATTCGGATTGGATCGGGATGGATGCAAAAAGCAATTACCGAAAGGAAATTGTCCAATTAGAAGGGAAAATCGAAAACAAACCAAAACAGCGGAGAGTTACCTTAAGAGTGACATGTTCAGTTCCCAATAATTTTGCTCCAACTCTCTCCCTCTCTCTCTCTCTCTCTCTCTCTCTCTCTTTCTATTCCTATATTTTGTGCACAATTTAAATTTAGCTCAAATTGATGTTAATTTGCATGCGGCGATAGCGTCAAGCAATGCAGGCACTGATGCGTGAACTGCAGATAGAAAGTGTCCAAAGAAATTTCGGCCAGTTGTGGTAGCTGGCCAAAAGAAGTGGGACATGTCTAATGGACTGAAATTTAATGCAGTTTTGTGTAATGTAGCGAAGCCGAATAGACGCCTTTGGCGCTTGCCCTTATTGACATATAAAAAATGCTGGGCATTAGCCAAAGCTGAAGTCAAAACAACACCTAAACACACACACAGACTGACTGTGCGCCCTCGAAAATGCCGCTGAGTCAACTGTCAATTAATCAATTCTGGCTGCCTGGCAGTGTTGCCGTTTCGGCCATCAATTTAATGTGTACACGTTAAGGCGCCTCCCGGCTGCAGCCCGCGGCGGCACAGCTGCGCGTGGGCGTGGCTGTAACAAATATTTGGATTTTCCCTGCAAAAAAAAGGAAAATAAATAAATATATATATTACAACGTTATGCCGCGAAAATAATACACAGATTTACGAAACTTGTGCACCCAGCACGCCCCCACTCCGACCCGCACCCACCCACACGTGTATGTGTGTTCAGCTGAGAATACATAAGAGAGCATATTTTATTTTTGACATTTGTCTGCTGCGCACCTTGTGGCATAGCGCGTGCATTTTAATGGCCCGCCCGTAGCGCGCATTGTGCTACAAATTTATGGGCATTTATTGGGCATAAGTGTTGGCAATTCAGGGAGCAGCTGCGTGCCGTTCATTATGGGAGCCAATTTTAAATTGGGCGACGTCGTGCAGATAGCATTTTAATAAGCACGCCTACTGCCTACACGGCTAGACCCGCTTGGCAGTGATGTCACTCGGAGCTCCAGCTAAAGACGGAGCTGTGAGCCGGATACATGTGTGTGCGTGTGTGTTGAAATGAAGATTTATAAACCTCTCAGCGTGGTTTTCGGGCCTGTACTCGGTTGGCAGTGGGTTCAGCAAACCCATAAATCTTGTGCAGAATCTTGTTTAGTTTATTGAATTATCAACGGGATTCTGTGTGTGTGTGTGTGTGTGTGTGACTGTGCGCGTGTTAGTATTTGGCATAAAACTAAACGAAATATCAAACACGTGCTCCGGCACTTATGTAAATAAGTTCTGCCTCTCGACTGATGAGCGAGGTCTAAGGACACAGGACCAAGGAGGCGGAGCACTCCTATATTTATAGTTTTATTTGTCTTTATATTCTACGCTTTGTCTTATCAACATCAGCATCAGCATCTCGCGCACCCACCCAACTCCGACGGTTAGTTACGCCGCCGCGCTTAATTTTCGTGACTCATTTAAATTTCTTGCGTTGACTTGGCACACCTTATATACATGCTCCCAGAGCTCGCCCATTGAAATAAAATAATATGCTAATACAATCAAAGCCGCAGCAACTTTTAAGTCATCTCAAATGGAAATACAATTTGTATAGCATACTTTTCAGCGCCAGAGAAATATGCCCGAATTCTGAGTGTTTATTTTGAATTGTTGTGTAAAAAACAAAAGACGGCTATAAATATGTATAAACATGGACAGGTATACTATAGACCGCAAAATGTTTAAATTATGGTTTATTAAAATGTTGAAAAATATAAAAATTCAAGACTAACAAAGAGCAATTTGATAGGGAATAGAGAACGCTGCGTAGTTGCTGAGCATCTTATGCCTGTCTCGGCTTTCAGGGCAGCGGAATACTTTAAGCTCTCGCGCCTTTAAGGCCAGCGACTGCTGACAAAGGGCAGACGCAGCGCAAAAGAGAAAGCGAAGCTTGTAGAGGAAATTTTCAATGCCTAAAATCTTAACATTGACATGGCAAGCCGCAGCGACTGCATTGACAACGGGCCCAAGATGCCATACAAAAAGGGGCACTAGATCAGGGTTACAAGGCAGCGCTGGCCACTTGAGCGACGCCCCAAGCGCCCTGCACTTGGCATCAATCAATAATTGCCCATTGAGAGCAGCAGCTGGAAGAGCAGGCGCTCCAACTGCAGCTAAGCCATGATTGATTAGCAGCGTGCAACATGAGGTGCTTCAGCACACACGAAAGAACACGACCAGAATGCATAATGGCGCCTATTGAGTTGCCTTTGCTGTCGCTGTAACTATATAGCTCAAGTCATATATTGCTGCAGTGTCTGTGTTATATTTCTCTCTTTATGCCAGGGCCACAGTCAATCGCCTGATTTGTCTACCCTGAGACGCGCTCTATGTGGGCGCATGGCTGACAATGATGGATGCTGGGTCTGGGTTGCAATTGTATCTGCATTTAATGATGCACACACACACATGCACACACACACGCACACTCACACACATACATAAATTGTATCTATGAAATCGCTATTCGTCAGCTGCTGTAGCACTGACTCCAGCAACATTATGAACGCGAAACTTTAATTAGTTTTCAATTACCTTCTCTCTTTTGCAGGTACGTTCCAAGAGGCCATCCAAGAGCGTAAGTAGTTTTCAAAATTGCTTTTATTATTACCCACTTATCGATCAAGTTGCCTTGAACGGGCTCAAAGTCGGTTCCTTGAAGTGCGCCCCGATGGCCGCTCTAAGTTATTTAGTTTCTGCCAGCATAAACTTGCTCAATAGATACGAATCGACGGATTCGCCCATATAAATAAGAATAAAAGTTGCCTAAATATGCATCCGTTTAGTGGCAGGCATTTGCATAAGAAAAAAACAGCAGAAATCAAAACAAAATGAAAATATAAATGTAAATGTAAATACCCAACTCACAGACCCATTGAGCCAGCGTCCGTTTAGCTGGCATTTGCCTGGCCCAGGGCCCAAGTGTTCTCGAGTCTTGAGCACCGGCTGAGGCGGCAGGCCGGCGCGCTGTGTGAGCTGAAAGTTAATTAGCTTGTCAGTGTTCGAGACACATTAAAGCTGTTGCCAGGAGCCACTGCAATGATTTGTGAGCGTGCCCTGCCAATCGATTTGCAACACGAGATATTCATTAGCCGCTGCCCCGCGCAGGTGGGGCGTATGAGTAATCTTAGGTGCAAGCGGCTACATCGAATGCTCATTAATGTGCAGCTGAATGACGTGTAATGCGCGCAGCTTAAACGCTAATTAATAGGCCACGTTAACATAAGCACTTGAGCGAAATTATCAAACTAATGGCCAATGAATTAAACTCAGCTTACCTGTCCTCTGCGCTAAAGCCCTTGTTGTATAATATTGCCTAATATTATATGTCAGTTAAGATTGGGATTACATGCGAGGGCAGCAACAGCAGCTGTGTCTATGGCAACCAGATTCTTATCCTTGGCACAGCCTCATGCTCGTCCTATGCAAAGTGTCGGATCACCTGCAGCAGGCAGTCTGACGCTCTGACGCTCGTCTCTTCATCAACGCGTTTTACCGCCATGATTTTATTTTCGGGCTAAATAAAGTATTAGGAAAACTCATTTTCATGAAAATCCACTTTAATTGCTGCTGCCGCTGCTGCACGCCGACGGCTGCGGTTGCGCGCACCAACAGCGCACACGGCTGCGGCAACTCAGCGGCCAGACATTTGCCAAACGGCATTACTTGTAAATTTAACGCAAATTGTCTGTAACATGAGCTCTTCGAGTGAGGTGAGGTGGGTGTCGTGGGCGCGCTGCGGTTTGAGGAGCACTGCTCTACGGGCGACCCTGTAAGTGCCAACAGCAGTGGCGGCCATTAAATTTGCAAGAAGTGAGTGTCTGGGTGTGTGTGTGTGTGTGTGTGTGTGTGTGTGTGTGTGTGTGAGTGTGCTGGAGCAGACATTTCCACAGCAAAGCTGTAGGCAGGCAGAAGTCGAAGTAAAGATTATAAGTGGCGACAAAAGTGTCAGAAGCGATTTTGACATCTTAAGATGGGGTTATTGAATAAATGAATTTAGTTAAAGATAAACATTGAAACTATCTATATGGGGATGGAAATCATTCTTTATATTATATATTGACGAAATTTTATATATATGTCTATTGGGAATATTGAAATAATATCTAATTATTAATTAATAAGGAAAAAAAGTAAGGATATTATAGGATATTTGAGATAAATCTTTTTTTATTATAAATTCGGGAAATATTATTAATTTCTTTGGCTAAAACACAGCACAAATTCATATAAATATTTACAAAAATTTATTTGAATATTGCATAAAGAATCCTTACATTTCTGTCGGCAGGTAGATAGCAATAAGCGCACACTTATCACCTGTGCTAGTGTGTACAGCTGAGGTTATTAGCGTAATGTTATGTGGCTCGTCGGGCCGCCTGTCCAACGCCAGCTGAAGGAGTATTGATGTCGACATCGTCGCCTTCGTCAAACTTCTCTGTCTCGACGCATCCTTGGGGAGCAATTTGTAAAAGACCAAAGCTGCGGCTGCTCTGCGCCTTGAGCCATGCCACCGAGCTCCGCCGGCGAAGTCGGTTACACCTGTTCCGCACACTTAACTTTGAGTGTGTGTGTGCACACACATATCGGCAGACAACTGGTTTACATGGCAGTTACGCGGATTATGACTGCCATTTGCGGTTTTTGATCGTTTTAGTTGCACAATACGTAATTAAAATGTTCATTTAAATGTGGCAAGCGCAGACCACAATTATTTGAATTGTTTAGCGTGGAAACAAAGTGCTGTAAATTAACATAATGTCTAGGCAGACAAGCGAACAATAAAAACAACAGTTACAGCAACAAACAACAACAACAACAACAATAAAATGCAAAAATATTTATGCCAATGCAAATGGCGTCTGCATAAAATTTATTGACACTTTACGAGTGCTGCGCATTTTCGTTGTCATGGCTAGCCGCCTGTTGGGAAGTGGGCGTGGTCGTGGTCGTGGGCTTAGAGGGGCTGCTGAATGCGGCATTGTGCAGGTCTCTTCCGTTTGTCAGATTTCGTTGCGGTTGACATTGTTATGCTCATGGCCACGAGCACTCCCAATACCCAGCCAAGTTCCACGTGGCAATTGCAACAGCATTTATCACAAAATCCTGCAAACGTGTCCCGGCATCCTTGGCGCTGCCATCCTGCCAGTTGCTGCAAATTTTTGTTTTCATTTTAATGAGCAAACTTTGCGCATGTTCGCTATTTATTTGCAGTTTAGCAATCGGCACGCGAACCACCACCAAATGCAGATAAAATGCGACCGACTGCCGCGCACAGGAATTAATTTTCAATGGTTGCACATCACGAACTCTTGATATAATAAAATAAGTGGCGGACTTATTGCCACGCACACTCTCTGCAACTGCAGATGCCAGTTGACACCGCACTTTATGGCGTCGCAACATTTAAATTGAATGCGAAAACTCGAATAAATTCACAAGCTCACAAATTATTTACATGAGCTGCATGGAGCAGGTTTTTATTGTCTTTGAAAGTGCATAAAGACAAGTTGTTGATTAAAACTAGATTAGATAACCTCTAATATATGATATGATTTTGTATGGCCCAATGGCCAAGAGGCTTAGGCTTCTCACAAATTATTAGCAACGTAGTACAGTCATGGATTACTTAACTTTAGTCATCTATACTTGTTAGAGACAGTTTTTGCTAAGGAGCTAGAGCTAAATAGAAAGAGCTGAAAGAGCTATAGAAAGAGCTGAAGAAATACAAAATAAAGATTTAAACACAGGCCAATGAACAACGAAGTGGGAAAACAGCTTTCAAGCTGACTGCTGGGTTGAAACTTAAAGAGTTGTTAAGAAATAAAAACAAATTTCATTTTATTTAATTTCATATATTCCACTCTTTAAAATGTGTATTGTGAATAAATTACTAAAACTTTTTCACTTAATTATGATATATAGACCCAGATATGTGGTATTTTTAAAGATAATCAGCAGATTATACTAAAAAGAAAGAAAGAACAGCGTGAAAAGTTAATTTACAGCTAAATCAGGTCGGTTCCTTGATATGAGAATAAGATGAGCTGAGGATGAGAAATTTTTAAAAAATAATAATACTAATATAATAAAATATATTTAATACTTTATATTATTATTCAGTTAATTTATATGAGGATGAAATGAGCTGAGGATAAAAAATTTTATAATAATAATAATAACAATATAATAAATGAATTTAATACTGTATAATATTATTATTATATTATATTACATGTATTAGTTAGGCCACTTCATTTATATGGAGATGAGATAAGATGAGGATGAGAAATTTATAATAATAATACTAATATAATAAAATACATGAATTTAATACTTTATAATAATATTATTATATTACAGTAATAATACTATAATAATAAGAATATATAATATTATAATAATATAATATGCAATAATGTGATTATTATATTATATATTATTATTATAGTATTATTACTGTATAGTTAACAAAGCATGCCTGATAGCTTGCTGATTATTTGTAGAGTATTAAAACATCGTGCAAATATTGAAAATGAAAGTGTTTGCCAGATAGCGGGCAGCGCAGACAGCCTTAAAGTCAAACACACAAGTTTAGTTGGGCTGCGAAACGGTGACGCAGCAGCTGCTGCCCAAACAAGAGCAAAGCCGAAACCTCAAATATGTTTTGGGAGCAGTGCCCATTTAATATACATATATATATATTCGAAATTGAATTTAATTAAACCGCAAATTTCGCTCGGCTCGCTTTGAACTTGATTGCTGCAAGTGACACCAAAATCATAATCAAAGGCCAGCTGATGCTGCGAGTAAAACCAAATAAAAAGTGCCAGCCGGGAGTGTGCGACTGGCAGATACAGTGTATCTGCCATCTGTATATGCCCACACGCATCATATATGCATTTATTTTTGAAGAACTTTAACTTTGAAGGGTTGTGCGTGTGTTATTAGCCAATCTTTATGAAATGTTGAAGTATCTAAGACAAATATGCACGTATATGAGTTTCATGATTCACAATAGCAAATTTTAATACTCTTATGAGTTTATGGGGAGCAGGCAGTCGCATACCGCGTGATTTCTACAAATGGCTGTGAGAGGTGTTTGTTGAAAGAACTTAGTAAAACTGAATGATAAATATTATAAAAGCCAATATAAACTAATTAAATATAACATGCAGCTCTGAAAATATACTGCCAAAAGTTCCATTTTGAAAATATTTTGACCTTTCTCAATAATTGGAACAGCCTTGGTATGAGATTCAGTTCATAATGGTCTGAGGTATGAGACTTTGATCATAATGATTTGATGCATATAAATTGAAATACATATGTATGCAAACCATCATACCCTGTTTGAGTATATCGCAGGGTGTGTAAATTGTGCATAAAGATTTGCGTCATCGACTAGAAAACTAGTTAACTGGGTAGGCAAAGCCGATTAAAATGCACTCAAAGTTATGAGAATGCCGGGAGAAGTTTCAGCTCACCTTGGAAACGTCCACGATATGTGGATGTGTGCGTGTGCAGGTGTGTGGCTGTTAAGCGCTGCCAAAGTGAAATTCACAGAACGGAAAGCTGTTCATATTTTCAAACACAACATTTTGAAGGCTATGGGGAGACGCTGGGTTTGCTTTCTGTTTGTAGATTAGTTACAACAGTTGGCTCTTTAGTTGTATTATGGGAAAACCATGTTGGGCCCACACACCTTATCTCAGCTAACTAAATCAGGGCAGCTGTCATAAACATAGAAGCGATTTTCCATGTTATACGTCAAGCTGATAAATACACATATAGCACACACACACACACACACACGCACACACTGCTGACATGCATATACAAATCATTAACATCATGTATTTGTCTTTCGTCTATACCCACAACCCCCTATTCCTACACCTCCCACCAAAAAAAAAAATAAATAAAAATTACACCGAACTCAGTGGCCGCCACTGCGCACTTGAAGTCGCCTGGCATTGAGGGCGAGGGCGCAGGCGAGCCATGGATGCAGCCGGTTGTGGCATACTTGGAGGCGCCGGTGCGGCCCACAAAATCGCCAAGTAGGTGGCGCCACTAACAAAACTCAGTTTCTCTCGCTCTCTCTTTCTCTCTCTCTCTCTCTCTCTCTTGATGTGTGTGTGTGTAACGCGCCCGTAGTTAACAGTTACATTTAAATGTCTATCTGTAGTTGAACGTTGACTTAGTTGAAAATGAAACCGCTTTCTAGTTGTAAATACATCAACACATACAAGCAAACACATACGCACACACACACCCACACACACTGACACACTAGCACACAGCCATGGCTGCTATGCATACAGTTCAACTATTGTTTTACTGCTACGTTCTGTGTATGTGTTTGTATTGTTGTGTGTGTCTATGCCTAACCATTGCATCGACTTGTAACAACTTGACTCATCCAATGCCAAAAACCGCATGCAAACTTTGCCCGTTTGTGCGGAATTCTCTCTCTCTCTCTCTCTCTCTCCCTGTCTCTTTCTATCTGCAAACAGAATGTGATCAGACGTTTGTCTCGCGCATTGGCGGCCCGCAAAATGGCAGCTTTACAGCGCCGCTGCTGCACAATCATCGCAATCATTCGCGCCAATGCCTCTACACATTCCTAGCAGGACCTGGCCAGCGCGTCGAAGTAGTTTTTAAATCCTTTAATTTAAGAGGAAGTCCGCCAGAGTAAGTCTCATCGATTCCAGCCGAATGGCATCTTTATTAAATAATTTTGTTTTTATTATTCATTTTACAGCGGTTCGGCCGTCGGTGAATTACCAAGGTGGGTTAATAATCAATTAGGCCGAATTAATGAATATTTAATTGAGTCTGGCTCTCGCTTTGCAGTTGTGTTCATGAGTACATGGATATCTACTCGGAGGTGCAATCGTCCGAACCAGCGGAGCTGATCAATTCGCCATTCGGCGGTCGCTACTGTGGTGCCATACCGCCGCGTCGTCGCATTTCCATGTACCGCGCCGTTGCCATTTCATTTTTCAGCAACAAGAATGTGTCGACGGACCTGTTCGAGGGCACGTTTAGGTTTATAAATGCATGTGAGTGCACCGCGACATGTCTAATGATTTATCCTCATTTAACCAATGCCATTTGCAGCGGAATATGAAATTGGCATACCCATTGCTGGTTCGCCATGTTCCTATACGATAACGCCTAGCATGAGTATCAATAAAACTGGCGCACTCATATCGCCAACCTATCCAGGTGCCTATCCGAAGGATATGTCATGCACATATCAATTTCTTGGTGAATCCAATCAGAGAGTTAGATTAGAGTTTCGTGATTTTGATCTGTTTTTTGGTGGACCACAGTGAGTACCCCTAATGCTGAACAAATTCACATACAAAACAGACACACTCGCCTACCCACACACACACCCACACACACACACGTACACCAGTCAAAATCAAAGCAAATTCTCGTTTCTGCGAATTTGTTTTGATCTGCAGCTACCACGAACTCACACACACACACACACACGCACGCTTACAATCATATCTGTGAACTATCTAGAAAAATGACTTATTCAAATTCTATGCAAATTCTATTCTATGTACGCTCTATTACAATTTATTCGTCTACAACCAAATTACTGTTTACTATCATCATCAATATATATCTATATATACAACAACATGAACAACAACAATAACAACAACAACATACAACAAACAGCTGCCCATTTGACTATGTGAAAGTGTACGATGGTCCAGATAATTCGTCAGCATTAATCGGTACATATTGCGGACAGCAAAGAAACTTAGTATTGTATTCGAGCGAATCGAGCCTTTTTGTTCATTTTTATACCCTACCGCGCACCGCAAATTCCCAAAATCGTGGCTTTAAAGGAATTTATGAATTTAGCGAAAGTTTTGTTAAATTAGATTTTATACGTAAGTATTACCCAGTCCTCAAGCAAATAATCTGCAATTATATTTCAGTTCAGCCATTGCCCCAGCGCGACGGCCATTTTGCGGCGCTGCCAGCTGTGTTGGCAACGGCACAAAATGGCCGCCACGCACACGCACATTTGACGGCTCAGTGTATGTGTCTGAAGCGCATTTTCACGCATTGGATTATTTGTTCATTTCCGTTGCATTCTATCAGCTAATCTATTTGATCTGTAACTTAACTCATTCTCTCTCCTGTCTCTGTCTATAATCTATCAACTCTAACTGAAACTCATCTACAAATTCTAACAACTGCTACCTAATCTGATGCAAACTGCTCTCTGTCAATTTGAACAACTCATCTGAAAATGCAACAATAAAAATTCAAACAAACCCAAATCCAATTCCAACATACAATTGCGTTCATCAGGTGAAAATGATGGCATTCACATACGTGGCTCAGAATGTGATCAAAAGATTTTATCAAGTAAGGAATCGACAGGCGTCGTGCTCTCACCTAACTATCCCTATCCATATATACAAAAAACTGTGTGTAGGTAAGTGGTATCCCAGCCTCAAATGTGTTCGAGAGTTGAGTACAAGGGATTACGTTTCGCAGATATTTCATCTATGGCATGCAGGATGCACAGCATCTGGAGCGTGTACGTCTCGAGTTTATCTCTTTCAACATACCCAAAGTGGAGCACAAGGACAAGAGCGAGTGGGCAAATGAAATTCTGTTTCTATTTCCTGATCAGCTCAATTAAAATTTATATTCTCTCGATTCAAGATCCAACTGTACTGATGGCTATCTTAAGATATATCTGAAAGGCCAGGAGACTGCCGATGCGTACGACAAGTTTGACTACGAGCTGTGCGGCAATGAGACGCAGCGCGTGATCAGCGATGGACCGCGTCTGGCCATGGTGTTCAGCTCGGGTGAGCTGCAGGGACGCGGCTTTAAGGGCAAGTACACCTTCGAGACGGAATATAAGATACCCGGCACGGCGGCACCAGACGGCACCTGCAGCTTTACGTACGTGAGCAGCTCGAAGAAACGCGGCGAACTAAACAGTCCGCGCTATCCCTCCAACTATCCGTCAGACACGAACTGTTCCTATTTGTTCTTGGCCGAGCCCAATGAGCAGGTGACCATTGTATTCGACCACTTCAAGATCAAGGCGGACAACAATGTGAATGCCACCGCCGGCTCTTACGGGTGAGTACAGATCGGGGGGAAGTGTTAGCGGGGATTCACTGAAGTACTCTATGGACTGCAGCTCCGGTGCCTGCTTTGAGGATTGGCTGGAAATGTATGTCGTCTACCGGGATAACAATGATCGCCTGCTGGGTCGGTATTGTGGTTTGACAGCGCCCGGACCCGTTGAGAGCCCGCGGGGCGCGGTTGGTCTACGCATCACGTTGCACACGGATCAGGAGAGCGTGGCCAGTGGCTTCAAGGCTCGCTACTTCTTCGAGTCGGCCAAGTCCGATGCAGGCGACTGTGGCGGCAACTTCAGCAATGAGGACTCCGGCATTATTACCTCGCCCAACTATCCAGCAGGCTATAAGGCTCCCGGTCGCGGAATGGCCTCCAATGCGTGCAACTGGGTAATGACCGCACGCGCCGGCTACAAGTTGTCCATCAATTTTGAGCAGTTCGGACTCGAGGGCGATCCAGCGAGTAAGTTAAAGGCACGAATCACATTTGGACAGGTTATTCATTGAATTCCCAATGCAGATCGTGGATGTCCCGCCGCTGTGCTGCGCCTGTGGGTGAATGTTGACTCGGATCAGCCGCCCCTAGAGCTGTGTGGCGAAAAGCCGCCCATTGAGCACTGGCACTATATCTCCACGGGCCAGACGGCGCGCATCAGCTTCACCACCAGCGATAAGACCGTCGGCGCACAGGTGAGCATGGGATGGAAATATGTTTTTTTTTTGGGGTGTAGCGGAAGTGCAGGGACTTTTGGGTTAACCAATTCCCAGCTGAACGAATTTCAATAAATGAATAATTAAATTTGTGCAGGGCTTCCGCGTAGTGTGGACTGAGATACAGGACTCTGGCCCGGGACCACCATCGATTGGGCTGCTCTGTGAGTCGACGTACCACTTCCAGTGCGCTGCGGGCTATTGCATATCGGATAAGCTGCGCTGCGACGGCGTCAAGAACTGCGGTCCCGGCGATGATAGTGACGAATTGCATTGTGAGTCGTGAGTGAGTCGAACGGTTCAGTTCATTTTTATTTTCCTTCTGATATACTTTACTTTTCATTTATTTAATATGCTCTACTTATTTATTGTTTAATGCCGTTGAGTTTGTGATTTCAGTGCGTCCACTGAGCGACCATGAAAATCGTATACGTAATCTTGTTATTCACATCTCATGATTTCCCCTATGTTTACCTTTCGAGCCAAGATCTCAGATCGATGCATCTTTTGTTCCTATTGCTCTTCATTTGTTTGTGCCAACAACGAAAACTTGAACCCGACGAAACACTTGCTAAATATATATATTAATTAAATGTTCTCACTAACTAAAACTAACCAACCATAATACACACTATGAAGGTCAACCAACTCAAAGCACCAAAATTCCAACAGCTCTATATGTATTATTATTGTCATTTCCATGGCCAGAATTTTTGTACATACAATTTCGTATTCCTAACTAAGTATCACCCATTCGCTCACGTAATCACTCTTAAGCTATGCATAATTACTCTTCTACCTATACATACGCATTTTCATACCAAATGGCATACCTAATCGTACAAAACCTATACACAGCGCTCTCAGTGATAACAACAACAGCCACGCCCACACTAAAACTATCTCTTTTTCTCACATGTCTCTTCTATTTCTCTCTGTTCTTTGTCTTTCTTTTCTATACTTTCTCGATGTGATTTTTCCACTTGAACCAACTGAAAACTAACAATCTTTACGTAACATTTGAAACTCCTTAAAAATAATCCGAATCAATTACCTGAACCAACCCGTTACAATGACACAGGTGACGCAAACTCCACGCATTTGCCCACATTTCTACAAACACTTGTTTTATCAATTATGGCACTAGTCTTGAATACGTACAACTAAAACGTTAACTAAATCTAAATCGAAATCCTTAACAAATGAACAACTAAATCAAAAAATATAAATACAAATTTCAAATTGGATTGCCAAATGAAAGGAATTTTCACGATAATCAAAAGTGATGAATAACTATTACAATAAATATAACAAAAACAAAAACAAAAAAAAAAAACATGGCAAGAGTTTTGACTAATTTAGCAAAGCATAAATTAAACGCCAATTAAATGCTAATGTCTAAGAATAAGAATTACATAATACTTTTGGTCACATATAACACGTGAGTCCTGCATAAACTTGTCTCAAATCGCTGCACACGCCCACAGCCACAATCATGACATGCACACTAACTATAAAGAGCCCCACAAAACCCACAACTCTCAGAATGAAAACTTGCCACAAGCGACACCTCCAAATAAAGCATCGTCCTAGAAAGATATTGCTATAAAACCCTATCTATAATATATCAAGTATCGAACATGAATTTTCCCCATTTCTGTTTTTAGTCTTCGGTTGCACATTCGAGTTATCTATTGGCGTAGCATTCGGAAACCGTTTCAAGAGCATGCTGATTGGAACACTTCCCTTAGAATTCTGGCTTTTTTATGTTCTGCACTCAACTGTTTATCTTTTTCGCTATTCCCATCTATCTGATTATGATAAACTGAACTGTTATCCCCGATTAAACCCTGCATAATAACAATATGATAAACCAAATACTTAATGCCAACACACGAAGAGAAGAACTCAAGTCTTTACATTATCTATCAGTTAGCTAGAGACTCATTTACACATTACCAAAGTAACATCCACATCTGTCATAATTAAAGAGTTTAAAGAGCCCACGATAATGTGTATAGTATTCTGACAGCTCTGTAAATTAACATTTGTTAAATTTGCTTTGTGCTTTGGTTTATTTACGTATTAATTCCTGAACCAGGTATCACGGAAGCGGCCGAGGAGGATCACGACGTCCTAATTATAATAACACTAGTCGTCGCCTCGTCCCTAATTTGTCTCCTATGCACACTCTGTCACTCCAGAAGAAAACGTAGAAATCACGTGCGTCAATTGGGTTTACATCGAAATGCACACTATGATTCGCAGACGAGCGCAACGGGTAAGCAGGAGGGGCTGAGTTGCTGCTGAGTTTCTGTTCCGTTTTATGTTATGTTTCTGTAATATTTTAGGTTTTCTTTGATTTGTTATTTGAGTTTTATGAATTTTGAAGGTAATTTGTTGCAACAGAAATCAAAGTCAAACAATCTTAACAAATAAACATTTCGCAGCTGGTCTCAGCTCCAGTCGCCGTCATTTGCAGAGTGGCGGGGCGAGCATTGCGGGCAGCTTACACGGCATCAATAGCGGCACGCTGATCATTCCACCGGCACCACTGCCACCCACCAGCGTGCCACCGCCACCGCACATATGCATAGCCGGCGTTGACATGTCGCACGGCCTGATGAACGACGATGACGATGATGAGGACGACGACGACCTGGAACTGGATGAGGATCAACTGGCTGCCGACATATTTATTAATGATGTGCATTTCGACGAAGATAATATTGATCATGTAAACCAAATGGCTAACGTTTAACTATGTGTTTAAGTATTTTTATCGCTAGTTTCAGCTATAAAGCGCTTTAGGTTAAGTCGCGCCCCAGCTAATCGGCGCCGTACGAGCAGCTGGAGCAAAAAGAACTTGAACAAAAATTAAAAGTTAACAATACCTAAAAGACGAAAAATTATGCAAATGTGCGAATTGATTAAGACATATATTTAATAAGCTATAAAGGAGATGCGAATAACGTAAAAGTACAGTAGAGCGTAAACATTGTAGTAGCGATAAACGATAAAAGATTAACGATTAACGATTTACGATGAACAAAGAAGACAGACAACAAATAATAATTACATTTAATTATACATACATACTATATTATACACATAGCGACTACGGATGACGAAGGAAATGCGAAAATGCGAAGATGGAGAGATGGCACAGCACACTGATGCTAGAGAACGGGAAAAGCCAGGCGGCCAGCATGTAGAGCATTTTCTTAGCCAAAAGAGACCGCGAAAAGTTGTTGATTTTTATATTTGATACGAGTAATATTTAGGTGAAGCATAAATTGAATGAATTATACAACAAATCCAATAAAAAATGAATAAAAGGCAACCCTTAAAGCGAGAGGGAAATAATACACATTCACATGAATAAATAAATTTGAAAGCAAGCAAAGTAAACAAACAATTCTACTTATTAAAGGGCATAAAACAATAAACATAAATACATATAGTATATCTATACAGGCGCGTATAACTTTTATTTACACATTTTTTACACACCCGAGAGACCGACGAAACTCAAGCTAAACATGTTTATAAATTGAAGTTTTTAACAAGTGCATAAGCATAAACATATAGGATACATACGCGAAGGAGAATGCATGAATAAAGAATTAGTGACTATCAAACCTGTATCTTCCAGCAAAAGTTAAACGCAAAATCCTTTAATTGAGAGTTTTGTATAAATAAGTAACAAATAAAAACAAAATGTATTAATACAATTAAATTTTAAAGCGCTATTTGTCGAGCCACACAAATTCCAAAATTGATAAATTCAAAGATTTTTGTCTATTTAAGCACGTTTTTATAGACATTTAAAGGGAATGTTGCAGCGACATTAAAGAGAAAACAAATTTCTAAAAATCTACACGCTAAAGAGAACGATAATAAACACTTATACAGTAAATAAAAAACGAAAAGCTAACATAAAAAAAAAAAAACAAAGAAAAAACAATAGAAAATTATTTGTGCCAATCGTTGAGTATTAATAAATAATGTTATTATTTGTTCACTTTAGTTGAGATTTCGTCTATATTCTATCTTAAGAACAATATTTTAAATTTAATATAAATGATTATTTACATTATTTCAGATTTGAGATCTTTGATCAGAATGATAAAACATAGATGAATATTTGAGAAAATAAAAAAAAATTATTGGTTTCATAGCGCTCGTACGTTTTGCATAAAAAAAAAACTTAAAAAGCTTAAATAAATGAGAAAAATTTAAACAGTTCAACCTAAAAATCATTTTTAATAAAAGTATGTAGGTGTTTAATAAAACCATAATAAATAAATCGAATACATTGAGAAAATAAAAATAAAAATAAAACGTTGTTAAAGTGTTTGCAAAATGCAGAAAGATCAACTATTTTATAAGGAATAATTAATTATTTTTAAACAATTGCAAAGTAAAAGGAAAAGTAAATAACTAAATATATTTAGTTTAAGTGTATAAATTTTGTTGTTGTATGACATTAAAGTGAAACCCAATTAAATTAGTTAATTAAAAGAATTGAATTTGTGTTCTAGCAATAACAAATAAACATACATTTAAAACCTATTTACTAAACATATAAAAATTAAATACAAATGTTTGAGAGGCAAACGGCAAAATCCCCGTAAAATGTTCTAAGCGTTTACTAAACAAAACACAACGTTAAATTAAACAAGCAAGTGTTAAATTTACATTTAAATCTATAATTAAGCGAGGCAAGCAAATGAAAGATAAGTTATACTAAACAATATGTAAAGCCTAAACCAAAGTAAAAACCAAGAGCCAAACAACAAAAACCAAACACGAAAAAAAAAAGAAACCCAAGCGTATGCATTGGCATAGAACGCTACGCTTTAGCAAAAGATAGTTGATTAAATGCAAAATTTTAAAATTGAACAAAAACACCTACAAAAACAATTCCATGTTAACATTAAATATAAATAAAGGTAATTAAATAAACGAATACTAAACCAAGGCAAAGTGTAGTTTTTATTGGGTTTCAGCAAGGCAATGTTTTCATCTAGTAAAAATACAAAAGGGATGAATCTTAATAGATATTGATAATAAATGATCATATTATCTAATAGATATATTTCTTGTAAGTCCAAAGAAACACTCCTTGGCTGCTCTCAGGAACGGGTGAATGTAATAGAAATTTAGTGTCACTAACTTTGTATAGAAATAGCTTATATACTCACCTAATTGTACAACTAACTACATACCGCTTGGCGGACCAACTCACTCAGCTCTATCAATCTATTTTTAAGAGAGTTTTCTCATATACATACAGTACATTTTACAATTATGCAACTGCATAAATCTCGGTGTTTCGAGCACTCTGTTCCAGTACTACTTAGCCATCTACTGCAGTGGGAAACTGAAAACGTTGTCAGTCAGCAGCAAGCTGAAAGCTGTCTGTCATGTCCACAGCTGCGTGGTTATCTAACTTTCATATACGCTCGCTTGTTAGTTCAGTATAATATAACATAATTTTAATTGTTTACAAAATGGAGGGTGCTCTATTCAAATGCAAATAGCACAAGCAAATTAAATAAAAGTTAATACAAAATGTATTTGTTTACTTTTGTGAATTCAAACGAAATTTGTCCAGCATTTTGTTAATTGCATCCGCATCGCCATCGACTTTAGCCTTATCCTGTTCCAGTATTTGCTCAAAACTCTTTTGTTTAGTGCCGACCAAATAAAAGTCCTCATCTGCTATGGTCACCCGGCCGTCGGCATCAGCTGCGGTGCCTTCATAAATGTCCAGAGCTTTGAAATCAAATACTACAGTGAGACGGTCAGCAGGAGGCGCCAAACTGAAGAAATGGCAATAACTCACCCATGCTCTTAATGAGTTTGCCATCAGTGTCCGTAAAATTGAACTGGAATGTGTTCACTACAGTCCGTTTGTTGGGATCAGACTCCTTGAGCTTGTTGCGTATTTTCTCAATGATCTCGTCGCTTTTCATACTGCTGGAGCGTGGCTGTGCGCAACTCAACTGGTTCACTTGAATGCAGTTGCCTGACTAATTCAAACACAGAGTCCAATTGAAACGAAGACAGCGGATTACCGCAGCCGTTCTCGTTGTGGCTTTGCATAATTCTTAATTAAAGTCAATTTGTTTGATAGAGACATGATTGACACTATTGATACAGGGCATGAGAAAATCTAAAGCAACGACTGGTCAAACACATTTAGAATTACACGGCTGTTAAATAAGTTACATATATTTGGATAGGTAAAATCTATTGCTACTAAATAAAACTTAGTATGCGAGTACTCGATCAGCGCTTATTGCAACTAAGGCTTCCACAACTTTAGCAGTCCGTCTTCACTATAGCTGGCCAGAAGATTCTGATGTGGGTGATGTGTTAAGCCAATAACGTCTTTTTCGTGTACCTAAAAACAAAGCAAATGCGTAAAGTAGTTACACACCGAGATCATCGAAGATACTTACATTTAGAGTACGCTCTAGTTTGCCCGAGGAAACCGAGAAACAATAGAGCACTTGATCTTCGCCAGCACAGTAAATGAATTCGCCTCGAGGTGACAGGGTAGCGGAAATAAAGGCGCCGCCCTCACGCTTACCCGATGAGAATGATCGGACGATTTGCCCCTGCATGTTCATAATGACAACTGTATTGGATCTGTTGCAGACGATAAAGTGTTCCGGATTTTTTGGCAATATGAGCACAGTGTTAACAGCCAGTTCATTGCCCAAGGGCTTGTACGTAGCTACGCATTCTGTAGTCTTCAGCGACCAGACCTTAACGGTGCCATCAGAGGAAGCGCTGAGCACACTGTGGCCATCGGGTGTAAACGTGGTCTCATTGACAAATGACGTGTGACCCTTAAACTCCTTAAGCATTTTGCCAGACTTCAGGCCGTGCAGACGCACAGTATAGTCGAAGGAGGCACTGAGCACTTGACTGTTGTCGCGAGAGAACTGCAGACAAGTAATGCCTTTGGTGTGCGCCTTTTCGAATTTACGGAGGCACTGGCCGGTTATGATACGCCAAACCTTTATTTGGCCGTCCTGCGCCCCGGATGCAACCATTTCGGAGTCACGCGAGAAGGTTAACGCCAGCACAGCTTGCTCCATCATCATGAACTGATCTTGTGCCTGGTACTTCAAATCTTTACGTACTTTTCCCGTTGTAAAATTCCAAACTTCCAAAAAGCCATCGACGCTTCCCGTTATCAGATACTGTCCATCGGGTGAGAACTGTGCACACTCTACGTGAGACTTTTCACCAAATTTGATTTGTCGAAACAGTTGCGTGGGATACATTTCCTCCTCTTGATCTCGCATGGCCGCCTTTCCGCGGAATAAATCGATGGTAGTGCCGGGTGGCAGAAGACCCTGATGCTGTTGCCACTTAAGTGCTTGGCCGAGTAACGCCAAGAGCCTTGACGAGGGCACAACGTGCACTTCACCACTTAACTCCTGGGCAATCGCCGTTCGGCGTTTCTCCTTGCTGCTGCCCTCCGCATAAGCTTCACGGGGATCGAAATACGCACGTTGCAACATGTTTTCTGAGAGATAAAGAGTATGAATAGGGCTTAGGAATAGAAGATTGTATTGAGACTCACCTAGATGTATATACCGCTCGGGCTCGTGCTGCTTTAACATACTCATTGGGTCTGTTTGACGTAGAAGCGAGCGAGCTGCACCCAATTCTCGCAGCTCTATCAATTCCAAGACGATTTGTTCATAGAGATTGAGCAACTTTTTGTCGGGCAGCTTTAGGGATTGCGTTACTTTGAGCACAGTGTCCCAGTGGCCATTAGAGATATCTTGCACAAATCCATCCACACTGTCAACTGTATTTAGCGAAACTCCAGTTTCCTCCTGCAAAGTAGAAAACTAGCATCAAGAGTTTAATAAATGAAAAAAATTCTTACCTGTAAGGTTTGAAGCGTTTTGAGCAGATTGGATTCCTTCAGATATTGCTGAATTAGACGAATAACGCTGCAAAATATTCGATTGTTTATTTAATTATATAATGTGCGATTTCTTATACTTACTCTGCTGATTCTATTTCAATAGACATGTTTGGTTGTTAGCCGGTGTTATTTTAATCTATTTATTTATAATTTCTTGCTTTTACTAAAAACGCGTCTCGGCAAACTGTTTCTGAATCGTTTTGGAACAAGTTCACTTGAACCAATAGCCGCTTATCGATTTGTGTCGTTCTTTTTGGTCATTTCGCTTGTAACAGTTTGTTTACCTGTTATTAACAGCACGGACTCATGTTTTCTTCGACAAAAATTAAAACTAAAATATAGATTTCAATCATTAGAACTACTAAAAATATCAATTATTTCTTGATACTAACTCCAAATACCATTTGTAAAAGATACTCTTGTACGAAATATTTAGTATCGATATATCGGTATCTCATTCAACAGCTCTTTCGTTTGCCGCCAACAGCTGTTTGTTCTTCTTCTTCTCAGTCGCATTGGATCTTTTTGCATAACATTTATATTCCGGAAAAGCGGATTAAATCAATTAAAATGTCTAAAGCAGCGGGAAAATTAAAATCATTGAAGAAAACAGTAGAGCGAATAACGCATACGACAAAATTAAAAACAAATATACCCGCTGGCATGGCAGCAGCAGGCCCGCCATTGGGTCCCATGTTAGGTCAGGTGTGTTTCCACTAAATATGTGTTTACCATTTAAATAATAAAAGGAATTTTGACAGCGAGCCATTAACATAGCTGCGTTTTGCAAGGACTTTAACGCTAAAACTGCGGAAATGAAGGAGGGGGTTCCACTGCCATGTCGGATCTCAATGAATAGCGATCGCAGCTACGAGTTGGTCATACATCATCCGCCAGCCACATTCTTCCTTAAGCAAGCGGCCGGCATTCAGCGGGGCACAATGACTCCTGGCCGAGAGGTTGCCGGAAAGATAACTCTAAAGCATTTGTACGAAATAGCGGCAATCAAGATACAAGATCCACCCAATGCAATGCTGACCATGCAAGTAAGTTGGATGTTAATATTTATAATTATTGTATCAATTAATTATTGCTTCATTTCATCCTTAGCAAATGTGTGAGATGCTCATTGGCATTGCGAGAACTTGTGGAATAAAAGTAGTTCGCGATCTGGATCCCACGGAATACGCTCAATTTTTGGAGGAGCGCAAAGTTATTGTCGAGGATCAGCGACGTGAACTCCAGGAGAAGCGTGAGGCTAAGATGTTAAGAACAGGCTAAATATATTGTATGAATTGTTAATATATATACATTTATAACCAAAATAACTATTTCTATTCAATGCTTATACGCTTCCGGTCCTTAGCGGCATTCTTTTTACGTCGTTTCTCCAGATGTTTGTTTAGTTTCCCAGTATCCTTCAACTGCTCAAACTGAGCAACCAACTCCCTCGCACGCCTTTCCTCTGCAAAGTAATTTAAAAGTTATTAGGTCGAGTTATTGCTTCATTCTTCTAAAACTTACGTTTCGTCACATAATGTGGTTGGCGTCCCTCTTCGTGCGCCTTTTGAATCTCTTTGCGCTCCTCTCTTAATATATTTTGCTTGATGTGCCAGCGTTTGTCCTCCACATTCTTATTAACGAGTCTTTGCATAGTATGCTTTATTTTTTGTCTTTCCTCGTCATCGTGCACATTGTCGAGACTTTTTTTTAGCTGGTCCACTTCCTTGTCGCGAATTCTCGTTACGAATTTATAGTTCTGCTTGAAAGTATCAGTGTCATAGGTGCCAGACTTCTCATCAAAGCGTGGATCCCGTAGCTCAGTTTCTTTCTTACGGTCCGCACGTAGCTCAGCGCCTAAAAATGGCACTTGACGCTTTGAACTTATTTCGCGAGGTCGATTTTTGTTCAGCCTTTTCAGTTCTGATTTTGGTTTCGGCTGCTTACGCTTGGCACTTTTATTGCCAAGAACAGCCTCTTTGTAGACTTTTGCGCCCAGCTCTTCCTTGAGCTGCATTATCTCTTCAAAGGACATAGTCTTAAGGTCCTCGCGAACTGCAAACTGTGAAGGATATATGAAAATTAAACTACTAATGTTTTAAAAACATGATGATAACTAAGTTACCTGTGTTTCGTCATCGCTAGACGCACCGTGGTCAGATGCAGCGGAATCACTCGAAGTTGACATTTGTTATTCACAGTATTAGTAAATTTACAATTTAATCAAATTTCACGTGTTTTGTTATTATTATGCTAATAGAGATGAGTCGAACGCTCTATCGATATGTGACAATCATGGCAAATGTTCTATCGATAGTAACACGCTAAAAATAACATTTTTACTTATCTGGCAGCGCTATGCAAGTTAAATTGCATTAATTGGCGCGCAATTCAAGTTTAGGAATTCAATTCTGATTGAACTGCCGTAATGTATTTAGAACTAAGAAATCCGAATCGACTTTCAACAGTTGGTCGCATGTTGCTCTCTCATTACCCGCTTTACTTGCTTCACGTGCAGAAAATAATTGACCTAACTCTCGCTAAATCGCAACGTAAACATCAGTAAAATCCAGGGAGGGCAGTTTAATGACAACCATAAGTTGGCTATCTAACTGGACATGCCCACGTTTTTGATGGCCAAGGTTCAGGATTCTGACTCTCGTGACTTGTTTGCTTTGCATTTGTGGCCAGTCTGAGGTTGAGAAAGACAGCTAAAGCTGTCAAAGCACTAAACGGTGCTTTCTGACTCGTGGTGCATGCGACGCGTGTGTTCAATTTCATTTAGCCAGTCATCGACAGGGCCGTATCTTGGCAAGAAGGCGCCCAATAGGAGTACTCACTTGTGCCTTCCACCTTTATCTTTCGAATATATTTCAGAATATGGTAAATATAAAACATTTTGAATATTGCATTTAACATTGTTAAATAATTCCAGTCAATAACTTGCATTCACGATAATGTGATACGAGTAGAATCTTCCCTCAGGCATCCCACAGGTATTATAATTAAGCCCCATTGCTTGGCCTGTACGTTCAGGAATTCGGATTTAGCGGGCAAGAGCCACGCGAACGTTGTCCATTCACCAATTACTCGCGTTTATGTATCGCGCTGTTCGCTATTCGCTGCGTTGTCCTTAATTTCCTAAAAAGCGTTTAAACATCTAATGAAAGCATTTGGCTTGCGATTTTACTGTCTGTCAATTTTCAGTTGCGCTTGGAGCTTCGCTGCGTGCGGTTCGTCGTGTCTGGTCTCGTCCTGTTGGTTGCTGCAACTAACTAGCTTAGTTGGCCGTGTAGCTGGGAGACTATGCTGCTCCTGTGATCATGGCCAAGATAATATCAACGATCAAGGCTATCCTCACGCGCATCATCTTCAGCGCCCACAGCCTGCTGGCCATTTGGCAGGTGACCACGTTTAAGAAGGACATCATTTATTGGACGCTATGCGGGCCGCTGCTGCTGCTGCTGCTCGAGGGCATCTTCACCATAATGATCAAGAAGACGCAGGAATGGCGCTGGTGAGTCCACAGATCCTTCCAGCTACGCACTCATCTAATCGCTTATGTGGCCTGGGCCAACGTAAACAAAGAATCGTCTGGAGCTGACGTCATGTTCGTTCGGGGGCTTTGATTTTCAATTAAAAGTGAAATCATGTGGTTAATGTGTGTGCAAGCAACCACCGAGAACAGACAGACCACCATGACCACAACGACCACTCCTCCAACCCACCCACCCACGCGCCGTTGTAGTAAAAAACTTTAATGGAATTTCACTTTGGCCCTAGATTGCTAGCCCGTGTCTTGCCCAGTTGTTTACCTTTTGGCGGGGGCGCATCACTTTGACTTGTTTGTTTCTCTGTTTGTTTTGGACATTCGCTTTAGCGCCATCCCTTCATTCCCTTCTCGCCTCCGCAGGTTCTGTCCCTCCGTCTTCCTTTACCTGAGCAGCATTGTGCCGGCCATTTGGTTGCTTGAATTGGACAAGATCGAGCGTCGCCTGCTGGTGATAAATGGCTCCTTGGTCAATGCAAATGCCAGCAATGCCATCAGTGACAGCAACCTCACCAGCACCACCACCAGCTCAGCCGCCGCTGCCACCTCCAGCGGTACCACAAACAACAGCTCGATGGTGCCAGTGGCTGATTTGCTAGACGATGCTGGGATCACATTGCCCGTGATCAGTCCAGATACTTGGACCACGCTCATCGAACAGTTTCTCATGCTTATCCTGATTGTGGGCCGCTGGCTGCTGCCTAAAGGAGACTTGACACGCGACCAGCTCAGCCAGCTGCTGTTGGTCTACATTGGCACTGCGGCGGATATCATCGAGTTCTTTGACTCCTACAAGGATGATTCCATTGCACGCATTGGATTCTTGGTATTTCTCACTCTGGGCATTTGGTCCTGGAGCCTCATGCAGTTCACAATTGTGCTCTCGGCCACACGAGGCAGGCGGCCGCGAGGCAGCGGCTCCCATCACAAGGAGGAGTAAGTGGAAATCTAAGCCAATCTTATCTGATAGCCCCTGACATTGTACGTATCTTGCAGACATACGGACTGCTGCCAGAACTGCTGCTGTGGCATTGATGTCTGGGGTAAGATGGCTGTAATAGATAAATATATCCCAACGATTATCTCCCTCCTCTATAGGCATAGTGCTGAACGTAATTCTTCAGGATGCGCCGTTTCTCACCTTTCGGCTATTGATTATATTTCAATACAAGATAATTAACTACATGAATGTGTTTTTCACCTGTAAGTCACTTGGGATTTAATATTCTTTATGGCTCAACTACAACTGTCAATGTTCCAGGCAAGAACTCCTTGGTGATCATACTCCAACTGTATCGCCTGTACGTGGTGAACGCGGAGTTCTGGAAGAGTCGACGTGAGAGCCGCATGGCCAAGGCGCGTCAGTATCAATCCCGGAGGCGAGTGCACGATGCGGACCAGAACAGCATTTACATGATATCCAACGAACGAGGCGGCGATGTCAAAAAGAAGATAAAAAAGTGAGTGCATGAAGGATATAGAGAAACAGATCAAATAACAGGATTTACTTTACCTTAATCAAACCAGAGCTAAGGACAGAGACTTTGTGGAGCAAGAAGCCAGCTACAGCAAAAAGAAGCGAGATAAAAAGGATAAGTAAGTGGACAAAATGATAATATAATAACAATAATTACGTAACATTTGTTCTACGCAGAAAGAAACGTAAGCGCAAGGATACGGGCTATTCCACTGCCAGCTCACAGAATCTGTACTCCACCAAGGCCAGCAACAAGGACAAGAAGGGCAAGAAATCCAAGCGCAACTGCAGCAGCTCGCCGAGCGACTGCGACGCGATGAATGCTAAGAAACAGAAGCGGGCCAAAAACGCCGAAAAGGCCGATAAGAAGTAGGCGACAATGGGGCAAGCAACTACATAACATTGCTAATGTTTCTTCTGATAGGAAATCGCGCAAAATCGAGGCTGTCATAGAGGAGTCGAGCAGCACAAGCAGCAGCAGCTCGGACTCCAGCAACTCCACACTGCCCAGCTATGAGGTGATTGACGAGAAGAAGTCGCGACGCCGCAAGCATGGCCACAGCAGCGACTCCAGCTCCAGCTCCAGCAAGTCGGACTCGTCATCGTCATCCTCCTGAATGGGACAGTAAATATTTGGACTAACGGCATTTGCACGCGGGATCCGCTAAATGTAACGTTAACATCATTTTTGTGACGGCCAAGGGCACATTTGTCTGCGACGCTGGTCAAAGAAGACTCAGGTGTCGCTTTTCTTGGCATGACCATTCGAAAGGTCAACTCATTTGTTAAAAACATATATTTTCATATGTTTGCATATATGTGTACATATATGTGTATACGCTATAAAAAAAGTAAAGGAAAAAGAAAAACGCAATCAAATTTATATTAATAAAGTACCGCCTTGATTTTGAAACAAGTTGGCAGCGCCGCATTGCTCACTCAGCTGTTAGCTATCTCTCTCTCGCTCTCCCCTTCACTTTTCGTACTCTGAGCATCTAAAAGCTTGAACCTAGCAACCGCGCCAGCTGCTTTTAACTTCGCGTAAAACTTTTTTGTTGACACTCACAGTAAGTGAGTGTGCGTGAGTGTGTGTATCTGTTCCCCATAGACGTGTATGTGGTTTTTGTAATAATAAATAGTTGCTGTTGAGCGTTCGAGCGCTGCGGACGCGCTGTTGTTGTCGTTTGCGTTCTGCTGCGGAAAAGCTTTTCTGTCCGTCAAGTTTAAATCTAGTGTGAGTGTGTTGTCCCCATGTGTATATGTAAATCTATGTAGCTGTTGTTGCTACTAATACGCATATAAGTTTTATAAACTATGCTAGCCTACACAAATCTTATTCAAATCTTGCCAGAGCTTCATCACAGCAATTTCCTCCCTCACAAACTACAATAACAACAGCAACAACTACGTCGCGTGCTTGTTGCTATCGTAAAGCAACAACAGCAAAAACGAAAGAAAATATGATTTGTTGTTGAAGTAATTGAAAAACAAAAAGAAACTGATAAACCTAACTGAAAGTGATAATCGAGCAGGTGTGAAATGCTAGTCGAACTCTCCAAATGGACAAACTACTCGAAATCGCAATTAGCGCTAGGAATTCTTCTAAAAATACGCAACTGCAAATTTATTAAGAGTGGAAAATTGCCTGGGTGACCGCTGCCTGAAGCGCAATCAAACACAATTTGTCATGGGTATATGATTTGTATATATATGTGTATATATATGTATGTATATGTGTGAGCAGTGTGTTTACAATGGCGCTGCGATTCAACTGAGCAGTTGGCGCACACGCTGCTGGCTCTTCTATTTAACTGCCCTGCAGTGTGCCTCTAAATAGTCGCATAGTGGAGTTATCCAGCTGTTCGGGGGCAAACAAATATCGTGTACACAAAACACGTTTCCACCAACCACAACAATACATACATATGTATTCATGTAGGTATATATAAGCATCTGTATATGTTATATATATATATATATATATATATATGTATATAGTCAGCGCAGACCGATGATTATTTCATTTCTTGTGCTTCTGCTTGGAGCTTTGTTACCGCTCATTCCAAGGTTAAGGCGAAATTTCAGCCTGCCCAAGCCCAAGCCCTTGTCCACGCCCACGCCCTCTTCTCTCGCGTGCCTGCCCTGTCCTAAGCAGAAACACGCATCAACAACCACTTGCTGCCCTATTATGGCATTTGCTCTACACTCTAAGCCGTATGCCGGTTGGTGGTAGGGTCGACTTGGTACTACACTAAAGAGAATTGGTTCGCTGTGCTTGGCTGCTAGTGACAGCTGTTAGATGCAACTCATTTCTCTAGTCTCTAGATGGAGGAAATGCTGCACAATCTGCATGTTGTAGGTGATATCATGCGAGCTGGCCGATTTAATCATGCCACCCATCGGCTGACTAAACCACTTCATTAACAATTCAGACACGGTCTTTTAGTTTCCCAAGGCTCGGCGAACTATGATTCTGTTCCTCATGGCAGCAAGAAGAAAACAGAAATAAATAAAATCAAAAACGATTATAATGTGGCCTGATGTTGTCTATATAGCCTGCTCATAGACGCACGCTTCTGTATGTATATTTATATAATTCAATGCTCTCAGATTTTGCATAACTTGTTTGAGAATCTTTTTAGCCAGCCTGGCCCGGCCTGGCTGGCTCGTAGGTAGGGAAAATTTGACAGAAGTGAAATGGATCTATAAATTTCAATGTATTCATAAATTGTAAATATATTTATATATACATAGGCTTGTTGAGTGTGTTTCGATTCTTTTTTTTGGTTACTCATAATATACTTAATATTTATTTTTTAAATTATGAATTCCGTTGTAAATTATTTTATATATATACATTGTCGTGAGACGAGTACCTACTTCAACCTGTTCCTCACATTAACTTAAATATTTATTTTAAATTACTTTGTGATTGGCCATGTATATAAACATATATATAAATACATGCATATCCAATTGTATTGTCACTTTATTTCGATGAAATATATAAAAATGGAACAAAATTGTTTTATATCATTTTCATGTCTCCACTTTAGTTGACTTTTTAGTGCCCATTGATTTTGGACTTTAAAACGTGTCACAGCCCGAGTCGATTTCATTAAAGCAAATTAGAGTCTAAAGTGAACTTTCTAATGGATAATGGATATATTTAAAATATAAATATTAATGATGATGGCAGGCATGTTAACATAAGTTTGTTTACACTCGACTGACTCTATCGTAAACAGACTACAGTGACTCGGATCATGGAACACAAATTTAGAACTATTTTACGCACTCTCCAGCCACCTGCTGTCAGGCGAGGCATGGTTATCTTGTACCCGTACAAGTGGTTATCATTCGCTGTTTTTGTTGAGCGAATCTATACTCGAGTTACTCTCAAAACAAAAAATACAATAAATAATAAGCTCAACACGCCCTCCGGCGTAGAATATACTTGAAATATAGAATATATTTCGCGGTTTTCAGGCAGATGCAAACTGTAATCTAATATTTTAATTATTATTATTATTATGTGTACAACGTATATGGAAGTATATAGTCATATTCATGAATCGGAATCGTCTGTTGTAACTGGAATCAGTCGAAGCGTCGAATTAGCTGGGCTGAGTTATGTCACTGAAATGTGCTCTGGCGCTTAGATTCCAATTTGATTTCGTTACAGTTTATTGCACACGCGACACCTGCCGTTGCGTGGGCGTCATTAAACGAGGCTGGCTGAGTGACAGTTGAACTTGTTGGCCATTCTAGCATGCAGTATATGTATGTATGTATATCATGTACACATTATGCGAGGCTCATGTGGCAGCCACATGCGACATTTCAATTACGCTGCTAACTGGCTGACGGTTGCGTTTCACGTCACGTTGCCAGCGCGCTTCCAGTTAATAAATTGTAGCAACTCAACTTATGCACAGCATTTCATTGAAAACAATCAGCTAACATACAGAACGGAAACAATAACAAAAGAATCAGTGATGGGGCAGCGCCTTCATATATTTACTTAACCATCTGGGAGTGCAGTTGCCTAGTGGCCTTATTACGCCGTATTCTGCGATAAAAGACTAGAACAAAAAGTGAATGCAACAGCGACAGACTCTCGATAAAGAGACGCCGACGCCGACGCCGACGTTGTTCGGCTGCTGTTCAAAGTCCACGCGGCGTATGATTAATAATTTATACTGCGACCCGCTGGCAGCACCGTCGAGTGAGGCAAGAGCTTTCACAACTACTTTATCCAGAACAAAGTCTCAAAGCAGCATCACCCCAATTCACCTCAGCCCACAAATTTCGTGTGTTTGTAATTAAAGTTATTTTTTACATATGCATACATTAACGCCAACGTAATCTCTCAAGTCTTAGTCACACTCGATAAAGCAAATTTATCTATATATATAGTGCGTTTATCTACGCCTCGAAATTGTCTTTTATTTGAAAAATAGCTGCAAAGCTGCATGCATTTGCATAACTCAATTACACAAAGAAACTGCACTGCCTTCACCTGGCGACTATTGCCTATTGCACAATATCATTGAAAATTCCCAGCGATAAGCTTTTATTTATGCTGCTCATGAATGCAGTCTTAGTGAGCTTAGCAATCGTATATGTTTCGATGCGTTGTGAAAAAGCAACTGCAGTCTGATTCCGCTTTATCAGTCTGCTTATCTCGCTCTGCCATAAAATACAGCCCTGCACTTGAGATAGCCGATAATTGTCTACGCCGCAGCAGTTCAAGTGCACTACAATTGTCCACAGCCAAAGGTCACGAACCCCACATGAGATAAAGGCGAATATGCCCGGATTCTCCGATGATAGTGGTATAAATTAGTCGAACCAATCGACTTGTTGCCGAGTAATTAATTAAAGTTCAACTCGTCAACGGGAAAGCCTGATGCCACCTGCCACCTGTGCTAATGGGTCAGTGGCACTGGGCTTATCAGCCACTGACAATAAGATAAAACCAAAAATAGAAAAACCAAAAGAAGTCCGACTTTAAAATACCCTGCACAAAACTGTTAATTTTACAATTTCTGATTGTTTGTTAATGATTCGTTACACTAATCTCAGCAGTTAAGCGAAGCGTTCTGGCGGTAATGAGCTCACTCACAAAAACACATGTGCCTAAGTAATATATATAACGTAAATATCATTCGCCATATATATTATAGAGTACAAAGGTATTTGTTATCGCGAGAGGACTTCAAGTTCTTCTAAGTGCCTAGACTCTAGAGAACACAAAGAAACTAAAAGAGAAAAGATGATGGAGATAAAGACAAGATGGAAAGAGATAGATAAAGAATGAAAGAGTGGGAGTGGAAAAGGGATATGAAGGGAGAGAGAGAGAGAGAGAATGATAATGATGACAGAGAGAGAGAGAGAGAGAGAGGTATACAACATAAGAGCTAGAGGAAGGCATACAATTAACAAACAGAGAGAGAGAGAGAGAGTAACAGAAAGGGAAGATATAAATAGCATAAGAAAGGTAGGTATAGAGTTATTAGCGAGACAGATAAAGAGAGAGTGAGAAAGATGGAGCGGGAACGATAAAGATATAAAGCGGGAGATGTAAGTCATTTATCGCTTAATTAAATAATAGTATAAAACAAAAATCTCTTTCATAATTAAAATTATTTAATTTACTCAACGCACTTGCTTAATATGTTCGCATAGATTAAAGCTTTGAGTATTAGCTTATCTTAATACGATCACAATGAACTGTTGGGTATTAAAATTTAATCAGCAAGTGGGTAAAAGAAAGATATTTTCCAATTAGAAGCAGCTAACATTTCGCCAAGTATGAGTCGACACAGCGATAAGAACCGATGAAGCCTTTCAGTTCATATTGTTTCTTTAAATTGTTTAATTATAAAGCCAACGACAACAACAGAAACCCAGCATATGCCCGCAATTGTCTGCACTTGATTGCAATTGACTTGTATATCTTGACGCACTGCAGCGGGCACTTGAAGCGCGCCATGTAAAGTGCTCAATACACGATACCCCGTTTGAATGACATTTGAGTTGTTTTCGTTCGTCACAACCACTCAGCAGAGGCACTCAACCACTGAGCCACGCGCGAACGTGGTGCGCATTAGCGGCAGTCGTGACGGGCCTCGGCCTCGGCTGCCTGAAGGTGCCGGTCGCAGTTCCACTTTGATTTGCATTGCGCTCGGTTCGCTCGTCCGCCCAAGCGAAACAAGTGTGTAAGTCGAGCTGCGGGCGGCCGCTCTCCCGATCAGTTCAGATATTGCGATGCTTTCCCAGCTCAATCGCGGCGTTTGTAATTACATTTCGCATGCAAATTCAAATGCTAATTTTAGCTGTGCCTTGTTAAGATGTGCAGTTGTTCGCGTGCCCCTCTCTGCGGCCTATTTGTGCAATTTATAACAACAAAAGGTGCTCCGATAACTAAAGCCATTGTGCTGGCACACATGCAACAAGCTTTGCCCTTTTTCCTTGTGTCGTGCCACATGTAACGACCCTCAACTTGAATATTTGCCATAACAGTCAACGTAACACGCTTAGAATTTGTTGCCCCTATGGTTGCCGATGGTTATCTAATGGGCAATGCAGCAAATAGATTGCCCACTGGCTAACGGGTGGTATGAGTGATGTCGTTGCATATGCACTCTTGGTCAATAGCGAGCAATGACGCTGTCTGTAATGAGATAAGCTGCCATGATGGGTTCTCTTTATGGCTGAGCTGCGCTAAGGTGACGCATTTGACTGAAGACGTAAAAAACTAGACTTCATTAAGATATTTTAATTGGTTTTTGAGAGCAGTCATAAAGTCAACATTTGAATAAAATTATTTTTTACACAATTTCTAGGGGTTTTCCTATCGTTATAATGAAAGTTATATTTACTAAGATTTTGCCAGATTTTTGTTTTCAGCCTTGTCGTTATCAATCAACTGGAACATAGTAGGTGGCCTGTCGGAATGGAGCTCGTAATTTGAAACAGAAAGCTGTTTATAGATACTAAATATCGAGAGTAAATTCCAAAGCCCAGCGCCGATATAAGTAGTGAGAAGTTAGTTAGCTGTGAGCAGCTCGTTCCACTCGACTGATTGTTTGCTTCGATATTCGTGGCACACGCGGCGTATACTTGCTTTGATGCAGCCCCGTGCTATGCTAGTGCGCTTGTATTTTTAGCCTGGCGCATGACACCGCCTTTTGAGTGGTAAACAAAAAGAGAAGAACGAGTGTGCAGCGCCAGTGACATTGACATTGGTGGCCAACTGAGCGCATATGATTAAAATTCAATTCAAATTTATTTGCAGTTTAGTGCGCAGCCCTTCACTGGCAACATGTTGAATCTGTGCTAATTGGCGGCCAGCCAGCAAGCGCTGCAGATCGAGGCGGCGAGTATCCAATAGAAACGCCAAAAGAGATGTTCACTAAAAGCGAAACCCATAAGAACACCAGTGCACTATGCAGCGCTGAGCTACAAGCAAAGGACAGCAACAACACCGACAAGGAGTCTCTGTTTCACTCGATTGATGAGCACTACGTCTGCGACATTGCCATGATGAGCATTGCCGGGGAGGTTGACCAAATGACAGCTCAAGCCGCTGGGCAGGCGCTTGACAGCGCAATCAGCAATCGCAACGATCTGGAAATTGATAGGCAGGCGGAGGAGCAGGCGATCAACCAGTTGGTGCGCTCATCCAATGCTGGCGCCCTGATAGAACCGTAAATATCTTACAAATATCTTACAATAACTTACAAATATCTTACAAATATCTTACATAATCATTTGCTAATCTTTTGCTTCAGCCATAACAGCGGCAACATGCGCTTCATCCTTGGGGTCCTGGTGCGGCTGGTGCTGCCCTTGGCCAATGGCGTCGCGCGCGGCATTAAGGGCATACGCGACGTTCGCGTGCTGCGCGTCCTACAGAACCTGACCTCCAGCCGGCAGGCGCTGACCAATCTGGTGGCCTTCGCCGCCAACACCTTATCGCTGAATCTGTCTTCCGTTCAAGGTTAGTGCTTGAAGTGCACTGCATTGCCTCAGTTACCCAGTTACTCATTGGTTCATCATGCTCATACCGCAATTCACAGCTTTCTATATCAAATTCTTATCGCTCAACCCGCAATCTCTTTCATTGACAGTTTCCAATCGTCTGGGGCCGTTGCTCAATTTACTTAAATTGCGCAAGTCCCAGGATGGCTTGGAAATTCTGCCCGATACGCTGACCACACGTATACCGATCACACCCATACCACCTAATACGCCCACAACGCCCAGCACACCGTTGCAGGGGCCGCCTATCTACAGTCTTCAGAGCTCCAGCTCCAGCTCCAGCTGCTGCACCCTCAACATACTTGCCGCACCCACGCCGGGCACGCCCATACGCGCTGACATCGTGCTCGTGCATGGCCTGCACGGATCCCTGGTGAACACGTGGCGGCAGGGCCTTTGGCAAAATGAACGCCATCCCGTGGAGTTCGATCGCCCACCCCGGCCACCGGTGCGCCCACCCAAGCGGCCCCGTTACTCACGCAGTGCCGCAATACATCCAGCGCCCCGCGAGAAGCGGGCCAAGTTCGCCTCCTGCAATCGCACCTTGGATACCATGGATGCTGCTATTGGAGAGAGCGCCTGGCAGCGCGCTGCACTGCATCAAACGACTGAGCCACATCCCTATAATGCTTCCGACAATGACGACATAGCCGAAGAGTAAGCAGAAATGAAATATTGATTTCTTTTTTATTAATTCACTTATTCATGACCCTCGCACAGTTATGCCTACGTGTGTGGGGAGCCGGAGGACATTCAAATATGCGAGGGCATCGAGTACAGCTTCCCAACATTCCGCCTGCGCATGCACGACAACAGCCAGGTGTTGCCGGTGGAGCTGGAGTCGATGCTGCAGGGCGAGAACAGCGGCAGCGCCAGCAATGACAGCTCACAAGCCTCCACGCCGCGAAAGTCAGCCGGCAAGAGCAAAAAGAAGCCATCCGCCAATGATCCCAACTACTCCAAGTGCTGGCCCGGAGACTGGCTGCCGTTGGACTGTCCGGGCGTCAGGGTCATAGCCGTCAACTATACCACTGATCCCTACCTGTGGCGTCCGCTCTGGAAGACCAAAGAGCCGCGCTCCAGCCTCATTCAGCGTTCACGCGAAATGGCCGAGCTGCTGATCCAGCATCGCGTTGGCCACGGCCATCCCATCATCTATGTGGGCCACTCGAAAGGAGGCCTGTTCATCAAGCAGCTGCTCGTGGACGCTTGGGAGTGCGGTCGGCCGGCGATGAGGCCGCTCTGGCAGTCTGCTCGCGGCTGCTTCTTCTACTCGGTGCCGCATCGAGGCTCCCACTTGGCTTCGATCAAGGCGCCGTTGCTGTCGCGCTCCGTAGAGCTGCTGGAGATAGAAAAGAGTATGTCCGAGCTATATTGTTCTGATACTTCAGTTCCTCATGCTGTAAACCTTCATTTGATAGATAACAAGTATCTGCTGGACCTGCATCGGCGCTTCGCTGGCCTCTATCACTTGGGTCATTTGAAGATCGAGGTTTTCAGCTTTGTGGAAACCGCGCTGACGCTCATGTCGGTGCTCTATTTGCGAATTGTGGGCGTGGATTCAGCCGGTAAGCCTCGCTTAGCCAATCATAAATGTATATGTATTATTACTAAACTATCTTCCGACACATTAAACAGATCCGGGATTCGGTGAAGTGTGCGGCATAAGGCTGGATCACCGCGAGATCTGCAAGCCGCGCAGTCGGGATTGCATTCTGTACAAAGAATTGGTGAAAATGATTAAGAAGGTGTGCTGAGCCGCCGTCAATTAGCATTAGCCATATGCATGCATGCAGAAGGACCTCAATGAATTGGAATCGATATGTGAATAGGCTTACAACTATAAGTTGCCCGATAATTATGCGTACCTACATATTATATGGAGGAGCGCTCTTTCTTGTTATGGTGCATAGCATAGCATAGCTTATTTTCCTGTTTTGCTCCTTTAGTTGATTCATAACTAACCATTCAAGGGAAATTCGACTTAATATTAGACCTTGTGTTTTTGGAATGATTCATATTTGAAATATAGTATTAAGTTGACTTCATCTCTCATTGTCATTGACTGTGTCTCGGGTATATCGTGACTCCGCTTTATTTATAGCCTGGCAGAGCGAACAATTTCAAAGATTTCCCCATTTAATCAGACACTCAAGAAGATGCGTTTAAGCATGCCATTTAGCACGTAAACTAAATCGTTTATATATATGTGTGTATATATATAAATAAATGTATATGTAGGTTATGGCAAGTTTTGCGATTTTGTATTGTGATCGTTTGTTCAGTTAGTTGTGATGTGATCATATATTATTGTACTATACAGGTAGCTAGCACATACCATAGCCCAGAGAAAGCTCTATAAATGGAAGAATATTTATGTACATATTTGTATAAAAGGGCGACACTGTTAACCGTTACCATCGAATTCAACTGCGTGGGCACTGATAATGATATTATGTCCATTTGATATTTTATACAAACCTGTTAAGTACTGAGAGTTACTAAAGATTTACAGCTAAGAAAATTATATTGTATATACTTACTAATAAAATTACGTTTAACGTTTAAAGTTAATAAAAATGCAAAGTGTATAGATTCTTTTGTCGTCATAACTTAGTTTTAATATGGTTTTTGTTTTCTTTCCAATAGTTAGGGATGCTTTTCTAGCGTTCTTCACCTTTTCACGTATATATAGTATAATCATCGTTACATATTATTAGACTCTGTAGCCGCGCTAATTTCTGGTTGGTGTGTCGAATTACTGGCACCGAAAACTTTAACACGATCGTACGCATATACATATATAATATTAAATATATATGTAGTATATTTGCCAAATGAGTTTCCACATCGAATACAATAATATTTCCGTAGCATATACAATGTATATAAATTACATAAAAAATACATTCGATTCTGTTTTGCAATGTTTATCTTTCGTCCGATTTCTATTCAGAATTGAAGCAATTTAGCATTAAATATATATTACAGATGGGGCGACCAACTAAATGCATATAATATAGTTACAATTGAATTTCCACTCTACTAATGAGGTATACACAATGAGAACTTAAGACCCAAACTAAAGTTACGTATAGAACATGCTTAGTTCAAATAATGATTAGGATCAGCATTATCCAAGAGTTAAGAACATAATTTTCTTACAATTTTAGTGGACTCTCTCTTAGTTATTGAATTATTGGTTTCGCTTTAGCCAAAAACATCTATGTAAAAGTCGCAATACGCATTCTTATGCCATCGAATAATTATTTTCATATCTTTTGTTTTTTATTGTTTTTGCGCTTAAATATTTTAAACATTTATCACATCCACTTACACAGCGATCACAATCGCAGTTATTAATTTTTTCATTTCACATTCTTATCATGTTACTTTTTGTTTTCTCTTTCTCAAATGTTTTCCTTAAGAGCTACTTTATATATTGTTTTAATTAAATACATTTATCTTGCCTTGCTGCATAATATTTCCTCTCGTATATTTAACTTTTGTTTAAAATTTCATTTTCTTTTAGGAATTTTGAGTTCATTTACGGAATATTTCTAGCATGAATGAAATGCGATCATCAAATTTAGATTTCTTTGAATGTCGTTTAATGTTACTGAGCTTTTGATTATTTACGGAACAGCTTTGAAGTTTTGTATGTGCTAAGACTATATACTATATAAGATGATTCGAAATGCAGTTGAAACGCCAACTTCGTGGCCTATTTCAATATGAACACAATTTGTATTGGTAGCTATGGTTGGGGGCATATGGTATGTGCGCTCCAGGACTGCATCCTCGGGAAGTGTGGAAGTAAACGAGCTACGTATTGCTATGTTCTCGCTCTGAAGCACATTTACCATTGCTGTGGAAGCCACATATCGTAATATATTTACTGTCTCTATGCATATTCATTTCCAGTGGGAAAGGTACTATTGTTTGTAGTGTTTGTTGTGGGTTGACGGGTTTAAATAGGTGTTATTGCACTTATAGCTAAATACGTATACAGTTACAGTTCTTAAACACATTCTTTCAATATGGAATCGTACATATATTGTTTAATTGAATTTGCGTGCTTAATTTTACTTTGTCGCTACTTGTTTACTTTTTTGTTATTTTTTGGATTTCATTCAGTAATAGAATTTGATGCATGTACTCTAGTTAAATACGTCTATGAAAATGGAATGTCTGCGTGTTTGGGCGTGTGTAGGTGTGTGTGCGTGTATCTATGTATTTTATAACAATTTTCACATCGCTTTGAACATTGAACAACAATTCACAAAATACATATTATAGATGAGCTCATTTTAAATTCTGCGCTCATGTTAAATACATCTTATATAACTTTCAATGCTTATAGAAATATAATATCTGATGTTGAGTGTGTGTGGGTGTGTGTGTGTGTGTGTGTGTGGTCTGGTGTGTGTGACATAGCTAGAGGTTTACTTGTTTGTACGAACTAGGTACAGTCGGTAATTGGAATAGACTCGTTCAATACGGCTGCGGTACACTCGAAATGCGTGTGAGGCATTAACAAAAGGTCTATTTGAATAGAATCGAAATGCAATATGCGTGTTTGTTGGTCTTGTGTTCCGGTGCTGGGAATGAGCGCTTAACGAAATGCAAAATGAATATAATCAGGTACATTTGATATATCGGTTAAACAAAATTATTAAAATAATAAACAAACAAATGAAAAGTGTTCAAACGAAACGCAGAGTGCAGCAATTCAAATGCGAAAATTATATATTTTACTTAAATATGAATGGAAATATTTATATAGGTTATTATTTGCGGTAAATCGATATGAACACTATTGTGACTATTGTGAGTGTGTGTGTGTGTATATATATGTATATGTGTGAGCTGGGCTATTGCATTTGTTTGCTTTTTGGCTATGTGTGTTGTAATAGAATACTACGGCAGTTAAATAAATTCATATTAGAGAACGTTCACTACGAATTAAAATAATAATTATATTTAGCCTCAATTAACAAAAGAAAACAAACAAAAACTAAACAAGTTTAAAAACGTTCATGTGCTTAAAATTAAAGTCAATATGCGTTCATATATATATATATATATATATATATATATATATATATATATATATATATATATATATATATTATATGTGTGTAGGTATGTATATATGTATATAAATATGCTGCTTATGTACTTAGGTTCTCGTATATTATTCTCATGGTTCAACTTTAGCTCGCGAAGATAAAGATAAAGATAAAGATAAAGATAAACATAAATAAATACATTTATAAAATGTACTTTGTATAACTAAGCATATACTTATGTGTCCTTATACTGAACTAATCCAACTATAGGGATCCACAATGTTTGGAATGTTTCGAGCTGCGAATGTGTATTTGTATTTGTATATGTGTGTGTGTGCTTGTGTGTAAGTGTGTGTGTAGTAGTAGCTTGGCGAGGCGACGACGACAATGTCTGCTATTTAAGTTCAGCCATTTGGATCGACTTGGGCACGACGATTCAGGGCCGTAGATGCTGGCCACGCCTGTTTGGCCATTGCCGTCGTCTTTTTGCTCTTAACGCCCACAGAGTGTGTCTGCGGCCCGTTGACAGGAACTATGGATGCAGAAGGATACTGCGGCGGCATCGACTGCTGCTGCTGCTGCTGGCGATCCTTCTGCTGGACAACAGTTGACTTCTGGCTGCTGCTGCTGCTGCTGTTATTGTTGTTGCTAAATTGGCTTTTGCTCGGCATTTGCTTTGTCATCTCGGCGGGCAACTTGAAACCGTTTGTGAGACTAACACACGCGTATTCGTGCTCCGACGTCGGCGTCAGCGTCGCTGCCGACTCCTCCTCGGCCAGCAGGCAGATGCCATCATTGGAATTCGAGTGCCGCGCAAAATTTGTATGGAATTGCTTCTTGCTGCCGTTGCTAGTGCTGCTGGCGCTGCTGCTGCTCAAGCTGCCACTGCGCCGGCCCAGGCCCAGGCCCGGCACGGTGGCCACCAGCGGCAGCGAGTTGGGCGGCACCGCCACCTCTAGGCCGCCATCGCTGTTCTTAGAGGAACTTTGCTTGTGACTGGCATTGGAGTTGCTGCTGCCGCTAGCCTGCAGCGCCACTGCGTTGGGCGGCGTATGGCGATAGGGTATGTAGAAGGCCTTCGCCTCTTGGAGCATGGCGTCCTGCACAGTTTTGCGCTCCGGCGAGCCAGCGCACAGTGGCAGCTGTGATAGATTGTGCACGCCCGCAATGGTCAGCTCCAGTTGTGCTTCCTGATCCGGACGCCGAGTCGCACTTCCATTGCCGTTCCCATTGGGCAGCGTGGCAGCAGTCGCTGTGCTCGTCTGATACTCCAGCGTGCGCTCCGGCAGCAGCTCGATGTGATAGCGGGAGCGCGGAATCAGGGTCTGCATCTCGTGGCAGTCCTGCTGCATGGTGTTGCCACTGAGGCCACCGGCACTGTCCCCGGGAATGCCCGAGGCACTGCTCAGATTTCCGAAATTGATGTCTGTGGGCGTGGTCAAGTGCGTGGGCCCCGGGGCGCGTGCCTTAAATCGCCGCCTCTGAAATATGATGAAGAGCGCAAAAGCAAGAACACAAAGCATGGACAGCAGCGAGCCGATGGCGATGCCGCTATAGACTTCATGGTTCGAGGAGTTATGCACAGTTTCCAGGATGTGGTGATTGACCAAGTCAAAGAACATGGGAGCGCCCACGCCCGTCTCACCAACAACACGCACGGCCACATGAATCTTGTCCGTCTCCGAAACATTGGGGAACTGCAAAGCAAAATATATGTGAAATAAAGCTGCAGGGGAATGGGAGACACCTAGAAGCAGCTAGTGCCTAACTCGACGCCTAGCTTACCTTATAGAAACAAGGGCGACACTCTAGTACGTTTGCCTCGTGCGTGACATTGCCCAGAGTCCAGAGTATGTTATAGTGATGGACGCGTCCATTGGGATGCAGTGGCGGCTCCCATATAAGCTTGAGGCCATTGTGCTTGACCACGCGCGAGTTGCTGATGGTGCCGGGCGCTAGATGATAAAACAGTAAATATTTATATAATATATAAGATGAGTAAGGCTGGGGCTTACGGTCCGGCAGCGTCTGCACGTCCATTTCGCCATAGAAGATTTGCGGCTTGCAGTTGTAGAAATGGAAATTGTAGCGCTCGTTGGCACTGAGGCCCGAGACGAGCAGCACGGAGTTGACAATGGTGCGCTCCTTGCACTTGGGCTCCTGCTTGCGCAGCGGCAGCTGCACGTGCAGGTGGCACTCGTAGACGCAGGTGTCGTTGAGGCTGTCCAGGAACTGGAAGGCCAGCATGCGGGACTCCACGGTGATCAGGCGAAAGGACATGTTGGCCTGGTCGGATGTGCCGTTCTCGATCTGCAGGGAAGAGAGTGGGAGGCACAGAGACTTTAGATAGTGCAAGGGAAAGCCGAAAGGGCTCAGGTGCCGAGGCAAGTCGTTGCCACTGGCCACTACAGTACAGTCTACTCACAATCTTCCACTGTACATAGCGAAAGTCCTGAGCGAGGTACTCGTTCTCGCTGGTGATGATGAGCACGCGCATCTTGATGCGACTGAAGTGATGCAGGAGCAGGCCCGTGACGTTGGCGTCCACCACCAGACTGAAGATGTCCTCCTCTATTTCGAGCGTCAGATCGTCCACCTCGTTGTCCAGCACCTCGTGCTCCGCGTTGCGCAGCACGGCGGCAGCCGCCGACTGGTTGAGCGGCTGAATGATGGTCAGCTGGCGACGCACCTCGTCTGGCTTCTCGTCCACGGACGTGACCGTGCCATGCAGCGGGCCATCCAGCAGCTGGCCGGGATGGGGATGCGTGTGATTAATGGAGAACTGCAGTATGAAGTACTTCTTGTTGTCCAGCTCCGCCTGCGACCACTTCACAAAGGTATCGTTGCCCAAATGCACCAGCCGCAGCAGCACTGTGTGAAGGACAAATGCGATTAGCTTCCAAGTGGGATTCGCCTGAAACCTAGAATTAACTTACAGCCTTGGGTGCAGCAGACAACAGCCGGACTGCGCAGCGAGCTAATCATCATCTGCTGCGGCACTATGCTGCCCGAGCGCACCTCCGAGGTTGGCAAGAGAAATCGGGTGATTAGCGCAAAGGGACGATAGATGGGCAGACCGGTTGAGATCACCACAAACGAGGTGTGATTTAGCTTCATCGGCGCAAACGAGCTCCACTGATGCGGGTTGCTGCGCACAATGTGCACCACGAACATGGACTGCAAGGAACAAGGCAGGATTAGCGACTGAAGCGCGCGAAGAGTTGAGAAATTACCTCCAAGGTGCGGCTGTCAAAGGTGACATTGATGGTGTGGAAGCTGTGCGGATAGCAGCGGATGTTCTGCAGTGGGTTCGGCTGCTCCAGCTGGTGCTTGAAGCGCATCTCGCCAGTGACGGAATCCTCGCCAGCCACGTTGCGCGCGAAGCACTGGTAGATGCCCTCCTCCTCCGGATCGAAGGAGTGTATGTGCAGCTCGTTGCCGCTGATGTAGCGTGTATAGGAACTGTTGAGCGGTGCTCCGTTGTGGTACCAGCTGAGGCTTGGCGCCGGATTGCCCTCGGCGCGACAGCTCAGCGTTATCGACAGACTGATGTAGCCCAGCTCCACGGGCAGGCTGCTCACTATCCTGGGCGGACTGGTGACTACCACCCGAAAGGTCTGCCTGTCGGTGGGCGTGGTGCACATGTAGAGGCCCTCATGCCGGGCCAAGCTGGCGTTCGTTATTGCCAGCGTCATGCTATTGTTGCTCAGCAGGGACAGGGAGTTGTTGGGATGCTGGAGCCACCACTCGATGGGCACATAGTCCTCCATGGCATGGCACTGCAGCTGCAGCGCCCCTCCCTTGGGCACGAACAGTGTGGCGTTCTGGAAGGCGGGCAACAGATGCGTTGTCGTTGGTGTGGCCAGCGCTTGTGGCCCGCCGACATTGGGCTCGACACGCACCAGCCACACGAACTGGCGGTGGCTCCTGCTGGCATACTGGTTCTTGGCCACGCATCTGCAACGGATAATATTTCACACACATTAATTGGCATGGACAGTGCACACAATTATGCCAGTCACTCGGCCAGTGCACGGTGTTAATTAATGCACTGAGAGACCCCAGAAGGGTGCCCGACGCATTGATGGATTGCAGCCAAGGTGTTGATATGCAACAGCAGTAGCAATTGCCAATTATAATTTGCACCTCAAAGCAAATGAGAAGCGAAGAACACGAACTGCACATGTTGAGCTACGATTTCATGCATATTTGATTCCAATTCGACACGATTACGCATCTAAATTTACTATATATTTCCAGTAACAATATACGTCAATTAATAAGTAAAGCTAGTAGGACTGCTCTAGCCGAGACGGCTCGACTAGGAGATACCCTGAGCCCTGCGAAGTGCCGATACCTCAAATATTCTATTCTAGTTTACATATACATACATACATACATCACAAGCAAACTCAACACACACACACAGAGGCACGCTCAAGCACACGCTCTGCCAACTGCGCAGTTGACGTAGCGACTGCGCTTGGGCTGCAAGACGCCTATGTTATGGCAAATTAAATGCTTAATAACTTTCTTTCTGGATGGGCTTTCGTAATCAAACTTTCAGAGCGTGATTATGTCACTCATATGTATGTATTTGCCAAAGCAAAAGTCTCTAGTACTCGAAATGCGTGTTTTGCAAAATTTAGGGCGAAGGGGGCGTGGCATTGAAAATTTACAAAAATCAAAATTGTATTAAACACACATGAAACTAAAAACAAACTTTGAGGACTCTAGCTATAAAGATGAATTGGATAGAATTTTATAGCTGAATATCGATATCGTTATTAATCGATAACATTAAAACGGGAATAGTTATCGTTAGTTAAAACAAATTTGAGCTGCGCGTGCTATACAGGGACCAGCATAAAAAAATTTCAAGTCTCTAGCTCTTATGGATGCTGAGATCAACGCGTTCACACATATGGACAGGCGGACAGACAGACGGACGGACAGACAGACAGACGGACAGAGCTAAATCGATTCGTCTTGTCTCCCTGAACCAGAATATATATACTTTATGGGGTCTGCCACGCCTTCCCAGCTAAAGTTAGTTCAGTTCTTGGCTTACTTGTATTTTCCAGCCTGATCCTGCCGCACCTTTCGCACTATGAGCGTGCCGTTGGCCAAGATAAAAGCGCTGTGGGTAATAAAAGGTAGAACAAAAGCGTTAATGAAGGTTGTCACATAGCCAGTCAAACTCAAGCATGTCAAGCGTTATTGAAGCCACCAAATAAGCAGCAGGCGTTCTCTGGGATCAAGCTCCAGCCGCTGCGCGTTCGGTGTCCAAACACTGATCTTTACTCGCCTGCTATCATTCGCCAGGGACTCGTTGCCGAAGTACCAGCTGATGCGGGCAGCGGGCACACTGAGGAAAGGGCAGCCGAGCACCAGGTTTTGCTCGGCCACGCAGCTTATGTTGGCGGTCTGCTGCTGGCCAAGAATAAGACGCTTCAGCACTGAAAGAGTTAAGTGGATTAGATGGTGTCAAGTAGTTTGGGATCTGAGCGAGACTCACCTGGATATTCAACCGTGATGCTGTCGGATATGACTTTCATGTCATCCGACTCAAGTAGACAATGATAAACGCCGCTGATGCGCTCATTTGGCGGCAGCCGCAGCGTTCCATTCTTGTAGATGAAGAACTGATTGTTGCGTATGGCCAGGTGCTCAATGGCCTCGCCGTTGCGATACCAGTTGCAGTAGATGGGAGCGCCGACTGCAGCAAAAGAGGTCAGTCGAAGCCTCAAAGCAAGGACAGGGAGAGAGCGTCTCTCGTACTTACCCTGATAGTAGTCATATGGATTTATGATTGGGTTGCAGTGCAGCAAGTGGGTTTCATTTGGATTGGTTATGGTCAGTCTTGTGACGGCGTGCTTCTTGATCTGTATGTACGGCTTTAGTATTGTTGAGTTCTTCGATTGTGTGGCGGCAGCAACTGCAAAGCGGAGGACATGAGTTGAAAATAGTGTCACACAGCGTCTAGTACACTTAGCACAGGCAATAAACAAAGCAGGAAACATATTTTTAAAAAACTTGACTTTTCTTCCGACTGTTATCTATCAGCTCACATGGTTCGCTTAGCAATGCCCTAGAAATGCCGAGGAGCAAGACTCCGCTCTGGGCGCGAGTGCTGATATTTGTGGTGCCGTTGGCGGTGCTTGCGCTGCTGAGTGTGATTATGTGGTATGCGCTGAAGCCATCTGGTTAATTAATGCTTCCAGGCAAGTAGCACTCGCGGTGCGTATACGTAATATTGCATAATATTACACCCCTCTCGCGCAGCACAGCGACTGGCATTTGCATGCGACTTCTATCGTCGCAACATGACACTAACCACCTGCAATAAGTTCTCGGGCTCTGGCTGATGCATTCCGAATGCATTCCGAGTGTCAGGGCTAAAGTGGCTGTTGAAAAATGGTGGCAAGGAAAGCATTGGTTGCATCTCCAACAATAACAAATCGCCAAACATTAGTCAAATGCGCTGAAATTTATGCTAAAAATGCAATCAACTAGCGTTCCGCTCCAGCTATGGCCACCCAAGTGGCAGCCAGTCAGTCAGCCACAGTGCGCACTCACTTGTGGCCAACTGGGCTAACGAGCCGTTTGTAGCCGGGCAGACGACTGCATTGCCGAGTTCTGGGGAAACTGCGAATTTGTTCAGTGTTTGATAAATGTAGTGAAATAAATAAGATAATTGCTACACAACTGAAAATATGGCCAGGGCCCTGATCAAACTGCGAGTGGCATTGGCAATGGCAATGCAGCCCGTGCAGTGGCAGTTGCGGCTGATGTGTTGCATGTTTGTACGCAATGTGTTGCAATTTTTATTGCCGTAATTACACGCAATGCACATGCGGCAATTTGACGCATGAAAATGCCTTGGACTTGCTAAAACAAGCAAATGCCATATCAGCAGCAGCAGCAGCAGCAGCAGAGGCGGCGGCAACAGCCGCGCTAAGTGCGCCAACTTTACAGCTAAATAGGTGGCGGGCGGCGGGCGGTGGGGGCGTGGCTTTGCATGTGCAACCAAAACGTAATTGTTATGGCATAATTGTTTCAATGGCAGCGCGTTAAATTGCTGCCCCGCAGCGCAGAGTCAAAGTTCAGCAAATACCTGCATGCCCTAAGCAATGGCATTTGACTCTGGTCAACAACTATGTGTTGAAGAGGCAGAGCTGCGATAATATATCTATATGAAAATGCTAAGGGATACTTAATAAATAAATAAAATAAAATAAATAAATAGCAAAACCTACTTAAATTAAATTATAGCAGTTAGCAGGGCTCATTCTGAATAGACATGATAGGACATTCGATGTCCATAAGCAAAAACTTGTCTTCTGGAACTGCATAATCGAGACAAGCTATATGCATGTCACTTAGTAATTATAAAAGAGATTTGCTTACTATATACGTGCTTACTATTTCATGCAGTTTTCTTTTGTCCAATTTGGCGTTGAAGCTCATAATCTGACTTAGGAGTTTTGTAAAATAAAAAAAATTTTCCCCTTTGAAATATATAATTTTTTTTGTTGTTTAGGGAAGCTAAGTCATTATAGAATTCAGAAAAATTTTAAAGCTTAAAAAAGCTAACTTACTGCTTGAGAATAAACTCATAATATAAAAATAATATAATATAAATAAATAATATAAATAAAATAAAATTCTTGTCCGATTTGGCGTTGGAGCCACTCTATATGCCTAACATTATCTGTTTCTTCACAAATATCCCAATTAGTAATTATAAAAAAGATTTGTTTACTCATTAATATAATTTAGACAAGCTATATATATATATATACATATACATATATAATAATATATATATTATTTATGTATAAACCAATTATTAAATATAAAAAAGATTTGTTTACTCATATATATATGCCACAACTTGATCTGTTTCTTCACAAATATCCCAGCCCTTTATCAGAAGTGAATCAATATTATTTGAGAGTAATTTTAGTGTAACTTAAGTATGTTTCAACTTCGTTCACACGTTGCCGTGCTCTCTTTCGTTCTCTTCCTTTTTTCGGGCTGTCATTACCTGGCACACCTACTGCCATTTATCATACCTGAAATAGGCGATGTCAGCAGCAGCGCGCCCAGGGTCATTAGCGGCGAGGTGGAAAGTTAAATGCGTGTAATATTGAATTTAAATAGGAGCAGTTAGAATCAACTGGAAGTCGAGTTGCAGTCCCCTTCGCAGTCGTTTATTTGGCTGCTATCTAGATGCTGGCTATCAGCGCGACAAGCAATTTTCGTGCTACCAATTGGCGGCCATAACTCAGCAGTGCGCAACTGGATGGACCTTCCTGGTGATTGAACTGTCATGACAGTCAGCTTTTGTGCGTCGATCGACCCGACCGTTAGCTATTTGCAATCTCCAATATAATTTCAGCTCATTTATTGTGTAATCTGCTCCGCATCTGGGCAGAGCTGGGGCCAGAGCAATGCAAAAATTCTCGGAGTCGCAGTGCAAGTCAACTCACTGGGCAAGAATGTTTCTCAGAATCGTGCTTGAATGCTGTTTGACAACAACTACACACACACACGCACACACACACACACACACACACTAATGCATTTAACAGCGAGTTACTAAGTTGTAGCAAGTTGCAAGTCAATGTTGGACGCCGTCGGTTGGGTGGGGGCCGCTAGCGCAAATTTGCATAGTTGAACGCACGTCGACGGCGGCAGCGCATTCCAGGCAGCGGCTGTTGCTGCAGCCAATGATGAATGCAACTGCAACTGCAGCAGCAGCAGCAGCAGCAGCAGCAGCGGCGGCGGCACATAAATTGCTGATTTGCTGCGCAGCGTTGCACTTATCAAACGGCAACATCTTGTGCATAGATAAGTGAGGCCCGGCAACGGCAACGCCAGCGTTTGCTACCCTCAATGGAATTTCACAAATTCAAATTGCCTGGCATCCTTTTAATGCCCCAGCAGCAGCAGCTCCCAGTTGCAGTAAGCGCGCACCAGATTCAGAGATTCAGATTCAGATTCAGATTCAGGTCCAGGCTCAGCTGCAGCGCGGCAGGCACAGCTGTTGGCACACTTTTGCGGCGGCACCAAGGCAACATTTTATGCAAACTGCAGCGCGCATGAAAGATAATTTATCGCCTAATGACGTGCTGTTCTAAGGTTGCCCCACGCTGCCATGAAATGCGGCAATAAAGCGCAGCCGCAACAACAGCGGAGCAAATAAAATAAAGTGAAATAAAAGCAAAATAAAAGCAAAATAAAATTAAGATGAAGTTTTAATGCCGCAAGGAGCACGGGAGCACGGGAGCACGGGAGCACGGGAGCACAGCTTACAGCAACTATGCTACACGACCACCCACCCACTCCTACGCGCTGGGGCTGCGCCTGGGTCTGGGCCTGTCGCTTTAGGGGCGCTCAACGAGAATTTATGAATGTGCAAATGTATACGACAATTTCGCGCATAAATGTAAGCTACTGCCTAGTGGCCCGCACAGCAGAGCAGAGCAGAGCAGAGGAGCAATAGCATCGCATCGCATGGCAATCGAAGATGCGTGTGCACATTCCATAGCATTCCGCACAAGCATGTGGGAAGTTCCACGGTTGCACTCCAAGTATCTTGTAGCTCAAGTTGCAGCCGCATCTATTGATTGCCTGCACCACACAGTTCATTGGCGGCGCCTCCCCCCACTCTCTCTCTATCTTTCTCTCTCTCTCTCTCTCTGCTCACATCTGGCTTCCAATTGAAGTCGCCTTGCCTGCTGCGGCTTACAGTGTATTAACACCCTAGGCTGGGGTATTAAGCAGTGCTGATGGCACTTGAAGCTGTTGTTTGACTAACGCAAAGACCTATGAGGACTTCTTGCTCTATTCTCAAATATTTCAGACCTCAAAATAATAGCTACAGGGTCCGGCACTCGAAGTGTAACCTATTGAAAAGCTCATACATTCAGTTGGGAAAATGACTTTTCTTTAGTTCAAAGCACAAAATGTGTGAAAATAATACAAAATTCAGAATCAATTCACTTTTGCTCGATATGACCACCCACCGCCTGGACTTACAGCATATTCCTCATATCATTGCTATGCAATAATGATTATATATATCATATCATATCATATCATATTTACAATTATTATTATTATACTTCCGGCACTCGAAGTGTAACCTATTGAAAAGCTCATACATTCAGTTGGGAAAGTGACTTTTCTTTAGTTCAAAGCACAAAATGTGTGAAAATAATACAAAATTCAGAATTTTATTCACTTTTGCTCGATATGACCACCCTCCGCCTGGACTTTCAGCATATTCCTCATATCATTGCTATGCTATAATGATTATATATATCATATCATATCATATTTGCAATTATTACTATTATTATCAAAGCCCACTGCGTATGTTAAAGGGTATTGCATATTCGGCTGTGGATCCCAAGTTCTGCTTTTCCTGTTTTTTGCTGTGGGCATCTACGATAGTTGCCGTAGCTTATTTATTTAGGTTAGCAGCTCAAACAGTTTTACGTGCGTTTTTCAATGCAATTTCCAAATGCCGCGAGAAATTTATGAGAAAGTCTCTGGTACAGCCAGCCCATTGTAACTTCTGGTGTAGAATGCCCATTGTTTGCCTAGTGCCTTTTGCCTGGCAGCTCAATTGATTACTGCTGCCTGCGTGTGTGTGTGCGTGTGTGGAGTGTGTAATTGAGTGGTTGAGAATGCTCGAAATTTAGCCAGCAGCGCTGGGCGAACTAGTTAAAAGCGCTTACCCACCCGACAGACACGCAAAAGCCGAGCAAACCCAGCCGAGCCACCGCCACACATATCCATACACGGCATGGCTGGAAGTAAATTTTGGCATTTCTGGCGATTGAACCACTTTAAACAATGGCGGGGCATTTACTTTGCAAAAGTCAAAGATAAATTGCCTTTTAAACTACAAGCTTCGTTTGGTTAGTTGGTTTTGCCAAAAGTCCTGAGCTTTGTTTGTTTGCAACGCCTCACACACACACATACATAACCATCCACCCTCCCACACACACACACACGGTCAATTGACATATTTGTTTAACTTTTGGCGCAGCAAGCAATTGGAATAAATTGTCTTTGGCAATTTGCATTGTCAGGCCACAGAGTTCGGGACGGGCCATAGGAAAAAAAAAAAATATGTTATCTGAAAATAAGGCCGCAAGGCCTGGCATTTGCTCCACAAATAATGCCAACAACTAATCCCCGCACAATGCTGGCTTAGAGCTTAATTCGGCATTAGTTGCCGTAGAGTACACAGCATATCAGAGCATGTAATCTGAGTGCCCTTTGCCCTCGCATGTAATCGAATGTAATTTTAAGCGTTTGTTTATTAATAATCCTCGCAATTGGCCAGCGGGTAAACAACGAACGGCAACCGGTAATTGGCCGCCTCGCAAAAGGCCGTGCAAATACCTTCCGATCACAAATCATAGCCGCACTGGTCGACTGCCCGCCTGTCATAACAGCGGATAACCAAAATACAATATGTTGCGCCATAAGCGAATGCATTTCCGTTGCATTTTTGGCAGCCAGCAGCGCAAATATTGTGCCCCAATCCTCTAATATCCTCGCACTCCCCCCCTCTCACTCTCTCTCTCTCTCGCACATATTTGTACACTTTTTCCATAAATCATATTGCAATATTTCCGTTCAACGTAAACAAACAATAACAAATTGAAAAAAAAATACAGAAAGAGAGAGGGAGGGTTGGGCTGGGGTGGGGCTTCAAGTACATAATTCAGGCGACTGCTTTTGGCCACAACATTGTATGCTAAATGGGAAATGTTCAAAATGCGTTTACGCGACTCTTTGCTGCCTTTAACAACTCCGCCTCCTCCTCTGGCTCTGCCTGTTGGCCTCGTACATTTTTAAATGGGTTAAACGTAAACCGTTTACCAATGACTCAATACAACTTCCCGGAATCAAGCAATGCATTGGGCAGACGCAGCGGGCAGAGCTGAAGGCAGCCAACACGACACATGAACAACACACAGAGAAACAGAGAGAAAGAGAGAGAGAGAGAAGCAATATGCATTAAACCGAAATAAATAAATAAACCGCTGAAAATGTGCTGAGCACTGGCCACGGGTATGGCATGGATGGTCAATACTCAATGGCCAAATGGCAGAAAATAACAATGTTGCCAATAGCCAACGAGCCAAAGAACAGCAGCGCCAGCCACAAGCCAAGCGCAAGTAAAAAAGGCGAACAGAAAAGAAATTATAAAAATGTTTCATTTCAAGCAGAGTAAATATTGCAAGACACACACACACACACACACACACACACACACACACACACACACACTACACAACCAACTTGCACTTGGCACAACGGAAGCCAAGCGAATTTTCGTCAGCTACGCAGCCAGCAGCCAGCAGCCATCAAGCAGCAACCATCAGTAGCCATCAGCAGCAAGCCGCAACCAGCTACACTCAGCAAATTTCTGCTAAAGGTGGGCGTGCACGTAGGCGTGGGCGTGGGCGTTGGCCTGGCTGTGGAGCAGGGCCACAATGCACAAGTGCTGAGTAGGGATCGAGTATGGACAACGTCCGGCAACCATCAACACAATCACGTAAGCCGCAACCATGCACAGTGGAGCAGATCTGTTGATTAGTTTAAGTATTGATATATAAAATATAAAATTTATATATATATTATTATTAACAACTAACTGAAGATAATTTGAACAAACATCAGCTACACTTAGTGTGCCATAATATATTTGACCCAGAGGACTTGTCTGGCTGCCCACTGTAATTGGCACTAAGGACTAGAGCACTATGATTTCTCAGGCATCAACAACCGCACAGCATTGCCTTTGGCCCATTGGGACAGTGTCCCACATCCCATCAACGTGCTCGTGCCCGCGCTGCGAGCAAAGCTCAGTAAGCGCGCTCTCGCTCCCGATTATTATGCATCATTTAACAGGCAACATTGTTGCAGTCAATGACTAGAGCATGGGGCTTTCGGCCCGCAGCCCCTTGATGCCTCTGGCTGTCCCCGAGACTGGGTCTGTGCGACTTTGTGCTGGTCGAAGTAGGCAGCGTCACGAACATCGACAACGTTGAACGTGCCACAAAATGTTTTGCTGAATGCGAATTGCAAGAAAAATTATTGTTATTATGAGTTGCTAATTGAATGGAGTTGGACGAAATGTGGGGGGCGGGGCAGGCGGCACACTGTGACAAATGGTTGATTGATTTGTGCAATGATTTAGCATTAGCCCCACTGACAATGATGTCAACTGAAAGCATTGGACCAACTGTGGGCTGTCAAGTAACCAAGTGGTCGATCCATCACACTAATCAGACATCAACCCCGTGTCAATGCCCGAACTAACGGTACAAATGTAAATAAATGTAAAATGTGAACATTTCCACAAGCTCTCCTCCGGCCGGGTCAACAACATGATGCGCCTTCGCTCCCCCACAGCCATTGCAGGTAATCACAATTCCGTTCTGCAGCAGGCAACTCCGACGGGCTGCTGCGGAGCGGTCTCATGAATGTTACTGCCAAGTTGTCAATGTCAAAGTCATACATGATTCTCGATACTCGGCATGCTAAAGCTAAAAGCAAGCACAGCTACAGCAACATTACAGCAGCAGCAGCAGCAGCCAAGAGGGTAGCTGAGGAAATGCCATGCGCATAATTTAGGAAAAAAGATTCTCAAAATGTTGGACAAACAACGTCTGCAGGTGAAATCTATTTGCATTTATCGTTCAACTGGAAAATTGCAAACTAAACTGGCAGTTGTGGAAATTGGGGAAAATAGTAAAACGAGCTGCCAGACGACGCCGGGCAATCGATAGACAAACCCCACATAGCCGCCCAGCAAATGCATTCAGCTAGACAACGGAGCAATAATGTTATTTCAGATTATGTTTTGGGCGACTTGGATGTCAGCTGCAGCGCGTTTGGTTAATTAATTTGTCGGATCCGGCAGCGGCTGCCGCAAACTGTGGCAGTCAACACGTTTAATGCTTTATATTTACCTAAAGAGGCATAAGTGCGTAAGCTTGCTGTAATCTAGAACAGAGCCGGACAGCAAAGGGGAGCACAGCTGGTCAAGCCTGATGAGCGGCCAACTAACCAGACACTCGGCCAGTCAAGCGGCGTCACTGGATGCGCTGTACTTGTTAATTGCAGCGGAAGCACTCAATTAAAAGCGCGTGAAACGTGAAACGCCACCTGCGTATGCCGCAGTCTGACTGTGTGTGTGTGTGTGTGTGAGTGTGTGTGAGTCGTTTAACGACAGGCACTGCAATGTGCAAATTAAGGCCGCAGGAAACAAACAAATGCGGCGTAATCAAAAAGTGGTAAATAGCTGATACAGTAAATAGTTTATTGCAGGCAGCGAGCGAGAGCAAACCACATTAAGCCAAGCCAAAACCAAACCAAACCCAACCGGAGCCAACTAAGCCCAACAGCAGCTGTTTGTCAATGTTTGAAGAGACTAATTAGCTGCCAGTTGCCATGCTCAAATATCAATGATATGCATTTCATTCCATTTTTTGCCTCCACGTCCAATGGTTGAGCAAATAATTCTGATTCCATCAGAATAAAAGGCGAATATTGCTCTTTACGAGCTGCTAGCCCTGGCAGCTAGTGCTCATCTCTACGTAGGTTAATAATTTATTGTTAACTTAAACTAAAATAAATAAATAAATATTGCTCTTTAGCGCACCTTGAATTTGCTTTTAAGTAAGGCAGTTTTACCAATTAAACAACAATTAACTACAAAGAATTAAGTCAGATATCTATCTGCACAAATGTCGCTTAAAATAAATAAATAAATAAATAATAAATATAGAAATAAATGAAAAAATATTAAAATTGATTAAAATTTAAAATTTATTTAAAATAAAATTTAATAACAATTATTAACAATTAACTACAAAGAATTAAGTCAGATATCTATCTGCACAAATGTCGCTTAAAATAAATAAATAAATAAATAATAAATATAGAAATAAATGAAAAAATATTAAAATTGATTAAAATTTAAAATTTATTTAAAATAAAATTTAATAACAATTATTAACAATTAACTACAAAGAATTAAGTCAGATATCTATCTGCACAAATGTCGCTTAAAATAAATGAATAAATAAATAATAAATATAGAAATAAATAAAAAAAATATTAAAATTGATTAAAATTTAAAATTTATTTAAAATAAAATTTAATAACAATTATTAACAATTAACTACAAAGAATGAAGTCAGATATCTATCTGCACAAATATCGCTTAAAATAAATGAATAAATATATAATAAATAAATAAATAAATGAAAAAATATTAAAATTGATTAAAATTTAAAATTTATTTAAAATAAAATTTAATAACAATTATTAACAATTAACTACAAAGAATTAAGTCAGATATCTTTCTGCACAAATGTCGCCTAAAATAAATGAATAAATATATAATAAATAAATAAATAAAAAAAAAAAAATATCAAAATTGATATAAATTTAAAATTTATTTAAAATTAAATTTAGCTTTACTAAATTTATTTTATTTATTTATTTATTTTTGCATTAGTTAATGCACTAATTGGGCGCCAACTCGCAGTCATAATAAAAGTTTCCATTTTTGGAGCTTCTATGTATGCGCTGGCAGCCCAACAAATTCACGGACAAACTTTGCTCAGCATCAAAATTAATTTTTTATAAATATATATAGTATATAAGTATTTCCCATATTATATGTGCAGAGAAGGCATTCTATTGGGCTGATAAAGCAAAAGCTTCCTGTGGTGCCAGCAACCAACCCAAGTCGCGTTAAATAAATATGAATTAATAATTATAAAAAGAAATTCTTTTACTTTCAAAGAGCTGCTATTGAAGCATGGCATTCCACTCGCCCACATGCATCAACTTGAGGACTTCAGTCTATTTGGAGTTCAGCAACCTCGACTGCCCACTGGCCGCATTTAATTATATTTCGAGCAGATATCTTATCGCAGTCAGCAGTGTAATAAATGTCACTGGCAAAATGATGGATCAATTCGGCTCTTAAGCACACAACGCATTGATCACTTCAAGCCGCATTCATCAATATAGGTTTCGGCCTGGTGCTGGGCACCTCCTGCAGGACAATGCAGCCGAAATCGCACATGAGCTCCACAAAGGAGGCAAAAATAAGTGAGGCACAACCGCAACAGAGCCATGCAGCCGCTGTTGAGGTTGTCATGACATCATAAGGCAAAATGTCAGCCGTTTTATTATCGGGCGCACGCACAAATTGTCGCCTGTGTCGTCAAGGCGAAAGGCGGACACTGAGGCCGCCAGTAACAACAGCTGTTGCTGTTTGGGCGTTTTATTCGTATGCTTAAATTATGATGTGTGTGTGTGTGTGTCGCATAAATAATGCAGTTCATTATGTCATTTAGCTGCACGCAGCTGAGCTGATGACGCCAAGTTCTGTGTTTGAGTTCCCTGATCTTAAGCGGATCACATGCCACAGCAAGAGCAGGTTGTTGTTGTTGTTGCTGTTGCACACCATGCGCGGAAATGAAGTTGTCAATGAGCCACTTCCACAATTTATGAGCGATGCTGCTGCGCCGCCGCCGCCGCTGTGGCCACCGGCTGCCAAGATCTTAATTATGACTTGAGTAATGTGGAATAAACGATAAAGCGTGCACACGCAAATACACTGCGAGAAATGGGACGCCGTTCGCTGTTCCTCTGGCTACAGTCAGCTGGACAATCAACCACATAAATCAAGCCGAGTCCAAGTTGGAGTTGGACTTGAGTTCGGTATGGCACAGCCAGATCCAGAGCCAGAGCCGCAGCCTCGGGCAACGACGACTCATAAAAATGTCAAATAAAAAATTTGTGCATTTGCCAAATTTGCACAATTTAATTGTGGCAACAGCAACAACAACAGTGGAATTCGGCCTGAATTTATGATTATTTTATTGCGGTTCATGTCCATTTGCAGTTCCAGTTCCAGATCCAGATCCAACTCCATATTCATGTCTTGGCACGGCACCAACGTGACCAGAAATGCCATTTAACTGGCCCATTTGTAGAGCAGAGCGAAACGCATAAGATTTATAGATTATTTTGTATCAAATCAATTTGCGGGCTCCATAATCCGAACAAAGCTCTGGCATTAACGAAATTTTCATCAGACTTTCCCATTGACTGTGGAAATTTGATTGTAACAAATCAATTAATGGCTTCAAGGGGCTTCCAGGCGAACGGGCGGGGGACGACAGAGCCCAGTCGGTGGTCTGATGTCTGCTATTTGGCGCGTTGTTTGCTGTCGGGCAATCAGCAGTAATCAACGTGTCCGGGAGTGGGCGGCGCGGTCAGACGCTCCTGCCCAGACACTGCGTCGCACGTCTGAGTGCGCAGGGCAGCAGCACGACGTGGCGCATCGCAAATGCCGGGTACGTGAGCGCCGCCGCCGCCGTCGTCGTCGTCGTCGTTGTCGCTGTCGTAGTCTCTATCGCCAGGATTTAATCGATTATACGATTTAATTGAACTAAAAACGCTTAATAAGCAATAAAAGCATATATACGTCCACATGCACAGGCGCCCATATGGCTCTCTACTGCGCTCCTATGCAAGTCAACAAATTAAAAGTAACACTTAAAATTACACCACGTAGACGCTGGCTAATGAAAGCAGTCAAGTGAGTGCCCCGCCGCACCCGCTGCAGCTGCTCCACCACGTCGTTGGCACTGCAATTGCAGAATGGCAATAAAATTTTATTTTCCACACAAATGAAATTTTGTGAAGCGTTGAAAACCACTTGCCACACGCCTGGCCAACAACAATCACAGCAAACATGGGAACTTATAAGCGGCCAGCAGAGGCGACTCCCAACAGGAATATTGTAGAGGAACCGGAAGATATCTAATAATATTTGATTAAATATAAACAAATTTGAGAAGGCATAGAGAAGGTATTCTTTAATAAACAGAGATATTTTCATAAACATTTACGTATATGCTCTTTTAACCCAATCTGAATAATCATCAGTTCTCCAGATTTCATTTCAAATTTTTCTGCAGTTTGTTTGACTACAGGGTATATAAAATAGAGCAAAAAAAGATCTTTCTCATGCTAGACTTGGCCAAAGATTAAATGCCCTTAAATGCAACCATTTATCAAATTTGAATTCTATTTTATATCTCGCAAGTCAAGGCAAAGCTGCGGCTGGCCGCTCAACTGACTGAGTGATTATGGCCATGTTGGCGAATACTCTGTTGCCATACATGCATGCAGCTAAGAGCTTAAATGCAGCTTTGCCTACGCACATATTTAATATCAATTTGAAACATATTTAATATCCATTAAAGCACTGTGAACGGCTGCATAAATACTGAAGTAAACTGAACAAACACAATTATTTATGGACACTAAACACATAACGCAAACAAACTGTATTTAAGTAAGAGCATATTATTAATTGAATGCATAACTGTTAAAAGCGTCCACTAAGCATTTGGTCTTAACCTGGCACAGGTCACATAAACAGTTGGCCAACAGAGCAGTGTTCTCTTAGCTTTCAAAATGGCTAAAAAATATATTTTTTAACTGTTTTTGTTGGGGAATTTTAAATGAAAATCACAGCTGTTTGCAGTGTAAAAAAACAGCTAAGAATTTCATGAGTAATGCAATGAAAATCTGAGAAAATCAGAAAATAACTGAGCTTAACTCACATATATAACCAACTACTACTAACTCACTAATAAACCAATTAATTAGCTTTAAGTTTTTCAATTACATTAGAGCAGAAATAGCTGTTTGGCTGCGTAGAAAATTGAAATGTTTGTGGGGATTATCGGGAGATGGCATTGCTGCCAGCTAAGCAAATGTTTAGTCGCTTCGAATCCTATGTATAAACTGCAAAATTTCCATGTAATTGCTGGAAATTGGTTGCGCTGCCAGCTGATATGCCATGAGCAATTCATGGGAAAATGATACGAAATGAAGTTCAATGAACGCGCTGCGTGTGCGGGGATTTATAGACGATGGCGATGACGAAGGCAACTGGCGTTGAGTGCTTTAAATTTAGACAAACAAACATAGACGGGCAGACAAACAAATGTTTGTGCGTGTGTATGTGTGTGTGTGTGTGGGTGACTCAGTGTGTGTGTGTGTGTGTGTGTGTGTTGTCTAACATCTAACATATGCGAATTTTGTGCGACGCGCACAATGCGGCGTATGCGTAATATGCAATTTGTTCTACGGCTGCTAGCAAATTGCAATCACAAACATGCTGACACAACACACACACACACACACACACACACACACACACACACACACACACACACACACACACACACACACACACACACACACACACACACACACACACACACACACACACACACACACACATTGCATATGCGACTCAATCTCTAACTGGGCCCATATTGCCTGGCTTGCAATTTGTTATTGTTGTTGCTTTTGCTGGTAATGCGATAGGCGATATGACATTTGCACAAAGGCACAGCAAAACAACAGGTTTTTATTGTGCTTGTTGTTGTTGTTATTTTTAATAGCATTCATTAACCGCTGGTAATTGGAATAGCAGGTACGAATATGCCTACGGCAGCCATGCGTTGTTTAAACAAATTAATGTTGAATAATAAAAGGCAACTGAAGCACGCAAATTGCGTTTGTGTGCAGGCTCCTGCTATAAGTAATATGGTTAACATTTTGTCCCATAGCCGCAAGTAAATAATGCAATAAAACAAATAATTCAATAATAATACTGAAACGGCATAATGAAACAGGGGACCAAAGGACGATACCCAGCAACGACACGAAAGGCTTAATGCGCACACATAATTGAACGCGAGCGAGCGGAGGAGTCTGGCTGGCAGTCGGCCGTCCAGTCCTTATATATGCACATGTATGCGGGCATTATTAAATGCGCATGTAAAAAACCAAAAATCAATAAAACTGACTAACGACGAGGGCTCCGATGCGAGTGGGTTACATCCATACGTTTAGGTTACGGGGCAATAGATACCGATAGACGTGCAGCTGGCAACTTGTTCCGAGGCGGAAATGGCGTGCAAAGTGAGCGGATGCTAGCGTTTGGGGCAAATGGGAGCATAAAACGCACCATCGCACTCACCACGCCCCCGCCCACAAATAAGCAACCCTCCGCCCTGGGGCGCTGCAGTTGAATAACCTCTGCGCTGCTTGTATCTCTCTGCACTGCGCGGCACCGACTGCTCCCTCGCTCAGGATCACATATGCCCGCCCAACAGCCGGGCACACTCAGCACACACACACACACATACACAGACACACATGCAGTGAGATTATTAAGCATGAGGCCCAGTCAGGCATGGCCCATATGAGGCTTTGGCGCAGGCTACTTCATTACGGTGCGTGTTGAGTTAACACAAACACTGCAACGCCCACCAGCGCCAGCGTCAGAGACAGCAAAAGCTCCAGTGCCAGTGCCAGTGCCAGCAAACCAGTACAAACAGTTAAAGGCATGGGGGCGTGGCAGTAAGTCAGTTAATATAGCAGCTAGTTGGCTGCCCGTTCGGCAGGAGAAAAACAGCTCGCAGCCCTACAAAGAAAAAAAAAAAAAAAAACACACACACACACAGACATCTACGCACACAACGTAAGCGCCTTTCAGGCTTTTTAGTTCAGCAGCAACAACAACAAGAGAGACAACACCAATGAGGACAACAACATGGCCAATAAGCAACAGCAAGGGAAGCGCTGGGTGAAAAGGAGTTAAATTAACACGTGGTTTGAGGTTGACACTCGCTCGATTTGCCGCTGAGCTGCCACGGCTTTTGTATACATATACATATATATCTCATTATGGCCTTAAATGTGTGCGGCTCTGTGTGCGTGTGTGAGCTCTGTGTGTTTGTGTGCCTGTGATATTTACGCATTTTCGTCCTGTTTGTGTCGCCGTTGAGCTAATGAAAAGCGGAAATGAAACTTTTGTATTAAACAAGTAGACGTTGTTGCTGTTTCACTGTACACAGCCTGCGCCGGCCGCGCCCCCTTCGGCTATCGTCCTTTGAACTGTATATGAGAGCGTGTTTGTTTGGCTGCCGGGGCTGGCCTCGCCCGCCGCTGCCCTGGCCTGCTTGCTTTTCATCCAGTGTGCAGTTTACATTTTAAAAACAACGCAAGCAGACATATAAAGATTGCGTATACGCAGCGTGCGCCCCGTCCAAATTGCCTACCCATCCGTCCGTCCATTCTCTTTATAATGCGCGCGGATTAAATGAAGTCCTATTAAAATAAAGTAATTTTCGCCGCGGCGCCACAAAAACAATGCCGCACCTACGTGCCGCCCTTCGGCTAGAAACCAAATCTTTTTTTTTTTTTTTTTGAAATGCGCTTAGTCTTCAGGACTCAACAAAAAGAAGAAAAATCAAGAACAACTGCGTGTTAATGTGCACACCAAAAATCTTTTTTAAAAATAGAGCAAGAGAGAGAGAAGATAACAACCACAAAACGGCAAAGGCCGACAGAACAAAGGGCCCAAAAAAAAAAGATATATATATATATGGAAACTGTTGTAAATTCTATGCAAATAACATTTCATTTAGTTGGCTGGAATATTTGCTTGAAAATGTGCAGAGCGAGCAAATATTAAGCGAAAACTAAATAAAAATTAATTGAATTAAGCGACCCGTCGCTGGCTCTGGGCCTGGGCCACAGCAGCGAGGAGAACAAAAAACAAAAAAAAAAAAGACAGAAAAGGAAGATAAGATAAAAAAAACTTTTGTAATAATGTGCAGCAGAGTGAAAATGTTCGTTTGCACAAAATCTGTGCAGAAATCATGAAAAACTGCAAAAGGATGTGAAAGTTTTATAAGATTTAAAAGTTGCGGCGGCGATATGCAGGTCTGATATGAAGAGCAAATAAATATACAGAAATGAAACAAGGGAAAATGTAATAAAATAGAACAAATATTAAATTCAAATAAAAAATTGCAGCAAAGCTGCCAGCCATTCAAACCCTTCGCAGGCAAGCCAAAATGTGGCTTAATTTATAACTTCTGAATTGTGACAGCGAAAAGGATGCATAAACCAAAACAAATTATGCCCACATCATTGCAATCTCAACAGCTTGTTATCCAGTTCCAGGGAACAGACGCCAGCCCAAGGCAGCGGCTGAATCTGTTTCAGAGCATGGCGAATGACGCCATCTTGACAGAGACAACAGCACAGCACAGCACAGGCTGTCTATCCAGGTAGCCGTATGTGTGTATGTATGTGTGTTTGTGTGCCTGTTTATTTGGATATGTGTGTGGGTCTGAGCAGACGCATTGCCAGACAAATGCGCGTCAAGTTGACTGCATGTCTCGAGGCAAGTCATTCACATTCGTCATCAAGCCAGCTAGGCCAACAGCCAGACAGCCGCAGCAGCCTCTCTGCAGTCTCAATGCAGTTACAGCTGCTGCTGCTGCTGCTGCTGCTGCTGGTGTTGCCAAGGTGCCAAGCAGCAACACCCACATGCAGCTGGAGTCGTTCACCGGCACAGCTTTTGGAAGTCAGCCAGTTCCCAGTAGCAACATCATCGCTGTTATTAATCTAACGCAATGCACACACTCACACATAGCCCACGCCCTCGTTTCCAGGTGGCAGTTAGAGCTTTAAGTTACGGCTGCTGCGGCGCGTATTTTGGTAGCCACTGTGCATGTTGGCAAATGAGTCGTTGGCCAATACACAGAGAGGGGGCGCAGCAAAAAAATAAATAAAATAAACTACGTGTAACTTTGGGCGTACTTAAATTGCCGCTTAAGCGTTTTTTATGAGCATAATTTATCAAAGTTAGGTTAATAATTTTATAAGCATGCACGGACAGAGTGTGGGCTGCTGTTGATCTTTTTTCTCTTTTCCTCCGGTGACATAAAAGAAAAAGAAGAGGAAAAAAAACAATATAAAGTATTGCAATTTAATTTGCATAAATTGAGCTAGCGAGCGGACCTACCTAGCAGCGCACACCGCACAAAATGCCCCAGCAAAATACCAAAAAGCCAAAATAATTTCATAGCTTACATCTAACACTGCAGCCAGCAACAACAGCAACATCAACAAGGACAACAAAAAGGGTTCTCGCAGCAATTTCAGTTTTGTGCTCATTTTGCCAGCATTAAATTTAGCATACTCCGCTCCGGCAGGGACTCCAAAGTGGAAAGTGGAAAGCACATCATTTGAAGCATTATGTTAAAATATGCGACTCCTTCCATTCATATTTTTCTTCCTTTTACTATGGGGCCGAGCTGCCTTGGCTGGAATGTTCCCGTTTGAAAGTTTTCCGAGAAATTTCATTATTAAAAATCATGTTTTAGGTTGTCGAGTGCAGGGCACTGATAAGCAGAAAAGCCAACGCCAACAGCTGCAGCCCCATCGTTAACTCCCGCTCGAGCATTTAAATCAAGCTCATTACCGTCTTATCAAATTTATGTTCATAATACGTACATTTCATTTTATGCCCTATGGGGGGTATTGCAACTTAGTCAGAGCAAACGTCTAATACTGTGTGTGACTGGAGAGTCGATCCAGGGATTTGTCTATTCCGAAAGAGACTGCTCGTGGGTATCAACTATCATAACTATGAGAATCCTTGGGAATCTTATATAAATATATTCATTAGGAATCTTATATATCTTAAATATCGGAAAATGTTGCTGTCATACTAAGATATCTAGTCGAAGCTCATCAATTATGAGCTATAGTTAGTATAACTATATTATATCATTTATATAGTATATCCTTAGGTATCTTATATACATATATGCAGTATATGTGTGGTATTGTGACTGGAGAGACGATCTAAGGATTTGTCTATTTCGAAGTGAAAGAGAGTTCATACCTATGAGAATCCTTGGGAATCTTATATACATATATGTTTATAAGGAATCTTATATATCTTAAATATCGACAAATATTAATCCGTCATACTAAGATATCTAGTCGAAGCTCATGAATTATGAGGTTGGAATAGAAAAAACCAGATATACATATTATATCATTGCCCCACGCCATATGCCATATGAGTATTTAATGTTCAACTATCATAACTATGAGAAACCTTAGAAATCTTATATACATATATGCATTAGTAACCCTACATATCTTAAATATTATCAAATGATGCTGTCATACTAAGGTATCTAGTCGAAGCTCATCAATTATGAGCTTGGAATACTAACTATATTATAACTATATTATATAATTTATATATCATATCATATATTATATCATCCCAAGAGTATTTAGTATTCGACGTGCCGCAGATTCTCGTTCATTTTCATTCCAACTCATTTGCATAAATCGAAAGCTGCTTAGAAAAGAAAACTCAAAAAGTATTTCTGGAAATGTTCACGTTGGCATTAGCGGGGGGTTTCCATGGCTCTGGGCAAAGGTTAAGCTCAGTCTCTTCACAAATATATTTGCATTTCTCATTTAATAATGATATTATGACAATGGTAAACTGATTTGAGCACACTTATAACTGTACTTAGCTTGTGCCAACTATTTCCTGTGCACACATAAGTCGTCCTGTGTGCACATAAATCGAATTGTCAGGCCCTTGTGCGTATTTGCAGGCAACTGTGGCATCTATTGGCAATTAATCTGGGCATGTGTGTGTGCACAGGCAGCATCTCGACAGCATCTTAATTAAGAACATGTCAAAGTTTATCCTTCAATCTGCATAACAAGCATTTACTCGGCATTACTAATCCACGCAGCAGACAAATTGCAGGCGCCTCCGACCGACCACAGATGCAGCTGCTGCTGCTGCTGCTGCTGCTGCCCTGGCGATTTAATGCAAGTTTTTCGCCACGTTTACGAAAATCTGATGAGTGATGCACCTGCTTGATAAATGGTCCAATGGCTCCTTGGCCCTTGTGTGCTCGCAAATTGAATTGAACTGCGAGCTGCAATTACTGTGAGCTTTGAACTCGAAGGTTTATGGTTTTTTGGTTTTATCCAGGGCAGAGCAAACACTGCGAGAGTTCATTGGGCTGCACGCACACACACGCACACACGCACACATGCGTATGCATGTGTGCAAGCATTTAATGCATTTACTGTACCCCCCTCTGTCCACACTTATGAGCACATCAAAATGCAAGCAGTCACCGAAACCTATCCTAATAAATTTGTGCTTGATGCGCTTTCATGATGTTACCTGCCTCGACAGCGTCCCCTTCGCCGCCTTTGTCTCTGGCGCATTGTAGCTACCCTTGCGCAGGCATTATAATGAAATGCCACACACACACACGCACACGCACACACACACGCACACCACAGCAAAAGTTTATTGCAATGCGACATTTGAGCTTCAACACTCGACGTCTGAAGTCTGTTACGTTGCGGCTGCTGCTGCTGCTGCTGCGGTTGCTGCCACACCTCTGCCCCGCTGTTGTTCCTGCCCCTCGGATGCTAAATTTGTTACGGCAAGCGAAGGGTTGCAAAGCTCGCATTGCATTCGGCTGAAGCCCGCAGCGCTAGCGGGCGAATAACAATGGTGCTTATGTATTATATAACATTCTATATGCGTATGTGCGTGCCTTGTATAAGTATATGTCTCTCTGCTGCCACATACACACACACATATATATTAGTGTGCATGTGTGTGTGTGCGTGCGAACCGGAATCCTTATGAATCCTTTTTGCACAGACAATTTTTGTGTGCCTGCTGCGTCGCCTCACTCAATAAACAAGCGACTGGCCGAGCCACGCCATGCCAGACTGAACGAGTTGGAGAAAACAATCCAACAGGCCCAGCCATCTGTCATAGATACTGTCAGTTTATATATTGATTTTCGCAGTGTTTTTTTTTTTTGTTAAGTCCATTTCGGCATTCCGACCCCCCCAACAATGAAGTCTTCATTGTCAACACTCTGCGGCTCACTGCGCCTTCCGGCGTGCTTTACCTGAATATTTACGTTCGACTTGTAAATAATACAAAATGCAAATACAAATGTGGATGAGCCGGGCCAAGCCAAGCCAAACCACTTTTAACGCATTAACTTCACTTTAGCCTCAAACACACACACACACACACACAGAGACAGAAGCACTTAGGGACTAAAGGACAGTGGAGCGCCGGGCTGTGCACGCGATATGGGCAGACAGCCAATGCAACTCAGCTCCATTTCAATGCAAACAATAGCTAATAGTGCTAAAACTTACTCCCACAACAAGCACACACACACACGCACACACACACACACTCACATTGGCTATGTCAATATTTGCAACAGTCAACGATGACGCTGCCACCGACGACGTCACTCAGTGGCAACTTGAACTAACAACAATAAAACAACAACAACAACAACACCAGCAGCAGCAACTACTACAACCGCAACATCAACAACAGCAACAGCAACAATCATATTAGCCAACGCACACAGCCAGGCAGCCAACATGTTGAACAACATATTGAACAAATGCATTTCTATAAGCCAACGACAAGCGCTGACGCCGCCAAGCTGCAACCGCTGCAACAGCAACAATCAACAGCGCAGCCACAAAGCGATTGTGCGAGTGAGACAGATAGATTAGCAGAGTCGCAGAGAGTGCGAGAAAGCGAAAGGTAAACCTGTGCCAGCCAGGCTCAAACTACGTGCGCTTTAAAATGCTCTGAAGTCGAGCCAAAGCTTCAAGCTGGGAGCTGAGTGTGTGTGTGTGTGTGTTTGTGTTTGGTACTGAGATCGAGGTCTAGGGCCCTTCCACGCTTCAACTTCAATTGTTTGCATTGAAATTGCACTTCAACTTCGATAAACGCAGTCGTCAAGCTCAAGCGTAGCTAAAATAGCTGCGACAACACGAGCGCAGTAAACGCAAAGTGAACAAAACTGACAAACAGCCAGCGGGCAGACAGATTTGCTCTAGCTGGCTGCTGCTTAAGTCGATGCTAAGTAAATATGCAAATAAAAATAAGAAGAACAAGGCGACTACTTGGCTGCAACAGCGACTTTCAGGCAGTCAAGCCGGCGTGACATGATGAGTAAATGATACAAAAACTATGAGCGGAGCCCGCCGGCCACATTGTCACGAAACACCGCAATGGAGTTGTCTGAAGTAGTCGTAAAACAAAATGTGGAGCAACAATTGCAAAGCGGTTGACATTTCTGAGTCGCAGCAAGACAAATAGACATTTTCCATATTTTTTCATATTTTACATATTTTTTTTACATTGACATCTAGCAAACAAAGCAGAGCAGACAGACAGAGAGTGAGAGAGGGAGAGCCAGGCAGAGCGCTTATCAAAGACCTGCTGCATAAGTCGTCACTTAATTTGAAAGCACAAACTTTACTTTACGTTACGCAAAGTTGCAGCTTTTGCAAAATAATAAGTAAACGGCTATACACGACTGCAAGACACGCTGACTGCGCTAGCTGCCCTTTGTGCATAGATTTGTATATCGTCCTCAGCACGAATTTTTGAATTATTATATAATATATATATATATATATATATATATATATATATATATATATATATATATATATATATATATATAATATATAATATTATATAATATTATGAAAAATTGTAGAAAGCTGGCATATATATGATGATATGATATAGACTACTCGAACTCTTTACGTTCACCTTTAATAATGAATATTTTAATTATTAATATAATTTTATGAACTGGAGCTGCCATATATATGATGATATGATATAGACTGCTCGTACTCTTGACGTTCATCTTTAATAATAAATATTTTGCATTATTAATATAATATTATGAACTGGAGCTGCCATATGATATGATATGATATGATATAGACTGCTCGTACTCTTTACGCTCATTTTAAATAATGTATATTTTGAATTGTTTATATAATATTATGAACTGGAGCTGGCTTATATATATGATGATATGATATAAGCTACTCGTACTCTACGTTCACCTTTAATAATGAATATTTTGCATTATTAATATAATATTATGAATATATATATGATGACCAATAAACTAATGGGGTCCTACTCTATTCAAATTTAGGAAATATGAATTGGCAAAAGCTTTTTTAAACCTTTTCGCCCACTTTCAGTGCGTTCAGGGCACAAAAACACCTCACGCTGTGCGGTACAAAACAAATTTAGCTGAGTAATAACAAAACTGTTTTATGAGCGCTTTTGAGTAGTGTTTTAATTAGTATTTTTCAAACTCAATTTGCAGATATATATTTTCGTTTGTAAAGTACTTACTAATTTCTTACAGTTAAATAAGCAAAAACTTGATTCCATGATAGTTAATTAGCTCTATAAGAATTACTTTTGAACGCTCTTAGCTGATGTCGCTCACAATGCAGCCATTGATGTGTTTGTGTGCTTTTTTGATTCTTGATTTAAACTTTGGCCAGAATATAAACATTTTGATTGTGTCACAGAGAGCGGTTCGGCATGTTGCTGATGTACTGAATGTACGCTGGGGCCATTTATCTTGTTCAACTTTTGACACTGGCAAACTACTGCCAGCTGATGTCTGAGCATTGAGTTGGCCACGTCTTGTGTAGCTGCATAAAGCCAAAGCGGAAGCACTTCGCACAAATCTAAAGGAAGTCAATGTGGAAAATCTTAAGCGTTTCATAGAGCCAAAAACTTTTGGCCATGACAACTTCCCCCAGTTCCGACGTCAAACTCTGGACGTTCTATCGTCTCTCTCTCTCTCTTTCTCTGGCAAAGTTTTGCTAACTGCTTGAAATTATGAAAGTTTTTTTTTTTTGCTTGCAAATGCATTTGGCCGACGTTGCCAAGATGTTGTTCAACAGTGTTAACGTTTTGCATTCAGTGTCCGCTGCAATGTAATCCAATCAAACTTCATTATTATAATGTCGTCAACTGAGGCGCATACAATGCTATGGAGTGGCAGACGCACGCAGAGTGGGCAGGGCGAAGCGAAAGACCGTCGTCTCTGGCAAAAGTTAAAGAAAATATTGCGTTACACTGTGCAAATCGAATTTGTGATGCAGTCGCTGGCTTGATGGAAGTCTGCTGCAAGTGGCTTAAGCGAACAGCCACAGCAAAAGTATAAAACAACACGAACAACAGCAACAACAGCAGCAGCGAGGCAGGCTATAAACAAAAGCAAAATGAATAAAATGCTGAGGATGTGCTGATGATGACGTTGGCGACGCGTCGACCATGGCCTAAGACAACGTGATTTTCAGTAAGTTTCACAGTGTCTCGCAGTCAGTGTGTGTGTGTGTGTGTGTGTGCGTGTGTTGCTGGTGGTCTGTCTGTCAATTGAATGTCTGCTGTGGCGACGTCATCAACAACAATGCGGTTGCCACTTTGCTGCCGTCTCCGTTGCAACTCCATTAACCCTAAGCAACCATATAATACATTGCTCTCTCCCTCTCACTCTCTCCCTCGCCCTCTCTCTCTTCATATCTTATTTCATTTGCTGCCTCTCTCCGCGCTCCGTGCTCAGCTCTTGGGTATTTTACGTTACTTTGAAGCATGACGTCAAATTGTAGCCGACGTAAAACAACAACAAAAAATACTTAACAAATTAGCAAGAAACGCAACAAAAACGACGACAGAGTATGCCACTGTGCGTGTGTGAGTGAGACAGCGCTTACGTTGCTGTATGTGTGTGTGTGCGTGGGTGTTGCATTCATACAACAGACTTCGTGACAAGCTGCAGGAACGCCTTTTATTGAGGGCCCCAGCGCTGACAATGCCTCCTCCGAGAGTACGCTGCTTTTTGGCAGCACTTTCTTATGGTTTCCCCAAGCAAGGGAAGCACAGTCGGTGCAAGGAACAGGAAAGGAAAGGAAAGGAAAGGGATGGGTGGGCCGAGGGAGGCTTTTATTGCCCTTTTTGAGTTTTATGGCTTTATTGATGCCTCTAATGTGTGGGCGTGGCCACGTAACGTAGTTGCCATTGAAATCGACGTAAACTGCAGCACAACATATACTAAATACAATTTGTGAGAAACCCTAACAAAAGCTCAAAGAAAGTTATGCGGCTTGTTTGAATGGAAATCAAATTTTATTTGCATATTTATGTTACGAGTTGAATTTATGCCTAGCTGCATTTAAAAATAAATATATTTTTATTTACTTCGCTTTGTTTTAAAGAATTTGATCAATTTTCTGGATTTTAAATCCTTCAATTAAAGAAAACTCAACTAAAGTCTCAATTTGCAAATATTAAACGAATAAATGTTTTTACAAAATAAAAATTCTTTTTTTTTTTTTTAGTTAAATAAATTGAGTTCTTAAAATAGTTGATAAAGCAACAAAATATATATTTGCAAATAAAATGTAAAAATATATCAAAATATATATATATCAAATATAAATATATATATATAAATATATCAAAAATATATATAAAAATATATCAAAATAATATATAAAAATATATCAAAATATATACATATATATATATTTATTTGATTTAGGCGAGCGGGCCCGACTGGCAGATACACTGAACCCTATGAAGAGCTGATGTGCCTAGCATTCTACAAATAACGCTTAGAAAACTCAATTTATGAATAATTAGAAAATGGGCTGAGTTGTGGAACAAAATGACATATTTGTGGTTTACGGACGGACAGACGGGGATACAGATGGCTCTTTAGACTCAGTTCGTCTTTCTGATAACGAATACATATACTTTTAGCGGTTAGCCACACCTCATGCATGTTAGAAGCACTGCTCTAGTCAGGATTGTTGGACTAAGAGCTACCCATGTCTATGCATACAGCACATGATATAAGATTAATTGATAACTTGAACTGCACATTAATGACAGCATATATCTAAGCATATACCATGAAAATCTCTATAGACAGTCAGGCATTAGTGCACACTTAGCCTCACTTTGTTACCGTCCAGAACAAGCCACAAGAATGATATCCTGATTAAGCATTTTCAATGGGCATAAGTATTTGACAAACAAAAGGATTGACAACATTTCATTTAATTAAATTAATAATAAATGAAGAATTTGTTGTTGTTCCCGTTTGCTGTCCGTGCGAGCAAGACAAAGGGAACACAGACACATGCCAATGGTTTACACAGATCCTGCTCGGAGCGGCGGGGCGCGGGGATCAGCAAATGTCATTTGCATGCAACGTGAACAAACAATGCCACAGCGTCAACACACTCTGCCAGTGGCCGAGCAGCCATGTAGCTCGACATTTTTGGCAACGCAATAATATGATTTTGTTTTTCGCTTTTCGCTTCCTTTTAGCCGCTTAACGGCATTTGCCATTGTAGAGGTCCTGCGCCGCCTGCCTGCTGCCTGCCTCCCTGCCTGCCTGCTGTTCTTGGTTGGCTGTGAGCACGCTTAATGAAGCAACCCTTAAAATTTGGCACGTTTCGTTGGCTGCCAACGAAAAGGAAAACGAAAACGAAATTTCACTCGCAAAGTGCAGTGAACTCGGCCCATTTAAACGACGGATTATCTGCGTCATTTTTTATTATTTTCAAATTCATTTCGCATGTATTTCTGGCTGCCCGAACGATGCCCGCACAAATCATGCGATTCGCCATTAAATTCTCATAAAAACATATAATAGTTGTTCGCTAAATATCTCTGCTCGCTGTGAGTCAACGGCGACGGCACGAGGCGGTTTCATTTGCATAAACACAATCCAAAACTTTTGCATGCCAAAATCTTGCGTAATCAGCGTGCGAGATTTCTTCCTGTCTGCTTAGCTCGCGGCGGCACTGCCTGAACCTGTTTCTAATGGTGGGAACTTTCATTAACAAATTGCATAGCCCGTAAGAAAAAAGCGCTAAAAAGCCAACCGAAACCGGCCGGCAAATGTTGCTGCAAATTTGTGTATGCAAACGACTGGGCACTGGGTGGGGGGCCAGCGGGCCGGGCTGGGTCAGCATGGACGCTGAGTCGGACTCGCAGCTACTGTGAACCGGACGCCGGCAATTTGACCGAGTTAAAATATGCGCCGCTGACGCTTATGTTAATTTTTTCGCTATACGTTACCAAAAAATGAAAAAATTAAAAAAAGGAGAGCTGTTAAAATTCTATAAAAACGCCAAAATGCTCGTCACGTTCACCCGACGGCAGCTGCAAAAAAAAAATATATATATATATGTGTATAAAAAATAAACAAATACATTTTTGTTGTATTTTTTGTTCCTCTGTTAATTGCAGTTGCAGAGCCAGCGAATGGAAATGGCCTAATATTGTCGAATTTACGTTGCAAACAAACCCTCCGTCTGCACACACACACACGAGTGGCACACACATTCATGCAGCTCCCTCATCTACTTTATTCATTAACATTATCTACCCTTTGGAATCTTAGAAGTTGTTTTTTCGGCATTTCCAGTTGGTCTGCGCTGTGTGTGTGAGTGTGTAGAATTCATTTCATTAAAATCAAATTAACTTGTGATAAATGTGGCGAAATATATCATAAGATATATATATTATGCTCGCACACTCGCATAGATATGGCTTGTGTACACATATGCAGGGTATCCATAGAGACCGAGGGCTGCCAGGGCCTGCCAAACAATGAACGACGCTCTATTTGATATTTATCTGCATTTCAGTTTTGCCTCGTAAAAGACACAGCAGCTCAGCTCAGCTCACACTCGCAGTCGCCAGTCGCCAGTCGCCCTCTGCCCCTCAAAGCCTTGCTGAGCAAATAAAATGCCATATCTGATTATATAGGGGAATATAAAACGAAAGGGCAGCGCTGAGCCAACGTGGGTGCCAGCGACGAGTGGCCGCCAGCAAAAGCAGTAGGGTGGAAACAGCAAAAAAAAAAGAATATCAGGGAATAATATCAGGAATGAAGAAGCAGAAAAAGAGAATACGGTAGGAGACGCCTGGCATATTAGCGGAGACATCATGGAGTAGATAAAGTAATGGCCGGTGCACTGAAAGCAGTAGCTTGTCACAGATAACTCGATGAATTGTAATGCGCGCCAGCGTCATCAATATCAATGGCTGTGATAAATAAGCCAGTTCAAATGGCAGCTAAAGCGACAATTCGCTCGATGGCGATAGTCCAGAGCTAAATGCGCGCCCAGAAACCAATTCAGGAATCTTTAAGCTGCAACTGGCCGAGAAATAAAAAAAATGAAGCTGTCAACACTCATATTCGGGCAGTTAACAGCTAGTTGCTGCGAACTGTCAACTTTTTGACAAACTTTGGGAAACTCAGCCATTGGCCTGGGCGCAAGTTGCGACCAAGTTCTGTTTCCTGTCACAGCTCAGCGAAATGTAATTGAAATGATTTATAAACTTTTCTAGCTTACGCAGCGAGCCACAGACAGAGACACAGACAAGAGAAGCAGAGCAGAGCGCTCTGGCGACGCTGCTAAAGAAGACATTACGCATACGACGCATTGTACGCGCGCCTTGGCACGTTTTGTCTGCTTAAAATGCAATTGCCAAAATGCAAAAACATTAAAATGCCAGTCATTTGAGCGCTCGCTCGCACTTTATCATATCAATTTCAGGAAGCGAACAAAAAATTGTGAAAATAAACAGCTTAAAAGGAGCAAGGATGCGGCATAGCTATGGCAAATAACTTGAAACGCAAAAGCATAATTACAATTTGGGCAACACTTAACGGAGATCACGAAAATTTAAGGACTGCTAGGGTCGTCTTGTGCCACCAGGGTGCAGCGGCAGGAACAGCCAGCCAGCCAGCCCCCTGGAACGCTAAAGACAAACCCTTCACAATTCGAAGCGACAGGCAAGAAGGAAAAACAAAAAACGACAACGACAGCGACAATGTTGACGTTGGCGTGAAGTAAAACTGCCAGTTAAGACAGCTGAGCCCGTTCCCCAGGCTCGGACAATGAGCGGAGCGAAGCTGAGTTGAGCCTCGTGCCACGAGTACAACTTGAATTATGTGCGTCCTGTCTGCGTGCCCCTCCCCTGTATGTGTGCGTGTGAGTGCTGTGAGATGAATGAGCCAAGGGAAGTGGCGTTGAGTATTGCCATAAGGAAGCATAAGCAGCGAATACGGAACGATGCGGACCTAAAAGCCGTTCCACGCTTCTCCTCAAACTTATGCAAAGTGGCAGTCAGTTGCGAGAGCTGCAGTTGTAGAGAGAGATACATATATACAGCTGGTAGGAAGCGCTAATGATGACGATGATGTACTGCAGGACGTGTTAGTCTTTTGCTCTCCGTTCTTCAGCTCAACAAATTAAAATCCAGGCAGCCAGGCAGCCAGCCAGCCAGTCAGGCAGGCAGGCAGACGGTGAAGCCAATGCAACGCTGGATGCGACATGATAATTTTATGTTTTTACGTAATTATGTTAATAGATGGATGCTGGATGCCCGACTCGCACAGCTCGACTCGACGCTGCCAAACTGTTAAATTATATCAAAGTGTTAATTATGTTGATAGAGAAGAGCCAGGCCAAGCCAAGCCAAGCCAATGGCCACGAGCAACTTTTCAGAGTTTACGTAGCTGCTGATGCGGCCATTTCTGTTACTGGCAGCTGCCACGCGCAGTAATCTACACGTTGCGGCAAAAGTCCTGCGAGCAGGCGTACACGGCTAGAGGATACCCTGTAGCCTGTGTGAAAACTAAGTTCTAGCTATCGATGCATATCTATTCTATATATTCCAGCCTCTTCACAAATTCCCAATAGACACTCCATTTCAACATTTAAAGTATACCCACAGCATATCAAAACAAAACTGAGCGCCTTCACCTGAGCCGCATGTGTGCGCATAAATTTTGCGCCACATGCGGCATGACATAAGCTCAAAAAAATGAGAGAAGAAAAAGGGAGCGAAAAAATTGGAAAAATATATAGAAAAAATGCTTTTATGATTTGTCGCAAATTACTTTAGAAAAGTTTTGCGTTCGACAAACAACAATAAATCATCGAGTTGAAGGGAGTTTGGGCATATTTGTTACACATACGCAAAAGTTCAGCGGTGCGCTGCGGCATGGCATGTGGTGCAACCGTGCTGGCAAATTTAATTAACAAATGTCATTAAACAGACAGCAGGTAGCCAGCTAGCTGCTCACGTGTAAATCGGATGCGGCTGCTAAACACGTGTCTTGCCTTTGATTTATGACAGCCGATTTCAGCGGCCGACTCTGGCTTCACTTAAGATTGATTAATTACATGAATTTATCGGGAGAGACTCAGCGCACACACACACAGCAGTTGCTTACACGTTGAGCATAAGAATTACCAAAAATGATTTCGACGAACTGTGAAATGTCAGAGCCGACGAAGATTATAATAAACGTAAACAAAATTTGGCCTGGGGCGCTTTGATATTTATGTCTTGCGTTTGTATACACATAATGACTTATAATTATAAGCCACATTGACGAGCGCGCTGAGATTTTCGCCAAGCTCTCGACGTCTATCAAAGCTTCTAGAAATAACGGCTAAGCGCGGCACGTTGAAGGCTAGACACTCTTATGGACTTGGCTCTAGCTGATTTTATATACAAATTGGGGATATTGATGCATGGAATCAGAATAATATGATATGATATTATAAAGGAACTATTTAAGTCTATAGTTTATGCTCATATACTCATTCAAGAAAGCGGAAAAGGGTATATTGGTTTTGAATAAGTCCATCTGTGAATGTAAACCATGCTAAAGCTAGAGACTTTAAATTTAGAATATATACTCGATCGTCTGATAATATATTAAGATTTAAGAAATCATTAAAAAACTGTAGCTTTCTCAGTTTTACAGTTGGAAACAACAAATTTAACGTCTAAATTACTATTATTCTCTATAGTAATTCCAGATATATATACTATACTATACTATATATATATATATATACTATACTATACTATATATATATACTATACTAATCTATACTATATATACTATACTATACTATACTATATATATATATATATATATATATAGTTGCTTAATTATGTCATATTGAGCTATAGAAAACAAAGAGGAATGTTGCCATCGGGCATTACTGACTGCAGAATACTCAGGGTCTAAAAACATATATATATATATATATATATATACCAGTTGCGAATATAACGAATCGGAAGAAACTAAATCCCTGCAATGTCTTTGGAACAGTCAAGTTAGTGCAGACTGCTTCTATACCGCTTTACCAAAATAGACTCTTTTTGGACCCTGAGTATTCTGCAGTCAGTAATGCCCGATGGCAACATTCCTCCTTGTTTTCTATAGCTCAATATGACATAATTAAGCAAAGTTAATGAATTTGTATTTTTATATGTGAGAAGAATGTCTTTGAAAAACCCCGACCCTGATGACAGAACAAAGCTAACCTGCATGCCGTTCGCTTTCCAACTGTAAGAGCTTGTGTATTGAATAAGCGGTTATATACAGTTTATATACAGCTTTCGAAGAGTATAATTAATTTCGTGATTAACTTAACTTAAGCTTAAAGTGATCAAAAATAAAGATTATCTACATCAAAAAACAAAATTGTTCAATATGCTTGAACATATTTAAGCGTGCTGCTTGGCGCATCTATTAAATCTAGTGTTTTTATATGTATTCTGTAGAAGGAGGCTAAATAAAAATTGTGCACGCGCCACGCGCTGCCAACCTTGGGCATTGAAATAGCTCACTAAATTTCAGCTTTCAGCCGAGAGTGGGCTACTCGAGACAAATAGCCTGGCAATTTATATGTTGTCGTTGCCAGGACACATATTAAATGCGAGCAGCGTCTTTAGTTTCTATGACAGCCAGATTGAGTGGGCAAAATAGATATAGAAGCACGAGAAATATGATGGTATATAACCGGCTTATACGCACAAAGCTTGTCAGGCGGGCAACTGCCACACAGTGCATACACCCACATGCTGACAGGTGGGCGTAGTTTTTCTTCCATTTTAGACGAAGCGCCATGAGCGATTGGTGTGTCGCAAATCAACAGGTAAAACACCTGTTTGGCAGTTGGCTTTGCTGTCAAATGCAGTGGCAGCTCACCAAATTAATTAAATACAAATACGCAGAGAAATCATAAGTGTAGCGGACGAAACGAACGCTCGTGGCAAGCGCATTCATCACGCATACCACACGTTGGCCCGCGTGGGTCCTCCCTTATTAAGTCAGCGTGCATTAAACTGTTTGCATAAATCAACGACACATTCAGCAGCACTCGGGGACCATTAATTATAGCGAAGGACCAAACTCAATACGGAATGCGAAACGAATATGTAGCAAATTGTATTGGTTTTTGTTTTTCTCCCACGTTTTTCAATTACTGCTGTATTTCCGTTTAAAACGTCTGATATAAGAGAAGAGCGCAAACTAAATACTCTGAAAATTGTGTGTTACAATATTAAGATATTCCGTAATATATAGATCTATAGATATATAGTCCCATATGAAGTGGCAGAGTTGGAGTACCCGCAGCGTAGGGCATAAACAGACATCAGACGTCGATGCGCAGACAAAGGACAATTGAATCATATACACACAGAGTGTAACTACCACAGCTACTCTGTCCCTGGATGCCCCACTCTTTTTTTTTTTTTTGCTTTGCGGGGGTGCTTGGGGTGTATGTAGATGTTTTTGTGTCGTGCTCAGCACTCTCCGGGGGCAATACGACAATTAGTTACCAAAGCAACAACAGAAATACCTACAAATGACAGCAAATACACTGGAGACAATGCGAAATGGGACAGGAGCCAGAAGCCAGGCGGCAGGAGGCAGAGGGCACAAGGCAAATGGCGCACACCGCATAACATGGCCGCATGGCAGCCATTTTGATGGCAGGACTAAAAAGGCGACAATCAGAGTGTAAAGGCAGGTGGCGGCTATTGTAGAATATGACAGGACGAAGTGTAAGGGATCCCATTGCCATCATAACGGCACGTGCACTTGTTCAAATTTCAGCGCGGCCCAGCCGGCCTCGCCGGGGAGCGCGTGAGCCAGCGTTTAATTAGAAAATACGTATACGCCGCCTGGTACGTGCCGCTACACGAGCCTCCAATGCTGTTCGCCCGATCCCTGTCAGGCAAATCATCAATTTTACTTTTACATTCTGCCCTGATTTGCCGAACTGATGTTGCCTGATACCATAACTGGCCCGCGGCTCGCTTCCTTTTCGTTCTCAGTTTCCATCTGCCAAAGCTTCGGCAGATGTTGCCACATGGCCCCAACATTTGACGTTTGCTGGCGCCTCAGAGTTTGCCTAATACGCATAAATTATGGCAAAACTTCAAAACTAATTAGTCGCGTTATTTATTACAATTACCTGTCAACTGGTTAGAATTGAGTGCCGCACACAAGGCACGACACCTTGAAACTATTCGAAAACTATGCTAATTAATGCGTTTGCATCTAGTTACAATGTCGCAGTGGGAAAACAAACTAATGAACATCTTACTCTATGGCTGATGTGTGTATATATAACATATCTCATTAGCATATAGAGCAATCATAAATGGCAAAGTTCAAAAGCTACGAGTGTGCGGTTAGCCTGAACTGAGATGAGACGAAGCTAAACATCAAATTAAAGTTTCAAGTCTGACGAAGAGAATTCTCAACTTAGGTAAACCAATCAATTGCTGATAATATAATAGCCGCAAACTTTACAGATCATTAGGCAGGCCAGAGCTTAAGTCTTTGGCACAGATCAAGGTTCAGTTTTACTTAACTGCGACAAGCCAACGAAAACACAAAGTTGAGCGCAGAAAAAGAGACTGAGCACTTAAGCTGTAATGTTAATTAAAACTTTGTCTCTATCCATCCACATATATATGTACGTCTGCTTCACTCTATCTGCGGCGATTTATCTTGAGCCGTGAGTTGGCGTGGCGTCGAGGCAGCCAACTAATTTGCAACAAAGTTAAGCACGTTATTGAAATGAAATCGAATTCGTGGCATTAGAGCAAATTCAATTCATATCGCATATTATGCAAATGGGCAGCGAGTGAGCTAATTGTGTATTAATTGAATAATCATAAGCAGTACATGTGTAACAGTGAACAGTGGGCTTACGCCCTGCCCGAGTCAATAATGAAATGGTCTGCGGATTGGCAGCGAGTCAATAAAGGCGCTGAGCTATGCTGTTGAGCTGCCTATATCGACACACATAATATACAAACTACATACGGTGAGCACTTATTATAAACCATATATCTGCATCTCTCCCTGTCTCTCTCTCTCTCTCTCACTCTTTGCTATTTGCCTTAAAAGCAAACATCAATTTGCATAAACAATTAATCATGCAAAACGCGAAACGTGCACAAAATTCTAAAACCCAAATATAGATGCGAAATAAAAACAAATTAAAAAAAAAAAGGAAAATAAAAGAAGGGAACAACTCGCCAGAAACTGGAGAATTAAGACAAAGAGTCGCTGCCAGAAACTGTAGCAGGTAAGACTCGACACATCGAAACAGAAATTCATAGAAACTTCGTTTTTTTTTTTTTTTTTTTTTTTTTTTTTTGCTGCCGCTGCCACTGCCGCATATGATTCAATTTTGTTTTCAGCCAAACAACTTGGCAAGGAGCCTGCTTTGAGCTGGCTAGTTGGCTATAAACGTGGCCCAAAAGAATGCAGTCCGAAAACCAGTTTGGCGTACAGCCTGTGTCTCAAGCGTGCAGCGTTTATTTTCTTTCGTTTTTGTGTATTTTTTGCTGCTCGGCTACAACAACAAGTGAACCAAATTCTTTTTAACGAGCTTGCGCCAACATTTGATCCCCTGCCCCCGCCGAAATGTAGGCAACCTCAGGGGCAGCCAGCGCCAAGGGTGCGCTCAACGCTCAACGCTCTACGCTCCTTCGATGCCAAAAAAAAAACTAATCAGAGCTATAGACACGCCGAAAATGAATATACCCTGTATTCAAACAGGATGAAAGCTCAAATTGAATGAGGTTGAATGAGGAAATTCTGATTGAAGCTAACGTTTTTTGTTCAAGTTTCATATTATTATATTTAATTTTTTTCAGCATTTTTCATTTTTCATTTTTTGTTTTTTGTTTTTTTTTTTCACCTTTTTTTTGGGCTCAATATGTTTTGCGAAGAGCTTGAGAAACTTTCTTCTTAGACGATAAATAAGTAAATTTAATTACATATATCAAACAGCAGCAACTATTATATTTTATAGACCTCCTTCTATGCGTTACATAGCTCAATGCACAGCCATGGTACTCCCTAATAGGGCATGCGAAATACCACTGCACAGCCAAGACCAAGCCAAAACCAAGCCAAGCCAAGAAGTGTTAAAACCAAGCCAAGTTGCTTCACTTTTTGCCCGTTCGTATCCATGTCCGTGCTCATATCTCGTGTCAATTTGCAAGCTGACGTTTTTTGTTCAAGTTTCATATTATTATATTTAATTTTTTTCAGCATTTTTCATTTTTCATTTTTTATTTTTTGTTTTTTGTTTTTTGTTTTTCACCTTTTTTTTGGGCTCTCTTCTGTAAGCGATTTATTTAGTGCCCTCTCTTATGCCTTTTTAGTTGAGTTTTTGCCTTTGTGTTATGCCAATTTTTGTTTTATTCGGCGCATTTATAATTGCAGGCGGCCACACCTTTTGCACACACCTCGCGACGAAGTTCGCCTTCTTTTTGTTTGGTTTTTCTCGTTTTTTGGCTGACTTCAACGCTTGGTTAGGTTTCTAAAAAACGCGCAAGACACATGCAATCTGTTGCGCCGGGCCACTTAAAAATAAATGTAATTATATATTTATGAAATTAAGTTAATTATGCTAAATGCATTTTATAATGCATTTAGTTGTCCAGCGCCTCCGACAATTTCTGGCGATTGTCCGCCAAGCGTAGCACTCACAACAAATAAATTATTTATACCTGTGTGCTTTTCGGCCTTTTGCATTAAGAGCAGGCAACAACACACGGCAGAGATCCCACCTGCCAAAATACTCAGCTATTTATCAGCCCTCTTGACTTTCTTAATTGCATGCAAATGCCATGCAAGTGAACTCGATTTATTTGATTTATTTCGCATTAATACGAGCTGTAACAAATATCCGCCTAATTAAAACCTATTTTCATTTCCTTGGGCCTTTGATGTGGAATGATTTAATTCAGTCTTGAGTTGCTGGAACACAAATAGCTATCACCTGAGTTCTGCCGAAGCTGGTGGCACGCTGCTTGCAACATGACCTGGTGCCACAAAGAGAACGCACAGATGACAGCAGCGGCGTAGAGAAAATGGAAAAGAAAAGAAATACTAAATATAAATGCCAGAAAAATGTTTTCAATTTGGTTGTTTTCATGGTTTTTGATTTGCACGCCGCCGCACGAATGCGGCACTCCATTTTTGTCAATTGATTCGCCTGTCTGGGTCTTTCAAATACGCATTAATTTCATTTATTGCAATCATCATTGTCGCAGCGACATGGCAACCATGGAGAGTAGAGTAAACACCAGCGCAAAAGTTAGAACGAAGGCAACAAGAACACTGTGTGGGAGTGGGCGTGGGTGTCGCTCTGAGTGTGTGTGGGAGATGTGAACGCTGGCAAGGAGCAACTGGAACGAACGGGACGGCGCGGGCAAGGCAAACGTAGCTAGTCGGAGCATGCCTAGGCTCTGATTGCGTTGATTACGCTGACCCACTTTGACTGGCAAGGCGCAGGCTCAGGGTGGCTGAATTCAATGAACTCGAAACCTGCTGATAATACGCGCAATAAAAATAACAATAATAATAGTAGTAATAATGTTCATTTCAAATGGCAGCAAAAGAAGCAAAGCGAAACGCAGTCAGCAGCTTCAAAACTGAACAATTTACAATTCCTTTTCCTCTATCTCTATCTCTATCTCTCTATCTCTCTATCTCTCTATCTCTCTCTGATTGTTATTGTCCTGGCGAATATTATTAGGGCGCTGAGTGTGAGTGGAGCGAGTCTTGGGCTAGCTCGAAGGGCATTCAATTGTGGACATATGGCAAGCTAAGGCTTGATTACTTATCGGGTCATAGGTCAGATTATTAACAGGTTAGGATAATTAAATAATTAAAATATATATATATATATATATATATATTATCAGAATATCTTATTGACTTAAACATCATTAATAGGATAGTTTTATAAAGACATACATAATCAGAAACTGTTTTGCCTTTAGAACTCAGGGAACTAGGCAGGTGTCAGCGCGCGCAACGCCGGGTAATTTCTTTGAATTCGTCGTACGCACAGACCTCAGTAATCGAGGGCAGCTGACAACAACAACATAAACTGTCTACTGAATGTCGCATTTATTTTTAGCCATCAAAATTGAGTCTTTTTGTTTAGTGGGCCTCAGACGGCAATGACGCTGCAGAATACATGAATAACAAGGACAAGTATTTTACATTTCGACACGATCATGGAAATAGTTCAGTTATTGTCCATTGGCAACTTTACGAGCATTATAATGTCTGCTGTGGCTATTATGCGCCACTTTCCTCCCCCTCACACTCTCTCTCTTACACTCAGTCCCTACATGCCAATATTGTGCGTCATTCTGAGGCGAAAAATATCAAATAAAAAAAAAACACCCAAAAAATAAAAGAACGAAAAACAACATCAACAACAACAAAGCCATGCTGATGTCGGCTTACACTCGCTTCTACTTCTAATGGATTTTATTTGTACTTGCCACTGTTACCAAACCCGATGGCCGAGTGTGCCAGGCCGGGGCGTGGGGGGCGTGCTGGCTGATTGGGGGCTTGGACTGTAAGTGTTTTGTCTCGATAATGTTGCTGTGAACAGGTAGACATGCATACAATCTAAGTACACATCGCTCAAGAAGGGGTTACTTGAGTGGCGAACAGCATGAACGAAAAATTGCCCTTACAATAACATAGAAACCTACATGGTAATGTAGCAAGGTGTACAAAGGCCTATTATATGATATAATAATAAAAGATTGATAGTCTGTGCACTGACGTGGATGCGATTAATAAAACTTCAGGCATATGCCTGCAGCTTTTTGATTATAAATCAATATTTTGCATCGTCATTCTTAATTCTTGTCTTAAGATGAAGTTTGTTATTTAATTCGTTTAAAAGCTTTTTACATCATTATGTTATTATTTCCGACTCCACGTACGAAAATCTTTTGACAAAGACAGGCTTGTGTGTGCTATCGACTGGTAAAGTGTTGAGAACTTTTGAGAATATTATATATATATCAAAAGAAAAACAAATATTAGTGTGACTGAGGCTAAGCTCTCTAATATAATATATATATAATACAATATATATAGACAAAGATATATAGCTATTGCTAGAGAAGTGAATGCATACATGCATACATGGTACCGCACTCTTGTTGTTCACGTATGAACATATTACGGATATTATAGCTTCAAGTAGGCTGCGGGAGAGCATTGAGGAAGTTACGATCATCCCCAACATCAAACCATGAAGCATAGGGCCTTAAGTGAGACACTTGTGCCCTAGATATCTTGGCAATAGAAATACATTACTTTGAAGAAACAAATGTTTAGTTGTAGGAATTTTCCTATTTGCAAAGAATGCAAAATCTCACTTAATCAATGTTCATGTTGCACCTCTCTAGATATTCCCCACCACTCTAAAGCTACCCAGAGAGAACCGAGAATACCAGCTCTGCCCAAGCACAGTTACTTAAACAGCTTTTGTGCCTTGGGATCGTTATAAATCGGCTAAGCTTTATTGATTACCACGCCTGTTTAGATTTTTATATGCAATGAAAATCCATATGGATCGTATTGACAGCCACACCAACTCGACAGTCCAATTAGCCAATTAATTAGCAACAAAAAAACAGCAGTCGTCGAGTAAAGTATCATCCAACAGACCTTTCACATTGAACATTACTTAAAAACTAATAAATGAGATATATCATATTTTATATTATTATTTATTGAATCTTCATGTTATATATTCTGCATTTCCATTAAGTCTTTTGATCAGGAAAACTCGCCAAGCTCACTCAGTCCCCAATTCCTTTTTTCGTGAAGTTTTTAATGGTCTTTTAAGGCAGCATTTAATGAAAGCATCTTAATTAGACGTGCCGCTCTACTAATTCAAAAAGTTTGTAAACTTTTCTAATGTGGCGCTCCGACCACTTGAATTTCTGCCCACTAACTTCTAATAATAATAATAATTTTAATTGCCGAACGGCAGTTCTTGCCTATTATGCAGCAAGCGCAGTGGCGAAGTTCACAACTCGCTTCTGTTTTATTTTATTTTATATTTTTATATACATGTTGTGTACCTGAAGTTTCAAGAAGTTGGCGCTCACGACGACTCGTAGACGGCAATAAAAAAATACAATTAAATGTAAACGTCATGCTGACTAAGGGGATTTTTTCTTTACATTTTATATGGTACTTTTCTTGTTGCCACTTTGCCTACCCGCCAAGAGAAAGAGCCAGAACTCTCCATCGCGGCGACTGCGACGATTTGCAGATGACGCTTCACAACCACTGAGCACCTAATGGGCTTATAAGGCAGGCCAAGATATATATTTATATATATATTTAAACAGCCTACTTGCCCCAATTTGTGATTGAATATTTATATTTATATACTTATATGAAGTGCGTGCAGATAGCTTTTACAGCTGCGCTTGAATCGGATCGAACAGAATACTTTAATGGCATTTGAATGCCTTAAATAGGTCTTCAACTATTATAAGTATAAGTAAAAGTAGAAGTAGGAGTAGAAGTATAAGCATAGTATAAGTATAAGTATAAGTATAAGTATAAGTATAAGTATAAGTATAAGTAGAAGTAGAAGTAGAAGTAGGAGTAGAGGTAGAAGTAGAAGTAAAAGTAGAAGTAAAAGTAGAAGTAAAAGTAGAAGTAAAAGTAGAAGTAAAAGTAGAAGTAGAAGTAGAAGATGTTGAAGTAGAAGTACAAGTACAAGTAGAAGTATAAGCATGGTATAAGTATAAGTATAAGTATAAGTATAGGTATAGGTATAAGTATAAGTATAAGTATAAGTATAAGTATAAATATAAGTATAAGTATAAGTATAAGTATAAGTATAAGTATAAGTATAAGTATAAGTATAAGTATAAGTATAAGTATAAGTATAAGTAGAAGTAGAAGTAGAAGTATAAGCATAGTATAAATATAAGTATAAGTAGAAGTAGAAGTAGAAGTAGAAGTAGAAGTAGAAGCATAGTATAAGTATAAGTATAAGTATAAGTATAGGTATAAGTATAAGTATAAGTATAAGTATAAGTATAAGTATAAGTATAAGTATAAGTATAAGTATAAGTATAAGTATAAGTATAAGTAGAAATAGTTGTATGAGGAAAAATACTTGTATCCTTAAGATACGACTACTCTACATATGATATATACTCCAATTTTGTATATACTCATATTGGTTTCTAGTAATTGCCCTAGACATGCCTTTCAACCATAAATTCTCAATGATTATGGCCTGAATTGCCATATTCCGAACTGTAAACAGCTATAAATAAATTCATTCGCGCATATCATTAAACATATTTCGCGTTGTGATAATGAAATTATGAATATATTAAAAATATTGTTATTAGATTGACACGAATTGAACTGAATATATTACACAAAAAATGTTCACAGAGTTTTTTAGGAAATCATTTGAATATTCACTTTTATTAGCTCTCTCAAATTGATTTATTAATTTATTTGATTGTTTTTTAAATACATTTATGATATGCGAGAATCTCATTTGCATTTGAATTGGAAATGCTTTGATTGAGTTCCCAGTAACTGATAATGTTGAGCATCTAAAGAAATTCTGAACTGGCCAAGCGCAAGTTCTAGGAAAATGTTTGAAAAACGGCTAAAAGCAGCCTGGGAAAGCGACAGTTGCCGCCAGCTTTAAAGCGCGCTTTGACATCCATAAAGTTTGGTGAGCGAGACAGTAAGAGTGAGGGAGAGAGAGAGGGCTACCTACGTAGCTGTCTAATTGAACTAATAGAATTTGTTTTTTATTCACACCCGCACGCGTCAGATAAGAGCAGCTTTGCAGCTTGCTTTTCAGGGGGTGGTCCGGTCGTGCTTCGAGCACACGAAAAAATATGCTGCTGCAAATGGTCGTGCGGCCCCAGCCGACATGCTGTTCGCATTAAAAATTATGATTTTTCTTGCCACATTTTTGCAGAGGGCAGTGTCGAAATGATGCCAAATGTAATCATTGCTGCTTTTAGCTGGGTGGCAAATGCCCCGGGCGTAGCTCCGCGCCGTACTTAACTGATTTCCTGGAATCCCTAACTGTGAGCGCATACCAACATAAATACACATATATATATGTATGTATATAAATATTATATATATATTTATACTGTATACACGTACATTCATTGTGTCCTTTTTGAATTTAAGCTCACAGGATGTTGCCTTGGCTACCAGCAGAGAGCAATCAGTTTAAAGCTGTCAAGAATTCTGAGAAGAGGCAATAAAACGAAAAAATTGCCAACAATAATGCGTTGCAGCAGGCTATTGGGCACATGCATGTACACGTTAGTAATACCACTTTAATCAGAGCAAATACATACTTAAACTCAGCAAAATACCGAAAAATGCCGAGTGTTGGTGTCTGGTATTTCGTGGGGTTCAAAAATCGTTGAACCTCAGGCGAGGCTTAAAAACCGCAAAGGCGCCACGAGGCAAGGTTGCTAGCAGAATCCCAAGACCCAGAACGCCGATACCCCACATAACCCAACGAACCACTTGGTGGTCTGGCGCCTTCGGCTTCTCAACGAGGCAGCGGCAGCATAGGGTCGTCATAGGCACACTCAAGCAGTCAAGAGCAGCACCAAATGCCGGCGCATTTGTGGCAAGAGCAGAACCGATTTGCTATTTGTGTAGTTAGTGCCAGCAGCAGCGGCAGCTAGACGAGGAGTTGGAGTAGGTGGAGCAGCTGAAGGCACTCTCCACTTGTTATTTCAACTGTTTGCTGTTGCTGCTTAGCCCAATGTTCTAGTTGTTGTTGCGGCAGCCAAGTAATGCTGCTTGAGATGTCAAATAGCAAGGCGGCAGGCAGCGAACACAGCAACAAATGCAGAAAACAGGAAGCACTTGAATATTGAAATCGAGCGCGGGGCGCCACCAACGCAGCAGCAACAATAACCACAAGCAGCAAACAACAACAGCAACAACAAGAATAACAATAATAATTCTGCTTACTCGAAAATAAAGCAAAAACAAACCATTAACAACAAAAGCAACACAGCTGAGCCCAAAAGGTCCTCCAACGCAATTTGCATATGAATATGGAGGGCTCAGAGGCAGCTTTTGGGTTGCTATGCGGCACGCAGCCTGCAACAACAGCAACAGCAACAGCAACAACAACAGCTCATGATATGTTGTTTGCTATATATGAATAAACCAGGCACAGCAGCGGCAGCAGCCAAGATTCATGATGTGAGAGCTGCTGTGCCAATAGCTTATGTTGTAGTTATTTGCCGCCGGTAAAAAAACAAAGCCAAAGAAAAAACTGTAAATAAACGTGTGTTAGCAAGCGACTGACTGTTCGACGGACTGATACCCCTTAAATGTTGCCCATAGTATTAAAGAATATAATAGAAATTTATAATTATATTATTATTTGTTTGTAAAAAAATAGTTTTTAAAGTCTGCTTAGCTATGGGAATTTTTTAACTGTTTCAATATTGAAATACAAAGAAATTGTTGCTGTTTTTTTATAGAGAAACAAAGTAGATCATCAAGAACTGTGTATTACGTATTTGTTTATATGAAAACTCTGTGTTCCTATATGTTTTAAATTAAGAGTGGAGAGCTTCTATAGAACATTTGAAATGTAATTTGTATAGAAGTTGATCAGCTTTAAGGCTTGTTAATACATACTATAAATATGGTAGACTTTTAACATATTTTTATATTATATTTATGTATATTTCTCAAATATTTAAATATTAAAAAAATATGTATAGTATTAAAATATTATAGAAAATTATTTGATGCTTGTATATTGATCTAAGGTAGGCGAAGATCAATAAAGATCAAGTTTCAATGCTGCCTAAATTACAGCAAAATTAAGAAGTCTTTGATCAAGATAAATGGAACAAATCGTTGGGTCTCCAACTCCTTTGCTTCAACTATAATAACTTTAAAGAAATCGCATTAAAATTTTGAATCTTAATTCTTTATAGTGTAAATGCACAGTTCAAAAGATTGCAGTCTATAGTTCCAAGCCCCACAGAAGCATCACAGAGAAACCATATTACAACTCCGCTTTCAGTTAAGTTATGCGTATAGTTTAAACTTAAATAGACCTATAGATTTTGTTTTATTTTTTATGTCTAGTAGACTAGATTTTTCATCATTTGATCTTTGCTATTTTATGCCCTTTTCTAGGGTATAAAGCTGTGCTGTTGCTCTGCTCCCTGGTTGCCTTTCACTGGCGGCGCTAGATGGCGCCACACGCCAGTGCTAAATTGAATAAGCGGCCTCCCAGGACAGACAGGAAGCAACACAACAACGCACACCCACACGCCCGAAGACACCCACCCATGCACACGTGTGCCTCACTGTATGTATGTATGTGTGAGTGTGTGTTTGTGTCTGTGTAGAAGAGGCAAAAGTTATGTAGTGTACTCGAAGCCACCTTCCTTTATGGGCGCTTGTTTTTCTTGCCATTTCCCTCTTCATCTTTTTTTCTACTTTTTTGGGTTGCTTTGAATTTAATGGAAAATTTATTGACGACATGCCGCTTAGTCGTTTGACTTAGACTTGGACTTTTGCCCAGCCCCAAGCGCGGCAATAGCTGCTCTATCATGTGTGCAAAAGTTTTCGCATTGGGGTTTTATGAACTTGCCCATGCCCTCGCCCGACTTGACTAAATAGTTGCGGACATTCATCTGTGTATGTGTGTGTTTGTGTGTGGCATGAAAAGGGAAATTATGTGAAATTGTTTGCATTGATTGATTTAAGTAGCTTTTAGCCATTTGAGCAAATACACATGGAGACTCTGCGTCGTGAGAAGCGGACAGGCTGCATTCCAACTTGTTCACTTACCATAAATTAGAATTATAATTTGTGCTTAGCCAAATCAACGACGCAATAAGCCCGCAATGGCACACACACATGCGAAAGGGCTATTCCGAAGTCAAAGAGCGCAGCAGAACGGATCAACCCCCAAAGGAAGCATCGAGCCAAGGGTGGATGTGGCCAAAAACTTTTCTCGCGTGTTTGGCCAACTTTAATATTTTATACTCCCGATTTTCTTTATGGGATGCGGCCTGTCGCAAGACCCTGCCGTGCCCTGCTCCCTACTTAAGGAGTCTCAGAACTCAACAAGTTCTCGGGGGCTTTTGGCTAAGGACACGCCCGCACGTTTGGCCATTAGTTTATGATTATTGCAGTTTGGCAAGGGATTTTATACAGTGTAGCAACTCACCTGTTGTCGGCAACTTGGTCAGCGTTGGTTGTCCATTGTCATCGCTCAGCAGCAGCAGCAGAAATTCAATTAATATAATGACAAAAATGCGTCGATTGTAAAACAAAAACATTGCAATCTGGCGTTAATTTCCGGTGGTTTTTCCAGTTTCGGGCAGCTAACCGCAAACGCTATTATCTCGTTTTCGGTGTGATTATTATAACGAACTGGACTCTCTGCTCGTTCTCTTCAATCACTTCGTTACTTTGTAATGTCTCTCTTAAGTGCATCTTCTCATTGTGGCTTGCATTTTATGCCTTCACGCGAACTCACACATTTACATTGTTTATTGAGCGCGCGTTCACGACTCTTCTGTGCCTTTTCAATCTAAAAATCAACAAATTCGAATCTCTTAAATCTCTCTCTCTCACACACACAGATACAAAATGGCGACGGCACGCACACAAAAGTATGTTAATATATTTTAGCTACGCTTATGAAACGCGCATAAATATTTTACGTGTGCAACAGTGCGTATGCGTAATTTGCGTAATAGGCCGCAAAACACTGGCGCCGCTAACGGCGCCAACATCAAAATGTCATTTGTCGTCAACGCCGGCGCATTCTTCTTAAATTGATGGCAATGGGCTTTACTTTACCGCGGCTTGACTGTTGGCCAGCCCAACTTCTTCGCAAAGATAAATGGGATAAACCAAAATTACTGAATCTGCTATTTATTATAAACTGTGATAGGATAGGCCTGAAGTAATGGACATTAAACTGAGATTTTTTGTAGAGTTTTGTCTAAGATTTAAAAAAAAAAATTGTAAACCATTGCTAAATATCTATCTATCTAATATCTAAAACTATATTTGATATATTTGAATTATTAAAAATTTATATTAAATAAATTTGATTTATTAATAGATCATATTTTATATATCTTTTTAATATAACAAAATTATAGTTTATATATTATAATTATTAAAAAAATATATTTTATATTATTTTCGAATAAATGTATTATAATTTTTAGTAATAGCAAAAAAACATATTTTTATTATTAACAAAAAAAAAAATGATAGATAAATAATATAAATTTATTCCTGCTTTCAGCATCTACTTTTTGAGCTTCAATGAAGTTTTTTTCATTCTAGATATCTAATGCATTCTTAACTCGCATAGTAAGCCAACAATACTTTTGCCTTATCCCTACTGACCTATTTGATGGCCAACCTTATGATCTCTCACTCTGCTAACCAAATTATCTTTGGTTCTAGTTCACCCACTCCTGGCGCTTCATTGTCATCATCCATAATAGCTCTGCGGCGTCGTCTGATGATGCCATAACGGACGGGGTATACTATACGTTTGTATTTCAATTCCAGAAGAAGCGATACTTAAGACAACAAGTACCCGAAATGCGCGTGTATAGATACATATGTACATATAAGAAAGATTTCTAGCTAGAGTGCATGAATTCTCGCGGCAAAAAAAATACAACAAAAAGAAAAGTATGAAGAAAACGTCGCATAAATGAATGCTAAAATATATTTCGGCAGTGCTGACAGCGCCATTATTGTTGTTGCTTCAGCTACTATCAAAGGCTTTGCTCAGCGCGAGAGAGAGACAGAGAGAGAAAAAAGTACAAATAAAGCAGATGGCGACGTTGGCAGCGACCGCAGCTGAGGACAGCGACGCTAACGCAGCAGCCACTGGCAGCGTAGTGTGTGTGTGTGCGTATAATATTTGCTATTGCAACGGTATTTTTGTAGTCTTTTGTTTAACTTTTTTGTACTGCACAAAATAATATATATTTTATAAATCAAGACAAAAATGCAGAGCAACGCATTCAAATTATCTTTTTTTTTGGCTTTGGGTTGTCGTGGTAAAAATGTAATATTGGTTTTTATTGCGTAAAGTTTGTGCTTTGTTTAAAACTTGTATTTATTGCCATGGCCGAAAGTTTTTAACAATAAGCAAACAACGGTTTTCGCCGTGGTTTTTGCTGCCGGCAGCAACTGCAAACAACAAAAAATTGCCACGCTCAATTGAGAGATAAGGAAGAAGCGCAACGGAAATCATATCGGGGTAGTTGAGAATTATATAAAACAAATTTGACTATGCGAAATACTCACACACACACACACTTATATACACAAGCCCTCGTGCACACACACGCACACACACACACACACACACACACTCACACATGGGTAAAAGTTTGTTTTGTGCTGCGGATGCCGGTCGAAATTGAACGACGACGCAAATTTCGATTTCCTCAAAATTCTACCTCGTTGTGCCTTCTATTATGCTTATTCTTCGTGTTCTTATATCTTCATCATCGTCACTCAAATACTTCATTATCACGAACGTTAAGCGTCATATACATTTTGTACATTTGTTTGCAAAACGACAACAGTCAGCCAGCGAGCAGCAGTAACAGCGGCGGCTGAGGCTGCGGCAGCGACAGCGACAGCGCAGCTTACTAAGCTTTTTCTGAGCATCCATATTCGCATAAGCAACAGCAGCCCACTCTCGCTTTGGCTCTGGTCCTCTGCTGATGCTAACGCCAACGCCGACGACGCACAGTGATTTACATGCTCCAGAAATGGAGAAATAAAATAGTTGGCCAATAATTGGCTATTGTAAACTGCAACATGACTCTTATATTATAATAATTTCAAGATTCTTTGCAGCTCTTTACTAAGACTGCCAAAAAAATAAATAAATAATATATATTTATTTTTGATTTAATGGAAAAGCTAATGAAATTAAAGCCTAATCTTCAATAAATAATAAAACTTTATATTTGTTCAATATTATAATAATTTACTAAGGCATTTATGATATGAGAAATTTAAGAAACATCCAATTTTCTAGATTTTCTTTCTTTAATCATTGTTTGCTGTATAACATTTGATTCCTACTATGTTAATATGTATCTGTGGCTGAACCTGTATAGCGATTGGCTCTATTGCTTTTTAATCAATTTGTTACACTGTGCGACGTTTGCTGCTGTTTTGCTCCTTGTTTTTGCTACGCTTTCGCTTTGTGTTTGTGCGCCGAGCTTTAGCTTTGGCTTTGCCTTTCTGCCTGCCTACTACAACCGCCGCTGTTGCTTTCATGGCCTTGTGTGGCTGTTGCTGTTCTTGGTTTTGTTGTTGTTGTTTGTGTTATTGCCCCGTTTGTCACTGTGTGCGTGCGTGTGCTTTTTTGTTCGACTGCTGCCTTTGTGGCCTGGCCGAAGAACTACTACTGTACTTGGCGGCTTTCGCAGCCGCAGCCGCCGCAACAGCAGCGGCAGCGACAGCAGCAGCGGCTCTCAGTCGTGTGCTTTATTGCGTTTTACATCCTTTTTTGTTTGGCATCTTTGCCTCTTGCGTTTATCGCTGTTTGTTTGCATGGAATTTCGCATTTTAAAATATTCATTTCAATATTTATGCCTATTGGCCTTCCCCCTCGAACACACACACACAGCCATGCAGTTGATGTGTTTGTTTTGATGCCTTATTATGTCATAATTTATTTGCAACAGGACACAAAAATCAACAATGTCGGAATTTACGGCAACAGCTAATAATTAATCACATTTCATTTGATTTGCAGCATAAAAACATGGCCCATGTGTCTCCATTATTCGCTCTCGCATTCTCTATATTTCGCTCTCTTTCTTTGTTTGTGCTTGTGTGTGTGTGTGTGTACGCACTGCACCGGCTTTTGTTGCCGCCATCGCCGGTGCCTGCGCCCCCGCACGCTTTGCTTTGCTTTGCTTTGTTACTACCTTTGTTGTGTTTTTTGCATTTTCGCTTTCTGTTTGTAATTCGCAGGCTCAGCCTATCAATTCTTGCTTATTTGTAATTTTTGCACATACAAACACACACACACATGCAAGCCTCTGACGCACGCTTGAACATTCAGCGACATTAGCAACGACCGCTACCGCCGCTTAAATCAACAAATTACGATTATTCTCACTGTCGCTTTCGGCATTATTTGCAGTTGTTGTTGTGTTTTTTTAGCATTTTTGTTTGTTGTTTTATGACACTGCGTTTATTAGCAATAAAATATAGACACACACAAATACAAATATTCGTCAAAACGACAATCGAAGCGCCGCTTCAATATTTACAACGCTGCACTGACAATTAAAATGCTCGAACTCGAACTCGCGACGTCGCCAGCGAGCAGCAAACACGTCCAAACAGTTTGTACGCCATTCGTGTACTGGGAGCTTTGGTCCGAACTGGCGCTGCCGCTGTCATATTCGCACACACTAAACATACGCGCTCACAGAGAGAGCAGCCGCACACATACTTGTAAGCTTGCATTTGCCGGCGATGTCGACGCCGACGTCGACGTCAGCGCCGACGTTGACGCTGACGGCAACTTTTGTTTTTGTTTGCGCTGCAAAAAGAAGAAACAAATTTCAATGGCAGCGTCAAAAGCTTGTCTCCATGAATGAAAGTTTGCCACAAGCGAAACGGAAGAAAAACGATGCACAAAATAAACTGATACAAGTTTTAATGCCAAAATGTTGCCAGACTTATCGTTGAAATTCATATATTTGTAAACATTTCGTTTTTAATTATTTGAAAATGAATTTCATAATGCAGTAAGCAATAAAAATATTCCATAAGAAAATGAGAGCATAAGTTTGTAAACTTAAAAATTACATAGGAACAAATTGTTCAATCAATTATTTAAGCCTTAGCAAATATTTATATAAATTATTTTTAAAATTTGTCTTGATATTATTTATTATTCTTCTTACCATTGCATGTCATCTATCCATCGATATTCGATAACGATGTTAACATTTTATAGCACTGAATCTGCTAACATAGCAGCAAGCTTTCTGCTATGCAACAGTTGAGCGCGCTTTTCAAATCGTCAATGAAATAAACAATTTTTATAGAAATTCCCATTTTAATTTTGGTTTTTATTGGGCTGTCAAACTACATTAAATCCTCGAACTTTTTTTACAATTGCATTTATGTGTATTAATTTAATTGCTTGACTATGCGTAAATCAAAGGTTTGATTTTGAATATGATGTCAGATGTGTGGATTGTTGTAGGAAACTAATCCGAGTCGGATCGAGGCGAGCGTGTCGCCTGTTTCTTGGACTTTTTATGCTTGCGCTTCTTGGCGTCGTGGCTGCTGCCCCGACTCTCGCGTCGAACACGACTAGAAGTTGTCTCGTCCTGGTCGCGTTCCTCCTCCTGCAGCTTCTTCAGTGTCTCCGCCTTCAGGCGCTCCAGCTCGTTCAGCTCTCGCGTGGTGCGCTCCTTTTCGAGCTCGTCCTGTCGCTGCTTCTCAGCCCGTCGCTCCTCCTCCTTGGCTATTTCCTTGCGCATATGCTCTTTTAGCAGCAGAGCCGCTTCGACGCGCTTCTGCATTTTCTCGCGAGCAGCTTTATCCTTGTCTTCGGATTCCGCTGCAGACGATCCCTTCGCCGGACTTTTATCCCGCGACCGACGCTCCTGGGAGCGTTGGCTCCGTCGTGGCCGACTGTTACTGCGTGAGCGACTGTGCCGGCGTCCCCGACTGCCACTGCGTCGGCGCTCCGGTGATGCGTGGCGCCTGCGATTCGGCGACTCTCGCCGCTTTCGGTCCGGAGAGTCTCTACGCTTGCGCTCCGGCGACTCTGGGCGCTTCCTAACCGGCGACTCTTGACGTTTCCTTTCGGCTGACTCCTGCCGCTTTCGGGCAGGCGACTCTGGACGTTTGCGATTGGGCGACTCCTGACGCCTGCGCTCGTTCGATTCCGGCCTTCGTCCATGACTACGTGAACGACGCTGGCGCTCCCTGGAACGGCGACGTTCCACTGGCGAGTTGCGAGTGCGTATCGGCGAAAGAGGGAACCGGTTGCGGTACTCATTGTCCGGAGACCGTTGGCGGCGCTCACGATCAGCAAAGGGATTGCGACGGTTGCGGTTGAACTGATTCTGACTCATATTGCTGTTATTGTTGTTACTGTTATTGCTATTGTTGTTGTTGCCATAGCGTCTAGGAGGTGAGCGCTGCTGGCGACGCACCGGTGATCGTCTGCGCTGAGCGGAACGGGAGCGACTCCTATGGCGGTTGCGAGAGCTGGAACGTTCCCGACTGCGCTTGGGTCTCTCCCGCTCGCGGGGTCTGTCCTCTGGTTTGCGCTCGTCGCGCTTGTTGCGATTCTCTGCTGGCGATTCGCCGACTTTTGGGCGATCCTGATCCTTGGCAGGCACCGCCTTGGACTCGCTGTGCTTTCGGAGGGGTTTGCTGGTCTCCGGTTCCGGCTCACTGTCCGTTTGCTGTTCGTAGTCCAAGGCGTTCATATCTACCGACTTGCGACGCTTTGGCGGAGCTTCGTCTTTAGGTTTTTCTTTCTCGCGCTCCTTCTCATGGGTGTCCTTAGCCTTAGTGCGGTCCGCATCCTTCTGTGGATGGGAATCGCTGTGCTTGGCATTGCTGCTGTTGCTGCTGCTCGTCTGTTTCTGTTTCGACGGCGACTTTTCGGGTGTCACTTTGCCGCCGTAGGTGCTGGCGTGTGAGAGCTCAAAGAATGACTTTTTGGGATCTTTGGAGGCTTCCTCGTGCCGCTTTTTGCGCTCCTGCTCACGCCGTTTCAGCTCCTCGTCACGCAGCTTGTTCTCCTCCTCGATGCGCTCCAGATCCGATAGCTTGATGGTCCGATTCTGTGCGTGTTTCCAATGCGGCGGCGTTATACTCTTCGACCGGCTGCGCGAGGGCGTGCGGAAGCGCTGCAAATTGAATTGAATTGTAGTTAAGACTTAGTCTGGATTTCTGGTATTCTATATGCTTACAAAGACGCCGCGTCCTTTGACAATGCGGCCACTGCGTGAGGTCGGCACCTGTTTCTTTGACCAACCGAAGGCGTTCCGATTACGCTCTCTGCCTCTATCGCGATCGTCACGCTCACGGTCACGATCACGCTCTCGATCACGATCACGATCATGTTCACGTTCACGTTGGCGCACATCACGACCTCCGCGCTCCTCACGCGAACGGGATCTCTCAGCGCGCATTAGGTATTTATTTGAAACCTGCAAAGAACAAAATTGAAACTCTTTAAGAGGCGACAATATCTTATAGAAGAAATTCACGATTCAAGCCAATATAGCAAGTAGCATTCCCAGCTTAGCTGTAAGTATTGTGTACCTCTGGTATTTCGCTGGGATCAATTTTCGTCAACGTAACCAACGGATGTATTTCGCCTTCCTCATCAGAGTGTTCCTGGCGCCCATTTCCACGTGCAGCACGCCCCGAATCGCTGCTGCAGTTAAAACAAAAGATTAGAGTTTGGAGCGGGCAATTTCTTGAGTGAGGGAACCCACTTTTCACTGTCGCTGGACTTGGACTCCTTGCGGGAACGTTTCTTCTTTAGTTTCTCCTTGCGCTGCTTAGCCACCAGCTCATCAATGTCGCTGGTCTCCGATTCCTCCGAGGGCGTTGAACGCTTTCTGTGTTTCTTCTCCTTTTTGGCGGCTAAACAATTGAGGAAGGAATGCGAATTTAGATTTGGTTTAATTATGGCAGAGTTAATGGAGCATTCTCACTTACTCTTTGTTTGCTTGACTAACTCGCCACAGTTGGCGATGGCTGCATCCTGCAATGGGCGCGAGTTTCGATCAATGGGCAGATCCTCTAATTGACGCACCAAATCCTGACCGGATAAAACATGACCAAATACAACATGGATACTGCAAGTGGAAGAGATCAAGGAATTAGTATGGGACTGACTTAAATGGAAATTGCTCTGATTAAGGTTAATCATAGTAGCAGAACTTGTGATGGAATTTAAAGGAAGGCTGTCTCATTTCAAGTTTGACTACTTTGACTACTTTAAAGACTTAATCAATACTTTTATATATAATTTGTTGTTTTAGCAACTGTTACTTACTTGTCCAAGTGTGGCGCAGGCTGTGTTGTACTACAATGAAAAACAGAAGAGAAGAAAAATATTCTTTACACAATGCAAACTTTGTTGTTGTTGATTTTTGTTGTAGTTTTCTATTGCTGTTGTTGCTGTTGTTGTAGCTGCAGCTGTTGTTGTTGTTGTACTTAAAGGTGATGCAGGCATTGCCTGTGCAAACAGCAAACTAAACGCTGCAAGGGGTTGGCCCCTCTCTGGGCCAGTCTGGGCGGCATTGCCTGGGCTCATCTATCATCGATTTGCCTATTGGTTCAGGCTCGGTAACAGCTGTTAGCTGTTGCATATGTTGCTGTTGGCGCTGTTGTTGCTGCTGCAGTTGTTGCTGTTGCTGTTGCCGTTGCCGTTGCCAAGGACAGCCACTCGGCTGAAGGGTTCAGTGTGAGGCTTCAGCTACGTCAAGGTGCACCCACAGACAAACAGACACTTACACACACAGACGCACGCACGCACACACACATACAGACAGAGGCGCGCGCGTGCATGCATGCACATAGTACAGGGCAGCCAGCCAGCCAGCCAACCATAGGGCTGGAGAGGGGGAAGTGAGTGAGTCGTTGTCGATGTCGATGGGTGGGCGGCTCAGTCCGCTGGTCAGAGATATTGGATACACTCGCTATGCGCTATACGGCAATAGATCAATGAACAACAACAGAACTTTAAATAGATAGGCAAAGTACAAAGTAAAAGATTTAACATATTTATGGTTCATAGATTGCTGCAAGAGAAACGTTAACAACTTTCACAAGGATTAAGCATATGCCGCACTGAGCTGCAACGAGCCCAAGCGGAACGAACCCACTTACATAAAGAACTGTGAGCCGTTCGTGTTCTTGCCACGATTAGCCATCGACAGCAGAAACGGACGATCGTGCTTCTTATCGAAGCTTTCATCTGCAAGAAACGAGAAATGTGAAATATTTAGTAATTATTTAATATATATATATAATAAGTATTATATTAACGTGCTAACACAGATTACGATTTTATTCATTACTATTAATTTTATCGTTGTTATCTAATTATTATTTATTATCTTTTTTAATATTATTCATATAACATTTAACATTTCAAAATGCATAAAAAGTTCAAAGCTCACTCGCAGTGTTGCCCATTTGGCTATTTTCCCACCAGTTCTGGCGTACAGAAAGCGGGAGGCGGGAATTATGGCTACATTGAACCACAGAATGACTTTTTTTTAGCTGTTTACATCTTATACTTTCCCATCACTAGCACTACCGCTAGAAAAAGCAATCAAAATGTAAAACATTTAAGTAAATAAAGCTGATTTCCATGAGTTTTTCAACTGCTGATATAAAGGCAAACAAATATTTAAATTCCCTTAAAAGGAATAAAAGCGTTTTTTCTTGATCTTTAAATATTTATTTAGCTGTTTCTGGTTTTTTCTTTTGAAAAGTTGAAGTTGGTAACGCTGCTCACACTAGTCGCGTATGAAATTCCTTCTCTTTAATGAATTTACACAAATATTTAATGTAATAATTATATATAGGCACAAAAATTAAAAAACAGAGCATTAGATTTAATTAATTGATATCACAAAGTATATACACAAGCACATGTACACACACGCGCACGCACACAGCTAAAGAGAGTGAGTGAGTGAGAGACTGAAACTTACCCTCGAAAGTGCCGCCATAAATTGATTCGCCGCCGGTACCGTTGCCTGCACTAAAATCGCCCGCCTGCACCATAAAGTCCTTGACCACACGATGGAATATGACACCTTTATAGTGTAGCCGCTTGCCGGTGACAAGTCCGGTGCCCTTTTCGCCCGTACAAAGTGCACGAAAATTCTCAACCGTCTTCGGCGCAACATCGCTAAACAACTCGAACACGATGCGGCCGACGCTCAAGCCGCCGAGCGTTACATCGAAAAAACAACGCGGCCGCGTTATATTCGCGTCCCGTTTATTTACCGTCATGTTTTTGTTTAGCTAAATGCAATCGAATTGTATGCGTTTTTAACTGCTAAGTTTTCGCGTTGCACAACTTTTTCCTGTTTTTTCTTTTCCTTCTGTGATGAACTCTGCGTTTGCGAACGACCAGGGCTGGCAAACGTCTGTGAGAAGTAATTATGTGACAGGGCTGCAAGCTAATCTGCTGATGCAACCAATGAGTTCACCTGAACCACTAGTTCCGCTCGTTAAAAGATCTGTAAAATTAATAAAGATATATGAAATAAAAATTAGAAAAAAAATAAATATATAAAAATGTTTTGTTTCATATAAAAAATTCAAAATATAATTTTAATAATGAAACTCTACGTTTTGCGTGATTAATTGTTTGCTTCATTATCTATTTCCATTCTTATCTCAAGCAATTATGTCGCTTTATCTCGCAGTTATCTCAATGCAGTTGTAAAGATAAATAATTATTCATAAGACAAATGGACACATACATACGTATATTTATATATATTAATTGCACAGACAAAGTTGAGTAACATGAAAACAAATGCAAAAGATATTGAAAAAGGAAAAGGATTTTGAGGACAGGAACAAAGTGCTCAATGGGTATATATATATAGGTATAACTGTTAAACTTAGGCTAAATATGTATATATATTTTTATAAAAATACATAGAATACATAGCGCTCCATTCCAAGCGGTCAGTAAAATGGAATTCTTGTTCGGAGTGGGAGTGGGAGGCATCCTCTGGGGAAGCGGGCTCTGGGCCTACTCCACGGTCACGGACTTGGCCAGGTTGCGTGGGCAGTCGACATCGCAGCCGCGCAGCACTGCAATGTGGTAGGAGAGCAGCTGCATGGGTATGACCGTGAGGATGCCCTGGAGGCAGTCTACGGTGCGGGGTATTTGCAAGGAGCGCGTCGAGAAGGCCATCGTCTCGGAGTCGCCCTCCTCGCAGATGAGTATGGGCCGCCCCTTGCGCGAGGTGACCTGCTGCAGTGCGTTCATACACTTGGTGTAGACCGGATCGCGTAGGACAATCATTAGCACGGGCATCTCATCGTCGACGAGCGCCAGTGGGCCGTGCTTAAGCTCGCCCGCCAGGATGCCCTCGCTGTGCATGTAGGTCAGCTCCTTGACCTTCAGTGCGCCTTCCAGACAGGTGGCAAAGTTGAAGCCACGCCCCATGATCAGCAGCGACTTGTGCTGGTACAGCTCCTTGGCCAGCTGCTGCACCTGCGAGTTCAGCTGCAGCACCGTCCGTATGTGCATGTCCAGCTGCGACAGGCCGGAGATAATCTCGAGGCGACGCTGCTGCAGCGACAGCCGATCCTCGGACATGACCAGGGCGAACATCACTAGCGAAATGAACTGCGAGGTGTAGGCCTTGGTGGATGCCACGCCTATTTCCGGACCCGCATTGATGTGGACGCCGCAGTGCGACTCCCGGCAGATGCTGCTGCCCACGGTGTTGGTGATGCCCACGATGAGGGCTCCTCGCTGTTTGCAGTAGCGCAGCGCCATGAGCGTATCCGCCGTCTCGCCCGACTGCGAGATGAAGAAGCAGACATCATCCCGGTAGATGGGCGTGTTCCGGTCGAGGAAGTCGGAGGCCAGCTCCACCATGACCGGCAGCTCGGTGAGCTCCTCGAGCAGTTGGCGCGTGGCCACAGCGCTGTGGTAAGAGGTGCCGCAGGCAATGAGCATGAGGCGCCTGCAGCGCTTGATCTCCGGTATGTACTCCTTGATGCCGCCGAGGACGACCGTTTGCGTGTCGAAGCGCACGCGGCCACGCATGGTGTTGACCACCGACTCGGGCTGCTCGAAGATCTCCTTGAGCATGAAGTAGTCGTAGTTTCCCTTCATGATCTGCTGTATCTCCATTTTCAGAGTGATGATCTCGCGGGCATGCGGATCGTCCGAGGATTTGTTAAGCCGATGAATGCTTAGCGTGCCGTCGCGCTTCACGGCGGCCACATCATCGTCCTCCAGGTAGATGACACGATTGGTGTGCTCGATAACAGCCGAGGCGTCCGAGGCAAAGAAATACTCAACCTCCTTGTGCTCCAGTGGCTGGAACTCGGCACTGACATCCACGTTGCAGGCTCGCCCGCTGGGCAGCAGCTGGAACTGGGGCTGCCCATGGGGCCGATGCGCCTTGGTGTATAATATGGGCACATGGTCGGTGGCCAGCTTCGTCTTGGCCTTGATGCCTACCAGCAGCGGAGAGCCGCGGCGTGAGGCAACGCACTCGCCCGGAAAGTGCTTGGACTTCAGGGCAATGGCGAAGGCACCTTCGATCTGCTGAATGGCCTGCTCGACGAGCTCGCCGAAAGTGTAGCCCGGATGGGTCTGCCAGAGGTGGTGCACCAGCTTGGCAATCACCTCGGTGTCCGTGTCCGACTCGAAGACGTAGCCGCGCTTCTCCAGCAGCGTCTTCACGTCCTTGTAGTTGGTGATGATGCCATTGTGGACGACCACAAAGCTGTTTTGCTCGTCCGAGCGCTGGGGATGGGAGTTCAGCTCAGAAGGCACGCCGTGCGTCGCCCAGCGCGTGTGCGCAATGCCAATGTGTATGTCCACGGGCTGGTCGTAACCTGCGCCCTGGCACTGCTCCGCCAGGGCGTCCTCCAGCACTTTCACCTTGCCCGTGCGCTTCACCATGAGAATGTCGTTGGAGTCGTTGGGCGCGTCGATGGCCAGCCCGGTGGAGTCATAGCCGCGATACTCCAGCCGCTTCAGGCCCTGCACCAGCAGCTCGAGTACCTGCTGCCTGGATTTGGGCGTCAAATAATTCAGATAAGCGAAGATTCCGCACATTGTTCAATTGACCTTTGTTTTGGTTGTTTCCGTGCTGCTTAATGCTTTGGCCACGTCGACTTAACTCTGCTTATTGGTGTAAACTGACTGCCTACGCTGCTACAGTGGCGATTCCGCGGAATTTTTTTGCGAGTGATAAATTCTTTCCCTCACACACACACGCAAACAGTAATCAAGCAACAGCAGCTGACGTGCGCAATGTAAACAAAAAGCGTTGCATTCGCTGGTTTTTGTTGTCATTGGGCGTATTCATGAGAATGTTGTAAACTGCTGCATTTAGCGCAGGTGTTCAGCAGTCATACCATTACACACACAAGTTGTACGTTTTTTTATTTAAATAAAACATTTAATAAAGGGGAAAAAAGAACTCAGCAGCGGTGGTTTGCAGCGTTGCCATCTATCCGCGTTGACTGTGAATGGCAAGCGGCATATCGATAAGTTACTCAAGAGTACGATACTGAGAACAGCCCTGCTCTTTTCCTTTTCGACCGCGACGGGTAAAAACCACATGTCTTGCTCGGTATCCGAGATTTATTGAAATTATGCTGCATAGTGCTGTTAAAACATAAACAAGTGCTTATCGTGTCATTTAGTAACTGAATAACATTGCAATTTGTGACAATCTGTGTAAAATAATTGCATTCGAGCTAATTTGTAACCAACAAAAACGTTCTAACTACCAACCCACCAGCGCGTGAGTGAGCGAGCGAGAGCAAGTTAGTGCGAGTGCAAAGAGTACGGAAACCGCAAAGCAAAGCATACGAAATAAAAACAACAACAACAGCAGCAAGAGCAGCAGCGCATACGTGAAACGTTAGCAAAGCAACGAGCAAAGCAAAAAGTCGAATTGTGTATCAATTTTTGTTGTTGCTCTCGTGTTGTTTTCGTCGACTTGCTATTACGATACACGTACACACACACATTGTGATTTAAGTTCTTGGTGCGTAATTTTTGTATATTAAAAAAAAAAAGATAGAATACTGTGGTGTGAACATACCATGTATATATGTACATAAATTCGTTTAAAATTGGTATTTGAAATTTGAGCTAGTAGAAAAATAGTGCAGCAGACAGGGGCTAGCAAGCTGCATAAACAGCTGTTCGCTGCTCAGGGATGCACAAAATGCAATCGTTGTTGTTGCATAACCACGTTTGCGGCTTCTGCAGTGTGGTGACGTTTGTAGATCATTTGTTTCTCCATTTAGCTTTTTAGTCTTAAGACATTAATTTTTGAATAACTTTTAGTGTTGTATTTGATATTGCGTCGCATTCTACATTCTTCTGCTATGCCCATACTCTCGAAGAAGTGAGACAAGTTGGCAGCACCGCTATTAAGCGCTTGTTGCTTTTTACGCTGCTGCTTCGTACTAGTGTGGGGGGCATACGCGACTGTGTGCGACTACTGCTTCGCCGCGCCTTAACCTCACTTGTAACACTGTGTGGCTGCATAATATTATACTTGAGTTGCGTTCTGTCATCAATTTACCATTGCTCATTATAAGCGTATAATGCACCGATTCTGAGGCGAAAACAGAGAACAGAAAAACAAAATTCAATTCGTAAAGCAGCGTGAAAAATCAAATTAAAATTGGGATTTGCAGCAGTTGTAGCCGCAGCAGTAGCGCAGCAGCAGCAGCAGCTCTGGTGCGGGCAGCAGGGTGTTGAGGCAGGGGGATATGGCACATTGCTAGTGGATGAAGCAGGTGCCATCCATCCATCCAGTTAGAGTTTAACTAAGTCTTCGCAAAGGTCGAGCTGCAAATAATAATGTATGTAAGACTGTGTGTGTGTGTCTGTGTGTAATTGAAGTAGAACAGCAAAATCAATTAATGTGTATTTCGCAAATTTCCAGTTACAGCAGCGCTCGTTGAACATCCTTTGTATATTTGGCAAGGAAGCACCAAAGAGTTTCCCCATCCACCAACAAGGAGAACAGAGAGCAGTCAGAGCAGAGCCACAATCTGGAGTAGCGCAACGAAAGCTGCCTACTCAGAGAGAATAGCAGCAGCAGCAGCAGGAGCAGGAACAGAGCAAATTCAACATGTCCAGCAGTAAGGAGGATGCCACTGCATCCGGCGCCGTTGCCGTTGCCACTGTTGCTGCAACATCGAATGCAGCCACTACATCATATGCGAATGTTGTCCAGAATCTGGACAACAAGAAGGCAGTCGCCACTGCTGTGGACAACAAGGAGAATCAACCGAATTTGAAAACTCTTAAGTCGTGGAGTGAGGAGACCGCTGCCGCTGAGGCTGCTGTCGAGGAATCGCCCAATGTGGGCGAGAAACGTGCCGCCGCTGGCGGCGATAATACCGCTGAGAACTCTTCAGAATTAGATGACAATAATGACTTTTTACCGGTGCTATCTTCGCATCATCGGCGTGACCGCAAAAAGGCACGCAAGGACAAGCCGTCGCCGCGCGAATATCGTGACAAGCAACAGCCACCAGCTGGTGGCAGTGGTTCCGGTCCAGTTCAGGGTCAAGGTCAAAAGTCTGCAAACGGACGCCGTCTAATCGGCGGCAGTGAAGTTGAGGGACGCAAGCAAATGGCCAGGCAACGTGCGCCACGCGGCAACAGTCCACGGAAGAGCGCTGGCGTCCCGGGCACAAGCAGTGGCGGCAACGGCAACGGCAACGCTAAGACTCAAAAGGAACGCAAGTCTGATACCTCACCCAGCGCCAGTCTGGAGGCTAACAACAGTGGCAACGAGGCCAAATCCGGGGACACCAGCGATGCCCAGGCAGCCGCCTCGACTGCAGCATCGACAGCTGCACCACAGCCAAAACGCTTCATCGCAGCGCCGCCGCCCAAGGTGAACGCTTGGAAGGTGAGTTTCAATTTTTAGATTAAAGACAGGAATTAGTTGGCGTTCCTTAGGGAATGCTTTACATATTTATATGTATGTAAAATACTTATATATATATATATATAATATATTTATAATTATGTATATAATATTGTATTCATATATATGAATATGTATACAATATTTCCATACAAAAATCCAAATAATCTAAACAAACTGAAGAATCCTTTTTCTTCTACTGAAAAGCTTTGCTATAATAATAGCCATAAGAATAGCTATAATATTTATAATATGTCAGCATAAGCACTGTAGTAGAGGCAGAAGCAAAACAAAGAGCGAGCGATAGGTATAAATGGAGGGAGAGAGGTAGGTAGGTGAGCATATGCCCATAAACGACATTGTTTTTGTGTTGTTTGTTGTTGATCTTGTTGGTAAACAAATGTGCGTAGAATGGCGTAAATACAAATTAAGTGCCAAGCGTAATGGCTGATAAATACAACAGGAAAGTGTAGACAACATAATGAAGACAACTCAAACACGTTTTCTTCATTATCAATGTTGTTGCTATTTATTTATCTAATTTTGAATGCACTAGCATTGCATAATATTTGATAGAAGCATTTTGTCAAAACAAGCAAAAGCAGAATCGGCAAACTCAATTTGTTGGTATTTTTGTTGTTGTTTGTTTTGCCTTCGCTTCATTCGTTTTGTATGTTTTACGTTTGTTATGCAATGCACGAAGGAATGAGCCTAACGCCGGCGATTGAATCGTCGACGAACCCCACCAAAAAATACGCCCACAACAAGAGCGACGAGAACAACAACAACAACAATAATAATAACAACAGCTAATGCGCAGGCAATCGCTTGTTCTCTTTTGCTCTGTTCATTCAGTCAGGCAGGCAAAGAGTAGAGGCTGAAAAAAAAAAAACAAAAGCTATTTGAATTGTTTATTGCATTCGTTTTATATTTTAAATTAATTTAATTGAAAATTGCTGTTTTTTTGTTCTCTTTTCTGCTTTTGCATTTGTCACGCCGAAAAACGAGAGATGTTATACAAATGTACAGTTATAAATAAATGTCAAGGTCAGCACTGCTGGCGCTGCGTCAACGTCAACGTCGGCGTCAGCAATTGTGGTTTGTTGTTTATACAAAAAACGAGAACGTAAAGAAAGACAAAGTAAACAGTAAAATTTTGTGATTTGGCATAAGGGATAGAACGAATGCAGCAGCAAAAGCGAAAGAAGCGTAAAGAAAGGGCGTGGCGAATATATGCAATCGTATTGTGTGTGTGAGTGCATGCCTAATACAGGATTTTAAAGTATTCGCCTTCTCTCTCTTTCTCTCTAAACAGAATAATCTCAAACATATCTATGTATACTGTAATTGTTTGAGCTACCCTCGCATACATTTGATACTTTGTCGCTCTACAATATGCAAATAGTAGAATGCAAATGGAGCTAATTAAGCAGCTTGACGCTTCTTTTTCAAATATTAGCACTGTTGCCGAGGTGAACACCTTCATAGCAACAACAACAGTTACTCTCGCTTTTGTTTCCGTTTGCTGTTGTTGCTGCTTGTTTTTTCGGCTGTCACACGGGTTTTGCTTTGGCTGCTGTTCTTTTTTAACTACCGACGCGTCGCGTTAACTGAGCCGCTGCACCGCGGCGCAGCGCTGCGAATTCAAATCAAAAAGTAACAGCAACTAGTTGACGTGTGCCGTTTCAGACGTTCGCAACGCTTGTGTCCATAACCAACACCTTAACTTTGTTGATATAATTATGAAATAAAAAACTGTTTATTCAAGTTTAATTAAACACGGATAGTTAAAATAAACTAACAAAACAATCAACAGAGAATTCCTAATCACTTCGAAGTGTCTGGCAGCACGTGTCGTGTGCTTCGCAGGCAGCCTACTCGAATTCCCCACACTTGTGTATCGTGGTGAATACTGAATTCGCTCTGAGACACAGCGATTAATATGGAATACAAATTAGAATCATAAACACACAAGCAAAGACGCATATGTATTTGAGCACTTGTTGAATATAATGAACGTTTTACGCTCTTTCTCTGCCTTTGGTTTGATTATGAGCGTGTGTGTGTGTGTGCTGTCCCATCTCGTGCCGTCAAAATATACCGCAAAGACGACTTGATGTGCTCGTATGCGAATATGAGTTTATGTGTTGTGTAGCGTAGTGTATATGGGCGAATCAGCGTTAAATTACAGCGCAACGAGTCAAAATTGACAATCTCAACGGCGAAAGCAACAAAAACAAATAAACATGAAAACGAAAGTAAATATGCAATCAACTTAATCATTTAATGAGCTTACACTAAAGTGCAAGATCTAAATTTAACCTAATCAAATTCGTGTCAGCCAATTTATTTATTTAGCGAATCTTTGCATAGCTATGTATACTATGTGTGTATATGTATGTGTATATTTGTGTATTTATATTTGTATTATATGAGATCAACTTATTGCGGTAAAATCTTAACCAACTTACCGATTCTTAAAAAAAAATATATATTTATAATATTTAAAAACAAATAGATGTTATTTATATAACAACATATATTATAGCGCCAGCAATGAATTGAGATTTGTTCCAGATCGTTAAACACAAAATAAGCGAGATACTTCGATTTAATTAGGAAACTAAAGCCATATAATAATTTATATATTACATATATCTGAGTTCCCTCGCTACTATCTAATTTCCGTTCTGCAGTGCATTTGTTTTGGTTTTAGATTTCTGTTTGCATTTTTGCTATCTGCATTCCAATGTTTCCATTGTGGCGACGTATCTTTAGCTCTATATATAGATACTATATTATGACACGCTTGATTTCCTTATGCTTTTTTTCTCTGTTGGTCCACGTCAATTCGTTAAATTCGCTTTTGTTTCCTTGTACGATGTCTTGTATTCTATAAAGAGATAAATAAAAGTATATTTATGTGTATATAGGCTTTAATGGTTTATACTGAAAAAGAAAATATATTAAAAGGATTTTTCCTATTTTCAAATGAAATATTCGAAATACTCTGTACTCTATAATAAAATATCTTAGATATTGATGTTTACTTCTGGGGTCTATAAAAGTCTTCTTTTACTGTGTTGTTATTCAAACAACGTTCTACACAATATCTTTTAAAATGATAATAATTAAGTATGCAAAGTGCATATTTACATCTAAAACATGGATAGTTCACTCCAAATATTTTAGAAATGAATTATTTAATATAGAGAATCTTTTGTTTATTTTTATATTATTTTGTTTTTATCTCTTTTTGTGAGGACTTAACGCGTAGGTCACGTAATGTTCTGAAATCGGTTATTAAATAGCTTCCATTCCATCATATTGATGGCGCCTCTTTAAATCAGCACGTAATACTCTCCAAGGTCGTCGAATTAGCTATGATTAATTTCCGAAATTATTTTCATACCTTTTGTTCCGATAACGATTCAATATTTATAACTGTTTACCCACAAAATTATTATAAATGGCCAAACAAGAGCTATGATTTTATGTTTGGGTTAGCGAATTCTTGATTTGTAGAAATTGATTTATTTGAATTTCATGAATTGCATGGATTTGTTTAAAAATTGGAAAATATTGATATTATAGAGGGTTATTTGTATTAGTGAGTATTACGTTTTTCAACATACTTACTTTAAATATAATTTCAACTACGGAAAAATAGTTTTTTAGTATATTAAAAAGTAAAAGTAAATATTTATCCGAGATATCTAAGTTTTGGGCAAATATATCACACAATCTACACAATAATATAATACAATATTATTATATCAATAGAATATAACGCATTTTAATCGCATATCGTACGTAAGAATTAATGTTTATATACTCTGTCGATCAGGTCAAGGCTTCAATCGAACATATTGACAGAACTGCCATTTATTGTCGGTTTCTTGGGGATCTTGTTATGGAGCAGTTACGCAGTAAAATAAAGTCCATTGCTAATTAAAAAACATAACAAACACCCACATACGTATATTTATTTTTATTTTTTGTATTTATTATATATATATATGTATTCACTCCAACTGCCTTTAGCGTCTGGCTCCATTTCGTCAAATTGTTATCATTTTTGTAATTGCGTAAAATCCAATAAGAAACAATTAAAAACACAGTCGAGCACCATCGACTGCATAATACTCGTTCATGGCTCAAAGTCGGGCCGTAATAGTGCTCCAAATTTAAAAGAATTGTATAAAACTGTTTTTCTGTTATACCAGATATAGTATTATACGATTTGCCGCTGCCCTATTATAGGGAAAGTCGTAAAATTATAAGACGTGGCTATCAATAAATTCCAAATTTCAAGTCCTGCAGCTTCAATTGTGGCTAAAAGCTTTGCGTTCTGAACGGATAATAATAAGGCGCATTTTGCAAGGCCAGTTCTTTGACCGAGTATAAAAACCAATATACTCTCTTCCACTTCAAGAGCGGGCATACAAAACAGAATGCTTAAAATAGCAAATAGTAAAAAGAACATTAAAAAAATGGCCATAAATTTGTTTTCGTTCGAGTGCTGACCTTTTTATTTTTCTATATTCTTTATAGATAGAGGCAGGTTCTTAGCATTTCTATTTGCCAGCCATTAAGTGATAAGACTGGCTGGTTCGCCATAAGTTGTCTGCGGTCTGGCGAGCATTCGAAGTAGTTGGAAACCTGCTAGTCCCGTCCCGTCCCGCCCCGCCCCGCCCCGCCCCGCCCGCCCCGCCCCGCTCGCCCCCCTGCCTCAATTACGCTCCGCTGATTTGACTCGAAGCACGTTGGCCTGCTGAAATCTTAGTTGGATTTGTAATTATTTTTACATAATGACATTTGCCGGCCATTTTGCAAAAGCGTAGAATGAAAGAGCTGAACGTGGGCTGTCGTGGGGCGGGGTAGACTAGAGAATGTGGGCCTTTTTGCACGTTTTTTGTGCGATTCGCCTTGGCTGTTGACTGAAACTTGTTTGGGATTGTGTTTAAAGTTGTTATTCGGTGTTAGAATCGGCTCAGTTGCCTAACAGCGATCGTTCGTTGTGGAACTTTAAGAGCCAAGCGTACATATATATATCTTACAAATATAACTGCGTTATAGCTAAAAACCACATGGCCAACTCTACTGCGTATTAATGTGACTTCGAGAGAGGCAAGTTTGAGTTATATTTTGCAAATACCTTCAAGGTTTTATTTACTTTCGGTGTTTGTGATGATTCAATTCATTAGGTTAGAATTGTGCTACATACATATGTATGTATATGAAAAAGCTCTGCTAATCAATGACCTTGAATTATGAGAAAATACTACGTACAATCGAAATATAATCTATGTGTAATAGAATTTTATTTTTAAACATTTTTATTATTATATGCCAAATACGTCAGTGCCGCGGGGGGTTCAAATGTCTTGAAAGTGATTAGAGCAATCAATGTGTATATATAGTATTTGCTTATAGTAAACGTACGAATTGAAGACTTTTATTTAGAGATCACGCTGATAGCACATGGGCTTGGGAAAATGTTGGCGAGTGGAAAACTACTGAGTGTGATACCATGAAAAGCATGACTAATGCAGAGAGTCCTGCACTTGTGGCTGACTCATGGAAAAGTCCATTGTCGTTTCAATTGATTAGTTTTATATGCATTTTCCTGCAGAAAATGAAGATATGCTTACAATTTGAGTACGTGCTGTGAGGCGCGTTTGTAGATTCTGAATCTGGGCAGGGACAACGTAAAGAACACATTTTAATGCGTTATTCTTTTATAATTTGTATACAATTTTTTTTACATGAAAAATAAAGCACGCGCAATTCATAGAGCACTTTCTCTCGCCGTCTCTCTCTCTCTCTCTCTCTCTTTTCTCTTTTCTCTTTTTCTCACTTCTTAGTTTCGGCCTCTTGCATAGCGAGTTTTTCCACCACCCGCGGTCGCCGCTGCGTCTGTGGCCTACGTGCCGAAAATCACATGTTGTTTGTTTTGCTGTTTTTCAGTTTACAGTTACAAGCTGTTGCGAGCGAGACAGCAAATGTTTATGCTTAGTGCCAACTGTTGTTGCACACTTGTTAATTGTTGTTTTATTGTTTTGTTATTTATATGTCGAACAGTCGCAAAAACAAAATGCACAATTCAAAAACAAACTAAAATTGGAACGCTCACACAAAAAAAAAAAGTTGGAAAAAATAAATAAAACCTGTATTCGTCTAGTATACAGGGTGCTCTCAGTATATCATGCGCTGTCTCTCATTGCCTTGGCCCCGGCAAACGGCGCTGCGCTCGCTGTGCTCTCTTTCTCGCTCTCACGCATAAAATAACCGGCGCATCGGCTGTTTTTTGTTTTTATTTTGAATTGCCTTCGTGTTCAATCTTTGTTGCTTTGTGAAACCAGTTGTTGTTGCCTTTTGCCTGGCCCTCTTTGTCCACTGTGCGAGCGCTGTTATTGTTGTTGCTGCTGCTGCCATCTTCGTTGTGTTGCTCGCTTTTGCTCACGTAGTCAACGCGTGCACAGCGTATGCCAGCGTCAGCCGCGACGCGAGCAGCGCGACAGAGTTGTTGTCATTGGCTCTGGTTCGCTGCCAGCACACAGAATTCAACCAGCAGCTAAAGAGAACGGACGCGTTTACTAAAAAGTGTTCCACGCTAACTATAACTACGCAGCCATTTGTTTAAACAATTCGTGAGAGTGAGAACAGTGAATAGCTTAATCAACTCGAACGATTCTCTGAAGAGCAGCACAAACAATTTCGCTCGAGTGCGATAAGATATGAAAAGAGTTGCATGCGGGCAAATTAAATTATAACGTGTTGCCTCTAGATTAAAGGCAAACTTGAAGCATTTGTGAAAATCTAGGTAATTTGTTAGCATTTATAATATATATGTATATGTGTGTGCGTGTATATATATAGCCATTGCCAGTATTTTGCAAATGGGTGCCATGAACTGTATCTGGGTTAGGGACACTCCCCAAGCCCCAGCTTTGGCATGTTGTGGTTGCTTCTGACATTACGTTCTAGGTTATGGCTTGGGGGTGTAGGGAATGGAAGAAAAACTAAAAATGGAGCACAGTTGAATTGATTTTTCAATCGCACATTAAAAATCATCCTCAAATCATACAAATCATACAAATGTTGGAACAGTTTTCATGGATTACAACCAATTAACATTATTTGTATTCTCTTATGCAGATATCAACAAAACAAGTGGGCAGCCCGAAAGCTGTCAGCTCTCCTTTGGACAAACGCGTCTTGCAGCCAAAGGCGCAACAGCAATCGAAACAGACTGGCAATAGCAGCAGCAGCACCAGCAATAATAATAATAATAACAACAGCAACAAAAAGACACAGCAGCAGCAACCGCAACAACAACAGCAACAATCGAAACAAGTGCAACAACAACAACAGCAACAAACGGCAATAAAAACCACGACAATAACTGCAGCAGCAACAACAGAAGCAGCAGCAGCAGTCGCTGTACCCGCAACAACAACAACAACCGACGCCGTCTCAACAAATGGTGAGTAAACATTCTCTCGTACTCTCGTACTCTCTCTCTCTCTTTCTCTCTTTCGTTCTGTGTTGTCTCTCGGCGCAACTGCGTCGATTATATATGAAGCGACGTGATGTTGTGATTGGCCTGATTGAAAAGAATACTTATATTAACAATACTTTCCTTTATACAGTTGATGCCACTATTGCGGATGCGCTTGCCAGTTCAGTGGTAAAGGACAAAAAGAAGGTCAATCACAAGGTAAAACACTTTAGCCTGGTCCAATTATTGCCTCATTTTATATAAATTTGCTTAAATTCCCGCCCCTTAGGCCAGCGACTTTAGCAACGTTGGGGAGTGGCCTACGCTTATCGGAGGAGTTTCTGGCAGTGGCAAAGCCGCTGTTAACGAACCCAAACGTAGCTCAACAAAGAAACAGCCGGTGTCTAAGCAAGCAACAGCAGGAGGAGCAGCAGCAGCCGCCACATCAACCCAGCCTGCAGCATCAGTGACTACAGCAACCGCTGCCACAGGCGACACCAGCGCCGAGCCAAACGTACCCGTAGTTGCCACTAGCAGCAGCCAGAGCCAAGCCAATAACGCCACAGTCAGCACGAGTCACGATGCCAAAAGCCAGCGAGAGGCCGAGCAACCCACTGGCAGCGCAACTGTCCCAGCTGCTGGCGCCCTTGCCGGAGCTGCCATCAATAAGAAAATACCCAAGCACAAGTGGCGTCCGTTGCAAATCGATCTGGCTAAGTCTAGCCGCCCCAAGCCCATCGGCGGGCGGCCCAGTCGCCGGTTCAGTGACGATGCCTACGAGCAGCGCCGTCCGCCACGCACTTACAATGAACGCGCCGGCCCAGCGGGAGTCAGAGGCTCTGAGGGTCACTCAGGAGGCACAGCTGAAGCGCGGACACATGGTGGCCGTTATGCGTACAACGCACGAACGTCTGCTGCGTCCGAGCGCGTGGATTCCTGGCGTAGCAGCGGCCCCAGTGCCGCTAACTACGATGAGCAGCGCTCAGCCACAGGAGCCGAGGGGGCAGCAGGTGCCGCGTCAGCGCAAGGGGCTGGGGGCATGCGTGGCCCACGCCGCTTCCGGACGCCGTATAGGGGCGGCCGGCAAGGGCGCGGTGGATTCACAAGACCGGGACCAGGTCGTCCAACTAATCGCATACCACGCCATCTGCTAGCTTCTGGCGAGTACGCCAACTATTTGCCGGCGGACGCAGCCGGTGCAGATTCCTCGCAATCATATGTCCTTATGGGCACACACTATTTCGGCAACGTTCCGGCTGCCTACATTGAAATGGACGCTGCTAGCGTCAAGGAGGCCATCAGGAAGCAAGTGTAAGTTAATGCCGTTATACCGTCTAGTCAAGTCTGAAGTACCCTGAATTATGGTCAAGAAGATGTCCCAAATTTGAAAAATGAAATGTAAAACTTTTGATTGCAATTTATTTTTTTATTTTTTGTGCATTTAATTTCATCCTTTAATATATTTAATTTATTTATATTTTTATGTTTCATTTATTCCTTTTTATACCCTGAGCCCATTGAAAATGGGAAATCAGGGTATAATGTTTTTGTGAAAATGTATGTAACAGGCAGAAGGAGACGTCGCAGACCATACAAAGTATATATATTCTTGATCAGCTCGATGAGCTGAGTTGAAATAGCCCTGTCCGTCTGTCCGTCCGTCCGTCCGTCCGTCCGTCCGTCCGTCCGTCCGTCCGTCCGTCTGTGTGAACGCAGCGATCTCGTAAACCACAGAAGCTAGAGAGCTGAAATTTGACATGTATACTCCTGAATACCATACGCTATACGAGTTTTTTTCAAAAATTCGATAACTCTTCCCGTTCTCTTTTTATCGATAAATTTCGATAACTTTTCGTCTCTTTTACGTACCGTAAGAGCTAGAGACCTGAAATTCACTATGTAGATTCCTGTTGTGAATGAAGACATTTTGTAATTTTTGGTTTTTGGATGCCACGCCCCCTTCGCCCTAAATTTGCAAAAAACGCATTTCAAATACTAGAGACTTGTGCTTCGGCACATACACACATATGAATAACATAATCATGCCCTGAAAGTTTGAATCAAAAAGTCCTGCTAGAAAAAAAGTTATTAAATATTTAATTTCCCATAGCGTAGGCGTCTTGCAGCCCAAGCGCTGTCGCTACGTCAACTGCGCAGTTGGCAGAGCGTGTGCTTGAGCGTGCGTCTGTGTGTGTGTATGTGTGGCTTGCAATATATGTATATGTAAACTAAGCATAGAATATTTAAAGTATCGGCACTTCGCAGGGCTCAGGGTATCTCCTAGTCGAGCCGTCTCGACTAGAGCATTCTTACTTGTTATACATCATTTTGTTATATACATTTTATAATTTATTTATATTTTTCAAATCTAAATTAATTTTTTTTAAATTTATATTTAATTTCATCCATATTAATAGATTTATTATATTAGTTTTTTTTACACTCTCCGCTTGATTTTTAATTAACTTGGCTTTTGCGCTTTCCCCACAGTGAATACTATTTTAGCGCCGATAATCTCACAGGCGACTTCTTTTTGCGCCGCAAAATGGACCCTGAGGGTTATATACCGGTCACTCTGATCGCCTCGTTCCATCGCGTTTTGGCGCTCACCACGGACGTGGCTTTAATTGTCACCGCCATCAAGGACTCGGACAAGCTGGATCTTTTCGAGGGCTACAAGGTCCGCACTAAGACAACGCCCACCATTTGGCCAATTAGCGATATCGCTGACGAAACAGCTGACAAGTCGCAGTTGCAGGAAACCGTTGCTGTGGAACAGCAAAATAAGACGGAGAAAGCAGAAAAGCAGACTGAACCGGTTAATAAGGCTGAGGCTGAGCAGCCCGAGGCATCGTCGCCATCATCGCCGCCGTCAGCCATATTGACCGCAGCCATGGCCACGAAACCATTGAGCAGCATACCGCCGCCGCCAGTGCCACGTAATGCGCCCAATCTGGTGCCCAAGATGCTGCTGGAGAAGCAGAGACCTACGATGGCGGGAAGGAACTCGGTGAATGCAATCAGTGCGCTCACCCAGCGGGTAGAGGGCGTTGTTAACCAAAAGGCAGGGGTTGGTGCTGCGGCTGAGCTAGCTGATCATCTGAGCGGACTGGCCGAGAGTGTAAAGCCAAAGAGCAGCTCTACGCCGGAGAAGCGCACAGCGGCGAAGGCAGCTGGCGCTAGGGACGGTGATGGGGCAGCAGCTGCTTTGGTGGCGGAGCCTGATGGCATGTGGAAAGAGGTAAAGAGACGCTCCAAAACACATGCTTTAAAAGAAAACGCTACTAAATCTATAAACAACAACAACACGTCAACACAACAGCAAACGCTTTCACAAACGCTCAACAACAACAACAATAACAATGTCAAAAACGTAAAGCCCAACAAGAACAACAACAACAACCACACCGTCACTGCAAACGCCACCACGACCACATCCATGTCCACCAAGTCCACGTCCACGTCAAAGTCGTCGTCTGCATCCAACGCCACATCCAACGCCTCATCAGCCAGCAACACATCCATCGCTGCCTCTGTTACCACCAATGCCACCACCACCACTACCACTTCCACAACCACAATCAACAATAAAAAATCATCTTCTGGCAACGCTGCTTACACGACCAACTCCCAATCCTCCTCCAAAACAGCTGCTGCTGCGCCATCCGCTCAGTGCCATGCCGAAAAGGAAGAACTAGACTTTCAATTTGACGAGGAGCTAATGGACCCCATACCCGCCACCGGACGCATCAACAACTTCACCGAAAACTTCTCCGACGACGACGAATCCGATTACGAATTTGCTGACCGTGACATCAACAAGCTGCTAATTGTTGCCCAGGTTTCTCGTGCACCCAAACACGATGGCTACGATCGCACCGCTGACTTCACCTCACGCACGAAAATCACTCAGGACCTAGAGAACATAATCAACGATGGGCTCGCCAACTACGAGGAAGACTTGTGGACCACCACAAATGTGGTGGCCAACACGGACTATCGCACAGTTAACGTCATCTCACAGGCTGACTTTGAGAAGCTGGCACCCAACAAGAGAACAACAAACCAGTTGCCACATCAACCGCCACCGCCACCACCCAGCTATGTGGATGAGCAAGAAGATGCCGACGGCACTCTAGTAGATGCTGATGCCACGCTTAATTCGACACTGAACTCCACATTGAAGTCTCGACGTGCGCGCTTCTATGCCGCACCCAACTCCCACTCAATTGATCCCCGCACTCCAAGAAAACGCAAATTGCGTCACACCGCCAATCCGCCAGTGGAAGCTCACGTCGGTTGGTTGCTAGACACCGTAGAACATCGGCCCCGTACCACCTCGATGGGCTCGTCGGCGGGCACATCACCCACCACATCGTCATATGGCTCATTTGGATCATCGGTGCCGCAATCCTTACCCGTTTTCCAGCATCCATCGCATGCGCTGCTCAAGGAAAACAACTTCACTCAGCAGGCCTATCACAAGTATCATTCACGCTGCTTGAAGGAGCGCCGTCGTTTGGGCTATGGTCAATCTCAGGAAATGAACACCCTCTATCGCTTCTGGTCCTTCTTCTTGCGTGAAAATTTCAACAAGAGCATGTACAATGAGTTCCGAACGCTGGCGCTAGAGGATGCGGGCAACGGCTTCCGCTATGGCCTGGAGTGTCTATTCCGTTTCTTCTCGTACGGCCTGGAGAAGAAGTTCCGCCCGAATGTATATCAGGACTTCCAGGACGAGACCATTGCCGATTATGAGACAGGTAATTAACTATAAATTTAATATATATATATAGTATTTCATGCTAATCGCCTTCGTGTCGCTTGGCAGGTCAACTGTATGGCCTGGAGAAGTTCTGGGCTTTCCTCAAGTACTACAGAAACGGAGAAAAATTGGAAGTGCAGCCGAAGTTGGCTGAATATCTGAAGAGCTTCAAGAATATTGAAGACTTCCGTGTTGTGGAGCCAGAGATCAATGAAATGTTACAGGGTGTCGGTAGCCTGACCCCAGGACGTCAGCTTAATAGGCTGCGCAGTGTGTCCGAGAGTGATGGCACAGCTGTGATTACTGCTGGTGGACGACGTTTAAACACCACCATCACCAATCGCAGCGACTATGTGGGTCGCCTGTTGCAACAGCAGCAACAGCAGCAGCAGCAGCAGCAACAACAGCAGCATCAACATCATCAGCACCAACAGGGTGGCTATGGGGGCTATGGGCAGCAAAATCGTCGACGCACTGGCTCCTTTGGCAGCAGCACTGTGCGTGTTCGCAGTGGTTCCTTGGGCAACAAACCACAGGTGGTAAATCGCAATTATCAGCAGGGATCACAGCACGAGTTGCGCCGCGGCGGTAGTAATTCTGGCCTGGCGCCACACAAACAACGCCAACAGCAGCAGCAGCAACAACAGCACAAGTCAAAGCCACAGGCAGCTGCCCAGATTGGCGCACAGCTAAGTGCAGCACGCGCTAGCAATTCAGGTGGTCCGGTGGCAGCGTCCACCTCGACCTCAGCAGCGGCAGCAGCTGGAACGTCATCTTCCACCACGTCATCGTCAAAGAAGTAATTTGTTATTACGCAGCGACACATGGATAGATAAGATTAATTATGACTTACGATAAGCTTGGAGCTTCAGGTTGGAGGGTTTCGACCAACTGCTCTAATCTCCTTTGTTTATTCATTTTATTCATATATTTTTTTTAGTAGTATTCAAGTGAGGCGTTATGTGGGAACATCCGTTAGCGTTAGACTAATTAAGTTAAAATTGAACTTTGTTTATTGCAATTGCTTAGAGTTGGTTTAGTAGTTACGATTAATTGTTTCTATTGTTTTTTTTAATTCTCTCTTTCTCCACGTCTAACTGAAACGAATGCTTATAAAATGCTCAATGTTTGTTGTTAGCATACACATACATACACACAGACACACACATCCATATAGAAACAAATAGAAACACAAACACACGCACACAGACACATATTCACATACACAGGCAGTCTGTGCTCTGTGCCCAGTGCCAACCAGCTATGAACTAAATTTATAATTTTACACCTTCATCGCTTTTCATTCTTTGTTTGTTCATAATTGAATATATAGATATTTATATATTTTGTACGCAACAAACAAATTTCCTACAGAAGCAGCGTTGATATTTGAACGTATTGCCATGAACTGTTGTACTATATACGATAAAGATAAAGGTCAAGATATAACGATATAAATAACCCTACTATAACTACCAAAAAACAAAAACAAAACGACAAATGTAAACGAAATTAATATACAGAAACCAAATGATCTTAAAGCAAATCAACTTTGTTCATTAAATATGCGCAAAAGTACATTCAAGTTATATAAATATATTTATATAGCACCACTATACATATACATCCATGTGTGTATATATGAATATATATTGACTATATATATATAAAACACACACAAATATAGTTCTTGTGTGGCCCAGGAGCAAATGCAGTGCTATTGTTTAAGATGCAGGCGTTTGTTATCCTAAAACTTACCTATCGAGGCATGCGGGGCGCCACTGCCAGCGAATTTTAGTAATTTAGGCATTTAAAATGTATCCAAAATGAAATGAAATATCTAAAGAAAAACCAAAAAACAAATCAAATCCCAAAATAATTTGGATTTTTCTTTATACTGAGCATTGCACTGACCACACCCCTAACGAACACTCCACACCCCTCACTCCCCATCGAGACCTCCCAGTTCATAGAGCCATCCACTGGCCAAACGAATCAATATATATTTTTTTCGACCCGCCAAGCATTTAAAAGTTAATATTCTGCAAACTGCAAACCCTCTTCTACTTTTAAGTTATTGCACTTGTTACATTTATTTTCGAAATACAAGAAAATCTGAAACACAAACAAAAAATCTTCAAAATATGAAAAAATTACACAAAAAAAGTTAAAAACTTGCAAAAAATGGCAATTCAGTGCATAGAAAAGAAAGGATAGAAAAAAGCTAAAAAGAAAAAACCCCAATAAAAAACGAAATGTGTTTTGCATAGCTATTAGAATTAGATTTAAACATATGTGAGAAATCAAACGTAAGCTTACTATTGATAATTACCTATATACGATATACATATGACTCTAAAGCGTAACTACAATTTGAAAATATATTAGTAAAGTTCACGGTCAAGTTTTGCTTGATGCTGCACAGTTTGCAAAACTGCGAGATCAGCTATATATATAATAATGAAAAGTCCTACAAAGTCAGACATGAACTAATCCCAATCCATTAGCTCCTTGGTTTTTGCTTCGCTCATCTAACCCTAAGCAACCAAATAAGAAAAGTGCAAACAATTGTCATTACACACACACACACACACACACACACACACACACATACTATACTATAATGATATCTTTTTAACATTTAATTATTTGTAAATATTTTTTCTGCTTTTAAATTGTCGCTCCCTAATTGTAAAACACTCACGCACGCACACACGCACACACAACCTTTCAGCTTACCCATGAGCTTAACAATATGCATGTATGTATATATAGACATATATATGTACCGATATTGACAACATTTTTAATGACATTTTCAACCAGAATTCGGCTGTTGCATACCTCGTAATTGTATATTAGTTTGCGGTCCAAACTGTTTAAATTCTTTCCACACTGAAGTGCGCAAATCTGTTGAGTTTTGATTATATTTCATTTTATAATTATTAACTAAATGGGTACACATATTTTTGACATTCGTGTCGTATCCCCTTAAGTTTCAATTTTTTATATATATATTATTATTATACATAATACAATTAATCTATTCGAGTTACGAAAGGATGCAAAGATCCGAGTAAACGCAAAACAAACAGAAAAATTAATAATTAATTTTGTAAGCTACTTAAATGAAAATACGAGAAAAAAAGAAAAAAAAAACGATTATTGTGAAAAACGTGATAGTTTAAACCATAAAGATTAATATTTACTATTATTATATGAATAATTATAATGCATAAAAAGCAGAAAAAAACGAAAAAAATTCATAAACTAACGTAACAAAAAAAATATAAAATTTTTTTAAAATTAACAAAAAAAATGTTAAAAGTAATTGAGTAGAAAAAAACTAAAACAAAAAAATGAATAAAAAAACTTGAAAAAACTCAACAAATTGACTTTGAACTGCATTTTTGGTATTGCACTGCTTGCTTGACTAACGGCAGTTTATTTGCCTGCAGTTGCGCGCCATTTACGCAAGAGGGCGTCAGCGCACATGTGGCCGCAGCATGTTGCTGGAGTCTGGCTGAGCGCTTGTTGCCAAGGATAATGGAATTCATAACTAAACACAAACTTAAAGGCTCACAAATCGACCTTTGAGTAATTAACCCCTTTTGCAGTTATGCGCTATTTGTCAAACAGGCAACAAACGGCACACCAAGGAGTAACACACACTCACACACACAGCTCCCTTCACCTGACGTCACAGATTAACGCCTGCCTTGAATTATGGGCTGGCACCGTAGCCTGGCCAGACCGACCCCTGTGGCCCGGACGGCGACCGGGCCAAACTACTTCACAAATCCGAGCTGAAACAAAAAGTCGGGGGAGCCATGGCAAAATCATGTATAAAACATAAGAGCGACAAAACACGCACACACATCGATTGCTCGTGTGTGTGGGTTGGAGTGGGCTTGGGGGCTCGCAAGACTGCGCCACTGAAGGCCACAACACCTACCGAATGTCGCCAGATGCCAGCCGGGCCTAGCATGAGGCGTTTAAAAATTGAAAACCAATTTCGCAGCGATTTAAGAGGACGAAGCCACTCGATTGGTCGAATCTGGCTTTGTTATGTGTGTGTGTGTGTGTGTGAATGTGCGTGTGAGTGTGTGTTGGCCAGCTCATTGTGTGACTTTTCGCACTTCTCTGGGCCAGTTGCCAGTCGGGGCGCCGTGCTTAGATTGTGTTACCAATATTTATGGCTCAGTGGGGATACGCGCGACTTTTGGCTAGCGTGACCGCAACCCAGGATCAGCCCCAGTGTAATCACCTGACCCCAGATCTTATGTGTAGTCGCCTGAGCGTGTGCGCATCCCAGCCAAATTTAATGGCCGTTTAACCCTGTGGCTCGCCCGTGGCACCTGCGACGCCCTGCGATCTCTGCGCCATGATGGATATGTGCAATTTATTGGCACTTCATTGCATAATCAGGCAGCGCCAGCACACGCCCGCCGGGCCCATCGGAGTTCGCTTGTTAAATAGCTGCTTGGCAGCCGGCGGGAGCAATTTGTGCAACTATCTACAAACTATGCATAAGTAGAAAGACGGACAGGTGTATGGGCAGGTGACATCAGCGAGGCGGCCAACAGCTGCTGATGGCACTTTAAGCTGAGTGCATGTATGGACTGCATAGTAGACACATATATTCGAGTATCGGATAGGTATATACGGGTATAGGTATAGGCTTAGGTATAGGTAGGTATGGGTACAGGCATAAGTATGAATATAGGTACAGGCATAAGTATAGGTATAAGTAGGCATACCTATAAGTATACGTATAGGTACAGGCATAAGTATGAGTATAGGCATAAGTATAGGTACAGGCATACGTATGGGTATAGGTACAGGCATAAGTATAGGTATAGGTATGCATACCTATAGCTATAGATATAGGTACAGGCATAAGTATGGGTATAGGTATAGGTATAGGTACAGGCACAAGTATAGGTATAGCTATAGGTATAGGTACAGGCATAAGTAGGGGAATAGCTACAGGCATAAGCATAGGTATACGTACAGGCATAAATATGGGTATAGGCATAAGTTTAGGTACATGCATACGTATGGGTATAGGTATAGGTATAGGTACAGGCATAAGTAGGGGAATAGCTACAGGCATAAGTATGGGTATAGGTATAGGTATAGGTATAGGTATAGGCATAAGTATGGGTATCGGTACAGACATAAGTAGGGGAATAGCTACAGGCATAAGTAAGGTATAGGTATAGGCATAAGTATGGGTATAGGTACAGGTTTAAGTATAGGTATAGATATAGGTACAGGCTTAAGTAGGGGAATAGCTACAGGCATAAGTATGGGTACAGGCATACGTATGGGTATAGGTATACCTACAGACATAAGTATAGGTATAGGCACAGACATAAGTATGGGTATAGGTATAGGTACAGGCATAAGTATGGGTATAGCTACAGGGATATGTATATATACATAGGTATAGTTATAGTTATGTATGTCTATATGCATTTGGATAGATGTATCCCCTCCCAGCTATACTCGTATATCGACCTCATATCTTCTATAATACTATAATGCATTTGAGTAATTATCAAAGGGCGACTCTAAGGCTGCCCTTAATTGCGAACCTTTAAGTGCACAGCCAATATATTGGAGTAGAAATTGAATCGCGTGACAGTGAGGATTGTGGAATTGCATTCATGAATGCTTAAGCCTAATTGGATACATAGCTTCGATTTCTGAGGTAAGTCTACGCATTTAGATAAGCGTCCCTTGCGTGCGCCGCCCGCTGTGCCCGGCGACCGCAGCCCCAACATTTGCACATCGGCTTAGCGCCATTATTGGCGCAGACCATAAATATTTTGGGGCCGTTCCCAATTTTGATTTGCCGCACCGCGTAATTAGTTTGCCCTGGTGTCGGGGCCGGGCCGGGCCGGGCCGGGCCATTGTCACCGCATCCAATATCGGAGCGAAATTGGTAATGCGCTTAACTGATTTTCGGCTGCATCTGCGAATTTCTAATAATTAAATTAAATATTTCATAAAATTGTTTCAGATGCGCCATCAAGTGCTTCGCACACGGCACACGGCATATGCATATAATTATAAATTTATATATATATATATTTATTTATATATATATACATATCTGTATATGCCAAAAACTAATTACATTTGGGGCTGCAATGCTTGCGGCTTGCACGATGTGAGGCTCGTCTAGGTAAATAACCAATGCAGCCAATAAATATTACAGTTTCTTCTGCTGCAATGAAATCTGTTTTAATTACATATTCATATATATATTTATATATATATATATACATATATATATATATATATATATGGGAATGTTGTTCATATCCAAATATTTGCTATCAAAAGGTTTAATATACGATATTTATTGAAAGAAATATGAAGTTGATTTGAGTTTGATATTCAGCTTTAATGCTCAGGTTTGCAGGGAAGAGATTATATGCACTTTTTGCATGATAATGTTTATGTTGAGCTACTGTATGATATAATATATATTGTATAATCACAAAAGTCGATATTTAAGGTCTCTAGCTGTAGAGTTGACTTGAAGTTTTGCTCATGCAACTTAGGTCAGTCGCAGATAAAGTTTTCTTTAGTGCCTAAAGTCTAAAGTATGGAAGAACTTACCGAAGTCAGTTTATAATCCAAAAATGCTTTTCTGCTTAAGCTTGTCAGCTGCTCGATGAATTTTTAGTGATAAGAATGTAATAGATAATTTAAGTACTTACTGAAATATAGTTATTGGAACCTCTTTTTGATCATCCAATCAAATCCTAGCAGATCAGTGTGTATATCCGAACTATATATTCCCAATGCCGTCTCAGTCAACTGACAGACGAACAGACAGACGCACACAAAGCCAGAAAACTCCCTTGACTCCTTGCCGAGTATAATAAACGTCCACTTAAGTAACGGCACAGGCCAAGGTGTAGCGAAATTGGAATTAATTCTGGTAATTACAATACATTTAAATACGAGTCGGGCGCACATAGTTAACTGGTCAAGTTGACAAATTGGGGCACAGGACTGAAATTGATGATATGTTTGGCCAGCTGAAGGACATTAACGCAATTTCTGCTGATAACCAGCAACAACAATGCCCACTGGCAGCTCTTTGAAATTTGATCCGAATAACAAACGGGCAAAGGAAGTGCGTTTGTATACTCCTATTGCTATCCTTATCACAGGAGGCAAGGGATTTATTGAAATGTCAAGCTGGCCAGAGTCAATGGCTAACACAGACACAGACACACACTCACTCACTCACACAATTGCAATTAGACTGATACAAATGCCGTATTATTTCCACATTTTTGTTATACACATTTATCTGAGATTCAAGAAATGCAGAAATTGCGTTAAAACATTTGCCAACTAGTGGGAGTGCGTCTGTGTGTGTGTGTGTGTGTATGTGTATGTGTGTGTATCTGCGTGTGACAATTAGATAAATACCAAGACACACACACACACACAAAGCTGAGTCTGGGCTGTGCTGGTTTTTGCCTCGTTCGCATTTTTCTTCACTTTAGCTCCCGGTCAGCTAAGCTGACAACGTTGCGGTCATTCTTTATACCATCGCTTCCTGGTGTATGCGTGAGTGTGTGTGTGCATGTGTGTGTGTGTGTTCTAAGTCCTGTCAAGCTGCTGCCATTGTTGTCGCTGCCACTGCCACTACCGCTGCCTCTGCTGTTGTTGTCTGATAGTTGTAATTGGCCAACTAAAATCATGTGACAAATTAACAGCGCAAAATTTATTGCCTGCCCGCCGCCTTAAGCTGTTGATGAAGAATTATTGTGTGCGTTCGTTCCATTGGACTCTTTTATGTGTGTAATGGTCGCAGTTTAGCCATAGCCGCCTCATTTTTTTCTTTAAACCAATTCGCAAGAACAGCCAAGTCAAAAACAAATAAACGTTACGCTTAAGGTGCGCGCGCACGGCAAAAGCTGCGCAAGCGTCAGGGCAAGCGTCCGCGCAAGCTTATGTGAAGCTTGTCGCTGACCTTGATGCAGCGAGGGAGCTTGCAAGCGGAGCTTGATAAGCTTTACCACGTGCAAGGGCAGCTGTAGCTAAGCGGGTATGAGCTTTTGCCTCAGCTGATCCGCTGAATTGCAGGAAGCGCACCCAACTTTTGGGCCTTCCGAGCTTTTGGGTTTTTTTCACGCTATAAAAACAGCTCGACCGGCTCAACTCGGTCTTTTGGATTAGAAGAAAAACATAAAATACAAAGCGGATTACCTATATATATATACAAATACTTAGCGTGGCTGCCACGAAGAAAAAAAAAAAAAAGGTATGTAAGGAGGGAAGGTTAAAGATTAATAACTATTTATTATCTTTAACAAATAGATACTGTTCTGCCCGTATCAGACTGGGTTCTAATAGTTGGACAAAAATAAAAATTAATAACAGCAAAGAAAAAAATAAATCCAACGAAGATCAGCCAGTCTTGGTACGGGCACCACAGTTTGTTGGAGTCGCCAAACGCCAACGCAGTGGCCAACCCATCAATTAGAAGCAGAGGAACAGCATAGCCGGTCCAGAGGGAGCAGCCGCCAGCGTATACATATGTGCAGTGCAGTGCAGTGAACATTCAAAATAAAAATAATAATAAACAGAAAACAGAAAAAAAAAGACAAAGTACCCCAACACGCAAAAAAAAAAAAAAAAGAGCATAAGTTAATAAGTTATAACTGTTCACTTCCTAAAACGAATAGAAGTCTCAGTCAGAAATGAAGAAATAATCTTTAATCTGTACATATATACAGACATAGGTTCAAGTACACTGAAAAATTTTTTGTTGTATAAAAAAAAAAAAAAAAAAAAAAAAAAAAACAAATAATAATAATAATAAAAGAAAGAACCATCTGACAGTAGAATTATATCACATCGCCAACCACGTGTCGAAATAAAAATTTTTAGTTTTAGTGCAGAACAAAACCATAGGAAATAGGAACTCATGAAAGTGCACAATTAACTAACAATGAACTAATGAAATATAGGAATACAAAAATATATATATAATATATAAAAAAAAAAAATAAAAAATAAATAAATAAAATAAAGTTAAAAATAAACAAATAAATAAATAAATAAATAAATCACCACAATAATAATAATAAAAAAAAAAAAAAAAAAAAATTAAATAAGTAAATAAAAATAAATAAATAAATAAATAATATTGCATGCGAAGATGCAAGAAGTTACAATTGTTAAACAAATCTAATTCAACTTAACCCTAATTTACCACACCACGAGGAAAGGCCTTTCACCGTTGGGAGAAAACAAAAAAACTCATAAAAACCGTAAGTGTTTACTTCTTTCTTCTTCGCTTAATTATTGGAAAAACAATTTAAATAAAAAAAAAAAAAACAACCACAATAAAAAAAAAAAAAAAAAAATAAAATAAAAATTAATAATAATAAAAATAATAATAATAATAATAATAGTAATAATTGTTTTTTTTTTCTTGAATGCAGAAAAAAAAAAAACCAAAAAAAATTAAATAACATATAAATAACATAACATGACATCAAATGAAATGAGTCCACATTTATTGAAATTATCTTATCATATACGTCAGCTATAAATCCTATTATATAGTAAAATTCTTTAGATTTTAAGAAGTTCTATTTTTTTTCTTTAGAATGTATATCCCGAGTTGTATTAATGATTGAGTTTTTTATTTAAATAAGAATGTTATTGAATTGTGAAACGAAAAATGTATGGTCTTAGACATTTATTGGTGAAAATGCGTCGGTAAAACTCGACGATAGGTCAGTGTAATGGGGTAGTGAGTTGGTGTGTTTCGCTTTGGGGGTTTCCGAAACGGAAGAAACCAGGAAACCATGGTAGGGAGGGGCGAGAACACCTGTGCCAACCTCCATCTTGGCCACGGGTGTTAGTGTACTGGTTTTCTTGACCAAGTGTTGTGCCAGTCTTTCCTTGTGTTGGCATTTGTTGTTGTCCCCATATTTCGGAGTACACCTCCAACCTATCTTAGGGATCTTAACAATTTAAAATTTATGTACATCGGCCGTGAGGTAGCTAAGAACTCCCCCACACTCCCGAATGAGCTACGGAACTAGAAGATCCCGTTCAGCTACCTCGCGACCGCAGGAAGGTAACACGGCTCCCCTTTAACTTTGCCGCAATGTGCGAAGGAGCCGGAACTTTCCGTACAGAGGCATTCTTACCCAATGGCTCAAGTACAAAATGATAATTAAAAAAATGTTTTTTTTTTTTGTCACATAAATTTTTGGCGCCCAACGTGGGGCACTGGGAGTCGGTAGCCCAACCGGCAGTAAACTTTCAGCGTCCCAATTTGTTTCAATGTTCTAACAGTTACGAAGTCTTGTCTCTACTTGTAGGAGAAAGAGTCTACTTGTTAGAACACCCATTTTGGTGATTGTTAATAAGCTCAAAGCCCAGATTGCTGAAATAGGTTGGACCTGCTTGGTCGGCCTATCGCAATTGTGACTGAGGAGCTCCATCAATTCTTTGTGGGATCTACGAAGCTGTAAGATTCGAGCTGAATCTCAGACCGAGAAATCTCTTAGAAGGAAATAAATGCAATATTAACTCATAATAACATCTAGTCATCATTATTTTGCTCGTTTGTCTTCGTATGGTTGTTATTTGACTCCGATTTCTATTTTATTGTGTTTTGTAGGATTGTCGGATACAATTCCAGAATATGACATATTCGGCCCAGCGCGGATATCATACTGATTGTACTCCTGATAATTATGCTGAGCCAAATGATAGTGATTTTAGTAAAATTTCAACGCATACCTGTCTGTCTGTGAGATGTTGTCGGGCAGAGGTACTAGATATTGGGAGTGTTGTCTGGAACTAGCGTATATGCTGCATTGGCGTATCCTTGCCGAACACTCATAATACCTAGAAACGTCTGCATAGCAATAATCGAGCGGCAGATTTAAATTCAATAGCCCAATTAATTACTTGTTTCCCTTAATTGTCTAATCGGTCAAGAAAACCAAAAACCACACGGACTCCTACCCCAGTTAGACTGACCTTAATCTATCAATTTAGTTCTTCAAATTCAAATTTAAAAAAAAAATCAAAATGCCCATTTCACGAAGTCCTCAAGATAGGCAAGCCGGGGAGAACCCGGTTAGTTTGTGTAGCATTTGTAACCAAGGGATGAGCAATACCGAGCAATGCTATTGTACCCCTTGTAAACACAATTTTCATAAGCCATGTTTGGATCAGTGGCTAGCAAATAAACCGGAATGTCCAGAATGTCAAACGGCATTGGACCCGAGGCAAATTAAGTTGGTCATTGGCAATTGTTCGCCGGACTTTTGCTCTCAGTAAATTTACTCACAATTATAATGCCAAACTGGCACCTCAATTTCTGAAGTGTAGAGTAAAAAAGAAACTGGGGAATTGTTTTTATATATTAGAAGATTTGCAAGGTAGAGAGATAGGTACTTTTCATGCCAAAGACATCAGGCAATAGACCGCCGAACATATTCCCGCTAATATTCCGTCTAACGGTGGTATATTATCGGGTGATGTAATGGTCGCAGTTTAGCCATAGCCGCCTCATTTTTTTCTTTAAACCAATTCGCAAGAACAGCCAAGTCAAAAACAAATAAACGTTACGCTTAAGGTGCGCGCGCACGGCAAAAGCTGCGCAAGCGTCAGGGCAAGCGTCCGCGCAAGCTTATGTGAAGCTTGTCGCTGACCTTGATGCAGCGAGGGAGCTTGCAAGCGGAGCTTGATAAGCTTTACCACGTGCAAGGGCAGCTGTAGCTAAGCGGGTATGAGCTTTTGCCTCAGCTGATCCGCTGAATTGCAGGAAGCGCACCCAACTTTTGGGCCTTCCGAGCTTTTGGGTTTTTTTCACGCTATAAAAACAGCTCGACCGGCTCAACTCGGTCTTTTGGATTAGAAGAAAAACATAAAATACAAAGCGGATTACCTATATATATATACAAATACTTAGCGTGGCTGCCACGAAGAAAAAAAAAAAAAAAAGGTATGTAAGGAGGGAAGGTTAAAGATTAATAACTATTTATTATCTTTAACAAATAGATACTGTTCTGCCCGTATCAGACTGGGTTCTAATAGTTGGACAAAAATAAAAATTAATAACAGCAAAGAAAAAAATAAATCCAACGAAGATCAGCCAGTCTTGGTACGGGCACCACAGTTTGTTGGAGTCGCCAAACGCCAACGCAGTGGCCAACCCATCAATTAGAAGCAGAGGAACAGCATAGCCGGTCCAGAGGGAGCAGCCGCCAGCGTATACATATGTGCAGTGCAGTGCAGTGAACATTCAAAATAAAAATAATAATAAACAGAAAACAGAAAAAAAAAGACAAAGTACCCCAACACGCAAAAAAAAAAAAAAAAAGAGCATAAGTTAATAAGTTATAACTGTTCACTTCCTAAAACGAATAGAAGTCTCAGTCAGAAATGAAGAAATAATCTTTAATCTGTACATATATACAGACATAGGTTCAAGTACACTGAAAAATTTTTTGTTGTATAAAAAAAAAAAAAAAAAAAAAAAAAAAACAAATAATAATAATAATAAAAGAAAGAACCATCTGACAGTAGAATTATATCACATCGCCAACCACGTGTCGAAATAAAAATTTTTAGTTTTAGTGCAGAACAAAACCATAGGAAATAGGAACTCATGAAAGTGCACAATTAACTAACAATGAACTAATGAAATATAGGAATACAAAAATATATATATAATATATAAAAAAAAAAAAAATAAAAAATAAATAAATAAAATAAAGTTAAAAATAAACAAATAAATAAATAAATAAATAAATCACCACAATAATAATAATAAAAAAAAAAAAAAAAAAAAAATTAAATAAGTAAATAAAAATAAATAAATAAATAAATAATATTGCATGCGAAGATGCAAGAAGTTACAATTGTTAAACAAATCTAATTCAACTTAACCCTAATTTACCACACCACGAGGAAAGGCCTTTCACCGTTGGGAGAAAACAAAAAAACTCATAAAAACCGTAAGTGTTTACTTCTTTCTTCTTCGCTTAATTATTGGAAAAACAATTTAAATAAAAAAAAAAAAAAACAACCACAATAAAAAAAAAAAAAAAAAATAAAATAAAAATTAATAATAATAAAAATAATAATAATAATAATAATAGTAATAATTGTTTTTTTTTTCTTGAATGCAGAAAAAAAAAACCAAAAAAAATTAAATAACATATAAATAACATAACATGACATCAAATGAAATGAGTCCACATTTATTGAAATTATCTTATCATATACGTCAGCTATAAATCCTATTATATAGTAAAATTCTTTAGATTTTAAGAAGTTCTATTTTTTTTCTTTAGAATGTATATCCCGAGTTGTATTAATGATTGAGTTTTTTATTTAAATAAGAATGTTATTGAATTGTGAAACGAAAAATGTATGGTCTTAGACATTTATTGGTGAAAATGCGTCGGTAAAACTCGACGATAGGTCAGTGTAATGGGGTAGTGAGTTGGTGTGTTTCGCTTTGGGGGTTTCCGAAACGGAAGAAACCAGGAAACCATGGTAGGGAGGGGCGAGAACACCTGTGCCAACCTCCATCTTGGCCACGGGTGTTAGTGTACTGGTTTTCTTGACCAAGTGTTGTGCCAGTCTTTCCTTGTGTTGGCATTTGTTGTTGTCCCCATATTTCGGAGTACACCTCCAACCTATCTTAGGGATCTTAACAATTTAAAATTTATGTACATCGGCCGTGAGGTAGCTAAGAACTCCCCCACACTCCCGAATGAGCTACGGAACTAGAAGATCCCGTTCAGCTACCTCGCGACCGCAGGAAGGTAACACGGCTCCCCTTTAACTTTGCCGCAATGTGCGAAGGAGCCGGAACTTTCCGTACAGAGGCATTCTTACCCAATGGCTCAAGTACAAAATGATAATTAAAAAAATGTTTTTTTTTTTTTTTGTCACATGTGTCCAGTCCAACCCCACATATGCCAGCATGAGACAGCGTTTTGATATTGACATTAGCCGGGGCAAGGATTGCCGGAATATGCAGCTCAAGCATTTCTATCAGCTTCTTACCTGTGGCCCCATTCTCCTTTAACTGTTGGCACTTTAGCCATGCTATATCTGTGTCTAGGTTCTATCTGTGGAAGTCGCTTTGCCACCTGCTTACTTTTAATATTTTATATAATTATTACATATTATTTTATTTTACGAGAAAATTGGTGGGAAAAGCAGAAATATGATTATTAATTAATTATTATTATTAATTTCAAGTCTTCTAGTCTTACACTTACCTGAATAGCTATGCATACAAGCTTCATGCAAATTTCATCTGGCTCTCGCAATGGCTCTGACTTTGCTCTGACTTTGCTCTGACTTTGCTCTGACTTTGCTCTGACTTTGCTCTGACTTTGCTCTGACTTTGCTCTGACTTTGCTCTGACTTTGCTCTGACTTTGCTCTGACTTTGCTCTGACTTTGCTCTGACTTTGCTCTGACTCTGCTCTGACTCTGCTCTGGCTCTGCTCTGACTCTGCTCTGACTCTGCTCTGACTCTGCTTTGACTCTGCTCTGACTCTGCTCCGACTCTGCTCTGCTCTGACTCTCCCAATAGTTGTGACTCTGGCTGAGTTCTAGCTCAACTTTGGGTCTGCCAATGGCTGATCTCGCTCAACTGTTTTTGCTCTCAGCCTCTGCCTGGCTCTGCTCCGCCTTGAATGCGTCCTCTTCACAATAACTTAAAATAAATATTAAAAAAAAAAAAGAAAAAAAAAACAATATAAAAATATATTATAAATATATTATATATATATTTAATTTAAAGACTATTAACAATTACAATAATTCCTTAAACAATGCATAAACTATTACAAGACTTTGCTTAACTTGTGACAAATTTGCTTAATATTATTAACTTAATAAATACACAACACACTGAGGAAGAGGGGCCCACTGTACGACTGCTCACCAGCAGATCAGGCATCCGACTGAAGAATCATTGTTGTAGGCTTGCCCTTATATAAGACGAGCCAACCCATCGAACTCGAACTCTGCTCGTCGACCTGTTGAAGGTTCGATCAGTGGGCTCGATCAGGTATGAGCAGCAGCTGCCGTTTGACGACTTCTAGTTTATGTTGGAGATGACAATACGACGTTTGTCGTGGTGGCAGCTGATATTTATATATGAATATAAACTGTTAAATTAAGAGCAGAGTCTGTTTTCTATTCTATGTATTGGTGTGAGGCTGAGAGCTTTGTAGAGTTGTAAGTGGGTTCGTGTCTTAGCTAAACTCTTCTCACTGCTGCATGGTACGCTCTCAGTCTGACTTTATGAGAGAGAGAGATAAAGGTAGCTGTTGCTGCACAGAGTTATAGCTGTTGCTGAGCGAGAGCGAGATGGCTGTTTATGTTAGATCACTGTTGAAAGGCTTAGTATAGGACTGTATATGTATACTGTGTATGTGTATTGTTGTATTGTAAAGAGATTGTCAACAGTAATTCACTTGTTACAAATGCATACTTATATGTATTTGGTTTCTATATTCTATATGTTTATACATATATAAGTTTATTCCCCTTGACCTGATACCTTTTTCCATTATTGGGCTGAGTCAGATGCACAAAGAGCTAAGTTATTTGATTGAAATTTTGATGCACATCAATTAGTTGTAAGGGAAACTTCCACTTGACAAGTAAGTTTCCAGTGAAGCTCCTCAATTGTTATTATATTCCGTTGAAGCCTGTGCACACACATACACACACACATTTATATAAGCATATATTTGTTATACATATTATAAACACCACAGGCACCGCATGCATTAGGTATGCTGTTGTTTTTGCTGCTGCTGCTCAAAACATTAATTAATGCGCCTGCAGGCAAATGAGGCCATTTAATATGAGGAGACGCCATGTGTGCGCAGTCGGGGGGCGGCAGGTGGGTTTGTTGAGCTGCTCGGCGGGCGTGGCTGCAGGCGTGCCGGAAGTGCATTCGACCGTTCTAAATGCGGGCATGTCTTGTGAACAATGGCATTTAAGATGTGTGTGCGTCCAAAAAACATTTCGCTACACGCACACACATACAGATGCTCTCACAGACACACACACACATACACACACCTGGTTGGACAACATGTTCCTGATTCAACTGCTGCAGGCGGCGCCAGTGCCGGAGCAAACAACAAGGACACACGCACACAGCAAAACTAAAAGCGTCATGTTTTTGCACGCCCGACTGCGAAGCGGGAAAACAACAACAACAACAACAACAACAGCAGCAGCAGCAACTGGACAAACAACAGCATCTGCAGCAGCTGCCGCAATTAAGCACACAAAAACCGAAAACGCCGCGAGCACTTCCGTCTGACCCTCGGTCTACCATCTGCAGTGGCACCTCCAACTTACCCATGGAGCTGACTTCCGCACTTAAATTAAAATGAGCGAGCAGAAGGCAAGAATAAATTAAATTAATATGAACTGTCGCGCATGGGGGACAGGAGCTAGTGACGTCATAGGCACGAGCATAAGTAGCTTTTGATGCTGGCTAAAATTGATTTGCATCAGCTTGGGGACAGCTTGAGCGACGTCTTTTGAGGCCTGCAACTCGAGTCGACCGCCTGGCAGCTGCCCCGCCTGACAACGTTGCATTTGTAATGAAAGTGGTGCTCGAGCAAAATGGAAAATTTATTGCGCTGACAGTTATGGGTCCATAACAATAATAAAAACAGCAGCAGTAGCAGCAGCAGCATCGGCGACGGCAGCAGATGACAGCAGCAACAAGGAGTCGCATCCGCAATTCGCGTCCTGGCGTTGATGATGATGGCAATAATGGCGCTGATAGCCGACGATGCTACTTCAAAGTCAACTTCAATTGCTGCGCCCGGCAGCCAAGGACATTCATTGGTTTGCCTGCCAGCCTGGCAGCCAGCCTGGTCACAACTTCTACTGCTGCACGACTCGGCTGCTCCACTGCCTAGGACTCTGCCGGCCCGGCTGCCGCTAAGTGCGTTTCGCAGTGCCCTTTTTGTGCAGTGCTCATCAGTGTCGCATTTGGTTAATGGCAAAAAAAGAAGAATAGTGGCGCCTGTCATAAATGTGTTGCCACTGCAATGGAGCCGGCAGCCCAATGTCGTTTATATTGACAGCCTGTCGTCCATTTGCGCCCATGCCAAATAGACGCCTCTATTCGCCAGGCTCAAGCACAGTGGTCGGAATCTGAGACTGCAATTGTAAAAACACTTTGCCTTTCGTTTACTTAATTTCTTCATAATAAGATGCATTTGGAGATTGTAAGAAATAAAGAAAGACTTTTGTTGTAAACAAATATTAAAGTGTTAAATCAAAATATATAAAATATTTAATAAATATTTAATTTAATTATAACCACATAAAGATAAAATATTATATAACATGCTGATATTAACAATTTCAATTTTACATCTGTATTATTATTATATTATATTATTATTATTTATTTTTATTTTTATTATTATTATTATTATTATTATTAATAGTATTATTATTATTTTTATTATTATTACTATTATTATTTTTAATTTTATCGCATAATTTCTTTATTCTTTTATCATATGAATTTAAAATGTAATGTAACAGCTCCGAATTTAACATTTTCAACTTAACATCTGCTTAAAGCTTTCATCTTGCTCCGTTCCACTGTGCGCGCACGTTATGTATACGTCGCGTTTGCCATGTTAATTAACATTTGGCATTTGCCCAGTTGCACTTAGCGAGAGTTAAAGCTGTTGAAGCAAAACTTAAAGCTGCACTGAATACACATAAGTCACGTCTACACAGGCCAACTCACACACACGCACACACACACACACACACACACACACAGAGTTAGCTGTAAGCTGTAAACAAGCTAGCTATTTATGCACAACAAATGCTCAGTATTGTGCTTGGCTGCGCTGCAAAATATCAGCTTCATTGGTTCAGTTCAGCTGTTGAATTGGGGTTATTCGTATATTTAGTTTGCCTTATGTATTAGCTAATCAAATGTTAGTTAAAATATTAAAAAATAATTGGTATAGTTTATATATATATATATATATATATATATATATATATATATATATATATATATATATATATATATATATATATATATATATAAACAATTATTAACAAAAGTTCTAATAAAATTTAAGCAAAATATATTTAAAACAAATTAAATAATCGTATTTACTTCTATGAATTCTACTTAACTATAAATCATGGTTCAATGGAATGAACTCAGTTCCTTTGTGAAAGAAATAATTGTTTTCGAGGATAGCAGATTATTGCAGAGACGTTTGCTCTTCAGGAAAAGGCGATAAGTTTCAAGTACGATCATTTTTAAAGCGATTGAATATAGGCTTATAGGAAAGAGTCTTGTATCCAATTCAAGGATACAAATAACATAGTGGGAAACGCTTCAGCTTTTATTTCTTTTCTTATTATTAAAAATGTATTTAATATTATTTTCACTTCTATTTACAGACTGAACTTAAATCTTCTCTATTGATAGTTCTAGCTTGCCCGCTTCTGGACACCATCGTCCTGCACAGTTCTTATTTATTCGTATCTAGTTCTTTTTGACCTACTACAATATAACTGATCTATATGTTGAATGCTTCCCTAGCTATTACACCTACAATTGCATGAGTTAATCTTCGCAGTATTCAGAATATATTTCTTACTTTTTTCACCTGGGGCACTCACACCTTTAAGAGGCATAAGAAGGTAATCTGGGAACCAGCTTTGCCTAATGCCAAGCAAATATTGCACCATTTTCCTTATACATTTTGCGCTCTATAGTATTTTAAACATTTTTATTGTGCAACCTAATGGGCGTTTTGTTGTGGAGCTCTTTGACTGAGCACAGACTCGCATACACTCGCACCCACACAAGCACACGCACACACACACACACACACACATATTGAGGGAGGGAAGTCTTTATGGTACAAACACGTACTGTTAATGCATCCCACTCAGCTCTTACTGTTGCTGCTGTTTCTGCTGTTGTTAATGTGGTTCAAAAGGTAAACTAGCCAAACAATACAATCAATACACACACACGCACACACACACACAGAGAGAGCTTGGTCAGAGTTTTGTGTGAGCTTAGCGCTTAAATAGAATTCTTAAGTGTTGCGCGATACGCGCGCTATTTGTTAAGCTATAACACACACACTAACACACACGCACACACACATACACTCGCCCACTCGCCCGTTTAAATGACTATAAAGTAGCATATTTTAAGATTTTGAAACCTGCTTCGCTTTAAATGGAGGTGGTCTAGGCATGCGTGTGTGCGTGCGTGCTGCTGCTGTGTTTCTTTCATGTTTATTGGCTAGCTGCAAATATCAGCTAGTTGGGCATTGCGAAATCATGGCCACGTTGGCACAACAGCAGCAGAAGATTATGAATTATAGTTTCCTTACGCTTTGCTGTCCGTTTGCCTTGTCCTAATTTTATTTATTCATCCTTGCGCCGGGCCAGTCTCAGGATTTACGAGTTCGCTTAATTGCATGCGACAATAAATTTTCCAACTGTAGGAATATGCTTAAAATATTTCGCATTGTGCGTTTCACACTTTCTTTTATACACACAGTTATTTGCCTTTTTTTTGGGGCTGGCGCCTTCGTTTCACTCGGACTTTATTTATGTGGCATAATACTGGATAAAGTGCAGTGCAATATTGAAGCGGATATTAAGCAATGTTCCTGGGCTGCGAAATGAAAAAAAAAATAAACCAGAGTGCTGCAGTCGAGACTGCTCGACTAAGAGATACCCTGGGCCCTACGAAGAGCCGATAGTCCAAAACCTTCTATGTTTATACACATATATGTGCAAGTATGAAAATATATCGAAATAATCGATAATTTATCGAATTATGCAAAAATTCATACTATGTATGGTATTCACGAGCTTTTTGGGGCTTACGACGGACGGACGGAAAACAGGCCATATCAACTCAGCTCATCGAGCTGGCCAAGAATATATATACTTTATGGGCTCTGCCACGCCTCCAGCTGCCTGTTACATACATTTGAACCAAACCATTACGCCCTGATTTCCCATTTTCAATGGGCTCAGGGTATAAAAAGTTAAAATGAAAATTGTGCGTGCAGTGAGTAGATTGAGCCTTCGGCGGCTGCTGTTAAATATGCAATTTATGCAGTTGTTTGGTAAGAGCGGTAAATTCAGCAATATCCTTTAATTTGATGCTTGATTTACAGCGAGTTCATTAAGAGTTTTTCACATATTTTCGTAATTGAAACTGTATAATCGATATGCGATTGCGAAATTTATAAAATGTTTGCAATTCCGTTTCATTTCAAACGCACTCCAGTTCGCCTCTGCTGCGAAATAAATATTAATTTTCAGTTTTCATACACTTTGCGCAGGATATTATGCATTTAAGTATCATAATGGAAAAAAGAAAAATAATAGTTGCATTTTATCAATCATTAAAATATAGAATTTTGCATAACTGTTTCATATCTCTTACCAACAGCATCGCAAAAAATCTATATATTTTATTCGTTTGCCGTTGCTTATATTCAGTATTTTCCCTATTTTCGAACACATCTATCAGGAAAAAGCTAAAACTGCAGCAGTGCTGTTGACCTGCTCTAAAGATCAACTTGCTATTATATATATATTTTTTTATTTTTTAATTTTATGATAAGAATAACAGGAATTGTCATCTTTCAGTAAAAACTTAACATTTTTTTAATAACTATTTACATTTTTGCTATTATATATAGACTAGCTCAAGATCATGCTGGCTTACAGAGAGCTCACTGTATACTAACAGAGCTATGAACTCAATTGTTCAACTGGAAAATAACAAAACATGTGAATGAGCATAAATACATGACCTATATAGGCATCTATTCGATCTATAGATGCAATTTCAAATATGTTATTTGAAGCTGCTTTGAAGTGTAGCTAAGGAGTGAACATGCTTTCAGTTGCTCTGTTAGCATGGATGTTGCGTATGTTAGCTCTTTTTCCCACTAACATTTTCACTGCTAACTGCGCTTTGATCGGAACTTCATATCGTATGCTTGACAGTTTCTGTTAAATCTCTCTGCTGCTGAAGACAAGTTGCAGTTGGCTATGAGCTCACATGAACATCAAGATCAGGACATGGAATATTTACAAGTGTTAATAGTCAGCCACAATGTTGCTGATAAGTTGGCTCTGTTAGCAGTGAAATTGCTCTTGCTCCAGGCCCAAATCTTAGTCAATAGACTTGGCTAAATAAACAAAGTTCAAAGCTATGATTACCTGATTGTCTGTGTGACAAAGGCCCACAGTCTATGGATGTTCCTGTTTGATACCCAATCGTATTCATATTAGTATAAGTATTGGAGAGTAGGTAACGCTCTGACTTAGCCAACATAGATCCTGTCTAATGGCTGTCTAAAGAGATGATATCATAAGAGTCTACTTCTTAGAAATCATCAAACGAACTTTGCAGACTTTAGCAAGCTTAGCAAGCACCAGATTAATGAGCTAATCTAAATATAGCCTAAAGCCTATATAAGATGAGATGTTATTCTTTTCATAGTTTTATGTGCAGGAAATATTTGAGCTTCTTGAAGTTCCTTCAGCCGCGCTTGGACCTCACAATGTTTCATTTGTCATTTGGCTTGAAGCTCTTGCAGAGTTGTTTCGGCTCAGCTCGTCAAGCATTTCGCTTGGCTGCACCTAAAACTGTCGCTGTAAATTCGCATTTACGAACACGAAGCTGTGCCACGCCCAACGCCCAGCGGCCCGCGGTGCCGCGCTGTGTTAGTTTCGCATGTTTGCTACACGTTTAAATGTCAAATACGCAACGCTAAACACAATTCCTAAGTAAATCGCACAAAACGCAGCGCATAAAAATGTCAAAGTTGTGCCGCAGTTCGCTCGCGCGCTGCAGCCATTGTCTGTGTGAGAAATGTAAATGTTATCTTTGGGAAAGTAACTTTTACAATTTCATTATGTTTCATTTGCATCAAATGCGTTGCATATAAATGTGCCACGCCCAGTTGCCCAGTGTGTGGCTGTGCACACTGCTGGCTGCACAATCTACGACTCGCCGATGATCCTTTCGCTGCAGGAGCAACTTTTTGATTGCAGCCACCCCCAGCCCGCACCCCTGCCATAACAGCAGCATGTTATTATTTTCACTGTAACTGTTAACGGCTGTTGCGGTTGTTGTCTGAATGATTTGCCTTGCTCCCGCGACCTTGCTCCATTTGATAGCCGCCATTGTGCGATAAAAGTTTTCCCTTTGTTTGCGCCAGAAGTCGTCGTCGCTCCGAAAATACATAAATTGAATTGGCATTAGCATTAGAGCTGCTTGTTACTGCGATGCCTTGAAGCGACAATGCACATTTCCATCTCTTGCTAATGGCAGGGAGGATGAGGCGCTGACGTTGGCGGTGGTCCCTTTTAAAATTCCCTTTCAAGTGAGCTGAGCCCACCAAACATAATTAACATATGCGCTTTGCGCCTTTGCCAGCTTTTGAAGATTCCACATTCCATTTGGGGCTTAGCCACTACGCAGCTCAGACTCTCCATGTTGGCTAATAATTTAATTGGACCATGCGCAGTGCGTGCGCTTTGCGTGGCGGCATATAATGCGACAGTGTCAAAGGCAGCGGCAAAAATGGGAAGAGATGAGGGAAACTAACACAGTTTTTCTTCGTTTCGCTTAATGAGAATCTAGGGCCAGGACCAAAGGTAGAGGTAATGATATCAAAGCTCAGGACAGGTTGGCAAATGGCAAATGGTGTGAACTTTTGAGTTTTAGCTGAAAGCTAAAAAGTCGGTTTTTTGGTTAATTAAAATATGAAGGGCACGACAAGCGTAGCTGTAAATTACAGCTAGTTCTCGAGTCCCCAGTGTGTGTGTGTGTGTCTGAACTCACTTATTTATCGCGTGGAGCGCGTGAATAATAATTTGCATTAACCCAAGGACAAGGAGACACGAGAGGGCTGGGCACTCAGGACAGCTTGAACTTAATTTGCGCCTTGGCTGACTATCTGCCCCATTGTAAATTCCGTCTTTCACACCTGTTACACGCAATTATCCGGCCGCATGCAAAGAAAGTTTTGGGGCGGACTGCACTCGGGGCCCAATCTTTGACAGCACTTCATTTCCGCAGAGCCAGAGTGAAGCTGGCACGGAAGGAAATGAGCTTCGGATTAGGACACCAGTAGTAGTCAGCCAGAAATTAACAGAGAGAGAGAGGAGAGAGAGAGGGAATAGTTTAAGGGCAACTGCACAGCGGGTGGGCAGAGGGGGCGGCGGCTGTCAGACTGCTGCATAAGTAGTTTGGAGCTAAGTGCCAGTAGCGATAGTGGAGCCTTGGAGCCGTGTAGCCGTGTTGGCATTGCCACACGCACTGATTACCATTGAAATGCATGTGAAATTAACCTCGAGCGCTGTTCGGTTTAATTTGCACTCGACTCTGTACGGCGGAAGAACTTTTGCGCGCGCTTGCATGCCAATGGCGGCAGCTGCAGTAGCAGAAGCAGCAGCAGCAGCTGGAGGTGGCACTGGCAGCAGCGGCTGCGTCTCAAATGGAATTTTCTTTTGCCTATTTGCTGGCTGGCTGACGGCTGATGGCTGATGGCCTGGACCGGTACGTGGACACGCCACCTGACCCACCTTTACCGTTGCCGCTGCCAGAGTTTACTTTGTCTGCATTTTGTTGCGGAAGTTGAAAGCTGTCAAATGTGGCACGGCAGACTTCGCTTCGCGTAATCGCATTTGATGTCCTCCCTTCCGATGTATGTTAATGGAAAATATAAGCTGAAAGAAGCATTTTCTTTAAGCACTTTAAGGGATTTCAGAATGCATTGAATGTGCAACGTATCTCTCTGTGCTCCGGTTAATTATTAAAGTTATGTGAGTTGAGATCAAGAATATATTTTAAGGAATGTTATTTACTGACAACTTTTTGTATGGAAAGAAATCAAGAGGTGGCAGACGAGTTGAAAAAAGAAAACATTGTAAGAATATTCTATATATATTTATAAGAATATAAAGGCTGCAATCTTTAGCAGCTCTGAAGTAATGCAAGGGGCATTAAATATATAGAGAGAGGCTTTTATAACCAAGGTAATTTAATATAATTGCTCCATGGCTTAAGTACTTAAACACTTTAGGACTTAGGAATTAATGAATTGTATATATATTTTGTATATATGTATTAATATTAAAATATATCATATTGTGTGTACTTACTATGCAGCCCCCACCTCACAATCAGCTTAAGGGCTCAAAATACTCTTCATTTGTAATAGGAATGCGATTTATGTATATGAAAATGTTAATGGAATGCACAATTCATCTCATCATGATGTGCACGCAGTTGGACAGTTCACACCCATATAAACTACATATACTATTCAGTTAAACAATCTGTCCATTGAGCGCTCGTCGCATTAACGAGCATCAGCATTTAAATTGCAAATTGTGCGCGTAGACAGAGAAATGCGTGATTGGTAAGCCTCCAAGCTGGGCCTGATCCGAGTGGTCGCCATTGGCAGCTGTTGTCCCTGCGTGTGTGTGGCCCACGTGTGCATTTTTATTAAACAATAAAATAATATACCCTACAATTAATAACAATACATTCAATTATCAGGTATGGCACCAGACCAACAATATGGGCATATGTTCTACTAAGGTAAAAATATGATATCAAGGATGGCTCTGCTGTTAATTAACAATGATAAAGAAGAAGTCTCCTACAGTGAGAAAGTACGAGCTAAACCTAGGCAACATCCGTGTGCTGGTAGTCTCTAGGCAGAAGATCTCGATGAATTAAACATATCAAGATCTCGATGAAGCCTTTCATACTGCATCTATATGAAAGTAAACAAATATATATATAACTAATTTATTTTAAAACAAAACTTTGGTCAGTTTATAAAGGCATAAAGAACTATAAATTAATATAAAAATTAATTAAAACATAAAAGTAATAATTAATATTAATAAATATACAAATTAATATTAAAATAAAAAATATATGTGAATTAATATAAAAATTAATTAAAATATAAAATTAATAATAAATATTAATAAATATTCAAATTAATATATAAAATTAATATTAAAATAAAAAAATAAATGTGAATTAATATAAAAATTAATTAAAATAAAAAAGTTAAAATAAATATTGATAAATATACAAGTTAATATATAAAATTAATATTATTAATAATAAATAATATTAAATATAAATATTATTTAATATAAAAATGAATTAAACTCAAAAAAAAAATAAATTTTAATATATATACAAATTAATATAATATAATATATTAAATTAAAATTAAAAATAAATATTAACTAATATTCAATGCTCAAACGATAGTTAGTTAGATAGTTTACATTATTTATATATATATTTCAATATATTTCTATTAACCGTATATTACAAATTTTCATAGTTTTGTTCTTATTAAATTAGCTCCTCTTTGGCCAGGTCTTTCAAAGCCCTTGCCAAATAGCAATTGTCCATTGGCAGAGTATAAAAAGAAAATTTCATGGCCATTAATGTGCGATATTTGGTTTGATGGGTTGCTTTTTATTATTATGCGTATGTGTGTGTGTGTGTGTATCTGGCAATGCGCATAAGTGCAATAAAAATGCAAAAGAGAATTCGAATTGATTACGCGCAGACACATATGCACGCTCACGCACACAAACACACACACACACACACGCACACACAGGCGAAAAATGACAAAAAATTATTCATTAACACATGCGTAAAACGCAGAAGAACATTGCCATAAATAAATAATTGATGAATTGCAGATGAATTTTCATATTTTATGATGTTTAAGTAGTGGGGCCAGCGTCGCCGCTGAGGCGCCGCGTGAGGTGAGGGCGGCGCTGTCACCGCAACCAGCTGTGCAATAATATTATGTTAAAATATACAATTTCGATTCAGATATTGCTTGCTTTTTTTTTATTATGGTTCGAGTCGGGCAACCAGGCAGCCAGGCCGGGCGCTAGGCCACAATCTTTCGCTACTTTGTCGTACAACGGTGCGTATGAAAATTGATTGTTGCTTTATTTATGGGGCTCGCGCTGGCAGAGTAGACATAAAAAATTAACGCAAACATAAAATGCAATCATGCAGCCCAGTTGGGTCTGCCGACTGGCAGCGAACGCATTTGTCGGCTCAACATTTGTCCATTTGCTTGATTTGCTTTTACGTGCGCCGGGAGACAGCCGCTGATGTAGTCGAGTCCGCAACGTGGCGCTGTCTCGCGTTGGCCAAGCCATAAAATGCGCCAAGCTTTGGCACTAACGAGCGCCGATTTTACGATCCCGTTTGCCCACAGACCTCCACATCTGTTCACTGTCTATGCGCTGGGTCCCCAATGCACACACAGCGAACGCTTAATGATTTGTTATGTGGTTTTTTATGCCTCTTATGTGCCTTGTGTGCGCCACTAAAAAAATGTCAAGCGAGTGCGTTGCTTGAGTAAGGATTGAGGGAGAAATTATAAATCGATTGCAGCTAATGAAAGACAATGCCAATTCGAAGGGCTTAGGCAGGCCTCGACACGTTCCTCGTTTTCGTTTTAATCACTTAATTGTGGCTTTAAGCTGGAGCTATGCAGACCACTTGAGTTAGAACCTAACACTAATTTACAGCTGCAATTGAAATTGCCACAGTTGCCGGAGCGTGCAAAATATGTAATTAAACTTAATGAGTGTGAAATGCTCAAATACTTCGCATTCCCAACAACAAGTTAATTCAGAAAATTACAGAGCCAGCTTTCGGCTGTGCTGCAAATGCTGTCAAGCAAATCAGCTCATTCATTTGTCAATAAAACGACAATGGGCCGTCTCGAGTGCACTGCCAGCACTGACAGCAGAGCCCGAAACAAAGGCGCACACAATTCGCTCCTCTGCGAACCTTTCACATAATTGCTTCAGTCAGGACTTGGCCTGGCGAGCGAATACTTCACTGAATGCTCTAGCAGCTGCTTGATTTGTACCCTCTGTACTTATTCAAATTACAATAAATAAACATATAATTATTAATTATTTCTTATCGTTATCTAGCTTACTTGTAACTTTATACATATAATTTTCCTATAATTTCTTGTTCCATTCATACCCAACAATTTTCAGTTCTGTTTAATGGCAACGCGAGCTGCCCTTAGGCTCTTATCAATAAAACAATGAATATTTGCATCAGCTCAAATTGCGTTACATTTCACTAGGAATTATTAACAAACTAATTTGCTAGATGTCAACTGCTGATGCATCATTAACGACAGATATCGATTAGCCTGGCTGAGTTTGTTGTCTGTCTGCTGGCAAGCAGCGAACGCTTTTGCTAACATTTGCATTATTAAAATTAAAACGAATCGAGTGAGTGGGTGAGTGGGTGAGTGGGGCAGCAGACGGAGGCCGGGCGAGCGCCCGTTTTAATTATGCTAAACTTAGTTGGTTATTAAATTTTTGACAAAATGTGCATAATGAAAATGCATTTGGTTATTTTTGATGCCGCCTGGTAGCCTGCTTGCGTGGCAGCCTCGCTGTCTGCCTGCCTGCCTGGTTGTTGGGTTCCCATATTTAATATGTGTTCATGAGCTCTTATGTGTGTTGTTGAACTTTGTTGCGCTGATATTGTTTTTGTGTGCGCGATTTGCACCATAAAACGATTATGTGTGTTGTTGTTATTGCTGTTCATATTGCAGCGCTAAGTGCATTTGGCATTGGTGTGCCCCAACAAATGTTAGTTTTGCCATACACACGCACACACCCACACACACGCACGCATTTATTTATGCAGAAATCATTTGACTGTCGAAGGCTTGTCATAGTTAACTACTACATAATTCAGTAAGCAGGCACACAAATAAAATTCACTAAATTTGAACCTGAAATGAGGTCTTATTTGAAAAATAACAGAGCAGTGAATAAAATCAATATTACTGCAGGATTTCTAGATCTATATATAATATCAAAAGTCTGCTCAATCCACCACAGTCGCACTAATTACAGGGTAGCTCACAGTCAACCGTCCGTGATTTCTCACTGTTATGTTTCTCCAACATTTTATAAAATGTATTATATTACCAACCAACCATTCACCTGGCCAGCCAGCCAGCAGGCCAGCCACTCGTTATTGCTGTATATAAACACTCTTCACAGCATTTTATCAAATTTTATCTGCGCGTTGCGTTTGGCTGAGTACAAAGGAATTATGCGGTATATTGTTTCTGCCATATCAAATAATATTTGTGCCGATGAGTTCTGAACCATGTTTGGTGCACATTAACCTTTTGGGGCTTAGAAGTTTTTAATTATTGCTGCTCTATGGCATAATATTACAAATTTGCTAACGAATTTGGTAATTTTGCGTAATGAAAGGGCTCTGTATGGGGCAGTGTTCAGCATGTGGTGTGGCACGTATGTGGAGCCTTTAATTAGATTAATAATTAAAGTTTATATATATATATATATTATATTTCTTTGATATTTATTTATTTATTTATTTACTGGGGAACGAGAACTTTACTAATTTAATTTTCTTATAAATTTTCTTTGGCAAATGTCTCTGTCTCTGTCTCTGTCTCTGTGTCTGTCTCTGTCTCTATATCTGTCTCTGTCTCTATCTTTGTTAGTCTTTCAGTCTCTCTCTCTCTCTCTCTCTCTCTCTCTCTCTCTCAGTCTTTCATATCATCATCAATCATTTACTCCCCTTAAAGTAAAAGCTCTTTAAAGCGAAACCCGTTTAGCGCTATAACAACTAGCTGCACTTTCCATTCGCTAATCTAAATTGATGTCCCTCACTCTCAACAGCCGCAATCGGAATTTTATCATTCAATTAAAAAAAGGAAAACGCATGCATACGAAATGTGTGAAATGAAAGCGGAAAATTTTCACACTATCCCTTCCACACTCCACACACCATGACATGGCTAAACAAGTAAAAAGGCCTTTGTCGGGAAATGCTCGACATGCTGTTATCCTGTGCTCAACAGAAGAACATGCAAGTAGAGCCCAAATACAGACATGTTGTTTGTTTAAGGTTCATCCAACATCCGTCTTGCTGAAAAATGTATTTTAAATATTTAATAATTGTGATGCATCAAGTGGAACTTGCCTCCCATTATATGTAACAGACATATCAAAGAACTTCCGGGCAATACTCCCCCTGAACAGCTAGCTGGAGCAGAGGGTATTCCAAATAGGAAAAGAGAACGCATTGGTGAAACAATTTGCGCGCCGCCGACGAAATAATGAAGTGTTTAGTTGATTATCTCAACGCATGGGCCTGCTGAAATGGTAGAGCTGTACAATCCGCAATGCCAATTGCAAAAGCCCATTTACGTAATGGGCGCCCAAGTCGAATGCAATCAGACAACGCTCGGCTGGTTTGGGTTTTTTCGGGCAGACAGCCACGGTCTGTCTATAATGCGCAAATAAACAGTCAACAACTTGGCTGTAAAAACTCTTAAAATTACCTCAAGTCTGTTTTTGGCCACGCAACAAGAGCTGGCTGCTCGTGCCACGCATTGCTTATTGAGCGCCTTTTTGTGCTGCCTACTTTTAGGCGCAACGCAATTGCAATTGATAACCCAAACTGTGTGTGTGTGTGGGTGAGTGTGTGTGCTCCTGTTTCGTGCAGTATTCACATATTTCAACTGCAAATCAAACAGACGCCAGCTAAAAGCTGGGGCGTGTGCGTGGGCGTAGGCCCAGGTCCCATCCAGGTGCATTTGATTTGCAAGTTTGTTTGCTCGATGGCTTAATTAAATTTGATTAGATGTGTTTAGCGTTTGCTTGTCGGCAATTAGTTACTTTCCCCTGCAAATTGATGGGCATATTGAGCTAAGTGGCTAATTGATTGATGACTGCCACTGAGGCAGACAGCCAGACAGCCAGACAGCGTGAGTGCATGATGGGCATAGTGCATTGCCTAATTGCATTTAAAGTACAGTCCCATTCGCAATGTCAGTAGTTTGTAGCTCGTCAAAAATCCACTGACTTGAGGTGGAACAAGTTGCATTTGGCTTTCAGCTGCTGCTGCTGCTGACAACTGTTGGCTAAAGACTTTTTGCTTTTGCCGGCACGCAGATTCCCGGCAGCAGCAGCAGCGTCCATCAGATTGGCGGTGCCTGCATAATGCATATAGAAACAACCTTGGTCCGAAATGCGCCTGAAGAAGAAGAAGAAGAAGAACTGTGCATTGTTTGCAAAGAATAACTTTGCTTTTGCCGTCCCCCGGTGCGGGGCTGCCGCGGCATTGGCCTGGGACGCTTGTAAAGTGCCAAAGTTTGGACTGCGCGCATGAAATTTTTACTTTACTTGTGTACTGTAGTAAATTTTGTACTTTCCTTCTGCTTTTTTTGCATGATATCCTGCCGTGGGTATTGTGAAATTAGCACACTGTTTGACATCATGCGTGGCCTCTTCACTTTCCATATGTTTAAGTCAATTTATCTGAATCTGAGTGTAAAGATGTTAATCAAAACTTAAATATAATATTATGGATAGCATATGATAAGATGCAGATGAGATAGTTTTTTAACTATCCTTATGGATCTATCCTTATGGATCTATCCTTATGGATCTATCCTTATGGATCTTTCCTTATGGATCTATCCTTATGGATCTGCTGTTTGTCTCTCTGACAGCTAAAGATTTGCTTTGTTCCAACATCTTTTGCCACTGGGAGATTGTCAAATGGTAGAGAAGTGTTAGAGGCAATAATAGATATATTTATTTATATTTAATAGATATATTTATGCATATGTATAAACATATATATACTCAAATTGAATGATATAACTACTCTATAATTTCGAATTTTAGTAGAGTTTGAGTTTTCATAAACTGAATCATATTCCTAATTCCTAATCCAAACATACTGCTTAATCAGCTCTCAAGTTATTAGACTTTAGTATTACTTACTTAGGTAAGTGGATACTGAGCTTATCTCTTCATAGTGAGACAGACATCGCTTAGCGCGATCAAATGTCTTTTAGAGTATTTCATAGTCAGCATCTGCAAGGAAAGCTCTTCCACTGTTTTTCTTTGTTTTCATCCGCCCCATCGACATACCCCGAAGCACTTCAGCCCTTGGCGCGTGCTCATTTCGAGTAGTTGAAATTATTTTATAGTATAAAACTTTACTTTTTTAAACTTTGGCTCATTCGCCAGCTCGCTCGCTCGCTCGCTCACTCGCTCGCTCGTTCTTTTTGCTCTCTCATTCTCTCTCTCTCCCACTCATCGGTTCACTTGCTGCTTTTCTGCTGCTCTGTTGTTTCGCTGCTGGGCTCTGCCGCGCAGCGCCTCCATTTCTGTTGTATTTTAGCATATTTATATTTTAATAAGCATTCTTGCAGCTGCGCTCCGCCGCCTGTTTCAATGCTGCGAGTAATTTTACTGCAATTTCTGACAGTTTTAGAAAATCATGGTGAGCAGAAGTTATGAACCCGTGAATGCGTCTGTCAGTTGCAACTGGCTGCGGAGCATGGGAATGGTTGGCGGGCAGCGTGGCGTATGATTGTTATTAATTTCGCATTATATAGAAATAAGCAGGCGCTGGTTTTTTGCAATAAGCAATAAGTGTCAGCCCAAATGATATTTAGTGTCAGCCCCTGAGTGAGCTGAGTGGAAAAACGGCTCTGAGCACACGCAGCGCCAGATGGCAAGCATCTCTCTCCAGGATATTGTAATGAATGCTTAAAGCGCGCGCAGATTCCACGAATGGCTCGAGCATAACTTCTCAAAGAGGTAAATTATGCACTTAGCGTGGATAATCGGAGCTTAGAGCCATTAAGTTTTAATTATATCGCAAATATCAGTTTAATCATGCTCTAAGCAGCGCTCAAAGCAATTCAATTTGCCTGTGCATTGTCCTGGTGAAAATGCAATTAAAACGATGTCTATATAAATATTTTAGCCAAAGTCGTATAATGACAAAAGCGTCAGAAGCAGCAACGATGATTCAATTTCGTTGATGCGTAGCTTATTGTTCTGTTTGCCACAATTGTTAACCGTTTACACTTCAATACATTGTGGCTAGCTGTGTGTGTGTGTGTGTGTGTGCAAGTGTGTGTGTGTGTGCCAGCCAGCGATTGTTTATGGCTTATGTGTGCGTTAGCATTGTATGACATTGTGTTTTTGTAACAAAATATAATCATAAACGTAATTTAATCGCGCCAAACCGCGTCTGTCACGTACTTGCCAACAACAACCGCACACGCACAGACACAAGCCAACACACACACACATACTTATACAGCCACACATTACGAACAGCGGCGCTAACAATGTTGGCAACGTTGACAGCAGAAACTGTTATAATAATTCAATAGACAGCCATTCCCCAATAATATAGTAAATTCGTTGCGAATCGCTGCGACCTGCCAAATCTATTGATCACCTGCGTGTGTGTACGTGTGTGAGTGTGTGTGTGTGTGCGAGTGCGAAGAAATTGATTTTGTTATCCAAGCACGTCATGGAGCACACACAGCACTATTGTCTATTGAATTAAATTGTTTTCATTACAAATGGCAGCCGAAATGAAATTTGTGTGCCAGCCGCAATCCCAACCCCAAACCAAAGCCCACAGCATTGAGTAGGGAATTGATTTGTTAATTTTCGAAAAAAAAAAATGGCTAAAATTTCTAAAAAGATCTCAGACTCTATTTAGAGCAGAATTAATTAGCGAGATCAAGTTTAATCAATACAAACTAAATTCTTAGCATAAATATTGCAGAAAGCAGGGTGGATAATATTTAGTAAAACTCTGCTGAAATTTCAGTTGCCATTGTAGAATTCCAATTTAATTTTCTTTATTTTCTGTTTGAATTGCGTCGAGAATTCCTTGAATATGCTTTTAGCTAAGAACTGCAGCACTGGAAAAATAAGAGCTTTAAGAGAGTTTCAAGTTTCTGCTCATAATTTGAAATGTTTTTCGCCCTGAAAAGTCAATTATTATAATTTTTATATATTTTATATATTTATATTATATTTATATATTTTATTTTATTAACATATTTATATTTTTTATTCATAGATTTATTTATATATTTATAGATTTATTTATATTATATATATTTTATAATATTTATTTAATTTATATATATATTTATATTTTAATCTTTAAAGATATTTATATATATTTTATATTTATTTATTTAATTTATATATTTACATATATTTTTATTTATTTATTTATATATTTATAGATTTATTTATATATTTATTTATATTATATATAGTTATATTTTAATCTTTTAAGACAGTCTAAAAGTCAAAGAAGAACGCAAATTACTGCCATTTCCATTGTCATTTGTGCTGATTTATTGCTTTAAGGAGCAGCATTTGATGGCTCTAATCATTGAACTTTGAGCAAGTTGTCTGCTGTGAGGTGAGCCGTGTGCCTCAAGTTCGAGTTGAACGTAAAACGCAACATCAGCGCAGCTTCACGTTGTCGCCCAGACATGTTGTCAGGAACTTTTGGCTGCTTGGCGGCTGAGACTCAGGCTGATGGCTGACTGGATGACCCCAGTCACGTGTGGGGCAAAATCAAAACGATTTGTGGCTGCTGCGTTTACACCGGGTGCGTTTGAATCTTTTGTTTGTTGGCGCGTGTGGAACGTCGTGAATGCGCGTAAATTACGGCTGACAAGTGACGTCTACGGCAGCAGCAGCAGCAGCAGCAGCAGCAATGCCTGATTGATGTGCTTGCCTAGGCAGCGAGTGCAACTTTTGCTGAGGGCCCAGCCCTCCAAATCGGAGCGCTGCACGCATGACAGCTGCCATGTGCCCATGTGGGATAGTTGGCTGCTGCCTGGCCTGGCCTGGCTTTGGCTGGGTTCGGCTGTAAACCACAGCAGATGCAGTTGCTCCACAGACATGTGTGCGTTGTCAGGCCGTGCCATGGGTTGCGTTTATCCCTGTCACCTTTTAGTTTTCGGCGTTGACAAGCGCATACAGCTGACAAGGCTTCCGCTTTACGGCAAGTGCATTTATCTCGGGTGGCACGGGACGGCGGCGCTGTGTGTGCGGTGGCGCACAGCGAGTGCCTTTTGAATAACTTGCCATATTAGCGTTTCCGTTTTCGTATCCTTTCGGCTCAGTTCAGTTGAGTTAGCCTCAGCTCAGCTGAGCCGTCCCTCTGTGGGTATTTGACAAAAGGATTTTCCTGTGATTTAGCAACTGGCCCAAATTTCACGCCCGCCCAGCGAACGCCTCTGACGGACAGCGCGACAAGGACTCGCTGCTTGGCGATGTCTGTGTGCGACAGGATTAGCACGCTCTGGTCCCAACCCGCCGCCCCATTATGGCGCTCCTCTCTGAGCCGCTGCAAATTAGCTGCCTAATTGTTTGCCAAAGCCGCAACTTTGGGGCGCTTCTTAGCGAGTGGCGCTCGCTCTGCTGCCCCGTCGCACAGCCGCTTGCCAAATGACAGTTGAATAATGTGCGCTACATAAGCAATTAACGCGCCTACTGGGCTTACGCACCGACACAGACGCACGCACGGACTATCTTGTAGGCATGCACACACACACACACACACATGGCGAGTGTCTCTGTGTGTGTCTACAAATTGAGTCAATAATTTGGCTCTGCCGCAGTGTACGCTCGCTGGCACATTGTGCATAATAAATAAACGCCATGAAATACGCGACTTAACACGCAATGTGCTCGCTCGCTCTCCCTCTCCCTCTCCCTCTCCCTCTCTCTGTGTGTGTGCGTGTGAGTGAGTGTGTATGCGCCATATGACACCACCTTGACTCATTAATTACGCACTGGCATTTTTATTTTCATTGCATACTTTCATACAATTTATTATTACAATGCGAGGAGGCAGCTGCAGAGCAAAGCGACATCAACAAAAAGTTCAGTTGAAATACAAATTGCCTTTTTTTTTTTACTCACATGCATTTGTGTGAGTTATTGACAGAGACACACAACGCGCGCGCATGGAATTGCGGCGAACAGGACAAGCCACAAATGAAACGTCCGCCTCGTCCTTTTCAGCTCTCGGCTGTCAGTTGGTGCTTATTTGAATAGTTGCCGTTGCCTTCATTTGATTGCCGCCGGCTCTCGATTCAATTGGCTATTGAGCATTCGGGTAGCAGAGCTTTAACATTTCATTTGCAGTGGCCTCCAACGACATCAAAGCATATTTCAATGCAATATTTCTAGCCTGAAAGTAGATGGCAGGAGGAAGCAAAGCAGCTCCTTCGGTGACTAAATGAAAAAGATTTTCAAAATGTATGAAAGTGAACTTCAAATGTATAGCAAAAGCCACTAAAGCCATTATCTGTTTCTTTTATTTAATTAAATTTGAATTCTTCAGCCTTACCTCTACCTTTAGCTGCTCAGCATACACAGATTTTGAATACCTTCATCCCTTCACTCTACCAAGTTTTCATATATTTATTTATAATATAGAAAGATCAAAAGTTATTCAATAGTTATAACAGAGAAGCTTAGTGCTTCATATGCCGGGGACTGAGACTTAGAATTTATTAATAATAATTATATAAATATTATGTAAATAATTAATACTCATTTTTGTTAGTCTAACTATATTAAGTCTCCTAGATCCATAGTTTTAGGTTTAGTTTAGCTTTTAATTTTATATCAGCTTAAATTAAGTTGCAACGAAGGCAACGGTATGTTTACCACAATAAATATTTAATTGATATAACAAATAAAAGAAAAAGAAAAAAAAGTGTTTCTTAGGCATCTAAAGATTCCTTGAGTCACAGAGCTCACTGGGTTATGCAGCTTCAGATATGTGGAAAGACGGAAAGAAGGCTGTAGAGATAGCTTACTATAGTCCATAATACTGTTAGAATAGTATAGAATAAGGGTTAAAAGAGACTTGATTTATAAGTATATATAGGCTTATAGATCCATACACTATTTAAGGCTTAGAGGCGTGTTGGTTGCTTTGTATATAATATATATAATATATATATAATATATAGAAGAGGCGTAGAATGAAGAGTTCAAGGTATCTACAAGTCGTGCTCCCCCAACTAGAGCACATTTACTTGTAATGCTTTGACATGAACCAAAATAAAATTATATTATATTATTAATAATCAACATTTTTGCAAGTTGCTCTGGGCTATAACAAGTGAATTCCAGTTTCATGAGAGCTGCAGCTGCATTAAATAAATATTCACTTTTTATATTGCATATTTTTTGGGTTGCTGCTTGTTGTGGTTGTTATTGTTATAGTTGTTGTTGCTGTTGCTGCAGTGTGCGGTCGATTTTTCCCCAAAGAATCTGACGCACTTATCGCAAATTACTTTGGCAGTTGCAACTGCGCTGCTTTTGTATATAAATTCAACAATTTACCCATACACGTGCAGGCATGCGTACATGGCATGCACATGGGATTGTAAATTACACAGACAAACACACACACACACACACACACACACACACACATATCTGTGCTTGTATCGCTGCAGGCAAATGAATTGAATTTGTAGATACCGCTTCTTTGCGAACCCGAAATGAGACGTCAGTGGCCAGGCAACGTGTTACAACAAAAATGTGCAAAGTTTTGGCCGAACAACAGCGTGCAGCCGGGCGTATGTGTAATATTCCTTTGGCGCACATGTCCATGCCAGCTGGCGCCCAAAACTTGATCAGCAGACAAGTTGGCCAACGCAAATGTAACAAGCAGCAACACGCAACTGCAGCTGCAACAGCAACAATTAGCCGCATGCCTCATTAAGAGCGAGCGACAAATTTTTTATTTAAACCTTGGCTTGCAGGCGTAGCGATTGTCAATTAACTGTTGTTTGGGGCGTTTCAATAGGGCGCTTAATGGCCGCTCCCCCTCCTCTTGCTGCTGAAGCACTCGTAAGTTATTGTTGTGTGTTCGCTTGCATAAGATGTTAACGCGCACTTAATGCCACTTAAAAATATACATAAATCGTGAGTCGCCTGGCAAAAACTGTGCTGGCGGTGGGAGAGGGCGGAGATGAGTGTGGCAGCTGTGGCAACTGTTGCCCGGCGGTCACTTGTCCACTTACACGGCTACTTACAACGCTGCTTAAGCATATGCAGATGACCATGTTTTCAGCCCGAACACAATCCAATGCCCGTCTGTCGACAGCAGCTGCACGGCCGGCGCCCAGCAGCAGCAGCAGCAGCGGCAGCGGCGACTGTGACTGCGGCACGCAATTAAGTGCATTTAATTAATTATTGTTGATAAAATAATATTTTTGCAATTTATTGTGCATTCGCTGGCCGCCGGACTGAGTGCTTCATTTTTCGTTTTGTTTGTTTCTTTTTTGTGTTATTTATGCATATGTGTGCATCCATAAATAACGTAAGCGGGGCCGTTTGCGTACTTTAGCGCTGACGTTATCGGAGCTCTGCCAGCAGTTGGCCAGGGCGGCGATATCGGGCTGCCTATCGATGCCGGCAACATCGGTTGCCATGGCAGATCAATTCGAATAACAATAATTTCTTCCGGTCCAATGACAACGAACGACGCGTCGTTCGATGCGCCCAGATACATAGACACGGAGCAGGCCAGGATGACAGCGGGAGAGAGATGACTATAGGCGGCTGCATTTGCATACCGGATGCGCATAAGTATACAAGGATTGACAGGATGTGCGGGCCGTGCACTCGCTTTGTTTGCTGCCATCGCTGCCATTTTGATGAGCGCCGCAGCAGGCAAACGTTGCGGCCCGTGGGTAATTTGTTTTGCATTCGCTTTTGTACTCATCGAATTTAAAGCAAACATTTTATTGTGAACTGAATTAAAAGCGAGCAAAGTTATAAATTCAACGAAATAATTACGGAATCCTCTCGGATAATTATCGTTAGTCCTGGGCATGATTCCATCTTAGCCTAGTCGCTATATAATTCATAAGTTAGAGAGATTTCCATTTAGCTTTTTTCTTTTAATTTTTATAAATCTTGTTTAATAAACTGTGCCAAGCATTCTTCATGATTTACTCTACACGCTTTTCCTTTAAACTGGCTCTACCTTGCCACAATTCCAGGGATCGGCACTCAATTATGCAGGTGCTGCACTGCTTGATCCCTTGCCAAGGCCAGGGTGTGTACGGCAGAGCGCTCTGCCAGGAGTCGGAGAAAATAATAAGACAGCGTGATAGAAAAAAGCTTCTGCAGAATTGTTTTGAGCTCTTTTGTAAGCATTGTGATTGCACCCAAGCTGAGTAGTCGACTTAATGCTTTTCTAGAGAAATCACATTTCCCTCCCAATTAGAGGGCCCGAGCGTACTTTAGCTATGCTGAGTTATGTAGAAAAAATTGTAAACATATTTGTTTATTGCTAATTGGTTAAGCAGCAGTACTAACTTCAATTTTCAGTCCGATCTGAGTAGTTTACTTGATGTTCAAGAGCCAACAAAAAACAATTAATATATGCATATATAAATGAAATAATATTGACTAATTTGTCAGTACAATATTTTAATGACTCTGCAGCTAGGTCTCGCGATTAATGTTTATTATTTTTAGTTCACCTGCATAACCGCACTTGCAGCCATTAATATAAATAATTTCAATATATTTTGCTGTGCGCCATAAATTATGCTTAATGTGTAGTGAACCGCACTGACAACAAACCATTGTTAATAACGCTTTATTATATTGCCAATAAAATTCCGGGCCAAAACTGAATGTTATCTCATCATGATATACGAGTACATATAAAATCGTAGAGCTATGCACTGGTTTTTGCTGCTCTCTCATTTTTTCAACCTGGCTAAATCCTTTAATGTGCCATCACCTTTTATGGCTGCGCCACGCTTTTTTTCGCTTTGATGGGGCGCACTGTGAAAAACCCATCACATTTCGTAAAAAGTATTGTCAACTGTTTGATTTTTATATATTTGGTGGGAGTTCTTTGATATATCAGCAAGCAAAAACTTTGAACATCACGGCCGGGGCTTAAATCGCTTGCCGTTGCATAAAGGGGCACAATCAGCGCTTTGTGCATGTCACAATCACTGGCCAAAAGCTCGAAAAAAGAAGCTATAGATGCATATTACTGAGCTGGATTAAAAAATACCCCATAATGAGTTGTGATTATTCACATTTCATATTCTATATTGTGCTGAAATATATTTTGATCATTATTTTTTGCAGGCTGCTTATGTGCGCTTTTGTCAGCGCTGTTAGCGAGCTTATTTAGATGGAGCTGTAACCAAATTAAAGTATCCCTCTACATGGTGGCTAAAGATTAAGAGTTAAGCGCGTACTAGACTAGTCCAGACGAGACTATGCACAGCTTCTCATGTAATAATATTACTACTATTATTATTATTATTAATTATTATTAATATTATTATTAGGCCTGTCCTTGCTAGATAACTCATTTTATTGTCCTCGTGCCACTTAGTATTAAAGTCCAGAACTAAATTGAATATACCCAAGCTTGATAAGTTCGCAAATAGTGTGTTTAGCCTTAAATGAATTTTGAACTATTAAGCGCTGTTCCAATTCGTAGATATGTATATGCGTAGTTGAGCGAAATTAGCATAGAGCCTGGGCCTGAAATAACAAGGATTAGGCGAGTACAAGGCAGACAGCCACTACTTGGCCCAAGGAGGCTTATCGGGCAAGTGGTTCAACAGCTGCCATTGCCACGCGCAGCGTCGCAGCTGCTGTCTTTCTTGTTATGGCAGAGACCAAGCGCCAGATAATCCTGCGTACAAATCGAGCCTTGAGTTCCTCAAAAATTGTCAGCTAATAATGCAAACAATGAGAGCGGTAACAGTCCGGGATGAGGCGTAAATTGAGCATAATTTCGAGAGTGAGAGAGAGAGAGAGAGGATACTCGTCTAAAGCGGCACAATTAGCGGGTTTAGTGGGGCAAACTTTGCGGCCAGGCCATAAATTGGCGGCCACAATGCCTGCAGGCGCCCAGATAGAGCGGCAAATGTCAGCTGTCAGTTGTTGTCCTGTCTGTTGTACTTGCTATTATTGTTGTTGCTGCTGTTGTTGTTGGTATTGTCCTTGCTGTTGCCATTTTGTGGTTACGCCTGGCCGAGCCAGGCAGCTGATTTCGTTTCGTTTGCCGTTGTTTTCATTCCGCTTGATGTCGCTTGCCAGGCATATTTCTTTAATGAATTTAATCGCGCGTAATAAACCGTCGCAGGCTCAATATACAAGGCTCTTATAGATGCTCCACACGCACACACATTAATATATATATATATATATAAACACACAGGCGTATTCAGAGCAACTACTGTTGCTCTGCTCCGTTGGCCGCTTATATTGTTTGCTTAAAGTCTTTGTGGCCGTTTGACGTTGATAAGCATTCTGATTTATTGACAAACAAACTGTATGCCCATGTATCTCTCTGTGTGTGTGCTGTGAGCGCTCGTGGCATTTATTTAAATTTATATATTTATTTATGGCCATTGACAATACAAACACACCATTGCTGCGCTCTCTCTCTGTGTGTGTATAGACGGACTGGCTGACAGCCGTTGTTTCGCTCTGATGTCGCGCTTTAAACGCACTTTTCAGCTACGACTTTTTGCATGCATTGACTCGTCTGCACTTCCTGTCGTATTCAATAATTTAAACTTCCTGCATAAGCCGGAAATGACAAATAAAATGCCGCGTCATCCACGTATGCACTGCAAAAAACTGCGATCGAATACGTAAATTTCGTTTGCTGTCGCCGAAAGCAATTGTAATTAAATTTTAGAGCCGCTGGAGAAACTCGTTCCTCAAGTGCATCGATGAGAGGATTTTTGGATGGCATTGTGCATCATTCTACTGTAGCGCCACTGCCATGTGCTTAGAACTCTCTGGCTGAAACAGAGTTCACAAATATTTGGGAAAGTGGAAATTGTGTTGCTCCTGAGTCGAGCAGAGCAAGAGGCTGGGCCCAGCTGCGTCCTGCTGTTGGAATATATCTTTAAAGAACATACATATTTTTTTAATCAGTCATTATTATTATTATTAAAATATAAAATTATATATGAAGGACAAATGCAGAGCAAAACTGGGCCCAGCGTCTTTCGCTTAGCTTTGTTAATAGACTATGTTACTAAAAATCTTTAAATTAGAATAATAAAATAAATAAATACGAATAATGAATAGTAATAAAAAATAGTCAAATAAAAAGCGTATACAAAAGAATATAATATCAATAAAGTCAAATGTCAAAAACGTATTTATTTATTTGTATTTGTATGTATTTAATATTTAAATGTATTTTGAGAAAGTGTTTTGGGTATAGCCCATTAAATTAATTTAAATTTAACATTAATTTATTTCTTCTAAGTGTCTCTGTTGTGCCTAACGCTTTGATTTCGAGTATATAAAGCCGTTTGCCTAGTGAAGCACTCTCGTGTTGCTCGAGTCGTGCTTTCTGGCTACTTAAAAGAAGCTTAACGAAATTGATCGCATTTGAGTTTTTGTCGACGTTCGACAGCGCGTGTGTGTGAGTAAGGAGTGTACTTATGCTTGGCTATAATTGCATCATGCGATTTCCGACTGCCACAGCACGGAAATCACATAAATTACGTGATTTTCGGGTACGCTTCTTTGGCCAAATCCGAGCATTAAAGTCCGTGCGGAAAAAATGCAGCACATATTTTTTGTGCACTCACACACATGCAGTCGCACATTGAATGACCATGAATTACATAAAAAGCCGCAAATTCCGAAGTCAAAATGCGTTGGCCCAAAGCATTGCTGCCGTTGCAAAGCATACCAACGCGAATGCAGCCGATGTAACTGTAACCCAATGCCCATGTTGTCCTTGCTGCAAGGAAAAAGTACAGCAAATAGCAAATAAAAAAAAAGGTAATAATAAAAATAAATGCAAATATATATCGCAATCCTTTAGGCGCACCGAACATAATGAAACGAAAATGCTACTGTGGCAGCTGCAGCTGCAGCTAGGGCTACGGCCACAGTTCTGGCCAGGACAACCAGACAGCCAGACAGCTTGGATAGCCTGGTTCCCAAATGCACAATGCGCCGTCCACAACCAAAGTCGTCCACCGACTGCTCTCTCTCTCTCTGTCGCTCTCCCTGCATAAGGAAAATAAATAAAAACATGCAAATATTTCTTTGGCCAACATTTTAACAGCCTCCGCCTGCAATCTGCCCGTTTGCCAACCAATTCGCAACAATTTTCATACGAAAATGTTTTTATTTATTCTCTGCAGGGCCGCGTGTGCTCGTACGGTCGAGGGCTGCTGCTGCTGCTGCTGCTGCCAGTCCAGGTCCTGCGCCTGATCCTTGTGGTCGCTGCTTGATTTATATTGATGAATGTCCGTTTGTTCGTTAGTTCCGTCTTCACAGACTGCCAAAGAGATTTACTTGCTGCATGGAAGGCTTGCGTGGGGCGTGGCAGTTACTTTACACATTGCCTTTGTTGCTGCACTCCGCACAGCCCACACACAAACAAACACAATCAAGCACACACACGCACACACACGCACACACACACTCTTACTTATGCTCAGAGCCAGAAATTATTGCATACTTTACGGAAATTAACCGCATTTCCATTTCTTGCACGCATGCAGAACGACCACAGCACCACTGTCGAGCCGCCCTGCCACGCCCCGTACACCTAGCAACTGTTACATTTCCCTTTTGCACCACACTCACACTCGCACACTCACACATACAAATTTAATGACTTTATTTTTGCGCTGGCATACAATATTTTAATACCCTAGCCAGGGATGCAAAAATATTGTTTGCCATAAGGCAAAAGCTCTGTAAATTCTTGTTCCTTTTCGCCTCGCTTCAGATATTCAATTATGGCGAAATAGAAATTATAATCAATGCATATTTGATACGAATAAGGGCTTCAAACAAATTAGTCGCAGCCCGAACAGGGAGCAAACACTCTGTCCATAAAGGACATAACAGGATTATTGTTAAACAAAAAGTTTGCGGCTTTCTGTGCATGCTGGCAATATAATTAAGCCAGCGTAAATGCATTTTTCAATTATGGCAAAAATAATCTTTGTCTTTTATTTGTTGTACAACAACAAATTTGTATTTAAATGCATTTCATTTAATACAATTGTTTTAGTTGTTTTGTTTCAATTGCAGCTAACATCGAAACTAATTTCTGTTGCTCTGAATAAATATTGCACATTGAATTATTAATAGTAAATATTATTGTTGCAAACAACTGGGCCAGGCTCAACTGCGCGCAATTAAAATATTAAATATATATTTTAAATTCGCCTAACTCTACGCTATGAACTATAATCAGAGACTTATTGGCTTTCGTCCAACTAAACAGCAGTTGAGCCGAGTTGCAGGGCATTCGGCTTTCGTTCAATTGCAGATATCATTTAAGTCTTGTTACTTTTGTGCTTTCGGCTGAGCTGCAGCCCTTTGCATCCCCAGGATGTGCAGTGCGTGCAGGTTGCGCGGGCTGCGGGGTATCCTTGCGGCAGCGGCAGCGGCAGCACATATATTCCAGCATATTTCTTTGTGACATTTTTCTTGTGCATTATTAATCAACTGGGAGTATTTATAATTTATGTTGACATGCACTTATTTATAAAATTCACAACACATCGCGAGGAGCGGCAATAGGGGAAACATCATTAACAAACGCCAGCTTGGGGAGGGCAGCGGGCGGCTGGCGGTTGGCGGTTGGCCAGGGGTGCTCTGGCGGTTCTTCTATAGGGGCGTTGTATTTCCGGCCATAAGGCTTGACGTCAGCGAAATGTGTTGAATGTTTAATGCAAATTGCATATTAGTCGCATTTCGAACTCAACATCGCAAGACTTGAATAGCTAAAAAGGTCACGCAAAACAGCAAAGCAACTTCTAACCCTTCAGCTTCTACTGATTTGCTTCTCAATAGATGTGAGTTCTTTGAGTTCTATTATTTCAACGATTGCTTGGCTATTCCATGCAATACCCTGTGAAAAAGTGTGAGGACTGAATAGGGTATGAAGAAGTCAGACTGAATATTATTGAATGGGAAGCTATGAACGCTTCTTCGTATCACTTATAGGCTATATAAGGCAAGTCAGCTTTATAATTTGATTTGAAAATATTCTTTCAGCTTTCATTAAATTCTAGTGGTTTCTGTGTCTCTGTTTAATCAACTTTATGCATTGATTTAATATTTAACATCAGTGGGCCAGGATATTTGCTAGTCAGATCCATTAAAGTTCGGTTTTAGCAAACTTTTAATGCAAGTTGTTTGGTTCCTCGGCGGCACCAAACAAAGACCCAACTAGTTTCGATTCGGAAAGTCTTTTGCTGGGGCTGCGTGGAGCACGTAGCAAATAGAATCTCATTTCCGCTGCTTCGCAGCTGGGCTTAGACATTCACATGCAAATCGTGGCTAGGTGCAAAATGAAATGAACGGAGCCAAAGATAAAGAAAATAAGAGAAAGGACTAACAAAGGCTTAGGGCACGGGGGCTGCCAGGCCGCAAAATAAATGAAGTCGTGGGGAAGTAACACTTGCCGCTTACGGCTCGGTGCGTGCAGCGGCATCATACATCCACCTATTTCCCGAAATTATTTCCGTCAATGAAGACACCTGTCCGGAAATGCAATTTGAGCTCTGTTACACTAATATTCTATTGATGACAATTTGCAACTAGTTGATTGCAATCCTGGAACAGAACTATTTTGATTGGACATAGCTGCCATTGCTGCTGCTGCTGCTGCACAAATGCTCAATTTCAATTGCAATTTTTCATAAAGTTCAGGCGAAAAGCGCTCGATGCAGATACGAATGTGGGAACGGATGTGGATGCGGATTCGGATTCGGATGCGGATGCGGATGTAAATGCAAATGCGGATGCCAATTGGCACGCTCCGGCTGAACATGCCATGTGCGTAACCTATTTCAAATAGTGAGCGAGACGCAGAGAGGCGGCCAGCGAAAGAGCTAGAGCGAGAGGGCATGCAAATCGAGCTGTCGCCTGTCGGCTGCACAATACAAAACAATTTGCTAGCGTTGCCACCGCGCTCTGTTCGGCTACTGTCAGTCCGTCAGTCAGCCCTTTACACAGGCATAGATATATATATATATATGTGTATAAAAGTCGGGGTAATACTTGTTACTAGCGCGTCTAATATTAACAATGGCACAAGTGTTGCAGCAGCAGCAGCAGCAGCGGGAGCTGCGGCAACTGCAGCCGCCAGCAGTCAGCTGGCAATTTAATGTAACAAGCATATTGACTGCTGACAAATAGCATTGCAATGTCAATTCATCAAAAAATAGAAATAAAATAGTATGGCTATAAAAAAATAAAGAGAGAATATGGAAAACTATTGACAGAGCCAACCGGCGGAGCGAAGGCCAACAGTTGCTGATCCTGGCACGCACTTGCCATTGCTGGCTCAGCATCAGCGGATGGCTGCAAATTTGCTTAGCTGCCAAACAAACATCGATAGCAACGTGTCTGTGTGTGTGTGTGTAAGGGACTTTTGCAAATTGTTTTGAAATGAAATTCAAGCACCATTGAGATGCTTGTGGTTGCGCCAAATTCCTCAGCAATTGTTCTACTCTATATCCAATTGGAAAATTTACACTTGCTACTTAAATGATCAGCAGGCAGACCGAGTCATTAACTTAATGCTGCCAGTTTGAATGCAATTTCAAGTGTACTTGAATTTTAATTGGCTAATATACTCAGCAGCTAAGTGTTAACAACATTTTTAAAGAAATCGTTAAGTAAATAATATTGTATAATATATTTTCTATTACAAGTTGTTGGGTAAGATTTGCAAACGCATGTCTAAGAGCATTAGTTGACCTAATCCACAGCAGCATAATTTAGGCCCACATTCATGAACGGAATGAGCTCAGCTAAAGCCCTTAACAGCTCTTGCGTTAAATTTGCATCTTTAAATTTTTCTAATTAAAATTTGTACAAGCAAAGAGCTCTTCAAGTGTGAATCCCAGGTATGGAGGCCTTCTTAAGTTGCCCATAATCCACGCGAGCTGACGTCCATCTCTTACCTTGTTCAGCGTGCTTCGGGTCCATTGCTCTATTCCCTTAACAACAAATTGGCTCAATTATTTCCGTTTGCAGCGCTTGTCCGCACCGAGGTCCGACTTTATTTCGACAGCAAGGTATAAAAACTTTATTAAAAACTTTGTGCCCAAGCCTTTTTGTTCCGAAATTTCCTTGTTTTATTATAGGTTGTCTGCTGGCTTTGGGCAGCGCCCTGTGTTTTATATATATATATATATATTATATATATATACACGCACATTGGGGCAACGCACTGCACTCCAGGGGCGTTGAAGAAATCAAATTAAGAAAATTTCCTTTTTTGCGAAACTTTTACGCCTGTTTAGAGTTTTGTAATATTTCAACGCTTCGGCGTCTGCTGCTCCTTGGGCGGCTGCCATGTTGTCTGGTCTTGGCGCTCTCAAACATTTACGGGTGAACTGCTGCCGCTTGGCCTTAGCCCCATGTGGTTACTTCTGAAATGCTAAATGGTCCCAAAGCAATTGCAACCGCAACAGCAGAAACAACTGCAAAAACAGCAACAGGGACAGGCATCAGTTGGCTTTAAACACCAGGGCAGAGCAATGAAAAATTCAGACTTAGGCAGTTGCTTGCCTAATATAAAAATAAAAACAGCCAAATCAAGCCATTCATAAGTCTGGGTCTGTTTTTTCAGCTTCTTAGAGCGGGTATAACAGTCCTAATGCGAAGTATGAAATGCTTTGAATGAAGCTATTTACTATAATTTGAGTTTTCCATTTCAGCTGAGAAGATCTCCTCGGTTAACTTACATTGGAGTGGATTAAGCTATTTAAGCTATATAACATAACTTTAAAGCTAGATGCAGTTTTATATTGAGTTCCAAATACATTTAAATTTAGTTTTAATGTTAATGTTAATGTTATGTTAATGCTAATGTTAATGGCTCAAATTTACTTAAATGTACCATGTCTCTGACAGGTCTGGGCATGCTAAGAAAATAATTATTAAATAAATAAATAATTAATAAAAATCATATTTCAAATTAACCGCACGCTACTAATATATCTGGCTCGGAGTTTGCTTCTGTTTAACATTCTGTTGTAGGATTATTAGGAAGAGGTTTGAATGCAGTTCACAGTTCATTTTGCGTGGTCTGCCAACAATTTTCAAGGTCAATTGCTTGGCCCCTGGCTGCTGCTGCTGCTGCTGTTTTTTATTTAGCCATATTCCCTTTCGGGTTCAATAATGTCATAGAGCGTGTCGCAGGCCAGGCGCCAAAATTTATGGCCAAATTGTTGACCTGAAGCCTTTGCGCCGGAACCATTGAGTCTTCGACCAGGCAACGCAGCAGCACGTGCCGGCCCAGGAAAATAATTTAGCCAAAAACATGAGAAGCTCACCGCATAAATTATGCACACACAACAGCAACAATACAGCGGCTGCTCGAAGGTATTGTCTAAGCGACTCACCCACAAATGCAGCGGCAGCCACAACATCAGCGCCCCAGAAAAAGAATTTATATATATATATATATATAGGATAGAAAACAACAACATTGAGAGCACACATTACTCACCGCTTGGCCTTTTATTTTATTGTATTTTATCTTTTGGATTACTTTTTGCCATGACCGCAACAGATAAACTCAAGCATCTTGAGCAGTGGGAGCAGGAAAGGAAAGGAAAGGAAAGGAAGGAAAATGCTGAAGCTATTGTTGCTGGCCACATCGCCTTGGCGCCCGCTCCCTGAGGGCTACAAGACAACGGCAATGGGTCCTAACAATTGCGCATGTTAACATACTTGTAAGTAGTTTTTCCACTTTGCCATGTTATTCCACAGGCGCACCACCGCACCGCACCGCACCGCACCGCACTCCGCCACCCAGCCGAGCCACAGAAACAGACTACTTGCGCGTTTGTTTTGGCCACCAACTGGCCGCTGGCGGTTGCCATTGTTTTTGTAATTATCTGCACGTTATTTGTGGGTCAATAAAACTTGATATTTGTTGTTTGACCAACGTTTAACGCTCTCTTCGCGATACGATTTATGGCTTAAGCGGGGGCTAATTCTGAATGCCGCTTAACATGCAAACAGATTAACATAGTCCTTGCCACACTCCTAAGCTGCAAGAGGTTCTTTTTCTCTTTCTCTCTTTTATTTATTGCTCTTCTTCTTATAAAATATTTCAGATGCCTGGAAATAGTCGGGATTCTTTGATTTAGCTCGGAATCTACAGCGAAAATTCCCAGGTGACGTAAATTCTAAATATAAATGGTAGAAAATTTGTGATTGAAGTAATTCTATAATATGCGATGAGGCTTCTATTTATGAGATACTTTTATAGCTTCTTTAAATATGTTAATGTTGTGCAGGCAATTAGCAGCGCTTTTTCATGTTCTCTGGAAATTAACGCATGCCCAAAGCTGATTTATTAATGTGCGCTTCTGTTGCTTCATTGCCCGCGGCAGAGTATCCTGTGCCTGCGGTAATTGTAGCTGCTGTCAATGGCTCGCATGGCGCACAAATTTATAAGTAATTTGCCTTGGAGGCGTGCACGTGGACGGGGCAAACTGACAGCATACCTTGTTAATATACCCTGTACTTAACGCTATTGGAGGGTTGCATGAGATGAGAGAATAAAATTGGATGCGTATTTTGAGCTGGGGCATATCTGCAAATGTGTATTATTTTTCCTTTTTTGTTAAGTGGATTAAAAATATTTAGAATAACTCAATTTCATTATTATTTTGATTAAGCTCAGATTTATTATTATAATTTTTTTCGGTATATTTTACTATAACTAAAATCAAGTTGAAGTTTAAACATTTTGTATTTTATTTTTATTATTATGTAAATTAATTTTAATTAATATAAATATACCTAAAAATATTCCAATTATAAGTCTGAATATAATCAAAAAAATTATTATTAGAATATATTTTGTTTATTTATTTTTATTTAAATAAATATGAATTATTTAAAAATATGTTTTTCATAATTATTTTCATATTAGACATATTATTGTTAATATGATTATTATATTATATTATTAAATTATTAAATTATTATATTATATGAGTATTATCTTCAATATAATTGCTATTACAGGGTATATTTACCGCTAATAATTTCGTTATTGAACATCAGCTGAATGTTTTGTTTTTGGATTGTGGCAATCATTAATGATAAATTACCAGCTTTTGGTGTTCCATTATTTAATGAAGTGTCCGGCGCGTTAGAGTCGGCTTTATTACGCTGCTATCAAGTTTCAAGCAATTTAATTTCACTGTTTTACGGCTGCTGTATAAATAAATATTTGGCCAACTTTCGGTTGGAGCAAGAAATTTAGATGCAAAATTAAATAAGTTGCGGCTGCCGCCCACTTGACCCGTCTGCACATTAATAAAGTGCATGAATAATAAATGTAGCTTGCGTGTGCTGCTAATTGCAAATAAATTATGGTAATAGACACAGTTTGGCATGAATTATGCGTGTCGTATTAAGATATATACATAAATAAATCTATGTGTTTCATTTTGTTTGTTTTAAAGTCTTTAATCTACCTTGCACTTCGTCTTTTCCCTTGAATACTTAAACAGCTACATGAAGAAGTTCTGACTGTGGGCAAGTCTATTTAACAAACTTTACATACCAAATGAGCAGTGAAATCTGAAGGCGAGCAAAAAGCAGAAGCAAATATCAAATTGAAAGGCATCAAAAATACCAATGAAACAAAAATAAGGGGGGACAACTAAAAAAGACAGTGACATGTGGGTGGGGCAACGTCAATTGTTTAGGGGTGCAAATTCGATTTTGTGGTAAGGCAGAGCCAACTGAAACTGAAAAAAAAACAACAACAGCAATGAAACAATGAAAACACAGCTGACAATTGGCGTCCAAAATCAAAAGCACAAAAATTGTGCTTTTTATGAACTCAGCTTGCTGAAGAGGGCATATTGGGCATTGAAAAAGAGCTTGTAACAGGTAGAGTGGACTCCATGATAGAGATACTGTATGCTTGATCGCCATGCAGGTTGCGTCAATTGAGTTTGTCATGAAAGTATGTAGCTGTACATAGGGCATCTAGCAGTCGGTTACTGCCAAGCTAAAAGGGGTCTACTCTCTGGTATGTTAGTGCTTGTGCGCTTCCCTTTAGTTGAAACCGCCTGTTATTGTTGTTGTTGGCTGGGAATGCTGATGCCTTGTGTCAATGGTTGAACAGGTGTATGTGGGCATATCTGTGTTGATGTGACCAAAAAATATGCACAACAAACGTGCAAACAACAAACACACAGAGCCAAAAGCAGCTGTTGCCCGGCTCGGATAGATAGATAGTCCAAGAAACGGCCAGCATTTTGAACTCTGGATGAGACAGTCGCGCTGCATGTGCACAAAACGACAAAAAATCACAAGAGTGAGGCAAAAAAGCTAAGTCGAGTGGCAAGCAGGCTGACCGGCAGCAGGAGCAGGAGCAGGAGCAGGACTAACAAGAAACGTAACGATAACGAAAAACAAACTTTAAAAATTGGATTCTTCATTTGCATCGGCAAATCCAATCAAGCCAACGTAAAGACCTCGGCCAGACACATGCACAACATAAAGCCGATGCAGAGACATGGACCAGGTGGCAGGTGGCAGGTGGCAGGTGGCTGCTTGCAGGTGGCGGGCAACAAACGTGGTCGAAAAGCTTTCAATACCCAACGCGGTTCTGTATGGAAGTTGGCAGCGCCACCAACACATGCAGCTGCATCTGTATTTAAAGAGCTAAAGGGAGACAGAGAGAGAGCGAGTGAGAGAGGGAGAGTGAGAGAGAGGGAGTGAGAAGGAAGCTGGCTACGTGTATAAAACGTACAACAAATGAAAGGTGTGCGCCGCATGTTTGGCCATATAGTTGACCGTTGCTTATGGCCTGGCTAGCTCGGCCTTCCTGCTGCTAGCTGGTGTGTCCGGTTGAAAATTGGTAGCGATTTGTATTGCATTGGCCACTACAATAGAGTCTGGCCATTGTGCCCAGTGCCGAGTGCCGTGGAGTGGCTGTTCAAAAGTTTCGCCGCTGGCAGTGGACCCTCCTCCTACCAATCGTGCACTTTTGCAGCTTCGGCTTCAGCTGCAGCTCGATGCTATTGCAAAAATTTCTTATTTGTATGCCTGGCTTACCTGCCGTTATCCATCTGTCTTGTGTCTTCATCAACTTGGCCTGTATTAAGTCGCATGTTGGCGGCTGCCTCGCTCCCCAGCTCGTTCTCACTCACGAATTGTTGTTGCTGTGCACACACACACACTGTCGCAGTCACACACACACTCGTATATTGCTGTAAAAGTAGGAGTAAAAAAGTGTAGCATGCTTTTTAGGGCCGTTCGCTTTGGTTATTGATTGCAGGCATACGTTTGCCATTTTATTACAAGCCCCAAAAATGGCCAGTGGAAAAAAGTGCAGCAGCATTGTTTTTTGGCCACGTTAATTGCCAGCGAAACCAAACATTTGCGTCAGCCCAACCACAGGCAGCGGTGGCAGCCGCAGTTGCAGCCGCAGTCAGCGCCAGCGCCAGCCTCGACGTCAGCTTCAGCATCAGCATCAGCGTTAACGTCGACATCGACAGCGACATGGACGACAACATCAACCGCCACTTAAATTGCCCAAACCGCGACAAGTGTCCTGCTGCGACTGCTGCCATGGTTGCGGCCAGCCATAGACACGGCCCATTGAAGCGCACAAGAAAACCATTCATTAGCGCTTATCAAGCTCCGACCTCAATGGCACTTTGATTTTGCGCTTAAGCTAAACTACACGACGTTTCAGCCTCCTCCCTCCGCCCTGCCTTTTCTGTTCTTCTTTTTTTGACAAGCATTTAACAAACGCCCGGGCTTGCTGCCTCGCAATCGCTGACGTTTATTGTAAATGGCTGTCCAATGAAAATTGTTGTGGCCTATCAACGTCAGCGCGGCGGTGCATGGTGTGAGCGCTGGAAGGTGGTGTCCTCAGTCATTAGTGCGGGAAAAAAACTTGTCGAGAGAGATCGGGCAGGAATAAAAACAAAAAAAAAGAAGAATATCTGGCACTTTTATCGGCCTACACACAGCGCTAGTTGCCTCTCGCCGCGCTTTAGTTTAATTGGCACTTGACAGTGTGGACAACAGGCTGCTGGCACTGCCGGTGCTATCAATCAAATTGGCTCCTTCAGCTGCGGTTATCGGGACATGTGTGGCAGATTATAAGAGATTTGCTTGTTGGATTGGACAAATATTGAGGGCAGAGAAGAAAAAAAGCGACGCAGGCGATAGACAATATTTTTTTTACTCGTTTTCTAATAGAGCATCAGCAATAGTCCGTAGGCAAATCGAGAGCTTCTCTAAAATTCTTTGAATACGCAAGCTAAGCCGAGCCGGGTGGCTTCTACAGCTCTAACTACAGTTTTTGTTTCATTGAGCCCATTGCACTGGGATTTGCGTAAATGTGCTTAAATAGCAGCAGGCTGAATGACAGATCTCATAGAGCATATGATGAGTCCATCTAGCCTTGGTCATGAAAGTATTTTCAGTATTAGCTTCATAACTCGCCCCTCATTAACTCATTAAGGATATTACCCATAGTTTAATTAAAGATAGAAACTTCAAATTGACTTCAAATTTCAAGTAATGAGTACACAGCTCACAGCACATCTAGATAGTTATTTAATACATAAATAATATAATATAATAAATAATATTTATTTATTATTTGTAATTCAAGTTAAACGCTAACTGGACAACTAAAGCGCTGGCTGCTACGGCCTTCGGCTTGACTATCGTATTTAAATTATTAAAAAATTATTACATATATGAATGAATGAATTCAAATGACAGCGCTTAGCAGTGTTCAGGGTATCGCCTAGTCGAGCACTCCTGACCCAAGCACCCTCACGCGCTACATATGTTTTCGCATTTGCCTGTCAATTTATGGAATTTTTAAGTGGTTGCCTGATGATGATAACAAGGACGAGAGTATCACATGTTCCTCTTGTTTCTGCTGTGTTGCCGTGCAAATAATAAAGTTTATGCTCAAGCGGGCGCTTCATGTCCAGCCTGTCTGACGTTTACACTCACACACACACAGAGCGAGGCCCGGTTATTGCTGTTGTTGTAGGCGTGCAGCTAATGTTTCATTAGATTGCACTACTCATACCAGGGGCCGGGGCTAACATAGCTGCGTGGAGGCAGACAGCGTCAGCGCCAGCGTGATTTCAAATAATAATTAAAACCCGACGAATGTTGTTTGATGTTTTCATGTCGCACACAAGCAGCTGCAGCTGTATGTGTGTGTGTGTGTGCATTTCAGGCAATAGATTAAAGTCAGCGCATGGTAAGCCCCAAAGCGTGTACTAATGGGCAGCCAGGCAGACCCCATGACTGACCGACAGAGTGGGGCGCTGTCGTTAGCTGCCCGATGATCTAAATGAGCGTTGCATACCGCTCTGGGCAGCCAGGATAACGCGACGGCTGCACACACAGAGTCCTCGTGGTCGTAGCTGTACATATCCTGACAGCCATTGCTGCCAAAATGCTGTGTTATTTGAATAATTGAAAGGCTCACTCACACACACACACACACACACACACAGCACACACGTTCACACAGTGAAATAGATGAGCACACTGCCTGAAGTGCTATCAGCGCCAAGGACCGACGGCGGCAAAGGGAATTATGCATACGTATTTGTACGTCTAATGTCCAGCTGCACAAAGTCCAGCGGATTTATAACTGATTTCTGGTGATTTAGTTGGCTCACAAAATGCAATGAGACGAGGCACAGTTTCAGGTCCGCTACTTCCGCACCCAACAGGGTCACTTACTATGCAAAATGCTGCCCCATATGCCATGACAAACCGCATCTCATTTGTGCGCGCTGGCCGCTCTGTCCACCTTAAATGCACAAATGCGAGAATTCAACGAAAAGTGTGCCACAAGCGCGCGCAAAGTTAATTGAATTGCTATCGAAGCATATTCGATCAATCTAAATTAGTTCTGCGGTGCTGCCGCACAAAGCCCGAGTTCTGGGGGCCAACTAAGCGTTTCGGCCATGTTAATTAGACGCGTCTGTTTCGCAAAAGTTTTCACTTTTCAGCGCTCAACTTGCGCTTTCTTTTGCCACCCAGCGATAAGATAATGATGAACAGCCCCTTTCGCATTAATCAATTATTGCCAGGCAATTTATTGCGTTGTTTTTGGGCCAACTGTCAGTCGAGCGTTTATTGAAAAATTCATGAGAAATTTGCACGCTAATCGAATTGACTGGAGGCGCAGCGGCAGCCAGAAATTGGCAAGATAATTGCTTTGTATGGAAAGCCGACAGATGTCAGCCCGTTGACAGTGTCAAATTCCAATCAAAATGCAAATTAATTATAAACAAAATGATTTGACATCTGCCTGAGCCATGCTTTGATTAAATTGCATTCCAGAAGCTCGTCTTGCCTGAACGTCAATGTCCTTCAAGACGCTGTCCATAGTCAACAGCCCATTTTCGATTGTTGTGTTGACCGAAATGCGATCTATCTGAGTGCAACAATAAATAGAGCAGCGTGTGTGTGTGTGTGTGTGTGTGTGTGATATTTACAAAACTTATTTATGCATGTCTCCCTATCGATACTTAAATATTAATTACTTGCAAAACTCATTAGGATTCAGCTGAGTGTGGGTTGACGTTGTCCGATTAGAAATTAATTTCAGAGCTGCATAAGTTCTTAAACAACTGCACACTGAAGGCCTACTTGCAGTTTTATATAATAAGATCTCAAAATATATAAATATAAAAATCTAAAAAATTTTCTATAATTATAATAATAATATAATATATAATATATATCATAATATGTTATTTTTGATGCTTCCATCTGCTTCATCTTTTCACATACTCAATTTTCCTCCATAATTAAATTTGCTAGCTAATCTTTGAGCAGTAAAACCATTAATGAACTGTGCTGCACAGCTTTATCTTTGATCTATGATCGTTAAATATAATGAAATATTCTAAAATTGCACTGAAAGTGCAACAATCTCACCTGCTGCTAACGGCAAACGAAAAGTTTAATGCAATTTTTAATGAAAACTGTGAGTGCAGTTTGTGAGCTCGGTTAAGAAGTTAAACACTGGCAGCAGAGTGCTATCAGCTCCAGCCAGGTAGACGCTAATCAGCACGCAGCTAGTGACACTAGCGATGCGTAAAACAAAATCCAGTGCCACATCAAGCGCAGTCAGAGCGGGGTTGAGAGGGATGATGTGGGCAGGGCGGGGTTGATTTTAGCATATGCCCTCGACTCGGGGAATTTGGATCTGGTTTAAGCAGAAGGAAAATCAAATTTTGCTGCAGCGTTGACGCGTTGGGCGACTGATAAGCAAGCAACTGCCATGTGTGAAAATTTTTAATACATCAACTCAAAGGCGGACCGCAATGCCAGCCCCTCTTCCAGCAAGCGCGTTGCAGTGTGTCTGTCTGTGTGTGTGTGTGCCCACAGCAAAGTGCAGCCCCAAATGAAATGCATAAATAAACTTTGCACAGGGATCTGGCTGCAGAGCAGGACACGTATCCTGTCTGTCTCACTGGTCTGGTTTCGTTGCAGCCGTCAAAGGCACAACAAAAAGAGTCGCTGCACCCGCAACATAATCATGTTGAGCTCGCACACATACAGCTGTTAGACATGTATGCAAGCACGTGTATATGTGTGTGTGCGCTATGCAAAACTTATAAGCGCCAACAATGCAGACACACACAAACAATTTAAATATAAATAATTTGATTACTCATGCTCGCTGTTCATTCTCATTTGCAGCAATTGTTGCCGTTGCTTGTCCGGTTATTGTTGCTACTGCCACCTCATACATAATAAAGTGTCTGGGCAATCATTTGATGCCCGGCCTGACCGTCGAATGGCCATGTCAGTGAGTCGCGCTCGCTGCCCCTGCCCAGCCCACCAGCCCACCAGCTCGCCCAGCCAGCCGCACCCGCTGCAAGCGGCGCAGGGGCATAACTTGTGTCTGCAGCCGGCCGCAGAACCAACTAAATAATTTAGTTGTACGGAGACCGACTGCTGTTGCAGTGTGTGGCTGACCAGTCAGCAGCCCACAATTCACTGCGTTTTTATATAATATTAAGCGCACTGTTAATAAGCCGCCAGAGGTCCAAGCGGAGGCGCAATTCAACTAGAGCAAAACTCGCAGCTTCAATAAACTTAAATTAAGCTTATGCAAAATGTGTTCTAAGTGAGCAATATTTTGTGGAAAGTTAACTTAACGGGAACTTTAACATGTTTCAGAGTAAAGACACTACACTAAAAGATAGAATAATCTGCGAGAAATGTGAGATTATTATAACAAAAATATAAAAAATAAACAAAATGTAGATAAATATAAAAAACTATAATAATATACTATATACACATACATACTATATATGCATAATATTGCAGACATTTCATATATATCACTATAATATAGAGCATCCACTGAAAAGGTTTAGGCAACATTAACTATTCTTCTATTATATTTACAGTGAAAATATGCTTAAATAAAAAATACTGTATTAAGAATAATTATATGCCTTTCGAAAACACAAAGCAGAAAAAGCTAACAGAATGTTTTAGTTACTGAAGCTCAACAACAAAGGTTAATAATAATATGCATAATTACATAAATATATCTATATATATATATATATATATATATATATATATATATATATATAATTTTATAAATATATAAATATAATTTTATAAGTATATACAGGAGAATATAGCTCTAAGAAATCGCGTAAAAATGTTACATAAATAATATAATTAATATTAATAATTAATAATTTCATTTTAATTGTAGTTAACTTTTATAAATAAATAAAATACTTACCTCAGTGAGCAGCTTGCTCACAGTTGTTATAGGTGCTAAGTAGTGCATTAGAAACTTAGAGTTCCCACACAAATTACTAAACTAGCAACAAATTTCAAGGTATCCCGGATCGGAGACATAATAAATAAACAATTTAAAATATATCACTATAAATCGAATTTTCAGCCTAGCATATTTGCCAGCAGACTCCGCTACGGGAGCAGTTGCAACAGACTCAAGAGGCTATACCCACACTAACACTTGCCGAATCGCTTCAATTAGATTTCAGCTCAATAAGGAAATAGTCCTTAATCTTAGCTTAAAGTCTTGCCTACCTTAGTGTAGTTTTACATCTAAACAGTCATTACTCTAGAAAATCATTTCCAAATGCAAATTATATAAAAAGTTTCATTTGCATTATAAACGAATGGCAATAAAAACTTATCCAAGCCGCAACTCTATGCTTTGCAAGGACATTCAGTGAGCTGAACTATAGTTAGTAATAATTATAGCATTATATATATGTATATATATATATCATATAAATATATATAAATAATACAAATCATATTTACACATATTCCTTGCTTTAAAGTATCAACTGCTGTCACTGTTATTTGTGTACTTAGCTTTTCTGTGCAATCTTTTGACTTTTTATGCGAATTGTAGTCAACTTCCAAATATGCTTTGCATTTATTTCTGTAGTACACAACTGTGAGCTGCATGTGAGGCAGTTGTGCTGCTGCCGCCATAGACGTCATTGTTTGATGGCTTCCGGTGTTTCTGCTGCTGCTGCAAGTGCCGCATCTCCTAGCTATTTAGGTTTCCCTTATACTGACGCTTCCTGCTGCCTTCCTCTGCCCACTTCAGCATAGATTTTTTGTCAGTGCGCCTGCTGCTGCTGTCCTTGATGGGGAATGTAACGCATTGTTGTCAGCCTTTTTGTGTGCTGCCCTCGCAAATGCAAACATGAAAATTGCATAATCCACGCATTACGATTTATGACTTTTGCACAGAGCTGAGTGATGGCAGGACAAGCGAATGCTAAGGAAATAACGCAAAAGAACTGCGAAATGCAACATCCAGCGAGATGTCTGTCATTTCTTGGCAACGCCATTCGCCGTTTTATGAAAATACATTTTTCATTTGCTCTCATGTCTTCTTCGTGCTCCTCGTGCCCCTCGCTTTTTGTTCGTTTGCCATTTTTAATGGCATCCATAAAGCGTGGAGCAGCTTGTTGTTGCATGCATTCGCGACCCGACCGCAAGCACACATTATCGGTAACATTAGGATCAACTCCTGAGGTCAATCAGCAATTAACTGTGCAAATTGATGGACGCAAGCGCGGTCGCTGGCACAAAGTGCAGTTAGTGGCGCTCAACCCTCGCTCCCGTCCAGCCATCTTAATTAGCTGGCAATGCTGGTGCAGCCGCCTCTAACAATGGCAACCGCAAGAGGCTTTCATTACGAAATCAGCATCAACAGCAGAGCAGAGCAGAGCTGAGCTGAGCTGGACACGACCCGAAACCTGGCGCCGTGCACCAGGTACGGCACTCATCTGTCCGGTAAGTGCATAATTAATTTGATATCCGTGAAATACGGCGGGGGCTGCGCTTGAAATGCGCCTAAGTAAGCGCAATGGCCAGAGTGCAGCTCAAGTGGCGATCCTTGAAGGCTACCAGTTCTGGTGTCCCTTTTGGCCTGCTTTGTTTTCAAGATATTCCCGCTCTTTATGGTGCGCATAAATTTCGTGACGTTTTTTGTGCTATTTTACGAGGCAGTCCATTAAAACGGGGGCAGAGCCACCCCGGGGCCACATGTGGCAGCAGCAGCCCGAAGACAGTGGCAGACGCAGACGCTGCGAATAAAATGAAATACATAAATTTTGCAACGATTTGAGAGACCGCATTTTATAATTGAATCACGTACGACATTTTCGCAGCAGCAGCAGCAGCAGCAGCAGCGCGGAAATAGGAAATAAGTTTGCCACTGATATAAATTAGAATCTTAAGGGATTGCCAATGCTGGGCTCTGCGCTCTGCGCTGCCTGTTTTTGGTTTTCCTGGTTTCTTAGGTCGAGTTAGTCAATAACTGCGAACAAGCCGCTCAGTGCTCAAAGGGGGCTTTCGTTCGTTCGCTGAAATTTATGTGTATGTTTCGCACCCTGTATCTATGGCAGTGAGCTTTAAAAAGGGGTATATTGGTTAGGCTGTACACGTGTGTGACGGTCGTCCGTATAAGAAGATTGTGAATATTAACTGAAGAACGTATTGAGCTGTGTCAAGCACCAAGAGCCCTTTTAATCTGCCTTCAAACAACCCCTATCATTTATTAATATTTATATCATAATAAAATATAATAAAATATTGCAAATTTGTAGACGAAATATGTTGCTTACAGTTAGCTATAGAACTAGCTAATTGTTATGTGGCATATTTGCTATAACTATATAATATATTAATATAATAATATATAATATATATATATATGCAGTCATATAACTCTCTTTAATCTTATCTTAAGCAAATTTGATAACTCTTGACAACTCGGTTAATAGGCTTAAAAATGATTAAGATATAGAAATAGTAGGGGCGATTGGGTATCATCTAGACAAGCAGCAAAGGGACTATAAACATGTTCACAATGCTAGAAAGTCGCTTGGCACTCACTACAGGGTATTCTCTAGTCGATCAGCTTCAACTATCACAAGTTTTCTTTTATTTTTGTATTGCTTTTAGTTTCAGTTGCTTTTTGTTTTCTTTTTTTTTCATTTTTCTGCTCGCAGCAACTTTTGCTGCGCATTTTTCATGGCCTGCGCTGACAAAAGTTGCATGTGCGCATTTCCGTTTCCGTTTATTAGAGCAACCTTTTGATTTACTTTGCCAGTGGCCGCAAACAATTGCCAAACAAACTACTTACTAGCTGCGCCCAAACGCAAGCCAATGAAGCAAGGCGTTCTCTGTGCATGCAAACTTTTGCACACACACACACGCACATACACATGGCCTGCCGCCATTTTGTATCAGTGTGTGCACACTCCATTGAGCCCCAATGATGCGTGCAAAATGCAACGGCAACAAATTTTTGGCATTTTTTTAAATGGTAATTTTTTTTTGCTGCTGCTGCCTGCCAGATATTGTTGTTGCTGTCGTTGTTGTTGCTGTTGTTCGTTTTTCCAGGCAACACATTACATTGTAAACACTTTGGCATCGCCTGCTCTGTTTCGTTTTCACTTATTTCCCAATTGTTTTTGTCTGCTGGCCTTGTCCCCATAAAAATGCATTGACTTTAACAAGTGTAAAAATCAAAATCATTGACAGATCCGCTTTTGTCAACAAATTGCACAATTGAAAAGCTGTGGACAGGCTGCGAGCCGGAGTTGTTTTTCCCCTTTTTCTTGTATTTTCCTGTTTACAAATGGGCTTTCTTATACGCATGTATTATTAATTAGGTAATCAAGGCTGTAAATATTTTGGTTTTCAATCAATCAACAAATCTTTCTCGCTGTGTTGTGCTAGAGCTGTTTACTTACTCAAGTAAATATGCTGCTGTGTGCGCTGTCTTGCAGTAAAAGTTAAGTAGCAGCAACAGCTTGGCCAAGAGTTGTGGACTAAGCTAGGCCAACTTGCGGTGTTGTCTTCTGCTGCTGCTGCTGCTGTTGGGGCTCGTCTCCTTAGTTGGAGCCGCCTCTGAGGTCGGAGGCAGCTTTGCGGCATTTTGCCGAGATTTGTCGAAAATTTATGCGCTACCTTAGAGAATTTATGAGTTGCAGTCGAGTGAATTATTTTATCATACGCATGCAGCAACAAGCACACACAAATTTACACTAGTGTGCGTGTGAGTGTGTGTGTGTGTGTTGCTGGAGCATGCCACAAACAAGTTGCAGCTATATACTGGCACGACTTTTGCACCCTCAGTCCGTTGAGCGGCGCACACACAGTTTAAGCTTCTAATTTCACATGCAAAAGTCTACACTAAGCTGGCATTTTAATCTTGGCCAAGTAGCAGGCGGCTCGCACCTACCCAAACTGGGCATGGTCAATGGGCATGTAAGTAATTAAGCACTCGCACTGCCTACGCACTAAATAATACCAGCCAGCAGGCAGCAGGCAGGAGGCAGGAGGCCGTAGTCAGAGGCTCCTAAGAGCAGCAAGGCAAAAGGCAAGAGATTTTTGCTAGTGCAGGGATTTAAGTTGTTGCCTGAATAATGTTGTTGTTGTTGTTGTAACGTGTTGCTGTTGCACTAAGTCGCTCTCGAGTCTTGTCAAACAGATGCTGCTGCTGCTGCTGCGTTTGTTTTTGTTCTGAAGCCTAATGCGTTGCTGTTGTTTGCGGCTTGCATGGGATAACAGTCCGTTGCAGGTGGCTGGCACCTGTGCAAGCTGGCCCGCAGCTCATCCGCTCTGCTCCGTCCAGCTGCACAGCTTAAGCCTCCATTTCCGCCTACGTTCGGCTTTGAGCTAATCGATTTGCATATTGAACACATTCGCACATCCGACACCCAACGAATGGCTTTCAATTTAATTTAGAGCAGCTTCCGTGCGGACTAAAAATAGAGCATGAATCTCGCTTTTTCTTGAACTTCGGACTGTCAATTGATTCTTTTCCTGCTCGACCGGACACGCAGTGGTCAATGGCCAAGCGTGTTGCCTGGCAATTGCATTTAATTAAAGTCTCTTTTTACGACGTGTAAATGAAAAGGGCTTAGGTCGTTGCGGTGCTTAAGTAATTCAGCCCTCGTGTTATCTATTAGCAAAAGTGTTGCTTTGACGAGGCCACTTAGCAGGCGACCTGCGCAGGCTTACACACACTCTCCCCTGCGCTTGGGCTGCTCTTTGCAAATATCTGCATAATTTAATTAAAATGCCACCACATAATTTGCTCAGAAAGTGCGTGTAAATTGGCTCTTTTGACGGATAGCTACACGACTCTCTCCTGCATCCATTCATTGCAAGGCCATGAGCATGTTAATTAAGTACTCGGCTTAGCAACGTAGCATAAAATAATTAAAAACTCCTTAGACTCACGTCTAATTGATGTTTGAATAATTAATAAATAATATACAAATCACTAAATATTTTCTTTGAGTCAGTCAAAGGGGCGTAAGTCTGTGTCTGTGATATGTCTAATGAAAGTGTTTATAATTGAATTATTTAAGAGCTTGTATATATGTATGTATGTGCATAAATATATATGAAATAATCAAAAGTTTTATGAGCTGATGTAAGAATATGTGAGTTTCTAAATAGTGCTATAAAATATTCGATCGAAGCCATTTGATAGCTGATAATAATTCTGAAATTATTTATTTATTTCTGTGTTATTTTTATATTTTAATATATATATATATATATATATATATATATATATATACAAAGTCCGGCGAAGTCAAAGGATGCTCACTGAATTGATTCTTAATTTTCTATTATTTTCCCACATTTTGTTCTTGCAACTAAATAAAAGTAATTTTCCAAACTGAATTTATGAGCTTTTCCATTGGTTACACTTCGAGTGCCGGTTCCTGTATTTAGTTTTCAAACCGAACCTCTTCAGTGGGTTAGACGCGGAGTGCCCAGCCCTGTAAGTGCCTGTCAAGCTCAATTCAATTCGAGCCGGCACTTTGCATATTAATATTTAATATTGTTGTATCCATAGAAACAAATTTGAAGCTTATTGTCTTTAATCCTTGTAAATATTGCCTTATAGCCGGCTTTGCCCCATCAGTTCGAGCTGAGTGCGTCACTTTCCGCGACAATAAGCTGTAGATTTTCGGTTAGAGCTGCTTACAGTTTGAAGTTTGGCAAAAAGTGGTTGGGAAGCCACATTGTTAACGCCAACTACGAACTTGGCCGGCGGCGCTTTGGCCATGTTACTTACTTCTGCAGCCATATTTAATGAAATAAGCCGCACCGAGTGTATTATAAGTAAGTCCCCAGCCGCGGATTTTGGGCGCTGCGCCTTGCCGCATGTGTTATGCTCCGAAGTTGCCAAAACTTGCCGCAGGCCAAGCAACGGCTACACGATGTGTGCTCTGCAGGTACAGGGCCGCACTGTGTCGAACAGCAGATTGCGTTGTTTTTCCCATGTTGGAATATCTTGTTTATAGTTGAGCAAATGCGGCTCATTAGCCAGAAACTTGGGCAGCCCAAAAGCCTCGGAGCCTTGACAAGCTTTTAACGGCAGCCTCAATTAGACAATATTTCTGCAAAGTGCCCGATGAGAGGCATGCGGACTGGTGTGTTTGAACAGGCCCCATCACAATCCGAAAGTAGCAATCATATCAAATATTATGTTAGACTTTAAGCAACAGCACAAAACTCAATCAAATAATGGCATACTATATGTGCACCTTCTCCTATATCCCATACCTATGCCATTGCATCGGCCTTTTCGTGAAGCCAAGAACAATAAAATACCAAGTGTGCATATGTATGTGTATGCACATGGGTGTACACGCGTGTGTGTATATGTTTTTCTGGGCAGACAAACAGCTTAAAGTCTTAATGAACATTACACACACACACCTATGAGCATTTGTGTTTGTATAAATATGATATCCATGCAACAGCCATCAGCATCAGTCTCATCATCATCATGTTGATAGCTGAAATCGCATTTGATGCCGAGCAGCAGCTGCGTCTATATCCTTGCCAGTCTCATCGAAAACAAACTGGCCGTTGTGGAAGGCTTCACTCATTTGAAGATTACCAACAGGCTAGGTAGCAATTACTGTTTGTTTATGCATTTGTTAGCATTGCTGGATGGAGCTTTGCTGCTGCTGCTGCTGCTGCTGCTGCTGTGGCTATGAAGTAAAATTGAAATTCATAATTCAATTGGAGATGTGCTTAGCTGCACAAAACCAAATAACGAACAACAAACGAAATGTTTTAGAGGCATTTCGGGGGAGTGCATGTCTGTGTGGCTAATGATAAATACGGCTGCCGGCTGAACATGGACATATGTGTCTGTTAATTGAATGCAACTTTTGCTGCCCGAAAAAGGATGCACTGCAACTGCATCGATTTCGATGCCGCTTGCTTCAATGCTTTGGGCAGATAGATTGGAAGAAGCATTTAAGGAAAAAGCGAGAAGGTTTTCAGCTAAATTCATCCTTATGCTGTCATCGACGTCGTCCATTTGCGGACATTTTCCTTAAAATGCATAAATCATGGCTCGCTGCAGTGTCATAAGTGCAGTCAGGCGCAATTACAGAGCCATACTAGATGGCTGTATATGTCCGATATATGTTGACATCAAAGAAAGGATATTATTATTTTGTGAATACAGAAGCAGAAAAAAGTATACACCGGCGGCAACTGCAACTGCTTGCCATAGCCAAAATCCAGCCCCCACACATCCTGCTCTTACGCCCGGCTCATGTGTTTGTGTGTTCTTGAGTGTGCAAACTGCAATAAATCTGCTGAGGTAGTCATAAATATTGATTTCGAAATTGTCTGCATGTACATGTGTGTGTCTGTGTGTGTGTGTGTGTGTGTGTTTGTGTGCGTGGCCCATCCATACTACCCCTTGTCCAGCCTCGCTAGGATTTGTCGCTTATATTAGCTGCAGAAATGAAAATCGTTTTCCAATCGCATTCTTTTGCCTCTTACCACTTTGCTCTTTGCCATTGGGTTGTAGTTTTTTTCTTTTTTGGGCTCCTCTGTGTGTTCCACTGAAGTGTAATTTGCAGTTGCCATGCCTTGTCGTTGTTATTGCTGTGCTGACAAACGGTTTTTACCTATATGCCCTAGAGCGGGGCATGCTCATACCTTCAGCCCGCTTGCGCACAGACAACAGCATGAATATGGGATGAGCAGAAAGTTTTTGGGAGTGTTTGGCCTTCATATAAAGTTAAAATTTCTGTCATATTTTTATAATCTCGCACTTTATTTAATGCAAAAAAATAAACTATAAAAATAAAAAAAAATATATAAAAAAATAAAAAAATATTTTAAAATATAATAAAAATGTTAAATAATTATTAAAGAAAATATTTTAAAATATAAAATAATGCTAAATAAATTAAAATATAATTCTATTATTTTTCTAGCCATATCAAAATAAAGTCTAACAGCTTATAAGCTAAATTCTCTTTTATAATGAAAATATTGCTTAGACAATTATTCAGCTGCTCAAGCTCTACAAATCCGTACTGATATTCTAATACTCTACTCTTTTCTTACCCTTTAGCTGTAACTTAATATTTTTGGCTTGCTCTCGGCATTGTATGCGGAGCTGATGGCTGCAGCTCTGCCATGTTGCAAGTTTCCAATTTATGATCCGTCACTGAGTTTAGAATTATGGCCAATGGGTCATGCCAACTGTCATCTGGCATACTGGTATCTACACCCAGTTACCCAAATAAGGGCAGTGGCAGTGGGGGAGGAGGGGGAGCGTGAATGAGGGCTGCAAATATCAATGCAGTCTGAAATTGAAATTAAAGTCATAAGTCAAAGCAGTCGAGCAGCAGCGGGATAGCGCCTCCTTGGAGCGGGCTTGGGCGCATATGTTGTGGTTGCGAGTTTTGCCTTTTGGCCAGGAGTTGTTACATTGGCCACACAGACGAGAGCTGGTAAATGGGCTTTCACTTATGGCAGTGGCTAATCTTACCCATCGGGAATACGGCATTCCCATTAAAATGTCTTTGTCTGTGCCCCGGACATGGCTTTGATCTCGGTTCCGGCCTCAGCTTTTGCCAAACTTCGCCCCTTCTCCTTGCCCAGCAGCATGAGATATTGAGCTAGTTTGTGTGTGTGCGTGTGTGTGTGTGTTTGTGGCAAGTCGAGTATTTGAGTTATAAAAATGTCATCATACTCATCAGTGGACGTTGTCTCATTTTGCATTCCTCTGGGACTGGCTCAGCCATGAAGCTGCTTAACTAACGTCCTCTCGGCCAATGGGTAGATGATAAAAGTTCCTCTTTGTTTAATGGAATTTTATTGCCCCAATGAAATGATGAAACGATACTTGTCACTAGTTTCATCTATGCCTTTGGAATCGGCTCGCATCAGCATTATTTTATGGCGCAATCATGGCAGCAGCTTTCCGAGCCTCTCAATTTCCGTTTATTTTCTCATCTCTTTGACCCAAATATCTGCTTTGCAGGGGATATCCATAGTCCAAAAGTCGTTTGCATTTATTGTTAAATTTCTTTTGATTTCACCAAATGTTTTCCTTCTCGAAATTCAATTGTGCTCATCTCAGGTATTTGTTAGCTGCAATTTAATTATCGCAATAAGGCGAGAATATTTCAGCTTATTTGCTTTGGCTCCAGCCGAAAATGGATTTCCAGTGATGACTTCATAACTTGGCCAGCCTGCTGTGCAGGTGGATCATAAACTTCTGAGATATTATTGATATTTTCATCAATGCCAGCGTGTGTGTGTGTGTCTGTGTGTTGCATTGTTTTAAATATTGGCACAAAATCAAATTATCTGCTATTTGTCAATAAATAACTCGTGCACAAAGGCGAACTTAAAATTCCCCACAAAACGTTGTAGTTTTCAGATTCAATTACGCCATAAATTTTCGGTATTACACCCGCACGGACAAAGGCGAGCAGAGATATGGATTGAGTGCCCTGCTGGGGGCGGCTATGGCTATGGCTATGGCTATGGCTATGGCTATGGCTGTGGCAACGACAACGATGACGTGAAGCCGAACGCAACAATATTGAAATTTAAAGCCCCATCGGCAACTTGTCACAATTCACAACCTGTGCGACAGGAGCTGGACGAGTCGACAGTTTCGCAAAATATGAGCCAATATAAAACCAATAAAGCACGGCGAGCAAATAGATAGCCGCAATGGCTGCGGACACACGGCACATACAAAATCAAATACGCTCTAAAACGGAAATGTGGCTGTGGCGCCAAATTAAAACTTGCACAAAGCCGCCGCCATGGCGTAGCTGGAGTGGAGTCGAGTGGGGGTGCAGTCAGTGAGAGGCTGAATTATTATAAACGTAACGCGGAAGAACTAAATTATGGACTGCATTTGGCAATCGAATGCCGCTAACCGGCAACAGACATAAACATTAATAACCAATATGGCAGCAGGCGAGCCCGAGCCCGAGCCCGAGCTCGAGCCCGAGACAAGCGTGTGAAGCGCATAAACAAGCTGTGAAAGGTAATGGCCGTTGGGAGCGAGAGAGAGAGAGAGAGAGAGAGACGGGAGCGAGCTCTACTGTGTAGCTGCCTGCAAAGCCACTTTTGCAATTTATGGCAAGCGTTGCGCAAAGTTTTTTCTCCATTCACCTTGGCACTAACTTGGCTAAGGCCGCTCTTTGCCCCGGGCGATGATGCATTGAAGCGGGATTTAAAGTTTAAAAGGTTTCGCGGCTTGCCCCAGGCCCAGCTCTGACAGGCATTTGGCGTTTTGGCGCATAATAAATTCGAGCTGTAGACACATGGTTTAATTTATCATCAAACGGCTGCAATCAGTTCGCGGCGTAGCGAAAGCCGTGGAATTTATTGGCCTGAGTTATGGCCCCAGCCAAAGGCGTGGAGCGGTGCCGATCTCCGTCTCCCGCCTGTCGACTTGCAGCTGACTTGATATCACTCCACAGATTGACTTTTTAATTATTGTGCAATTGTGCTGGCCATGTTGGCTGGCCGTTTCATTTAAAAATTCCATTATTCGTTCGTTTGTCTATTTGCTGTTTTTATTTATTTTAATTGGTTATTCATTGGCAATTACTGCTAGCCTAGCCATGTCCTGCCCGGCACAAAGGCATGATGATTGTGTATTTACAGCTGAGTTGCTTGTTTGCCATTGCCATTTATAAGAATAGTAATTGAATTGCCATTATTAATATGCATGCAATTTAATTACCACACAAACCTATACATATATATATATATATATATATATATATATATATATACATGAATGTAATGCCACGTGTCGTACAGACCCAAGCAGTCGTCAAATGATTCGGAAAATAAAACAAAAGTCGTAAATGCTGCTCTAATCTGTGCGCCTGATAACAACTAAGCAAAGGCGGCAGTGAAAAGTACTTCGATATTGGCCATGACTTGGGTCTGACTGTTGAGTCCCAGACAGCTTCCAAGCACATTCATAATTTTAAGCATTAGATAAAGAGAGACAGAGAGAGAGAGAGAGAGGGAGAGTGGGAGTGGGAGTGCGAGAGTTGGGAATTTTCAGACTAAGCATGACGCTGCTGCTCTGCTGATAATCATAAAAGGATACGCTTCGATAGGCAGCAGTCGATGCCTTCAAATCAGGCAGAAAAACGCTGCCATGTCTGACTAGCTATGGCTATATCCCCTAGTCAGATAGTCTATATATGTATGTGTGTGTGTGTGTGTGTGTGTGTGTGTGCCACATTTCATTACGTTCAACATGGCGCTGTTCGGCACTTGAAGCACGTAACAAGTTTAAATTGCGCTCGTTGACTGTTGACTGCCGTGCGGAAGATGCCGTCGCCCTCGCCGTCGCCGTCGCCGTCGCTGAGGCCTTTGCCCGTGGTAATGGTAATGGGGCAGCCTCTGCTCCCGCCGCTGCTGGCCAAGTCGTGGCCCAGCCTCAATTGAAGCAGAAAAGTGTATTTATATGTAACGGAAATGATGCTGCACTTGTGCGCCTCCTCTTAGAAAATGATCGGTAATGCGATAGGGCCCGGCCATGGGCAGGACCGGCTGACAGGGGTCAAACGGGTTGCGCTGGCCCAGGCAATGAGCATTCAATTTCTGATGCTTATAGATGTGGCTCTGATTTGCCGCGCTTATAAATGCTTATGATAGTCATAGCCCGGCCTGCCGCTGCGCGAGGCAATTGTGCGGCTTGCGATAAGCGCTATTTTATCGCTAATTGTAAGTGAAGCGGAAAGGCTCCGGCGGAGTAGGAGGAGGACTCGAATGTAAATAAAGATGTGTGTGACGTGCACGAGTGCCAATTGCCAGGCATTAGCATTACTTTTTATGTGCCCGAATTGATGTGTGCGCGTCGTGTGTGATTCAACTGCGGCTGGGCTCACCTGAGTTGCACTTAGCGAAGTTCCACAAATGAAATTATTATCTCGAGCCATTCAGCTGCGGCCCATAAATACTTCAGGCAGTCGCCGCAACGGCATTTGCATTTATTGTAATAGGCCGAAGTTTGCGCCCTATCAAAGGCGTGCACGGCGGCTGTCGAGCGTTAACGGCTCGCACACACCTGCGAGCACGGCCGCAGCTAGACAGATATGCATATTAATGCTGCCTGCGTATACTTTATGTTTTCAGTGACTGCAAATGCTGTAATGTGAGCGCCGCTGCTCGAGCAGCCAAATATTTGAGCAGCGGGCAAACAAATGTGTAACCAACACGCTATTTGCTTGAGGCAACACGCTGGGTGTGGGCGAGGGGGCGGCCGGCCGGTTGCAGAACACATGTGACGCAGTGCAAACAGAAGTCTTGGCAAAAGCGAACCGAAAAAAAGGTGAAACGTGTATTAAATAATTCCTTTGTCGAGCACATTTTAATCGTGCCGCAGCAAGAGCAAACAAAGCAACGTTTCAGCCAAAGCAAATAAGCCCAACCTCAATGCTGCTGCTGACCGCCACGTTGTCAGCGGCTCACTAAAAAGTACAAAGCCAACAACAGCAGCAGCGGCACAAGAAAAAAAGAAAAAAAAAAAAAATAAATAAATAAAAAAAGAGAGAACTTTAACTCAAAAAACTGCGAACCTTGTAAAAATTCAGAACTGCGGACAGCAAAATGTATTCTGGTTGCTGCTGTTGCTGTGTCCACATACGTGAATCCTGCGTCGCGACGGCACGAGTTTTGGTCTATGGCGGCGCATGACAACTAAGCGGAACTGGGCGCAGACCCCGGGCGAATGGATGGGCGCGGTGCAGCGGTTTGACAAGCGCGTGAGGAAACATTTCTGCATGTGTGCGCCAAAAGGAACCAAAATAACACAAACACAAAACCATTTCACACACATGCACAAACGTTAAAATTGTGAAAACAAATAAAACGGGCAGATTACTCCTTTTGCTCTCCCTCTCTCACTCGCTCCCTCGCTCCCTCTCTCTCACTCTCTGTGTGTGCTTTATAACTGCTACGTGTGTTGTGTGCTTGTTGCGGCTTTGCAGGCATCAGCAAAGGCTGAGGCAGCGCCATTTTTTTATTTATTTATTGTTTTTGTCTGTGTTGCTGCATTGGTGTTATTAGTGGCCATTGTTGTTGCTGCTGCTTCTGCTGCCGCTGCCTGTGTTGTAATAAAGTACAGTACACGTTGAGGACATTTCAATGGCGTCAGCTGGCATAACTCAAAATATTTTGAATATATGTCTATTTATGTATGCGCACATGCAGCTGGCTGGAATGTGATCAGGCAGAGCATTTCTCCATACACACATATATATCCTTTTCTGGGCTCTGTCAGCCTTGTATGTGACACAATTAAGGCCAACAGATTTTCACTTCATATTTGTTTGAGCAGCCCGATGAAGTCGCCGTCGGCTGCTCAAATACTTGAGCTTGTAATATTAATAATTCAGTAGAAATTGCTGCTATTCTCCAGCTGCTCATTTGGCTTAATGAATTTGCAGCGAGTAATAAATCAGAAATTTATAGAAAATGCTGATTATCAAAGGGAATAAATGCAGAGCAAACAATGACAGGTTATTAAGAGTTTGTGTTCTGCGGTCAAGCACTTGTTGTTGTCTAAGTATTTGCGGCGTGGGAAATCTTTGCGTAGCAAATGAAATGAAATTTAAGTGACATAAAACCAAATAAAATAGTTAGTGGGTGGCGGGGCGGCGAGACACCTGAGCAGCAGCCACCGCAACAAAAGCGCAGCCACAACAATCGCAGCAGGACAACAGGAGAATAGCCACAATAACAGCCATAACAATGGCCAACACGTTTGCCGGCCTCTCATTTAAGATTCAGTTTGGTTTCATGGGAGAATTAAATCTTGACATGTCAGCTGGGCGAGCCGCCGCCGCCGCCGCCGTCGCCGCAGACGCAGACGCAGCCTGACACGAACAACATAATTTCATGGCAATTTATGCACACGGGCGGGCCAGTGTGACCAGCTTAAAGTCGCAAAATTTAAATGTGGCCAGAAACAGCGCCCAACCTGTCCCCACACACTATCACCGCCCACTCTCCCTTACGCTCTCACCTGCTAATGTTAAGTGGTCGACGTTAGTTTGTTGTCCAATGCATATTTTATGCGACAACCTGTGATTTGTTGCTGTTGCTTAGTTGTTTGTTCGTTCGTTTGCTGCTTTGGCTGCTGGTCAAACGAATTTTGGTATTTTGTCTGCGGTTAGTCGGAGCCAATGTCAATTGCTGGCCAACTGCTATCCCTGGGCCATGTGCCAAACTGTTGCATTCGATACGGAGCGCTTGGGCCACAAGTCAAAGAATTTCTAATTTTTTATTTATTATTAATGTGCTCTGGGCTGGGCTGGCAGTCTAAGCCACCTATTCGATATGCTCTTGGAATTTTAATAAATCATTTCGCATGAAGTGCGCATCTCGCGGCGTCGCCTCAACTGTTATCCAATCAAATGAATGAATCAATGCCTGACGGCCTGAGTGAGTGCCTCGCATACGCTTGAATGCCGAAAGAACGGAATTAGGGGCTCTTAGCTGCTCGGCTGCGCTGCCAGCAGCTCATTCGCAAATAAATAATTTCAAAATGCTCTCGCGCTGTAAATCAAAAATGCCAGCGTATTGGCAAAATATTGGGGCCTTTGAGCCGTGGCGGGGTGACGTTTTAGACAGCATCAAGCATCAAATATGCAAATTGTAAATTGTGAATTGTAAATTGTTGCCTTTGCCTATTGTTGCTGTTGTTGGCTTGGCTCATTGTGCGCTCGTTGGACACATGGAGCTGTGCCTTTGCTGAATGGCGTCTGATTATCAGCCCGCACGCTGGAGCACTTATGCGAGCGCATAAATCAGCCAACTCACGAGCCCACAAATGTTGTACAAACTCACGACGATGACGAGAAAATGTGAGACGTGAACTCGCAGACGTTACTCATACGCCTTCGAGTCTCCTGCCACATTGTATTGGCTCCTGATTCCGGACAGTTATGAAAAACTGGATGAGCGCACTTTAGACATTGAGAATGAATGACGAAAATTGATGTAACTGTATGTAGTCATAACAATTATCAATCACAGAACAGTGACTGTTTGTTATGTAATTGCTTTTATTTTAAATGTGCTGAGGAAAATTGTAATAAATATAACTTGGGCTCTTTAGGCAGTTTATCAATCAAAGCTTATTTCTCAACACTCAAAGCATTGCTAAAATATTTGTTTATTTTTTGGAAAGACTTAATTTTGCTAAGCATACAGCTTACATATCATTTCCACATCAATTTCCAACTTTAGATTCATCTGTTTAATATATTCACTCGCTGCCGTTGATAGGCTTTTCAATATAGATAGAAAGTATAGATAGAATAATTTCATAAATTGTTATGAATAGTAGCTAACCATCTGCAAGCCTGATCATTGCAATAAAGCCTGCAATAATTTAACTTAATGGTAAAATATAGCTATCGGAAACAATAAGAAGGGAAATGGCATGAACCATACAGCGAATAGATAGAACATCTTGAAGGTATTCGACTTCGCAGTGCGCTGTCTGTCTTCAACTTTCTGTCTGATAATTAGACGCCTCTCTTCACCAGCCACGAATAGCCTAGACAATTATCTCACTCTCACTTAGCAACACCGCTCCCTGAATTCATCACACTCAAACACACGCAAGCTCACTCGAATAACAGCTCCAAAACAACTCTAAATAAGATCTCAGCCTCACACCTACATTACTGTAACAGTAGGAGTCTCTGCTGTTTACTTTGCTATTGGACTCTGCTGCTGGACTGTTAACTCTGCTGTTAGATCACGATTGAGTAACAAAAGGTCTTTTAACAGTGCTCTGTTGTTGGGCTCTGCTGTTAACTCTGCTGTTGGACACTGCTGTTGGACTCTGCTGTTAGATCACGATTGAGTAACACTGAGTCTTTTAACAGTGCTCTGTTGTTGGGCTCTGCTGTGAACTCTGCTGTTGGACACTGCTGTTAGACTCTGTTGTTAGCAGAGACCGGAGATCAAGCACACAAATGTATGGAGGGACTTCATATAAGAATCAACCATTTTCAGGAACGTAAAGAACCCGAGTGAATACGAAGTTGAGTGGGTTGACCTATATAATATAATAAATATATAATAAATAAATAATAATAATAATAAAGAAACGATCATAGTTTAATTGAATTTTGTTTGTAGTTGGCTTCGAGTTATTAAAGAGTTGCGTAGCCGCAGCGTTAGCCCCAAGCGTAAGATGGCGTGTGTTGCGCTGGCTGCACACTGCTTAATTTACAATTTGCGCATTAACTTTGTCACATAATTCTAATTAGCGCTTTTAATTTGTTTATGGGACACTTTGCACCGTTACCCAAAATTATTGCTGGCTAAAATTGCGCAGGGAACAGCTTAAACATCAGCAGAGCGCTGGACGCTGCCAAGTGGCGGCCATTACCGTGCCGGTGGAGCCGCCAACGGAGGCGGCCACTATTTTTACGAGTCAGCTGCCAGGCAAGTCGCCCAGCCAGGGGTGCTGGCTGCCATGACAAAGTCATTAAATGCGACGCAAATTAGATTTATTGTGCGCCACTGCACCTGCCAGGTGCTGGTGCTGGTGCTGCTCTGCTCGCAACCTCATGCCTGCAACTCGGCTGGCCACTGCGGTCACCCGCCTGACCTGCCGGGGACATCGTTAAGGGTTTTTGCCCGCGCCCCTAGCCCCTGGCACACGGCTGCCCGGCCCCGCCCGGCTTAACAATAAATTTACATTAGACTGTTACATATTTGCACTGTTTGCTGTGCGAGTTTCGAAATCAGCCTGACTCTGGCGGGCGGCGGGGGGCGGACGGCGGGAAATTAGGACAGCTTTTTAACGCACACATGCAGGTGGCAGCAGCGCGGTACGCACTCACCGTTAACGAGCAAAATGATATGCAAATAAGGATAAATCCGTCACTCGTTGACACTGCTGCCAGGGCAAGCGAGCAACCTCAATGTCACACGCATTCCCAGTGCTTCTTCGCTGCACTTTCCTCAGTCAACATTCTTCCAAAGGCTGAATAGCTAAACTGAAATTCGTTTCGGCTCCTGCAAGCCTTTCTCTGCATATTAGCATTACAGACGGCAGCAAATGAATTGGAATCTCAATAAAAATATATATATAAATAAATCGTTATTTAATTGATTTCACGCCCAAGCCATTGCCTGAAAATAGAGAAATATTGATAAAAAAATTGAAATAAAATATTTCTGTTGCAATTGAAGCGGAGACAGTCCTTGACACGCATTTGCCTTGAGTGGATGGCCTGGCCTAGGTAATTGCATAACTCACGTCATTTAATTTAAGCAAATATCACGACTCGAACAAAAGCCATTGGATGCAACTGCTGTGCGGTGGCAGGCGCTGTTGTTGGTTGGGGCAGCAGACGCCTAATGAAACAAGAGGCAGCAGGCAGAGCAGCAAACAAAGGCAAACACACTCACACGGACAAACATACGGATCAAGTGTGGAACGTGCAAAGCGAGACAAATGGCTGAAAGCGTCTGCTCTTGCCTGCTGCTTCGCTGAGTCGCCTTTCCATTTCGGTGGGCAGGTGTCAGGCGCTGGCTGGTTGGATATGCTCCGCTCTGGGTTCTGGGTTCTGGCTTCTGGGCGCTGAAGTTTTCGCATAAACAAAAGCAAATATTGCGCACTTGTGCAATTTATATTGCAAAACAATTGTCATTAGAAAATGCCGCACGAACAAAAACGGCGCAGACAAAAGGAGCCCAGCGCCCAGGCCGAAACTCACCAAGGACTCGCAGTCGGGCTCAGGCACAACTGCAACTGTCACATGTGAGCCAAGGAGCACCAGCAGCAGCAGCAGCAGCAGCAGCATTTTATGGCACAGCTTAAGTGCTTCAAAAATTCCACGTAATGCACTCAAAGCAACGTCTGCCCAGTCCTCGCCCAGCCCCCAGAGAGCTGCCCCTCGCCGAAAACAGACGGCAAATAAGAAAACGTGCGAGCTGTGGCGCAAATTAAAGTTGCTGGCTGGGCAGGAAGTCGGATTCTGTTCTGTTCGGGGTCCTCTTCTGTGCTGACTCCTCAGCTGCTGACAGAGCAATGTGTTTCAAACAACTCGCTGCATTCTGTGTGCCCCTCTCTCTCTCTCTCTCTCGCCACTGCGCGCTTTCCCCTCTTTTCATACGCTGTCATTCGTCGCCGCTTTTTCATCTTTGTGCGCCGTGCGGCATTTTCCTTATTTAGGTTTTTAGTGTGTGCGATTTTCACACACACACACACACACACTCTCATGTCCCTCGCTCTTGCTCTTCTCATACACTTTTTGTTCATTAGTGGATAATGAACAATTGCAGCATTATGACAGCAGCAGCAGCAGCAGTTGGCGCTGGCTCCTTGCTGCAGTTGGCCAGTTTTTTGCTCACCTCTAGCTATCTAGTTGCAAGCATTTTTATTAAAATTCCTTGCTGGAACCATTAATTTTCCTGCTCGTGCAACTTGCTGTTTGTTCTTTTTTCCGTCTTTGGCTTAGAGATGTTTTGCTCGCTCGCCTGCCCGGCTGCTGCTTAGTGCAGTTAATTCTTGGGAAACAGCCTCCGGCTTGATATACTGAGGCGTTGCTCTGCGCTATTGCATTTTGAAGAGTATATTGGGCTAATGACAGTCTTGACAGTAAATTAGATTTGTTACAGTTGATAAATGAAATGATGAATGAAAAAATTATACAAAATTTCTAGGACTACATGCAAACAGCTTGGCCAGGCGACTAGCACAAAGCTCACCGACATCAGCCCTCAAGACTTGCCGGAGCGAGTGTTGACTTAGAAATTAAATAATAATAATTATAAAAATAATATGTAAATAGTTAATACTCATTTTTGTTAATCGAACTATATTAAGTCTCCAAGATCCATAGCTTTAGGTACAGTTTAGTTTTTAATTTTATATCAGTTTAAATTAAGTTACCACGTAGCTAACAATAAATATTTAATTGATATAAAAAAAAAAAATAAAATAAAAAAATAAAATAATAATTATAGCATTGCAAGTATGAAATAAATATAGAATCGAACGATTGATGCAAACTCCATTACATTAGGTAATATTATATTATATATACTAATTATATTTTTTATGTAATTATATTTTAAATTAGGTAATATAATAGAATTTGGATCAATTCTTCGATTCAATATGCATTTCATACTTGCAATGCTAGACAAATTATAATTTTGTATATATTTTTCATGGATCATAGATATGACAGTGAGTATTTCCATTTATGAAAGGATATAAAGCTCGAATGAATATATTTCTTTTACTATTATCTATGTATATTGAGTCTCAACTGCCTGCGAAGCCAATAAATAATATATAATACATAATAAATATATGTCTATTTCCACCTTCATCTGTCAGCTGATATTAGTGCATAGTGTGTGAGTACAGTTGCTCTGCTGTTAGCAGGGATCACAACCCTTATTTGTTTGAGGGGCATACGATTGAACGCACACATATATATATCAGTCAGGGGCAGATTTGCATCTATTTTCGTTTTGTTGAATCAAAGTTTTGTTGGCACATTAAACAACCTCTGCCAGCGGCAATTAATTTGGCTTAGTTGAGTTTAGTGCACTTCCGTTGCACACGGCGGCCATTTTGTCGCAGCGCCGGATGAACAACAGGCAAACAGGCAAATGCAGACCGGCAGACGGAGCGGCCAGGACGGGACAGGACATGCTGCTGCTGCAAATTCATGAGTGCTCAAATGCAGCTTTAGTTTTTATTACCATTAAAAGCGGATGCTGTGTCCCGACGCCCCGAAAACAAAATGTCGCACATAACTCAAATACATAAACACAAATGCCTAAGCTCGGCATACATAGCCAAGCATATGTGCATGTGCATGTGTGTGTGTGTGTGTGTGAGTGTGTGTGTGTGTGGCAGTCGGATAACACAACAGAGCCCAGCCTCTCAGCATTGTGTGGCTGTCGGCTGGCTGCATTGATACTGCGCTCTTTGTGTGCCTGCGATGCTTTTTGCTGGCGACACCTGAAACGAAGCCCAGCCATGACCCCATGCGCTAACTGCTGGGCGTGGCAGCGCCCGCAATGACTATGACAACAACGGTTTGAAAGGCAAAACTGAAATCAACTAACAACATTAACAGAGCAGCGAAATTTCGGCGACAGCGCGTTGGCTTCGCCCGGAGATTGGGATCGGCATTAGATGTGGGCTCGGGCTCGGGCTCGGGCTCGACATGCCAGACAATGAGCACGCATTGGCACTGCCAATGACGTGGGGTTGCTGGCTCTGTTGGCTCTGCTATTGCATATGCATGGGCCGTGCAGGGGCCAGACTGTATTGAGGTACTCCACCGCCGTTGTTGTAGGCACTTGGCCGGACTGTGGAGACTGTGGGGAGCGGGGCTACGTAGCAAGCAGTGAAGATTGGGCCTGTGGCGCTTCGGCGGCGTCACATATGCTCCTAACGATAATAGTTTTCTGCGTAATTTGTTCGCAATTTTGGGGAAGAGCCGCGCGGATATCGCGCCGCCGAGCTCGGCTCCACGCGCGTGTATAATTTAGTGGCGCTGGCTGGGCGCCCCTTTGCGCGCTGACACTTTTCGCTTTGACTCGTTAAAATTCACTTTAATTTGTAGTTGGAGCTGAGCTGTAGCTGTTTGGCTGGGCACTGCCGCTGGCCAAGGCTTGTGACAGACAGCGCGAGCATTGGGGCGGAACAGAGACGGAGACAGCGCCACAGAAGCGGAGCGAGTGAGAGGGAGCGGGATGGCGCACGTGTCTCTGAAGCCGCATCCTGCGTAGCTTTATAAACAATTTTGAATTTTGCGGTTGCGCGAAAATTAATGGACGCCTCGCTTTTGTGCGGTTTTTGGTTGCGCTGCCAGACGACCGAGCAGCACATGGCACATGGTTGGAGGGCAACGGGGCGACGGGGCAGCGGGGCGACGCGGGCCACATCGTTTGCTTTTAGCGCTAGATTTGAACATTTTGTCATTAGTGTTTGCATTCCAGAAACGAGATTGTTGTTTGTCGTTGCGGTTGCGGCAAGAAATTGCAGCCAGAAGACGCCTGCAGCATCACACGCTTATTTATGGCCAGCGCCCGCATCCAGCAATCAATTAAAGCAACAACAAACAAGGAGCGACAACAACAGCAGCAACTCCGTCAAGTGCTATTTGAGGTACAACAAACACGCGCTCTGAGAAAAAGTTTGCTGCAAGTTGCCAATGATTGTCAGGCAGTCGCATGTGTGTGTTATGAATAAGCTAAGAAACTTTTGCCTTGACTCCGGCTCAGCCCTTGCCACAGCCACAGCCCCAGCCCCAGCCCCAGCCCAGCTCTGCCTCTGTTATCATCGCGATGCAACTTCGGCGCCGTTGCTGCTGCTGCTGCTGCTGCTGCTGCTGGAGCCAGCGAGCGAGCGCGGTTAATAAAACAGACAAACACTCAAACTTTTGCTATAAAAATATCTGGCTGGATAAGCGTGAGCGAGGGCGGGAGGGGCTGTGTTTTTTAAGTTGGCAGCGTTGTTTGCTTGCTAAACAAGTGCTATTAAAAGAGCATAAAGGTGAAAGGTGGGCGTGCCCGAAAGCACTCATAGCGTGCAGCGTGCAGTCGTAAAGGGTCTCCATTTGCAGCTGTACTACGGCGGCACGGCTCTGAATAAGCCCGACCGAATCTATATGCAGTTCACAATGCCAGCCAGGATGCCTTTGACACCCTCCACTCTAGGTGGGCAAGGGCATGTGCAATTTCCTTTAGAATTCATCTGGCTTACTTCCGACAGGCAGTCAAGCCTGCTCGAGTGTAGGGTATCTGATACCTTTGCATACCTCGCATTGTTGCATTGTTTTTAGTGTTATTTTCTGTGTGCTCGCTTTTTATTTTATTTAATATATTACGAAACTTAGGTGCACTTTTGTAGTTAGCCTCTTGGCAAGCTTTTTATGCGAACGAAAGCAGCGCAGGTGAAAGCAAAAATAATCAAATATAAGCAAAACTTGCAACGCACTCAAATTTTATAAGTTTTTTAATGCGCTTCATATTTCAGCATTGCCGACTAGCAATAAAAAATATTAGCCACTAAAAGTGCTGTGATGTCAGCGCCACTCCCAAAAGTTCATCAATAAACAACTGCAAAGTCCTCATCAACTTGAATGGCATGTGGAGAGAGATGAGGCTAAAGTGAAGGTTAGCAAGTAAATTGGAGTTTATTGGGAGTGAAGCTGAGCTGTTGACTAAGTAATTCAAATTCGTAATTAACATACATATATAATAACAATCGCATGCCATTCGCTCGGGCTATGTTAGTTAGCCTATCATGGGCATTCAGTTAGATATAAGCAGAGGATTAAAACTCTGCTTCGACTCTTCTCAGATTCTAGTCATACTGTTCTCACACTTTCCTCAGACTCTTATTGTTCTCAGACTCTGCTCAGACTCTGCTCAGACTCTGCTCAGACTCTGCTCAGACTCTGCTCAGACTCTGCTCAGACTCTGCTCAGACTCTGCTCAGACTCTGCTCAGACTCTGCTCAGACTCCGTTCAAACTCTTCTTAGACTCCGTTCAAACTCTTCTCAGACTCCGTTCAAAGTCTTCTCAGACTCCGTTCAAACTCTTCTCAGACTGTGCTCAACTCTTCTCGATCGAACACATCCACAAGTAACATTACTGTTCTCATTATGCTCGAACTACGCGTACCATACAAAGTCTATGCGCTATGAGACTCTTGTTAGACTCTTCCCGGGCTCTGCTCAGACTCTTTTCAGACTCCGCTCAGACTCTTCTCGCAGAGCTGTCTACGATCAAACACATCCACCATATCAAGCCTATGCGTTATGAGAGTCTGCTCAGACTCTCCACCATATCAAGCCTATGCGTTATGAGAGTCTGCTCAGACTCCGCTCTCTGTCTCTTCTCAGACTCTTCTCAGGCGCTCAGACTCTTCTCAGGCGCTCAAACTCTACGATCGAACACGTCCACTAGTCAATTTACTGTTCCCATTATGATCGAACTACGAGCATCATACCTATGCGCTGTGGGAACAAACACGAATCATTTGCATGTATTTAGCAGTCATAAGCAATTGAGAGTAATAAGAGCGACACTTGAATTTGGAGTTTGTATGAGAGGGAGTGAGAGCGACTGATAGCGCTGTGCTCGCGCTCCCTCTGTAGCTGGTCAGATGACAACCGACATTTGCCAACTGCCTCAATTTGTGTTGGACGCCATGATTTTATCGTAAGTACATTTTGCGATGGCCGCGCAAAGAGGCGTATGAGTAACAAATGGTTTTAATGGCTGACGTATTGAATGGCCGCGGCTAGCAGCTGCCTATTTGGTTAATTTCGAGCTTTTAGCTGCACTTTTTGCTGGCTGTGGCTGCGCATAATATTGCGAATGACAAAAGCGACTGCGGCGACGCCCGAGTGCGAAATGCAGTAAAATATTGAAATTGTACAGTTTCCCGTTGTGCAATGATGCGTAATGGCAGTCAAGTTTTTGCCGCTGACATCGAGTGACGCTACAAGCGAGTTGAAAGGTGCACTCAAACACACACACACACACACACATGGAGGACGCATGCACACATGCACACATGCATGCAGACGTGTATGCGCAGTGAGATTTTGATTTTACGTGACCAGCATGTGGCAGTTGCATTTGGCGCTCCCGCTGCCATAGCAGCTGCAGCGAGTCAAGTGGAAACGCGACATGTGCAAATGCAGACAGACACATTCAGTTGTATTTATGAAATGTATATGTAGAAATATACACCATGTGATAGCTCTCACTCTTAAAGTGCTCTCGCTCCCGCTTACAAAGTTTTCTTGTACCATATGAAACCGCTTCAATAGCTAAAATCTGTTCTCATGCAGTTGATGTGTGAGCGTGGACTATATATCCTGAGCCAATTGAGAATGGGCAGATCAAGTTCGTTCTTTAAATAATTGATAATTGATTGAAAAAGCTGTTTTTAATTCAGCTTTTAAATTATATCTTTATACTGAAGTGAAGCTGCAAGTAAAGCAGATATGGAATGGAATCTAATTAATTATTAAATTAATAAATATTTAAAAGAATATATAGAACACAGGCAGAAAATGTTATTGAAATTTATGAGGCATAAATTCAATTATTTGTTCAAATTCTTAATTTTTTTATATTATTTTTTAATAATGCGAGCTCGAATGATGTGTGGAAACATTGTTTATTTACAAATATTTTTAATTTATCATATTTAATAATTAAGAACACATTTATATGTATTTTGTATATACACATACTATGACCATAAGGCATACACCCTGAACAACTCAGCTCCAGCTGGTGTCAGGGTATCTGCAAGTCGGACACACTCCACTAGCTATTCTCAATCGTTTTCAAACACGCCTCAATCAACAATAATAGCCGTTAAGGACTTACCTCTGCCCCCATCTGCTGGCCGCCTTAATTGGTATTCCGTTAATGTAAAAAAAACGCAATCATTTTTTATTTATTTATTTTGTTTTTTTGATTAACATTTTCCATTTTATTTGATTATTTTTCCTGCTTTTCCGCATTTCACTATGCATATTTTAACTTGTTTGCCTCCACACCTTTCGTGCAATGGTGAGTGTGTGTGTGTGTGTGTGCGGTTTTGTCTGTGTGAGTGTGAATGTGAGCTATCCTGGGGGGAGCCATGTTCGATTTGATTGGATTGGATAGGCTTTGAAAGGCTCTTAACATAATTATACCATTCTGCTCTCACGCTGTTCATAATTATTCGTGTGTTTTACGCTCTTTCTATTTGACCTGCTGCTAATTCCAATGCAATTACATGTGTGTCTCTGTGTGTGTGTGCGTGTTTGCGTGTGTGTGTGGCTTTTGTCATTTCCAACATATTTCTGTTGTTTTATGCAGCTTTGTTTAATCTCTGGCATTTTGTTGTTTTATACATTTAAATTTATATTTTTATTTATTTCTGTTTGGATGAGTGTTCGCGTGTGCTATTTGCCGTTCACAAACACACACATACATTGATAGACGTTCTTTAATTATATGCATTCATTTTTCTTTTTTTTTTTCTGTTTTTTACCATATATATATTTAAATATTTATATGTACATACACAACATTGAATCATTTATTGTTATAAATTTTTGTTTCGCTTTTTATGTATATGCATTTCGCTTAAACCATATATGTGTATATATGTATTAAATATAATTATGCTAAACACGTAGCCATATCTCGTATTATAGGTAATAGTATTATAAAGATTCTTCTCCCTCTGATAGCTTCTTGTTTATAATTCTGCTGTAGCCTCTACGTTCAGACACTGATCAACACACACATGTTTAAAGATATTATATAATTTTGGTTGTCCACCAAGATCTCTTTCCAACTCCTCGCCTCGCCTCGCCTCTCCTCTATTATAGTGTACTCCTCTTTGGTTTGTTTAAAATTATGCATAGCTTTTCTTTGGTAAGCAGACAGTTTTGTTGTTTACTCAAATAACATTTAGTATATGTATATATATAGATAAATATACATATGCACATATATGCTCATATTTATACATATATATATATCCACATATTTATACATATGTATATAGGTATATATAGATTTGTTTTTGTATATATATAATATGTAAAGTTAAAGTTTGCATACAACGCTGCACAGTTTTTGCCATTGGCTCTCAAAAAACACGGTTTGCCAAGTTTTAAAAAATAAATCAGTTTACTTTGTCAATAGCATCGTTTACTCTCATCGCACTAAATCACAACTTAGAGAAATTAGACGCACTTCCTTAGGGCTCGCCCCAACGCTCCCACGCCTCCAAAGTGGGCTAATTTTGTAAATTTTGTTTTGCTTTCGTTTTTGCATTCTTGTAAAAAATAGTTTACAATTTTGATGATTTTCGATTTTGTGGTTCGCCTTAGCCTTTTGTTTTTGTTTTTGTTTTTGTTTTTGTTTTGTAAATACCATAGATAATTGTGTTTCGTTAATATTTAACATATAGTATATATAATATATAGTTACAATTACAATCTTAACTAAACATTGACTAAACTTTGAAATTTGCTTTTACTACACGTCGCAGCTGACGTCAAGGTTCGCGCTGACTATATATATATATAATTTTTGTTTACTTTTTAATGTAATTTTCATTTTCGTTTTCATTTTAGTTTTTGTTTTTGTTTTTCTTTTTCTTTTCTGTTTGTTCACGTTTCTCTAAATATTTCACTATGCTCTGCCTCAATCAGCTCAATTTTCGTCTTACTTTTAAAATTGTATTTCGTTCACATTTACATTACACAAATACATGAAGAGATTCTATATAAGTTACACCTCGATTAATTATGGCCACGCATCAAGAGCTGTAGGTTCTCATGGGTACATTAATAATTCTTTTATATTTCTTAGAGTTTCCTTTTGGTTTGTATTGCTTTATCACTATGTTTTACCTATGTGCACATTTTCTACGTTTTTCCTTTTGACTCGTGTTTACATTTAGCTATTTCGAAGGTATTTCTGTGTTTTTCTTTTCATATATATTTCTTGACGATCATATTAAAATTGAAAGTTTAGTTTATGCTTTCTTTTCTTTTGTTTTTTGGTTCTTTTGCTCAATTTTAAAACTTAACAAATCTTTGGAGTTAACTTATTGACGTAAGTGGGGCCGAACTCAACCGCCGCATCTGCTACACCGGATCTCAGATTAGGCACATCTAATAAATTAGTTAGTTAATTACTCTAACGCTTCAAGGTGGTGTCGGAATCAACGCTCAAATATATTAGCCAAGAAGCGAATCGGCTTGAATAGGCTGGATTTCAGTCAATAGAAGGACTTCCCTTACTCAAACACTTGTCTCGAAATCTTGTGGCTACCAATGACTAGACTGAACTCGACGGGACTCTGTGGGCTCTGTGCACTGGAACAGACAGACAACCTTTGATCCTGGCCTCGGCTCCACTCCAACTCCGCCTATGAGGTCCTTAGAGCGCCACTCCGCGCCCAACGACTGCAAGAATATAGACACAAATAACACACACACATATATATATTTAAATATTGAATTACTTAAATCATTTTTTGTTTTCTTGATTGAATTAGTTGTACATTTAATGGTTATTTAGCTATTGCACGTTTGGCTTTATTGCTGTTGCTGCTGTTGTTGTTGTTGCTGCTGCTGTTGCTCGTTAAACTTAAACTACGTTTGCCTTCAACATGTCGGAGTTTGAGGTTGAGGGCCTTTCTTTGCTGATTTTTGCTTTTATATTTATGCTAGGTATATATTTTATATGCTTTGCTTCAATCTATATCTGATGTGATAATCCTCGATCGGCTTAGTGGATCCTCGGGGCTGCACTTGCTCGCTTCGCTAATTTACGAACCCAAATCAAGTTTCTCACTTCTCATTCGTTCGAATCTTAATCCTTGTACAGTTCGGGCACGCCGTAGACTTGGGTAACTGGCTGCTGCAGCTGCTGCTGCTGCTCGCTGCTGGGCATCGACTGGGGCATCGGCTGGGGCAGCCACTGGGGCTGCGCATAGTGCAACTGAGGCGCGTACTGGGCGGCCGGCTGCTGCTGGTGATATTGCTGCTGCTGCTGGGGCTGCAATTCGTATGTCTGCTGCTGGTGGTGGAGTGGTTGCACGTGGTGGTGCTGTGGTTGCTGTTGTACCTGGAAACGCGGCTCCTTCACGAAATCGCCGCACGGTGGCTGCTCCTGCTGCTGCTGCTGCTGTTGTTGTTGCTGCTGCTGTGTGGGATACATGGCCACCGCTCATGGCAGCTACACCAGCAAACTCGGTGCCAGCCACTCGTCTTCTGCCAGCTGAAAGTGCCACAAGCTAAGTAACAAGCATCGCCAGCAGAGTGGGCCGGGGAACTCACCTGCGGACTGACCTGGAACTGCTGCATGGGGTAGGCCACAACGCCCGTTGCCTGAGGCAGGGCCCCGCCCACGCTCTGAGTGATCTGCGGCGCAGCAGCGGCCGCGGCGCTGGTCAGCTGCGGCTGTGGCGGCACGCTCTGCCAAGTGCCTGGCAGCTGAACGCCCATGCTAGTTGGTTTGAAATCAAAATAAATAATTTATTGTTGTATTAATAAGATCTGCTCACCCCATGTAGCTGGCCTGCTGGTAGCCCGCAAATTGACCGTAGGTGAAGCCCTGCATGCCCTGCAGGAACTGGCCCGGCTGCAGGGCGCTGGCCGGAGCTGCAGTGGGATATGTGGGTGCCGGTGGATACCAGTAGCCGGCCACCTGCTGCCCGTAGGCGGCTGCAGCTGCGGCTGCGGCGGCGGCTGAGCCAAACGGAAAGCCTTGCGCCAGGGCCTGGCCGGCGATGGCCGACATGTGGTTCGGATCGCCGCTCTCCTTGCCCCACGCGCACTTCACCGGCTGCTGGTTGATCTCCGTATTATTGACGGCCACGATGGCGTGAGTAGCGGCCTCCTTTGTCGAGAATCTGGAAGTGTGAGAGCGGGTCGCAGTCAGAGAAAGCTAATTTGCTGGGGGAGCTGGCTGCAGATTGACCTGCTTAAATTTCCATTTAACCTGCCAACAACGACAACGACAACGACAACTTCGACAACAAGTTGTGTTTTGCCAGAACAAAGCGTAAAAGTGGTACAAGCGTCTGTGGAATTGTTCTTGTGCTTGTTGTAGCTGCTAGTTGAGAGTCGATTTTGTTGCTGCTGCGGCTGAGTTTGAGTATAACTGGTGCAGCTGCGAGAGCAGCGGCTACGGCAGAGACCACTTGTAGTCCCCAAGCTCATTATGTTACAAAGCGCCAAACAATGCCAATGCGGCTCATTCGCTCACCACCACAGAAATGAGTTTTGGACAGAGCACAAAAGGCGCACATGAACCTGGGCAGCTGCAACTGCACTGCATTGCCCCGCCCCGCCCCGCTTGCTGTTGGGCTTGTCGTGGCGCTGCTAAGCCCCAGCACTCGCCTGATGGCCCACTGGCGCACCATTAAAACCCTATCAGCATTCGCGGCGGCAGCTGCGATCCCTCGACTCTTTGCCAGCATGGACTTGATTTTTTTTTAGCATATTTTCCTTCTTTTGGTTCAGCGTGGGCATCGAAGTCGCCGCTGTTATTGCGTTGCATTGTTTAGCTGCCTCAAAGTTCGGCTTGTAGCTGCTGATTTATAACGCATTGAAACTCAATTGCAACGACAACAGAGAGAGAGGGGCTGGGCTTACCATTCGCCGAAAATGAAATGAAACAATGAGTGAGTGTGGTTGGTCCGCTGCTGGCTATTGTTGCTGGCCTCCCCTCTGGCGTTGCGTATACGCAGTGGGCGCCTCGGTTACTTACCGCACAAATGCGTAGCCTTTGTCCTTGAACACGCGTATCTCCTGTATGGTGCCGTACGGCGAGAATGTCTTCTGCAGTATCTCCTCATTGAGGAAGCCAGAGAGGGCGCCGTTGATGCCGCCACAGTACACGGTGCAGTTGGTGGGGCTGCTCTGGTTGTACACCTCGTCAAAGGTCAACGGCTTCAAGTTGACTGCGAATGCAAGCGATAGTGTCAAGGATCTATAGTTATAGCATTTCAATAGGATACTTACTGTCTGCCTTGGTGGCCGGCGGTTTTCGAGTTGCCCAGTTTGTGCGTATTGAGCGCGAGCCCAGCCACTGGCCGTTCATGGAATTGATGGCGGTTTCCGCTTCCTGCAAAGTGCCAAATTTCGTGGAAAGCAATTAGCTAAAAGCTGAGCGCTATTTGCGAGAGTTTGTCTAGCCGCTTAAGCCGCTTACGGCCAGCGCTGGCAGCCAGCAGCCTCCAAGTAAAACATCAACAAACAGCTCAGAAAGTGTTGAAGAAAAAACAATTGCGTTCGGTCGAAAAGTTGCTCCTTGCTGCCAGCGACATTGTTGCCTGGCCACCGATTCGAGTGGAGTCAGCGGGCTGCTCGCTAATCCGCACCACCCGCCCCACCCTTGGCCCTCAGCGGGCTCGGCATGCACAAATTATAATTTCAATTTGGCGAAAAAGGTATTTCGTGCGTATCAAACGTGATTCATACGAAAATGATTGCAGCCAGCTGCAACTCTTGCATGCGGCTGCCTCGCTCTCTCTCTGTGTGTGTGTGTGTGTGTGTGGGGCGTTACGGAGCAATTTTCGTTGCTGCATGCTGAAAGACCAAGTCGCAATCGAGCAACATTGCCATTATGAAGTTTGTTGGCATTTGGCGGTGCACGTTCCTAGGCAGCGGCCGCCGCCGCCGCTGGTTCTCTTAAGCTTTTTCTACTTTTAACTTTGCAGGTACGTGCCACGCTCGAAATCAGGCACAAAAAGATATTGAAAGTGTCGCCCCTGCGCTATGCTCTGTAAAAACAAGTTTGTCCCTATGTGGAGGCCTCGCTCAAGAGCTCATATGTCGGGCGGGGCAAAGGGCTGTTGAGCTGGCAATGGGCTCTTAAAAAATGCTAATCAATGAGGCAGACTGTAGGAAAGCAGCAGAGAGCGTTTATTATATTTATATATATATTTTTATATTTATATATCTTGATCTTCCTTGCAAGAGTATGGCACAGTCTGTCCTGCGGTAGTTGCTCTTTGGTATTTCTGCTTTAATTTAACCACTTGAACAGAAGTCAACAATTGAGTGGCTGCCCCCAGCGATAAACCAAGCAACTGTCGCGCAACTTTGTCCATAATTTAAGCTGAGCGAGTGAGTGTGTGTGAGAGAGAGAGAGAGAGAGAGAGGGAGGGAGAGAGATGGTGTGTGTGTGTGTGTGTGCTTGCCTTGGTTAAGTCACGCAGTTTGCGTGCGTGCGCATTTTTATGCATTGCCAGTTGCATTTTTCATATTTGCATAAACTATAAATTTTACATTTTTTAACCGATACGCATCGTTGATTGCGACACTGCAGCCAGGACAGCCAGGACAAGCGGGCAGGCCCAGCAGGGCCGGCAAACAATGCGACGGCCCGCTGCACCGTCTCGACCCCGTTCAACAGAAGCTATTTAAATATTTTACATTTATTTATCAGCCGTGGCACTGAGGCGACTGCAACTTTAAACAGCCACATGCAATATTTAATTTACTGCCAGCAGCCAGTCGCAGTCGCAGTCGCAGTCCTTGTTGCGGCTCCCCCTTTGGCCTGGCTTCAGTTGACAGCGCTCTCCAGTGCAGTCGCTGTAACAAATGCACTTTTTGCTGTTGTTTCTGTTTCTATTGGCAAAGCCAAAGATTGCAATTCCATGTGTCAACGGAAATTGTCTTAACAAACGGTCAGCTTAGCTGCCAGCCCGAGCTGATGGCCACGGCTAATGCAATGCCACTGACAGTGCGAACTTTGGCCAAAAGTTGCTCTGGTTGTTGCTGTTGCTGCTCGAACAGCTCGTCTGAAACTTTATCAATCATTTTGGTGGTAAATTGCTCAGAAAACATTTGCTGAACATGAACTGAACAGCCGGAGCGAAGTGCATCTTCTCGAGACTCGCTCAAGACTCGGCCACAGCATCATATTTATGAGCCAGCCATGAGCGTAAATACGCTTTTAAATGCTCCATTGCCTGTCATAAGTTTGCATGTTCGGTGCTCAGTTCAAGGACCTTTAAATAATTTGCCAATTCATCTGGCTCGAGTGCCGCTTGAGTGCCGCAACATGACACCCGATCGCCTGACCTCAGCTTGCCAAAACTATTTATGAAACTCCCATTTAGAGTCCAGACCAAAAAAGTGTGTAAAACTAATTGCAAAGTTTATGGAGAAAACCATGGATAACAAACGGAATAAACAGAATACTTTGGTTCCATCAAGACCGTTCTTGACAATGCCTTCTCGGCTCATTGGCACTGCCATTGCCATTGAAGTTTTAGGCAATGTTTGTGGTGTGGCTAAGAGGTCGAGCCGTTGCCATTGCTGCAGCATCCGTTGCGGGCAGACAAAATTAATTAATTGTGTATGGAAAATTTGCAGCTAATAGCGAGCAAAACTTCAGACATGTTTGCCTGCTTGCGGTTGTGACAACTAGCACAAACATAGCCCAAAACAATAACTGGAACGCAGAGCTTGGGTTGGGGTTTCGCCTGTGAGATACCCTGTATTGATTAGGCTGCAAACATAGGCAAAGGAACAGGTATGCTATTGCACAATGAAAGTGTGTGCAAATTGAGTGAATTGAGGCTGCTGTAATTTAATTAAATTTTATTCAAGCCCCTGCCCTCTCGAATGGGCAGCCAAACGTGTGCCTAACTTGGGGAATTGCACCAATGCCAGAATCCAGTTGCTGGGAAGCAAGTTTGTTTAATAGAGACGACAACTTCCGCTTAAGCAGCAGATAATTAATTTCCACGAAAGATGGCGGCAAAAGTTTCTGGCTCGCTGGACGCCCAAATTTAAAGAAAATTTTCTGCAAATTCAATTTGATGTTCAACTTGTTGTAAGTCATTTTGGTGGAACTTTTGCCGTACGCCTTTGTAAATATTGATTACTTGATAAGCGTTGAGAATCCTTTAATGCCCCCGCATGGCCTTAAAAAGGGAAATGAAACTGCCAAGCGGCCATAGTATTGGGGGCGGGGCTGGGCCGTCGCTTCGGTAGAAGTCAGAAAAAGTTTCTGTTGCTGCGCAGCTTAAGAAACAGAACCAAAAAGGCGAAATACCTTCATTAAGCGAATGAAGAAAGCAAAGTAAGTTGAAGAATTTTTAAGTGGTTTAAAAGGGTTTTGTCATACTTTTCATCTGGATACCGCCAACATCTTAGGCCAAGCCCAACCCCAGCCCAACTGCCGCAAATGGGTGGGCTGACATTTCGTATACACAACGCAAGTCGGCAGCAAGACATTTTAAATGTTTATTAAAACAATAAGGAAATGGTTTGTGCCCGGCTCAGGCAAGAAAACAAAAAAAGGCTAAACAGGAAAAGGAAAAACTGTAGCGAGCGAAAAGGTGAAAAAAGGCAAAGTCAAACAGACAAAAGGGGGATAATCCCCACACAGATACACTCGAAGAAAATGTGAATGTGTTGCCTTTTTCAACCGGCTGCCGCTTTGTCTCTCAAGCAAGGTAACCAGACGCAGAAGCATTTAGTGCTGGTCAACCCGGCCATTCAGCTCGCCGGCCGCACATCATCAGGCTAAAAGGATTCGCAAGTCGGGTTACTAAGCCAGTTTTGTGATGTTCTTCGGCCAGATTCATTAACGTGGCTATTTAGATAAGCGCCCGAACTGCCAAAGCATCCGCATCCCCAGCGTCTTTAAGGCCAGCCATTATAACCAATTCGGATCTTTAAAGTCGCCACGTCAAACGCCGAGCAGTCGTCTGGCAAACTCATGATTTCTGGCCGCCTCTGATGATTTCTTGATATTTATAGAATAACTCAAGTGGCAAATCGTTTACACACTTGAAACGCTGTCCCATTTGTCGCATTCTAAAGCATCAAACATATATCGATGTGTAAGCCCTAGAGTGAGGCGGGAGTGCGGGGCATGGCTAAAAAACTGTTTTCATTTCGTTTTGACCAAAAACGTTTTCGATTTTCGACCATCGCCTGGTCGGTCACACATCACAACATTTTCGCTGGAGTGAGAGTGGGCGTGGGCGTGGGCGTGAACGTGGGCGTGGATGTCGGCCCGAAAATCAGTATTTTACGCAAGAGCGCATTTTTGTCAAGACATAATTCCATGGGATTTATTTGTGTATGCCATTTTTTCCTTTTCATTCTTGCTTTTTTTTCATTTCGATTCTGTTTCCCATCATCGCGGCGCCCACTCCCCCTCCCAATTGTTTTTTATAGTCCAGTTCGTTGGTCCTGTGTCCAGTGGGTCAGCTTACGCGTGTGTTGCCAGTTTTGGACCTAAAATCACTAGTTTCTGAATTATTATGGAAAGCATCAAATGAATGTTCAGGCCATTTATATTTATAACCAAGTTTCGTTCGCTTCACCGAATTTATTGCACCCAACTTTTTCGACATTTCGCAGTTTGTATGAAATTAGCTTCGCATCGAAACGGGCTTTAAAGAAGCGCTTGAAAGTGCTGTGAAATCGACATGAGTTTTGTTTTTTTTTTTTTTTGAGAATTAAATTAACTGAATTTAAATCTGAATAATATATATTTTATTTATTTAATATATTTTTAAAATATTTCTTTAATGCATTGTGGCTAATAAGCCACAAGATTTTCCAATAAATTTGCATTATATATATTTTTCTGCTATCTTTCAATTTTAGATTATATATTTTATTTATTATTATTTATTATATTATATATTATTAAATAAAAATATTTTTAAATTATTTTTTATTGTGTTAATTTCTCAGACACCATAAAGACTTAAGTCGTTTCCGCAGTCTTGAATTTAAAAGCTTTTTCACGCACAAATAGTCTTCATTTTGAGCAAAAGTTAAGCATTTGCTTGATGTCAATGAAGTAAATATAATAAAGTATATATATATATATATATATATATATATATATATATATACATATATTCCCATACATATTCATTCATTCATGCTGCACAAAAACAATAATAAGCACTGTTGATGAAAAGAGGAAAAGCTCCACTCGCAGTCGAATCAACGTGTCGCAAGCACTGTCAACGAGCGGCAAGGCGCTTGGCATTATATCATGTTCGCTGCACACATTTTGACAGTCAAAAAAAGAAGAAAGAAAAATAAAATAAAAAGGAGAAAGATAAGGAAAAGTGCACTCTCTAAAATTTGATCGCATTGTGCAACGCAAACCATTGTTGCCTCAGACAGTGGCGGTGGCACCTGCAGCTCTAATGCGATTAAAGGCAGTCGCTCGCAACTTGGGCCGTCGCTAGACATTGTCTGCAATCAGTGTGGAGTCAATGGCAGACGCACAGTGGCCACTTAAGATGCAAACAGCAGCAGCGGCAGTCGCTCAGCTGTTGTGGAATTGTTGCGCATACGCCGCGTGAGCCGCATTCGCGCTTTGTCGCATTGGCGTGCAATAATATGTTAATGTTATGTGTGATAATAACTGATGCCGCCAACGATGCCAGCCATTAGCATTTTCAAGCAGCTTCTGCTGCTTTGTGTCCTTGCTCGCCTCTCCCACTTTCATTTTGTTTTCTGCTCTTCAGCTACACGCGCTTGTTGTTGATGTTGTTGTGATTTATGATGCTAATGACACGCAGCCAGGAGGCGTCAGGGCTGCGGCGGCTCTGATGCCTTGATGGTTATTAAATTAGGGCAATTTGTGTACATCGTCAGCGCTGGCTGGTGTTTATTTAAAGCGTGTTGCCAAACAATTTGCGCTCAATATTTGAGGGCTCCTTCAGTTACGCATTATGCAAAGCTCCCGGATTGGCGCAATGTTTATGCGCAGGCGGAAGTGCAAAATGAAGAAAATGTTTCTTCCTTTTCCGTCTGCAGTTGCAATCGAAATGCACACAAACACACTCACACACACGGGGTTAGCTAGGCGAGAGTGTGTGCGTGTGTGTGTGTGTGTGTGTGTGTGTGCAGTAAGCCATTCGAAAAATAACTTTTCAATTTCCGCAAAACCACAGAAAATATATAAACTTTGCACAAAAATTTAATAAAACTTTTCGCATAAATAAAATTTGCATTAAATCAGCTGCAAGCGACGGCAGCCATGGGTTGGGCATCGGCTTAGAGCGGCGCATATGAGTGTCTATGTGTGTGTGTGTGTGTGTGTGTGCGGTCGTGCTAGTGTTTGTGTGCAAAACTCATGTCGAGAAACTTAATTTGAAATATTTGAGTTTGGTATTTGGAGCGCGTTTGTTTTTCTTTCATTTGCCTTGGCTGCCGCATCGAAACTAATCGAGAAAGTTCGAAAATTTGTCGCCAGTCCCCCCGAGCATTGATGCAACAGCGAACAGAAAAAGTTAACTAGTTAGTGGCAGCGATGCGTTTGACACATCGCAGCCGCATTTTGAGAGCGCACCGAGCCCCAAATTGCGTATACGCCGCATCCGCAGCCGCATCGCCCCCAGCACTTACGTCTGCTGCAATAGAACAACAGCAACCACACTGGTAATATGGCTTAGCCGCCGGCTTACGCTGGCTGACTGACAGCCGCTGGCTATGTGGCCGTGGCAAAGTCTAAGTGTCATGGATTATGCTATGTGTATATTTGCCATAGTTCGGCTCCCTCTCCCTCTCCCTCTCTCTCTCTCGCTTCTACTTAATCTGTGTGCTCTTTGTGAAAATATTGATATTGGCATTAAAATTTAATTAACAACGCGCAACGTATGCTGCGTAATTAACTTGGTGAGCCCTTGGCTTTAACGTCACTCGCATGGCCGACTCGAGCATTGATTTGAGTTTGGCTTTGATTTCAATTTTGATTTTGATTTTGATTTTGATTTTCTTAACGCCTGTCTGTCAGTCTGTCCGTCTCTTGCTTAGCTTGCGCACTTTTTCTGCTTGGCTGCTTGCCGCACTGAGCTTTGCTCTGCTCTGCTCTGCTCTGCTTTGCTTTGATCCCAGCCTCATCCAGCTGTGGGCGTCAAGTTTCGGCTTTGTCGAATTTTCTGCCTATTAAGCACATGAAATTCAATCACAACAAACACACACACACACACACCCATACACCCAAGTGTGTTATGTGTACCCTTATCACTTGTGGTTTAAATATGAAGTGAATACGTTTCCAGGCAGATTTTTCTGTCGAAGCGCAACCGTGAGACTTGTTGCATCTGCTGCAAAGACTTGGGGGCAAATGCTGCCTATGCGTGACTCGAACTCCTGCTCTCTCCCGCTACTATCCTCATTCTCCTTATGGCCATACATTATTCATAGCAGTTTAAGTGCCGCTACCTCTTTAAGCAGGTTTCACAGAGCTTAATGCTTATACTCAAGCATCTTCAAAGCATATCCAAAGGGAGGCAACATAACTTTCAATTCAATTAACATCTCCCAGCTTGTTTAGTGATATTTTCAATATGCCTTTTTAGTTGTGCCAGAGTTAGTTAGAGTAAGAGTTCTAATCTCTGCGTGTTTCTGGCCTTGATGCCTTTTGATGTTCAGCTGTGACAGCCAAGCCACGTCTGAGAACTTACCGATTTTTTGACAAAGCTGACGAATCCATAGCCCTTTGACTTCAGCGTCTGCGGATCGCGCACAACTCGGCAGTCTCTGCAAGTGACAGATAAACGAGCATTAAAATAACATTCAACGAAGGCACACTGCCCATTAAATTTCTAAATTCTATATTAAATTCTTATATGATATGGCGAAAGGTGACCTAGAAAGAAACGGGATGCAGAGCACAGGCTGAAAGTCAAGTGTCGCCTGCCAAGATATCCAATAGAATTGCATGTGCGCATAGAAGGTGTTGGGAATTGGATTTCCGTATGGCCGAGTGCAGATAGAAGAGCAGCAGCATTAGAAGGGCAGCTGCTTAAGTACCTTAGCATGCGGCTTATGCGCTGGGCGTGGCGTCGTTAGCCGTTAGTTAGAAGGATTTCAGCTGCGAAATGCCACAGAAAGTGTTAGACCACGTGTCGGATGTTGGGCTCACTGAAGAGGAGCAGCAGGGGCCTAAATATGTGTCTGCCCGTCTCGCTTAAGCCACGAAGAAATATTTTGCGCTACCCACTGATGAGTGTGTGGTATGTGTGTGTGTGTGTGTGTGTAAGACTTGGCTCGACCGCAACACTAACACGAGCAAACATCGAGCGAAGAAAGGCCAGAGCATGGGCGGGCAGCCCGCATGTCGACCGCGGCATTTAAAAAAGGCCAACTTGATTGTAAATCACGATAAAAGTCAATTTTTAATATGAGTTTTAGCTTAGCCCGAGCCCACACTTCGGTCCATGTAAAGCGGCAAAAGAGCGAAAAGAAAAAATAAAATAAAAATCAAGAGTTGAAAAAAAAAGAATGTATTTTAATGGCCTTTGGCTCGGCTTTAGCTTCAGTTTCAGCTTTCAGCTTTCAAGCTTCAAGGCTGCAATTTATGGCGCTGACCAACAGCGAAATTGCATTGGTGCAGGCCAATGGACCGCTGGCCAAGCCCTGTAATCGATACGCACATAAATATTGGGGGAAAAGCATATTTAATTAAACTTTAATATTTATTAGCTACCAAAGGAATTCGACTGCAATTGCTCGGGGCCATGAAATTGGGCTAGGGAATGCCGTTTGGACATGGGCTTGGGTTTGGCTTTGGCTTTGGCTCTGGCCGGGGCTGGTCAGCTCTTGTCTGGCTACCTCTAGCTCGCTCTCTGCGGTCTGGCTGACACGCAAACAAACAAGGGTACATGATATGGAAATACGTTTAAACACACACACACACACACACACACAGACACACACACACATTCATAAGTCCTGCAGCAGTGCACACAAATAATGAAATAATGCAGCCGTCCTTTTGCCGGGCTTTGATTGTGCTAACAAATTAAATATAGACAGAGTGAGAGCGAGAGAGAGCTAGAGAGAGAGAGAGAGACAAATGTATATGTATGTTTTGCTTGTACATGAGGCATTGCATGTTTGCCGAGGCTCCACACAAACTTATCATATTTCACAATCGATAAGCATCAGTTCATATTTTCCTAACATTTTTGTTTGAGCATTTGAACAGCAACAACAAGAATTATATATACATATATATATATATATATATATATATATATATATATAGCAAATAAATGTGAAAATTTCGATAAGCACTCGCCTGAGTATCGTGTTGCAATAATATGCTCGAGCATTTAGCATAAAACAAACATAACCTTTGGCATTGCTCAAGAAATAAATCCAAATGCGGAGTCAGCTGCTGCTATATTTATAAACGAAACATATGATATATATATATATATATATGTATGTATGCATGCTGCCACTTCGCTTCAATGGCTCTCAAACTGTTGCCATAGTTGTTATCATGCACGAAAAACTCAACTCAAAAATTTGACTACGTCTCCGAGTGCGGCAACAACTCTGGCAATTTATCCGCTGACGTTTACTTATGCAGCAGTCAAGTGGAGCGGGGCGGGGCGTATTCAATACACACATGCAGCGGGGCCGTGGGCGGCGCGACGTGTCGAGGGCGTGTGCATAGCCGTGCACTCTGTTTGCACTAAGAATTGAGCAGTGATGTTGGGTGGCAACGAACAAGCGCCACACACACCAAGCCAACCTGCATGTCTTATTGAAAGGATAAATTTATGTGCATAAGCAGGCCCCATGCATGTGTGTGTGTGAGTGTGTGAGTGTGAGTGTGGGGTGTATGCAGCTCAGGCCAATCAATATCTTTTTTACAAATATTGGCAAAAGTTTTGCGTTTGCTTTTACTTTGGCTTTGGCTTTGGCTTTGGCTGGGGCTTGGGCTGGGGACTCGGCTTCGGCTCTGCTTTTGGCTGCAGCTCGAAAATAAATTTCCAAAAAATATTTTCGTATCTTAAGTGCATAAAACTATAAACGTTAAACAAAATATTTCGCACACACTCACACCCAAATGCGGTTATTTATACTCCATATTTTGGCTTCAGTCCCAAGCCTTTGGCCCGTGCCTCGTGCAGCTTTTGGCCCGCACTCTCGGGGGGGCAACTACTCATGCCACAGTCTGGGGCTCAGTCTCTTCAGTGTATCTTTGGGGCGCGTTGAGCGCATTAGTTGGGAGGCTGTCGCTATTTTGGCTCTTACAATTGGTTTATGCTAACAATGCCCCCAAGTCTCAGGGAGCCTCTGTGTGGGTTTATCTATTGTGCGGCATGTGCGGTGGAAATTCTTTTGTGTTTGAATTAAAATTGCATAGTTGATTTATAGAGAAATTCGAGATCGTGATGATGCAGATGCAGATGCCACCCGCTTGCCGTTTGCTTGGCTCGAGTAAATAAGATGAAAACTTATGCATGAGATTTCTACGGCAAAGGACAACGAAAGTGAAATGGCCCGGCGCTAGAGAGCCATCGAAGTGCTGTAAAATATCGCCTGATTGCATAAACAATAAATTGCCAATGCCAGGCCGGGCACTGCGCTCTCTTATCGCCAGAGTCAATGTTTATTTTGAGAAAGCCAAACTATCATTACGAATTGTGAAGGGCTCGAAACATATCAATGGCCGGCTCGAGTCGACTGAACCAGCAATTTGCAATTTCCTGGCCACTTGGAGCACCTTATCGATACTTCATCGCACTCACATAGCGGCACTTTCAATGTGTTTGTAGCTCGTGTGTGATATTATGCAACAGAGCGTGCGGCTCTGTAGCCACTGCATGTAAACACAAATTACTCAGCAGTGCAAACAAATAGGAGTCGATAATATCGCACATTCGGTGCGAGGAGTCTCGTGGAATAGCTGGAATCCATCACGGAGCCAATGAATTGCGGCTGTCCTTAAATTTCCTTTGGCCAATTTCGTTATTGGCCTGGCCCAGACATGTATCAGCATTCGGCAATCAGCAGCCAGCATCATCATCATCATCATGATTATTGTCGCTGGCAGGATGTTTGAAATTTTTGAAATATATGTAAATATATATATATATATATAAATATATATATATATATATATAAATATATATATACATATATATATATATATATATATATATAGATTTTTTTGTGGCCATGTTTGCATATTGGCCCATTGACTGGGCAGCATTTGTGCGCTGCTATGAATTTTTTTGAAATATTCCAGCGAATTTTCATGCGATTTGCTCATCTCATTTCCCCCTCTCCCTCTCTCGCTCGTCTTTAACATTTTATTGGCTTGCCTAGCGGCGGGGCCGGGCGAGTGGGCTGGCTGGATTGGTTGCAGTTACATCGATCAGATTAAATACAGTTGTAAATTCAAATGAAATGCAAGCTCGCGCATTGCTTAAAGTGGTTTGCGGGGCGGGCTGTGGGCTGTGGGCCATGGGCTGCGTGGGCGCTTGCTTAGCCAAGTATTTAAAGTGGATTTGCTCAAGCATTTTATGAGTGGGGCTCAGCGGTCGGATTCTGTTATTTGGATTGACTTCATTTGCTGGCCAAAAGCTAACAGCGGTTCCATTTCACTTAAAGTCATAAATCGCAGCGGCATGAGTTAAAGCCGCGCCAGAAGTCTCCGAACTACGCCACTCGATGGGGGCGTGTCACGTGCTAGCTCGCCGACTGTGCAGCATTTATTTACACTAACATGGTAAATTCGCATTGAGACAATTTCATGCTCATCTGCATAAAATCAATTCCATTTTGGAGACAATTTGAAGATTGGAATACAAATTTCGAATTATCAACGTGGGACACGGACAGAAGTCAAGTCAAGTCTCTTTCTCGCTGCGACCTAACAAATGGCCAAAGCAGCGATCGTAATCAGCATTGAACTGGCCAAAAAGGGCCAGCAAAAGGAGAATGAGGAAACCGACAGAGAGAGAGAGAGAGAGAGAGAGAGAGGGACACGCTCTCGCCCCTCCCACTGAGCAATGCTGTTGCTCACTCTTACGTCTGCTGCTGTTAGAGCGCCACGTTTTTCATTCCTTTCAAGCATTTACACCATCGACGCGCTGGACGGCATCGGCGTGGAGTTTTGGGGCAAGCGCCAACGTCATGCATACGTAATGCGGCCGGGGATGCCAGCGACGCAGCACTGGCAGCAGCAGCAGCAGCAGATGCAAAGGCAGAGGCAGCTGCTTCACTAATTCCACAGCAGCCCGCTGTCTCCCTCTCTCCCTCTCTGTGTCTGTGTGTGTGCGCAGTGCAGCGGCAAATTATGTGGTGTGTGATTTGCCACAGACACTTTGCCCAGCCTCCCGGCTGACGGAGCAATTGCCCCAGCTCAAGTCTAGCTGCAACTAGACTTACTTCTGCGTTTGTGCCCAGAGACGTAATTCGAAGACACAGCCGCGGCGCAGGCGATATTTCAGCACCAAAAAGTCAAAGAGCCCAAGGCAAAGCCGCAAAAAAAGGGGAAGACAAAAAAATCGGTCACGAATTTGCATGCAACTCGTTACGCCTGGCACTTGTGTGTTAAGCCCGTGTGGCGCCACCACCAGCACCACCAGCACCGCCAGCCCTCTCTCTCGCACGCTTATAAAAAACCATATCGATTTTGCAGTAAATAAAACATTCAAAGATTGAAGTTACCGCTTTTGAGCTTAGCCGAATGGTGTGTGGCCTCTTTTTATGGAGTGCGCCGACAGTCGGCGGCGGCGGCTTCTGGTGGCTGCTTGGCCTGCCTCGATGGCGCTTCCTTTTATGGCTTCCGTTTTCATTTTTTTTTTTTTTCACAGCAACAGCAGCTGTTGGTGGGCTGGCTTTGGGGATTGATATGTGGGGAGCAGGGGCACAGCCAAATTGTAAATATTTTTGTCGGCCACGTAGCGGCACAGGAGAAAATATTGCATTTTTCGCTTGGCATAATAAACGATGTGCCAAAAAAAGCCACAAAAACCTCGAAAAACGAAAACTGAAATGCAAACAGTTCGGAACACACACACACACACACCTATATTAGGCAAGGCTTAACTTCGTGGAGGATTGAAATGGAGCGAAGTGGCAACTGCAAAGGTCACTTTAATTGCTGCGGAGTAGCGCGCGGTTAGCCAGCCTTAATTAACGGTAATTCATTGTAAATAATGACACTGTCGCTAAAAACTACAATAAATTATTAATAATAAGCATTATTTGTATAAATACTTTGGCCTTCCTTGAGACTCGTCACAAATGTGAGTTGGTCACGCAGACAATCGGCTGATCTTTGGAAAGAACTTCGAATTGAGAGAGTTTGCATAGTTGATTTAAGTAAATATATAAAAACTAAATAAATAAATAAATAAATAAATAAATAAATAAATAAATAAATAAATAAATAAATAAATAAATAAATAAATAAATAAATAAATAAATAAATAAATAAATAAATAAATAAATAAATAAATAAATAAATAAATAAATAAATAAATAAATAAAAAAATAAATAAATAAAAAAATAAATAAATAAATAAATAAATAAATAAATAAATAAATAAATAAATAAATAAATAAATAAATAAATAAATAAAGAAATAAATAAATAAATGCAAACAGAATTTAGGATCTATCTGCCTCTACTCAGCCATGCTCATTGTTCTGTAATTCTTTTCTATTAGGAATATTTACCGGCATTCCCTGGTATGTCATACTAGCAATCATCTATCAACTAAAACTGATTGCCTTTCATTCAATTCAAGCTGTGCATAAGAGTGGCTTCATTGTTCTCCCAACTTATACCATGTCTTCGCGAGTAATTTTGCTATGCTTGGCTCTCTCTGTATTGCTGTATTAGCAGAAACTAATATGGCCTGTGCCCACTGAGGCCAAAGGAACTCCCAGTATATTTGCAATTTATAACTGTCCGCTTGTGTGCGCTTTGCAAAAGCCATCAGCTAAAATCGCCCTGGCCGGTCAACCAACTGTCACACATGGCCAAAACGACGCCGACGTTGACAAAAAAAACCAAAAAAAAAACAAAGGAATTGGAAATCAAATTAAAATGGCGCCGCTGCCATTTTGCCGACACAAATGTCTCTATATATATATATATATATATGTGTGTGTGTGTGTGTTATGCAAAAGTTGCTCGATAAATTACGATTTGCCTGCGGCATTTGATTTGGCATGAATTATAGAAATCACTGAGCGAAAGAGGCAAACAGAATGTTTTTAAAGTTTAATTTTCTTGTTTTAGCAATTTATATTTATATATATATATATTGCATTAAATGCTGTCTGCCCCGGGCTGTGCATGGAGTGCATTTGGCCCCAGCGGGAGGGCCGCTTGATAGAAAGGGTAAACGGGTTTTATTTATAACGCAACAGCTATATCCCCATTGTGGCAACTATAGTTTCCGCTGCTGCCGCCTTGCACTGGCCACGCCCGGACACACGTCAATAAAAGCGCTTCAAACTGTCCACATTGAAGCTACAACCAGAGCACTGAGCAGCGAGCTGGTGCAGTGGCCAGAGCAGAAGGAGGAGGAGCTGGAGCTGGAGAAGGGAAGCAGTGGTCGCGCTGAAGCTGATGCGATGTGTGGCCAGCGATAAGGCTACTTTAACGCTGTCCTGTCCCCGTTTTGTGCATGATACGAGTATACCACGTGGACCGGCCCCTTTCATGTTTTGGCCAATAGCAGCAGCGGGCTGGGGGGCTGGGGGGCTGTGGGGCTGAGGGGCAGAGCGGGCGGCGCTGTGGACGTATTCAGGGCTAGCCGAGAACGCTGCGGCGTTGCATGGCGTTTCAAACATGCAAATTGCTTGCGGTTCGCTTCGGTTTTTCGCTTTCAATGAGTGCCCCGCTTACAGTTTACTCGACTTTTATTTTACGCCACACACACACACACACACACATATCGAAGCGTGTGTGTGTGAGTGTGCGTGCATGTGTGTTGGTTTGTTTTTATGCAAAATGCAGCTACAAAAAATCCATTTAGATTAATTAGTTTTAAAGCGAAACAAGCGCCGGGATGGAGCAGCAGAAGGAGGACGAGGTCGCATCGGTTCTTGTGGCTACTTTAATGGCCGTTGTGCTCAAATCTCTGCCTAGATGGACCCGAAAATAGCCCGAGCCGCAAGTTGCGTGCTCATAAAAATTTCAGCCCACAAATAAACACAGAGAGAGACGAAGAGAGAGAGAGAGGGAGAGGAAGGCTCAGAAAATGAAATACATAATAAAAGTGAATTACTCGCTGTGTGTTGCTTTATGTGGGCGCAGCTCAAGTTGGGACTCAGTTTCTGCTCGACTACACTTTGGCAACTTTGTTGGCCAAATCTGAGCAGCTTGTAGTTACCAGTTGCCGGTTGCCAGTTGGCACCTGCCGACCCACTGCAAAATGGCGCTTAATGATGTCAGAGATGAGCGACCGCAGCTGCCGCATGCCGTAGCTGTGTGCGTGCGTGTGAGTGTGTCAATGGACGTTGCTCCGCTTGGCTGCAAGTTGTCGACCTGGCCATCTACATAACTAACTAAGCGTGCCGTGTTGCACCCTCTTTTCGGTGTTAAACTTGTCGTACACGAACTGCACACCGCTTGGCAAATAAAAAACAAGATGAAACCGAAATAAAAAACGCATAAGAAAAGCAAAAAAAAAATAAAAATGGTGAAGTAAAGTTTGCTCTAAAGTTTGTGTATTACTCGCCGACAGCCGACAAAGAAGTCAGTAGCGCCGCCCAGCCCAGACGGGAGTCGGGAGCTGCTGCAGACTGGCAACTTTATAAAGTCGGAAAATTCATCATCTTTTTAGCAGTTTATGCGGCAGTTATGCTGCCTACGCGGCGTTGGACAGCGCACAGTTTTCGGAGGCTGAGTCAACTCTAGCTGAAGCTGCTAATACCCTTTCCAGCAAGGACTAGATGAAATCAAAATACTTTGAGTAGGTGTATATGAGAGATATCTGAGTTGGCGAATAGCTAAAGCAAAGCTGGTAAGCTGGTTTATATAGTTCTATCTTAATATCTGGTAGAAATGCAATTTCTGTTTAATAGAGCTGTCGATCTATGGCACCAAGATGCTGGGTATCTCATCTCTCACGACTTGCTGCTATCCATTGTTTCCCTCTGGCTATTCCGCCGCCATTTGCTAGTTTGCTCTATTAAAAACTTGTAACAACTTGGCTCGTTATCCTTTTTTAAGCCTCACACACAGCAGCGGGGGGCGGCCCGGCAGATACGGCGTGTAATTTGATTTGCATGCCATATCATCGCCGTCGTCTATAGTTCTATTGATAGATGAGCGCTGGCTGCAATTAAAAACGTGGACGGCAACTGCAGCCGTGGCGGGGACAAATGTTTTTTAGGCATTTTCTTGGCTGGCGAAAGTTTGATTGCTTCGAGGGCGAGGCGGCTGAAGTGGGCTGTCGTGTGAAAGGCAGTGGAAAACTTTTGCCATTGGCTCCATTCTTTAAACTGCAAACTCTGTGTCCAGGGGCAGGAAAAAAACATTTTACTGCATCATTAAGGATAAGCATCAAACGGGCTTTGAATTTTGTTTGTAGCCATTCTGGGCTCTGAGCGCAACTTCCTTGAGATAAGCAAGGCAGCGGCTAGGACAAAGGCGGGCAATAAAATAGGGCTTTGTCCCTTAAATGGCCAAGCCAATAATGCCTGAATTTGTGGCCATCGAATGGAGCCGCAGATGCGCCAGCCTGATAAGCAGCCGCGCGGGGCAGCATGTGAGCGCGCTTTAATGAACAGCCCCACTAATTAGGAAATAATTTACAGCACTAACTGCTTATCCAAGCCCGAAACCTTCAAGCATCGCATGTCGATTGGCGTGCAGCAGCCACCAGTTGCCACCTGCAGCAGTCCGCCCCACGCGCTGCCGCACTTTGCGCTTTACGCGAGGGCGCTCTGCGAAATCCTGGCGAAATCCTTAGAAATGTTTTATTGGCCCGAGCTACGCTCGAATAAGCTAGCTTAGCGGAAGCTATTGGATTTTATGCTCATGACTTTTGCAACGTCGAGTGGCGATCCAACGTCGCACTCTGAGCTGAAGCCAACTGCTGAGGAGGGCTCCAGTTGCATTCGCTGCGGCGCGCGGTCCGACTGTCTGTCAGAGCTGCCGATTGCCGAATGGCTGGTCAGCGCCCTGCTTAAGCTCTGCGCATTGCAGCGGCTTTGGCGCGTTCTTTTTGCAGCTTTTCGTATTGTTTTACTGCCGGACACGATATACTCAGGGCATCGTGCACCTTTGGGCGCTGATTATCTGCTCGAGTCCGGCCAAAAAATCGCCCCACAGCTGCTCGACTGGGCTTATTGTCTAATGAACGACTGACGGTGTCAGTGGGCAGCAGTTTCCATTGCCTGTTGCCTGCAGCCTGCTGCCTGTTGGCTTAGCGGGAGCTGCACAGCTTCACATATCGAGTGGGCTGTGGGGCGGCTGTCATTCCGGCTGCCAGCCTTCTGTATTGGCCAAATATTTATGTAATGCTTCCAATCGCATAGCACACTTGCAATCTGGCTCGTTGTCAGAAATTTTTGGTATTTTGTACTCAACAGATTTTGCAGCGCATAAGGCTTCAGCTCCTGCTACAACTATGACTTCGCCCGCACGGCACAGCAGATGCTATGTACGCATCCTTTATTGCCACACACACACACACACACACACATGCACAATGTGTTGCCTGTTAATCCCGCAGCAGCAATGGCAACTTCCGCCCCACCAGCCCCCATTTGCGCCAGGTTAGAAATATTGAAAAATGTTTATTGAACAACGATATATGAAAGTGCCGACAGGCTGAAGCCGCCGCTTGGCTAAAAAAAAGGGATATGGACTGCGTGTGGACGGGAAAATAAACTGAGGAAAATCAAATTCCAAATTTAACACATGGCTGAAGTAACTGCGCTTCCCACGCAAATAGGGGAGTGGAAATATTTAAGGTTTTCAGCAGATGTTCCTTCTCGCCTAATGATTTACATAATACGCGTGCGAGATGTGCCATTGTGACAGGCGCACTGTTCAGCCATTCAGATTTTGTATTTATTTAAGTACTGAGCGTATTTTAGATATTCGCGCCCCAAGGAAATTTATTTCACTGCTGTTGCTGTTGTTCTTATCTCTGTCTGCAGAAAAGCATCAATTATACGCTGAAAGCAAAAACAATCAGCGTTCTGGTTGCAATCCTCGCACAGCCCCCCCGCCGCAACACGCTCTTGCCAAGTCTCAATAGCCGGCTGAAGAGTCTGTGCGCTCCGCCTCTTGCTCCTGCCCCTGCTGCTGTTGTTTTTCAAAAACAACACGAAGATACATATACAAAAATGTAACTTCCGTTTGAAATAATTGATGATATGCTACAGCAGCAGACAGGATTTCCACTGCCACACACACACATATACATGCATACAACATATACACAGAGTATATACCATGATATCGATACGTAAGTGTGGTACAACTTGAAGTGTACCTATGTAGACTTGATTCATGGTATACATAAATCTGTAAGCGGAATATTTCTTTTTTTTTGCTGGGTAATTGCAGTGTAAATAATAAAAGTTGCCGACAATAAGGAATCAGCAATCCATAGTAAAGTCTAGCACTCGAGAAGCTGAGCGCTTCCAGCATGCTAAAACTGATTCAAGCTTATCAACTAGATTAGTTAGTTCATATAAAAGTTATGTTAAGTATAAGCTTTTCGTGTGAGCAATAGAACTTAACATTATTTTCTAAGTTTTATATATATATTTTTTATTTTTATATTTATTTTTATTTTAATTTTAATTTTATATTTTATATATTTATTTTATAATTATCTAAAAAATTAGTGTAACTTTTCCCGCTGCCAGCTCTCAAGCAATACCAGCCCGGAAGCAGCCTCAGCCTATAAATATGCCATGGCCACTAACCTGCAGAGCACTCACTTCCGTTGAGCAGCAGCTTCCGTGGACTTCCATTGTGTGTTGACTTTCAGGCAATTGAATGCTTTGCATGCCCAGACTCGTTTATCTCGAGTCTATCGTGTGAGCGAAAGCATAAACTTCATTATATGCTTATATTAAACGTCGTCAATAAATGAAATATACATAGCCTGCTCGGGGGACCGCTGTCTGCCGGAAAAGCGAAAGAAAAACGGAAAGAGAATACCCCAAAATATATCTATCATCTCAGATAAACAATACGAATGGCGAATGCGAAATCTGTTGGATGCCGCACGTTCCATGCGTGCGTTGGCGTTTGGGCTATTTGTCAAACTGACGATTGCCGGCAATCAGCGCCGAGAATTGACAAATATCTGTGTCCCTCCTCGCACGCCTTGTGGCTGCTGTCAAAATTTGTCATAATTTCGTTATTTAGTCGTCCAGCTCGCAGCGTGATTGAACCTTTACCTTCAACTCGAGAGTATTTCCAGTATTAAAGAACTTTCAGTTTGGCTTTTTGCTGCTGGCAAAATGTTTAATGCTTTATTTGGAATCATTTGTAAACTGCGCGCAAATCAGACTAAAATGCCTGAATTTATTTTTCAGCCAATGGAGAAGGGCAACTATAGCAAAAAACTTGCACCAATTTCGAACTTTGGCATAAAAAATTGAAAATGTCAAAAACAACGTAAATCGTTCCAGCAATTGGGAATTCAATGTTGTTGTGTGTCACACAAAACGTAGAAATAAACATTGAGTGTGCTTGTTGTGTATGTTTGCCTATGCCCCTGCCGCTGTGTGTGTGTGTGTGTGGGTGTGTGTGCGTGTGTGTGTTGGCCGTTGTCGGCATGTAGTTGACATCATTGATTGATTTAGCTGTCAATTGCATAATCACTCAAGCGTTATTGTTCAACTGCTCAGCCGACGCCTGCTGGCCCCGCCCCTGGCCACGAGCCGCCCACTGGCTGCAGGCCATGTGATTCTATCTGGCGCTGACTCTGACTTGGCCGGGCTAAAACAGTGGGCGGCAGAAGGCACGCACACATATGTACGTGGTCTGTCCACGTGTGTGTGTGGCAAATAAACCAGCTGCCGAGTGTCGGGCAATTGTCAGCAGGCCGTTGTTGTTGTTGATGTTAATGTTGCTGCTGTTGTTGTTGTAATAGTTGTAGTTGCAAACCGCAACAGTGTCAGCTGTCGGTGAGATTGTTACGCAGGCAGGCACAGGTCCAGGCGCATTCAGCGGCGTGTGTGCGCTCCGATATGTGCCTCGCATATTGGTAGCAGCAATTGATGTGGCAACAAATTAACATGCCGCAAATGGAAGTAATGGCCAAGTGTTAATTGTTGTGTGAGTGCCGTCGACCTAACTCACACATTCACACAGACTCGCCTGCTTGTGGCCGTGTCTGCCACTGCAATTTGATGATGGCCCCATCACGACAATTGATTCAATTAAAAAGCCGACCTTAGAAGGGAACTAAGTTAACGCTATGAAAATAATAAATTAGCTTCGAGTTGATTGTTATTGTTGCCAGTCCCTTACACACACACAGCCACCCAAACCAACTTCTGCCCAACGGGCAACAAAACAAGGCTCGTAAAAAATGGATATGTCAACGTCCGGCATGTCAACAAGATAACAGAGCAGCGAGTTGACCGAAAGAACCTGCGGCAGTCAACAGAAAAGAAAATAATAAATAAATAAAAAATAAAAAGAATAAATAGGGCCAAACAGAGGTTCAAATCAACCATTTACAAAAGTCAAAGCGACAGTGCGGCTGAGTCATTGAGTCGCTTAACCCCAGTCAAAGACTGGAGACAGCAGAATAAGGCCTATATGATCATTGCCTCGTTTCAGTAAAAGCAAAAGTTTAATATAATTTATATATATAATTATTTATTATTTTTTATTATTATGTTATTATATTTATTATTAATATAATTTATATTTATAATTATTTATTTTCTTTTTATTATATTAATTATTAAATTAATTTATATTTATAATTTATTATTTTTTTATTATGTTGTTATATTTATTATTAATATAATTTATATTTATAATTATTTATTTTCTTTTTATTATATTAATTATTAAATTAATTTATATTTATAATTTATTATTTTTTTTATTATGTTGTTATATTTATTATTAATATAATTTATATTTATAATTATTTATTATTTTTTTTATTATGTTGTTATACCTATTATTAATATAATTTATATTTATAATTATTTATTATTTTTTTTATTATGTTGTTATACCTATTATTAATATAATTTATATTTATAATTATTTATTATTTTTTTTATTATGTTGTTATACCTATTATTAATATAATTTATATTTATAATTATTTATTATTTTTTTATTATGTTATTATATTAATTATTATTTATAATTTATGCCAGCAGCAACAGGCCTTCTCTATAAGAAATTATAAAATTAGTTCAACTTTTTCTATCTCATTCAAGTCTTCCCTAATCTTAGAGTATTGCGAACTCTAGTGATCTCGTTCCGCAATTTGTCTGCAATTTCGTCAGTGCCGCTGGCGTTTTGAGTGCCTGGCCAAGCGCTAAAGCGCGCTCGATAAATCTTGAATCAAGTCAAAACTCTAAACGAGCGACACGACGACAACTCAGGGTCATTGCGGAAAAACAGCTTGAGCTAAATTGCGGCGTCATTAGGGCTTCGGGCCCTACGCCTTTATTTATTGGCTCGGAAGCGTTTAGAGGAGTTTTCCCCGTTTTTAATAGCTTCGATAGGAGTGAGCTTTTAGTGTTAAATGCTGTTGCACAGTCGCGACACTTTTGTGATTTTGTTTAGCTGATTTTTAGCTGCCAGATGCAGGCAAATAAATTCAAGTTTGAGCCGCGCGTTAACAAGTAGTGGGTGTGCTTGCGCAGCTGGGAGCAGCAGCTGCAATGGGAATGGCAATGCATGTGGGTGCTGCAATTGCAGCCAATGAAAGCCCGTTGGTGGTCAGGGCGTGGGCGAGCGGGGCGAGCGGGGGAGCCGGGGGGAGGGTCGGCATGTTGCTGCAATTGCACGTCAGCGACATGTTTGTGCACTTGACAATTCATTTCATTGTTTGTAGATTGCATTTGTCGCCCCGGCTACACCCACTACACAACACAGCGTTCATGCTGAAATTGTAAGCGCCCATGTGTGTGTGTGTGGGTGTCTGCCTGTCCTGTTGCTGTTGCTGCTGCTGCTGCTGCTGCTGTTGTGGGCTGCTCCAAAATTGCATTCACAGCACGCGACGAGCGCATTTCACTTGCGCCCGACGAGCACAAAACGCTGCAGTTTATTTCTCAGCAGCCTTTTGCTACCTTTTTCATGTTTTTCGCTTTTGTTATTTTCCCTGTTTGCTTCTTTTTCCCCCTTTTTTTGGCATACGAAAATGCAATTTTCTTGGCACTTTTGCCGAAAACTTGGACTTCGTTATTCTCTCTTGCCTCTGTGTGCGTTGCAGTGGGTGTATCCGTGTGCCTGTTGGCTGGTCGAGTTGCAGTATGCATGTGGTCAACAGGTTATCCTGTGGCCGCCTGTTAGTCCTGGCTGCGCCTTGGCTGTCCGCCTCTGCAGTTGGTGTCTACTCCACCTCCACCTCCACCTCTACCTCTACCTTTGCCTTTACCTTTGCCAGTTGCCTGTTGACTGCCTGCTGCATTTATTTCCGCTTTCGAACCTTTTTGGCATTTTGTTTTCTTTTCTGGCTGCCTTTTTGTGCATTTTTTGTTGCTGCACTTTGCGGTTTTCTCATTTATTTGGCGCCGCTGCAACAGTAAAACGTTTGTCCAACGATTTGCCATTGCCTGCTCCGGGAGACCTTGTTGTTGTTCGCGCAGGAAATGACTTCAATTTGCTGTTAACAAGTTTAAAATTTCGAAATTGCTACGGAAATACACAACATGATTTCAACCTGGGCATTGGCGCACATAATTACTCAAGAGGTGTGGCCCGAACTAGAGCGCCTGCACTCCAGCACTCCAGCGCTACACCAATGAGCATAGAAAAAAGCTCGTGTGGCATTGTGAGCCACAGTCCTTACGATGACTTCATTGCAGCTGCTGCGCTGCGGCGTCAAGTTTCCCTGCTTGGGGGAGAAAAACACAGATCATCCGCTTTACCAGTTACTTATATAACAAAGGGCAACTGTCTCTTTCTCTCCCCCTCTCCCTCGCTCCCTCTTGACTGCTGCTAAACAGCTGTTGCTAGATGCCAATGAACTGCTGCTGTCACATGGCGCTGCCCTCCACTTGTTTCAGCTGGAAAATAAATTTCGCACCATTTGGCAGAAGCTTTTGAGTTTCTGTGACACCGTTCACGTTGGCTCGGCTTATTCATATGCTGTGCGTCTTCGCCCTGTCCGTTTGCCAGGTTTATAAATGTGAGTACGCATACGTGATATGCCTAAGCCGCACTCTGTCCGTCTCTCTCTGTCTGCCTGCGATAAATCAACAATTAATCAAACATCATATGGCCGCCAGCAGTTGCCAGCTGCCAACTGCCAGCAGACAGCGAGACTTGCCCTAGGTACGCGCAGCTCTAAACTGCCTATATATCATCCTGGAGGATGTTTTACACTTTGCATGCGCAATGACACTTGACAGGCAAACACTTTTTACATTGCATAATGTATTATAAAAATTATTTCTATAGGTTTCCATATGAAGTTCAGAGTTGTCTCTAGCTGGGCTTGACAGGAATGCAAACTGAGACTGGAGTAAGGCAAGCCCAAGTATTTGACCAAGAACAGAGCAAAGCAGAACAGAAGAAGGTAAAAATTCACAGATCCACAATTACGAAATTGTATTTTGTATCTAATCAAAGGGCTGCGTTGCACCGTGAAATGAAATTTGTTAATTGCGCAACAGGTCACAGAGCCCGACTTGTTTCTGTTATTAGATGGGTATGGGTAGGGGGGGGAAAGGGGTTTGGGAATTGGCTTTGGGTGCCAGTCGTGTGGCACTTTGTAAATTGTCGACGCTTTTATTAAATTTGTTGTGGCTTTTCGCTTTGCTTTTTGTTTTGCCTAATTAATTTGAGCACTCGACACAACAACACGCACAAGCAAATTAACACACACACGCACACATATGCACACACACACATATATATATATAGACACATATATATATTTTCTGTTATTTTAATCATAAAAAGCGCGTGGCCATGTGATGGAGAGACAAAGCACATTATCTCTGTAAGCTCTGTGCTACGTACAAATGTGTAAGTTGATTATTAGCCGACAGAAGTGGAAGGGCCACTGTCTATAATTACGTTCGTGCCCAGAGCTAGAGCGGGACAGCACGAGCACAGCTCAGTGCGGGCATTAGGCATGCATAGCTATTTAGCCACGCCCCCACGGCCCGCACACATCTAAGGCTGATTTCATTAGAACGCGTGTGCTTGAGCCTTTTGCTGCGGCTTCTCAATTATAATTTCATCCTTGTGCCTGCCATGTCCTGTGTCGTGTGCTGCACCAAACAACAAAGAAACGAAATTAACTCAAAGCTCAAATTAAGTATGTGTGCGCGTGTGTGTGTGCGTGTGCGTGCACTGCCTGAATAATCTAACGCAATTAATCGGCTCGTCATTGCTTTGACTAAGCACAAACATGTAACTGTCATTGCCGCCTTTGTTGTTGCCGTTATGCATTTCAATATGCAAATTAATCTCAAATTACAACGCATCACAATGCGTCACTTTTCATAGCTGAACTAACAGCGGTTGGCAGCTGGGTTGGCCCCACTGCATGCAACGTTTACATAGTTCTCTCTCTCTCTCTCTCTTTCTCTCTCTGGCAACTGTTGCAATCAAATAGAGACAGCTGACGTAAGCCTTTGAAATTAGTCAAGGCCTAAAGCGTTACGTCTCCACAATTAGTCAAGCCTAATCAACATTTAGCATTGATATTAATTTACTTAAATTTCATGCTAAACATAAACTCAAGCCAAATCTGTTTATTCATTTATATATATTGAGAGTTTATTTTATAATGTAATTATTATTTTTAATTATTATTTTATCAATAAATAAAATAAATAATATTTGGACATAAGAAAAAATAATAATAGTAATTGAAATATTAAAGCTAAATTTTATTTAATATAAAAAAACTTATTTCATTAACTATTTTAATGATTTTGCATAAGCTATATACAAATTTCTAACAACTGGCTAACTCTAGTATCTCCATCCTTCATCCACATTCATCCGACTTCAGACACTTCTATGATAAACTCAGTCTAACAATTGAAAATTAAAAACCGATTATGTAAATGCTGCTGCCAAAAACATATCAAATTGATATCAATCTGGGAACAGGAGAGTTTAAATGTATTTTATTAAATGCATTGGCGAGGGCACGTGGGCCAGGCCTGAGACAAATTCAATCAATCAAACACGAGGCAATGCCAATGCCTTTACGTGCCCGTAATGAAGTCCTGTCCAAATTTGCCTTTTCCTAAATTAGCACAAATGTTCTTTTTATGACTTTGACAGCGGCCAACGGCGATGGCAACGGCAGCAGCAGCAGCAGCAGCAGCAGCAACAGCAGCAGCAGCGGCAGCGGTCAGAGCAATCGTAATAGCAATAGCAACGGCTAGGGCAATGGCAAGGATGCCTTCGCTCGGACCGTGGCGCTGGCCCTGCCGTTGTCTCTAATTTCTCATTAATTTGCAAGTGAAATCAGTGAACACGTCTGTCGTCCAGCAGCCCCGCCCGTTGCGGCGTAACGACAACGAGCAAAGCGTAACGACAAGCGAAACGAGACAATGGGGCGTATGAGTGCTGTATGCAAAAGGACAGCTGCGAGCGGGGGCCGCGGGCGGCGCAGTCGTTGAATGTAGTCGAATGAATGCTCGCTAGGTGTTTGCGGTGGTTTTTCGAGTATTTCGCAAGCGACCGAATGGCAGCCAACGTGAGCGTTGTCAACGCCACAGCAAAGTCAATAGGAAAAGAAGAACGAAGGACACGAAGGACACAGGCAGAGGAAGAGGCAGAAGGGACCCAGGTGCTTGCCACAGAGGGTCGCGACTGTGGCTGACGCTTGGACTTAATTGAAAGGCGTTTATTTGGCTTTAAAAACGTAAATCAAATTCATTTAAATCTGCCCCCCACTCGCCGCCCCCTCGTCCGCCCGCTGCCTCACCTTTGTGCTGCAATTACACGGCACTCGGCACTTGGACAGTGCTCGACTGGGGGTCCGGGAGCGCTGGTCTGGCGCTGGGGCGGCTGGCAGCTCATTTTATAGCTTGTATTTTAAATAAATGTTCGGCGTCTGCGTCGCGCTCATCTCCGCGTAGTTACCTTGCCGCAGCTGTGCAAATTCCAGCGCTTACGCCACTTTAGGCAAACAAAGGGAAGGCTCTTGACATTGGCCGTCATTCGCTTTTGTTGGATTAGCTTTGATTAGATTTTTTCCCCTATTTGCACCGCTGCCAGGCTGCCAGGCTGCCAGGCTGCCAGGACAACAATGGGCGCCACAGAGTGTCACTCCATGGACGAAGCACATCTGACGCTGGCTCAGGACTCTATTGGACCATGATTATAGTCCTTGCGAGGCGTCCTTTACAGCGCTAATTTTTCGGGCTTCAGCTCTCGATTCTCGAGTGCTTTAAAATAACATTTCCGTGCGGCAGCTGCACCTGCGGCTCGCCAGGTCGCACATAGGCCCGCCGAGGCAGCCAGCCATAAAGTGGGGGCCACTCAATCTGTGTGACTCATTGTGTCAAATTATTTTGAGGATTTATGCGTTGGCAGCCATTTTTTATGCCGCGCCCCAAGCCTTGGCGCTTACTTTAATGGCAGTCAATTTATTGCCAATAAATTTGTAGCCAAAAAGTTTAGAGCGAGGCCAGCTAAGCAGCAAAAATTTCAAACATTTTTATTTGCCCCAGTGATAAACTTGCAACATATGTGCACGCCGGGCCGAGAGGGCCCACGAGCCGCTTTTTGGCAGCGGCTCAACACATCCACGCTGCTGGCCAAGCCAAAACTGCACTTAAATTCAATTTGTGCCGCCGACTGCTGCCTGCGAGTGACAGCCGCAATGCGAGACGCCTGACACGAACTGTAGCAACAGCAATCGCTGTAGCTGTAGCTGTAGCTGTAGCTGTAACTGGAGCTGAAGCATAAAGTGCCATTTTAAATGGCAGCCAAAAATTGTCGTCTTCATTGCAGCATAATTTTCGCTGCTGCCGCCGCTGCTGCTGCTGCTGCTGTGGCTGCTTTGTTGGCGCGATAAAAAGTTGCTCCGGCCAGCGCGAGCCTTTATTCGGGTTTTTCTGTTGATTTAATTTTAAATGGTGACGGCGGCCATCGTCAGGCTCTTCATTGCGCACCGAAGCAATTTTATTTATATATTCGGGCCGCTGCAGGGGGCTGCCTTGCAAATTGTTTGGCTTGCCAACTGAGAGCCGTTTAGTTGGCCCCCGGCGCAGGACAATGCCAGTGCCCCAGCTCCATTCAGCGCAGGTCTGTGGCAGACAGCCAGTCAGTCAGTCAGTCAGTCAGTCAGTCGGACGGTCAGTCACTCAGTTAGTTGCTCGTTGGGCGCAGAAGTTGGCACAGTGCTCGTCAAAAGGCAGCCAACCATGTTCGGCACTCGTGTTTTGCCTTTTTGTCAATTTTAATGAATTAATGCGTATTTTATGTGAAAAGTTGTTGCCATAAAGTTGCCGCCGCCCGAAAGCAAAGTAAATTAAATAAATTTATGTCGCCTGCCCAGGCCTGCCCCGCAGCCAAGCGGATTTGTTGTCTATTATCTAAGCATTAGATCGGCTCGGCCCTGTTATTGATACAAAATCTGTACAAATTGAAAACAGGGATGGAAATCGTTAGCAATTTAATGATTTCGCTGCCTGCTTCCAACGGGCCAAACTTTCAACGAGCGGCCATTAAAATTATATTAAAAAGTTTACACGGCAGCCGTTTGGCCTATTTCAATTTGAATGCTGACAGTTTGGGGCCGCGCCGTGGGCCTGGCAACACTTTTAATTTGCGTTTAATGAAGTGGCACTTTAAAGCCGAAGTTTGGCTGCTCCTCCGCTAACCATATATTGTTATGAGTATATATGTTGGCTGGGGCTGCGGCTCTCGATATGCAGCCTCTGCGCTTAGAACAACTTTTGACACTTGCCAACAAATATAAATTGTTGCAGGCAGCGTGAAAAAGTGTCAGGCTTTTGCGGTTGCTGCAGTCGCGCTGCTGCGAAGTCCCAAGACTCATTTTTCACACCCAGCCAAGATTTGGGCGGCAGACGGGCGGACTGACTGATTGTGCGGGCTCTGGGGCAAAAGTTTTTCGCATTAACTTCCGCTGCACGCCGCGTCGCGTTTGAATGCGATTTTGATTTGTCATTCGCTGCGTCGCGACAAAAGCCGACGCCTACTTAGTGCGACGCGCACAACTTTTACCCATTTCCATTTCCGCAGCGGCATTCAGAAGTGAAAGCAGCTCCATCAGACGCCAGGCGCCCACTTGTCGCCGATCATTGGTTTCCGTTTCCAGCCAGCCAGCCCAGCTGCCAGTCGAACTCCGCGACGTGCACAAGCGCATTTTGAAGTTTATGAAACAGCAGCCAGCGAGGCAACTTTCTGAATAGATTAAGTTAAAAGTTTTGCTCATTTTCAGCATCGCCTCGATTGAGAGCCGACGGGCTGCATCACCTATGTAAGTCCGTTTGCCCAACAGAAAAAGAAGTGAGATGAAGAGGCCGAAGACGGAGAAATCAACGTAATGATGTCAACGGCACGGGACGGGGACACGATCTGCACAGCCAAAATCAAAACTTTCTCAAGTATCATTAAAACTAACCGAAAAATGGAGGAGCGCGAGCGAGCGAGCGAGCGAGTGAGTTTTCTTTCCATTTGCCGGCGCTGGCGCTATTATCTTGTTGATTTGCTTTCTTTGGCGCGGTGGCACGTACCTGTCCCGCCTTGTTGCAGCAGCAAAAGGTCAGGCTTTCTGCAGCTCACTTAAAATGTGTTTTGCAAAGTTTGTCCCGCAGCCAGCCAAGTTAAGCCTTTTGTTGCCAACAATAAGTGGGCCGGCGACGACTGCCAATTATGGTGCGCACAAAAGTATGCTACAGAAAATGTTATTCAATTATTTCGCAGAGCATGTTGATGGGACCCAATGAAATCCGACTAATAATGCCAGACAACGTGTGAAGGCTTCGTTTATTTATGACGGGCACATTTATGAGACGCCCACCCCTGCTCCTGCTCCTGCTCCTGTTCCCCGCAATAAATATATTGCATGTAATTAATTAATCAGACGACTATGCCGGAGTGTGCCTGGCTGGCTGGTCGTTAAGTGCGGCTGCTTAATTGCATCAATCTTAATCGCAGGCCGTAATTCGACCAAGGATCGCCTCGGACTCATGGATAATAGAAATTCAATATGCAGCCCCAGCCCCGCTGAATGGCGTTTGAATAGCTGCTGTCGGCTGATTCCATCTAATTGTTGGCCTGGTCTTTGTTCCGTGCGGCTATTGGGCCACTCGAGTTTCATTCAATTGCCAAATTATTTATTATCCTTATAGCAGCGAGTCCAGTTCGGTCTCCAATCAGACCTGCGTGCCTATGGGCAAGAGTTAGCTCATGTGCTTGATGGCCATTATGTGCCATCTCTGACTGACTGCTGGCTAGAGACTTTTGCTCAGAATTATGTGAGCCTCATATAATAAGCTGACCTATTATAGCCAAGTAATAAGCATGCAACTACAGTAGATTCGATATGCATGGGGCTGAACTATGGGATTAGGAAATCAGACTTAAACCGACTTCCCAAGGCGGTCTCTAATGAGTTTCATGGCAACGCCAGCCCGCAAAACTTTAAGACATTATAAATTTACACAAGAACTTGAGCTGTCATTATTTAAAACCACGGAAACACAGAGGGGGAGAGAGGGCGGCACTTACACACGTATGCTGAAACACATATCTATATTTATCAAAGCGTTTCTTGTTGTTCTCGTCGTATGCAAAGAAACTTTTAGTTAATTAAAAAAAATAGAAGCAGCAGCAGCAGCAGTTGGGTAAAATTGTTGTATAAATTTTGCTGCTTATGCGCGACTAAATGAAAAATCTACCCATGAGTGTTGTTAACCTGATGAAAAGTAGGTAAGCCCGGCGACTGAGACTTTGACTACGACTACGATGGCAACGGCGGCGGCAGCGGCAGCGGCAGCGGCAGCGGCAGCGGCAGCACATTTGCGATTATTTCCCACGCGGGCACTCAAAACATAAAGAGCAATAAATTAAAAGCTAAGGCCACAGACTACGGCTAAGTACGACAACTACCATGACAACGACGACGACGATGAGGATGAGGATGGGCCTGTGGACTGCCAGGACAGCAGCGACATCAAGGATTCTGATGAAGCAGCTCGCGAGCGTCCTTCAAGACGCTGAAAATCAAATAAAGGAGCTCCGCACACTCGCCCCCAGGCAGCCACTTTAGGTGCAAATGAAAAATGTAATTATTTCGTAGATTTGCGTTCACAAAAATAAACACGCGGAAAATGCTACTATTTGACGGCCTCGGGGTCCACTTGAGCAGCGGGGCCGGGGGGGAGCAGCCGGCTGGTCACAGCCTAATGAGCATGAGGCAAACGGGAAAAACTTAAAAAGGCAAAAAGGCCCATAAAATGTTAAATAAATAAATAGTGGCTGACAGAGCATTGGCCCAAATGAGAGCAACTTTTGTAGCTGGCGTTTGCGAAATCTCAAAGAAATTAGCGCATACAACTTGCGGGCTTGGCTCAGGTGCACTGGGGGGCGTGGCAGTGCTCCGACTGGCCCCTGCCGGCTGCTGCTCATTAATTAAGAAAGTGGCAAATGAAAAGCCAGCAAAACACGCTTCAAATTAAGGGGCTTCCTACGACGATGACGACGACAGCAGTGCGAACGACTCGTTTGCCGTTGACCTGTGGGCGGTGGGCGCTGGGCGGTGGGCGGTGGGCGGTGTAGCTGTAGCAGTGGCAGTGGTCCGTTCGTACTGCGAATAAATCAGGTTTTATTTGCTTTCACTTGTTCTGCTCTGATATTATGCTTCCCCCATTTTCATTGGGCTTGAAGGGCGCTTTGTTTGCTGCCGCGTCGCTGCTTCGGTTGCGGTTTCCAGCATTGGGGCCGCTGCATTTTGCTGTTGTTTTTGTGTTTGGTTTGTTGTTGGCCCAAACAAAAAAGTCGAAAATTAAATTATTAATTTATTGCCCGTTGCTCGAAGCCCCGGCACAGCTCCACTCTCTATGGCCCGGTCTTCCTTTCAGCACAAAAAAAAAAGAAGAGAGGCAAACAGAGAAGGAACCAAAATAACCTGCCCGTTACTGTGGCGCCACATTCTGTGGCTTTCCTCAGCTCGGGCCCCCACGGCTTGCTAATTATTCATAAATAAAGCGTGCATAGGCCGCTGCCAGGGAATAGCAGCTCCGCCGGCCGGGCCCAGCATTCGACGTTTGTTTATTTATTTAATAATTTGCACAAGTGCCGCAAAATGGTCTTTGATTGAAGTTAATGCGCCAGCCAAAAAGCAATTCGCCGTCGCTGCCACAAAACCAAGCGGCCAAGCTGGGCTGCCTGTTGGCCTACTTAGCTCCGCCGATCGCCGCCGCAATGAAAAAGCAATTAACAGCCTTAACTGCTCACAGATATATAAAATTAATTTTCATGTTTGCCAAATAATCAGAGCATGCAAACAGCCCAGTGGCCCAGCTTCTATTTGCCCTGTGTCCCTTTCGCCTGACTCGCAATGCCTGCCATCAAAGTATTTCTGAATGCCTTTGCTCTGGCAATGATTAAATGGGGTAAGCACTTGCAGGGATATTTAAAGACAAAATAAATTTGATTAAATTTAATAAAAATATAGAAATATATATATATAATAGGTAAAAATATGCCTATACTAGATATAAAGATTAATTAATTAATCGAGTCAACTTACGATATTTCTCCAAATGGTGTGAATGCATCTTTCAGCTGCTGCGTCTCGATTTCAGCGCTCAGATCGCCCACGAAGATGTGAAACTGTTCTGCAATGACAAAAGAGAGAAAACACAATGGAAATTACAAAGTTCCCTCTTTCTCTCGAGTGCAACTAAAACTAATTAAACGCCTGGCAACCGAAACTCATCAGCTCAAGCCTAAGGGCCAAGCACTTGACGCGCACTTGAGAGCCACATGGGCATCGTCGGCAACTCTGAAATCGCAACGTGCAATTGCGGAGCTATTCGGACTGCATTCGTGGCTGAATTTGGGCTTGACATTATCAAATGCCGCTTGTCGGGCAGCCTGTCCGCTCCCCACGTCCGGCTTAGTTGGGTTGTCGAGCGGCGCTTGCAGTCGACACTCCGGGGCAGCCGCCGCCTCGGCTACTTTGGACAAGCTGCAGCCGGCTGGCAGCCGCAGATACTGGCGTATGGAGTCGAGCTGTCGCCTCGGCCGCAACGTGCCAGCAGCAGGTGGTGGACTCGAGTGCCGCCCAAGTGTTGTGACGTGTCATGTGTGTCGCCCTGTCCAGGCAGACGCCAGGCGCTCGCAGATGTAACAATTTTCTCTGCTATCTCAGTTGGCTAACTCGTCGCTGCTGCTGCTTCCGGCCCGTGTCCGTGCCGAAATGACATAGTTTCGTATTACAAGGAAATTGCACTTGAATACGTCAGGCAAATGCATGAATGGCACAGTGGGCGTGGCACTCATTGGCGGCCACTGTGTGAGCAGTGGAAACAGCGTTGACAAATATGCCAAAAAACGTACTTGCCACCCACGAGCCGTGAGTTAACTCCGGCTCCGGCGCGTCGGCCCTGATTCCCTTCGCCCCTTGCTCTTGCCAATCCGCTTGGCCATTTGGTTTATCGTGTCTGCAGCTGGCTTTGGCCACGTTTAAGCTGCGCGTCGTCCCGTAGCTCGGCACGCGCTCCTCCATTTGTCCGGCTAAACGGCAGGAAGTTGTGCTAAGCGTCATTTCCGTTGTTTTGAGTGATTGCAATTGAGATACGGTTTTTGTGGTTTCTTTTTTGGGACACGGGCTGAGGCTCTGGCACTTCGCTAAGTGGTTCGAGTTGCACTCAACTGATGTCATGTTCCAGAGTCTGGCTTTTGTCCTTAGATATTTAAACTTTAAAATATATTCCATCAATCGCTGTTCAATTCGTCTTCTCGAATCAGAGACTCAAACATACCCAACTAAATCTGTTCCAGCCTACAATTTATGGCCCCGAGCCTGGCCAAGTGCAGCCCACAACAACTGGCCGTAAACAACGGGCCATAAACTTCAAAACGCATTCACACAGCAGCCGAATTTGGTCAATTGGGCAGCCGAAAACAATTAAATCAGCGCATTTCATTTAACAACAAAGGCAAAGAGGAGCGAAAGGATTTACACGTCTCTGGCCCGGCATGTGGGCCAATAAAGTTCCAGTAGATAAAACGGCGGTTACTGACCTATGCTCTCGCCTATAATGATGTCGAGATAGCTGCAAGGACTTTGTACGAACAGCAATTAATCGCCTGCAATCTGGCGAACAATTAAGGAGCTGAAGGCAAGGGCCACATAAAAAAGTCGAGCCAAACTTCAAAACGGGGCATAAAGCTAGACAAAGCCGGGCCGAAATGAATTCGCAGCCAAACGCCAACAGACGAAAATGAGCTAACATCAGGCAGGGAGTGGGCGGGGCAGGGGCAGGGGAAATGTAATTCAACATAAAAAATATCGTAAATCTTAAATTAGAAATTTCGCACATTAAAAACTTGGAAATTGCATTTAGCTGCTGCTGGTTGTTGGCGCGCTGTTTGCATGGCCCATTCGTGGCGCCGTTGGCGAGCGAAACAAAAATGCCCCAAAGCCAAGGCGGGCCGGCATCCAGTCCATTGGCGCGCAATTTTAATGAGTTAGACATAAAAAAGTTTGAGCTTTTTGAAAAGCTGCCGTTGAATGCTGACTGACTGGCACACACACACAGTCACACACACACACACACACACACACACATAGCAAGTAAGACAGCATTGTCTCTGGCCCCATTTGTTGTGCTCGTCTGCTGTTTTATTGCATAATCGTGAGTCAATCAGCGCGCTGGGAGCTGGCCAGCGACCTTCATCAATGCAAGTCAGCTAATAAATACGTGCAGCAGCCGCGCCGTGGGGATCGCTGCCTTTTCACACAGCCATTAAATTAGGTTGCCCTTAATCTGGCCTCTCGCATTTTGTCATTTATAATTGAATTGCGAGCCCATCGGAGTGCGCATACGCCCCGTGTGCAGTGACCCCATTTGTGAGTGGCCATCGCACTGTGATTGCAATTCGCTTCAATTTAGCTGCGCATCAATTAGAAATTCGTTTTGGCCATCTCCCTATGGCAATCCTAATCAAATTACGCCATGAGCGGCCAGCAAAGCAACTCTTTTGTTATTGTACAGATCGTGCTTATAAATGACGCCTTCACACACCTCTGAAACAAGTCTGCCGCATGAATGTGGGTCCATGAAGTGTGCACACACATTTTCGGCAAGTGTTTACCTTCATTTGCGTGCAGTCGGCATAGAGTGAACTCAAGTGAAGCCTGTGGCGGTGGAAGGCTGTGGTGGCCGCCATGGCACCGTGCTGGGCATACATTTTGGCATATGTCCAATGCGCGAACTGAAACCGGACTGACTACAAATGTGGTTGGAATGTGCGCGAAAAGCGGCAAACCGCAAAAGTAGCTGAACAAACACAAATGTGCCACGCCAAATCGTTGGTAACTGCCATACGAAAAAATGCCCCAGCGCATGGCAAGGGTGGAAAAGGTGATGGATATGTGCATGTGTGTGTGTGTTGTCCTACCCTTAGCATGCTTTTCGTTTTAATATCCGTGTATTGGTATGAGCGGAGCAACAAATGCAAACACAAATACAAATATAAACACAGATGCTAACTAACCACAGCGCGATTGGCCCCGTGTGTGTGAGTCCTGTCCTGAACACACACACAGCCGAAGCGGGATTACAGCGTCGGCGAATTTTGATGTATTTTCAACGGAAATAATGTTACACTGGCGCGTGCACCTCTTGAGAGCAAGACACGCCGCTCTGCCAGCAACAATAAATGCGGCGGCTAGCAGCGTCCATTGTTGGCTGGCGTGCCCCACTGCAGCATCCAAAACAACAATGGCACTGATAAAAAGGATAAAAGCGTAAGTGGGCAGAAGTCCTGACTCGAATTGCTGTACATTTTTCATACGAACACTCGACTGTAAAATGCATTGCCTCTTGAATTAAATCAACAACAACTCAAACCGAACACACTCCATGCACACAGCTCATGCGGCAACAATAATATGCGGAAGTGCTCCGAAAATATATTCAGCCAGAGCTACAGGCACGGCTACAGCCACAGCCCCAGCCACAGCTTTGACCATTGCTATCGACGTGGCCTTAAGATAAGATTTACAATTCAGTTTCCAGCATGCGCCACATGCACTGTCCGCCCAGCAACAGGCTTGCCATTGTGGTAAATACCATTGAGCAGTGCATGGAGAGCAGAAGGATGCGAAATTAGGCTCGCCCAGCCCCATATCATTTCCATGCTCAGCTTTCATCCTCTTCATTTTTAAACAGCACAAGAAATCAGAGTCTCTGCTGCACTGCCAAGCGCCTGAAGAGCTCTTCAGCAACTAAGCTGATTACGCCATTTACTCACAGTGATTCTATGGAAAATATGACTGCACTTTAAAAAGTTTTGCAAGAGAAGAGAGAACCAAGCTTCAACTTGAATTTATATGTTGTTTGGCAGATGGGATCAAAACTATGACAGGGTAATCATTATTTAATTATGAAAAAATCGAATTGTTAGTAATTACTAATAATAATTAATTTTTAATAGTAATTAATATACTAACTCGCTGTTTACCTAAGCCTAAGCTTGCTATCTGCTATATATTAGACCTAAAATTATGATAGGTGAATGTTGTCTATGGAAAAACTACTTTTTATTAAGCAAAAAATATTTATAAAAATTCAAATGTGTCCAGAAATGCTTCTTGTGCTCCCATATCAATAATTATTAAATATTATAAACTAGATCTGCTCAGCTCTTTAAAAGCCTTTTTCACTTATTTCTGATTTCAGTTATAAATTTTCTTGTTTCTTATATCTGTTCTCTATTAATTTGTAATTTTTTAGATATGTTTTTCCAACTTACTGTTACAGATTTTGTATGGATTCTATAAAACTGGAGCTGAGCCTGCGCGTTTATGCCCAACTTTAGCTGATGGTTAGATGAATCGATTCGATGGGTTGCATCAATTTTTTCTACCTTTTTTCTACTATTCTGCTACTTCTGTGGCAGCGTCTGCTGGCAAGTATTATTGCTAGCTTATTATGATATGCTTATGCTGATATCGCTGACATCTCATGGAGGTGTGCTGTGTGTTGCATATCTTGATAAAAACTAATTCTAAGGGCTACCCAGTCAGTTGTATTAAATAAAATATATATAACAATAATATAATTAATAAAAATATAATAATAATATATAATAAAAATATAATTAATATATTATAAGATACCATTCACAAAAAAAAAAACTTTTATAACAAAGTGTGAAATAAAAATGAAAATGAAATGAAATATATGTTAGCTAAACAATTTCTATTAAAAGTATTTGCTAGACTCTCCTTCTTTATAATGCAGCAAGGCATTACATACGCTTTAAGCATATTCACAATACTCCTACATGTGATGCACTCTGTTTTATTTAGTTTAAAACAATTGGAGCTGCCGTAAGCTTTATGGCTGCATTTAGGTGTGCTATAAATAGCCATAACATTAAAAGCATTCAAGTTGCTGGAGGGATGTAAAAAGTAAAAGCTCGCTGAGCTGGCGACCTCAAAGCGCATTATATGCAGTAAAATGTATTACTTTCCCTTTCACACATACGCATTCGGAAAAGGGGATTGCAAGGGGGGAAAAATCTAATAAGCTTTTGTGCAATTGCGAGCAGTTGCGGTCTTTTCTCGCCAGCCAGCTGAAAGCTAATTCCAACACACGGCACAAAAGGTGGCACAAATAGACGAGATATGCCCATTGTGTGTGTGTGTGTGTGTGTGTGTGTGTGTGAAGGGCATATGCAAACGTCGAATGGTGTGCGCAACACAATGCAATAACAACACCAACAACAAGAACAATAACAGCAACGGCAACAATAAAATCAAAAGGATTTCAGCAGCCGCAAATGCACACGGCGTATAACATTTAGCCCGCGGTATGAATGGCTGGCGGGCGCTGCAAGGACAGCGCTGCCTGGTGGGTGTGGCTCCTGATGTGGCCTGTGGGCTGAGCGCTGTGGTGCGCGCGGTGCATTAACACACGGGCCAATAAGTATGCAATGCGCTGTGACATTTTTAACGCCGTCAACAAAGGCGGCAGCGACAACAATGTCGACCAGCTAACCAAAGCGCCGGCTGCCGCCCCCTCACAGGTACGATGCTGACGCCGTCTGTTGCGCAGGAAATCACGATTACAACGAGTCAAAGCACCTCGCACACACATGAGCCGCAGCGGGAGGGCGTCCTGTGTCTCTGCGCGTAAACGTGTCGTTATTTGCATGGTGACAAAATTAGATTTAAATATGGCACACCCGCCGCCGGTCTTCCGTCATGCTGTAGCTGCCAGCGAAATGTCAGCGCATGTCCTGCTGATCAAAATGAGCCAGCGTCCCGTGCCACTAGCTCTGCTCTCAGTCGTCCCTCTTACCGCATTTACGTTGCTTTTAATTGGCGCTAAAAGGATGTGCCGCATGCACTCGCGCTCTGGGGTGGAGCGTCTGCAAATGCAATTATTAGATGAGAGCGTTGAAATTGTTTTTTAACACTCGCTGAGCACGGAGTGTTTATTGAAATCGAAAACAACACTAAATGTAATTGGAAAAACTCTTTCAATCCCTGTGAGGATTTAGGTGGATTTCATATAGCTCCTCCCGCCCTTCCTCTGCCCCTATCTGTGCGCCACTCCCACTATCGCAGCAAAATCAATTCGATTTCATATTTACGTTTATGTGAAAACTTTTTCAATGTAACAAGACGCATCTCAACATCAACGAGCACTGAATAATGGAATGAATCTTGCGAAACTCATTCAATATTGATTTTAAATTGAGAGCATCGAGCACGAAATATGAGTTCGCAGTTCACCGCATGCGCTTGACACAAATATAGTTGGGAATATATATAGTTCTAGCCAGCTAGTTAAATATTTTGTTCATGCATTTCTTCTGGTTCGGCCCATTGTACTCGGCAGCAGCGCTTCGGCTGTCTTCATCATTATGAAACGTAAAACGAAAGCGATTTACAGTAATGCCAACACTTTGCCACCCGAGCATCGAGCCCCAGCCCCAGTCCGCCCTGCCATCCACTCCACGACATTGTTGTTAAATGAAGAAAGTATTTTTCAAATGCGAATTTCCGTTATGCGCGTCGCGTTGAGCATGAAGACATTTTTGACTATTGTCTGCCGCACAGCAATACGAAGAGCAGAAAGCTCGAAAAACAGCAACAGCAACAAAGTCTGTGCGAAACTATTGCCAATGACAACGACAACGACAGCGACAAGGACAACAACGACGACAGCGATGAGGAAGACGTTGATGATGGCAAGCGCTTCCGCCTTTGTTGTTGTTGTTGTTGTTGTTAGCGTCCTCGTTGTCGGTGCTCTGTGTGCACGACACACAAAACATTGAATGACATTATCCTTTATTGCTTATCCCATGCTTTGCGCTCTTTACGCTCCATGCTCGATGCTCGATGCTCGGTGCTCCATGCTCCATGCTCGGTACTTGGGCTTCGCCGACAGCTGCGCTCTGCACATTGGCACGCAAATGGCAGCAGCAGGACATGAACTCGCTCCGTTTGGTCTAGCGGCGAAAGTCAAAAGGGCAACGCGGCGTATGCGTTATATTAACTATGACACTGTCGAGCTCGAGAATCGAATGCAGTGTCCCAGCGGCGCAGTGAGGGCTGGCCGGGAGCCACGCGGCCAGCCGCATTGTGTCCGCCAGGACAAACTTTTTCATTTCCCCGCGGAAAAATTTTCAAAAATTTCATTTCACAATGTCTAAAGAAAAACTTTGTGCCAAAGACATAGAAACTAGTTAGAACTGATTGCGGAGGGGACGGGGTCAACAAAGCTGAAAGTCGTGTCGTTCGTTTGGCTAGTTGGCTGTGCTCGCTCTCTCTCTCTCTCTCTCTCTCTCTCTCACGCTTGCCACACTCGACCCACACACAGACACTGAATAAGACAGAGGCAAACGCATTTCAGCGAAATAAAGTATTCAAATAAAATATGCTAAAATCTTTGAAGTACTTCAAATAGCAAAAAGTGCAAAAGAAACAAACTGAAACGAAAAGCGAAAATAAAATAAAAATTGAAAATGGAAATGGAAATGGCACACAGTCGAAAAGTTTTGCGTTTGGTTAAGTTCGAGTTCCAGTTCGAGCAAAATGGCAAACGCGCATAAAAACCAAAGAAACGAACGGCTACAGCGGCTGAGGAGAGCAAAAAATAGAGTCGAGCAAATGAAAAGAAAAGCAAAGGCAAAGGCAAAGGCAAGGCAAAGGCTAGGCAAAAGCGAACCAAAAAGTAAATATCGTTTATGTTGTCATAACGCGCTATGCCCAGCAGCCACAGCTGCTCCGCCAGCTCGCTCCGACCATTCCGAGTCTTATCATTTGAATTTCTCGACGTGTTTGTCGAGCTGCTGCTGCTGCTGCTGGGGCTGAGGCGATAAAGATGCGATAAAGTGAGAACAAGTTTGCGAGATGGCTGAGACAAAGTTTTGACCGAATTTCGCAGTTTACGACTCGCTCCCGTCCGATTCTTGACGGACGTTTGCTCGGCCAGCGAAATTGCCAATTTGTGTAAATTATTAGTTCAAGTGGTTCAGCAACGAGCACTAAATCGGATATCGCATTGTCAGTGGCGGCGGTGCGGGCGGCTCCAGTGGATTTTGAAATTCGCTTTGCGGTCGCTCTTTAACTTTTTTTCGGAGCCCCTTTGCGGCAAGTGTCCAATTTAATATAAATTATTTAATTTGATTATTCGCAGCGTGACGCATCTGATTGCATGCATATGTGGGACGGTGGCCTGGCCACGCCCACTTTTAGCATACTTAATTAAGCAGAAATATTGCAGCAAAGTTTCCAATGCGCAAAAGTTGAGAAGCAGCCAACAAAAATAACATCCAGCAATTGTATTAAAAATTCATATTTGCCTAAATTTGTTTTCACAAGCTGTTAAAGGGCGGCTGTGGGAGCGAGAGAGAGAGAGAGAGAGAGAGGCGTGTCGAGCTTCGTCCCACATATGTAAAATGCACAGCTGTTAGGTTTAATTTAACTGCAAATAATATATAAGCTATTCCATCTACGTTACGTTATGCATGATGTGTGTGTGTGTGTGTGTGTGCGTGTGTGTGTAAGAGTTTTGTGTGTGTATTTGTCTTGTGTGCTATTGTTAGCTTTTCGCTGCTCTGCCGGCTGCTGTGCCCTGCCGCTGGGAAACTCAAACACGCAACACTCGTGTGTTGGCCCAGAAAATTGTTAACCAAATTTCTGGCTGGCTCGCCAGGCGACAAAATTTATGCATGTTAAATTATAAATATATATGAGCATTTAACATACGACAGCAGCAGCATCAGCACAGCTCGCATACAGTAAAAATATTTTCACACACACACACAGTCGCGCTGCAGTGCGATTTAGGCGCAAATTGCACGCTGATTATGACATATGCAGCTGGTGTGTGTGTGTGTGTGTGTGTGTGTGTGTGTGTGTTAACTCAGCTGCAAGGGTGAAGTGCAAATGATGACTACATTTGCATTGTGCCGCAAGCGGCTTAGCCAATATTACAAGCCTGTTTCCCCTGACAGCCGCTGCTATTTTCATTATTATTGTTAGCACAGCGTCGCTGGCTGTTATTGTTTAGTGCACTCTCTGCTTGCGCATTTGTTTTCGCACTGAACACCAAACTATTCCGGGCAGCCAGCTAATTGAAATAAGAATATAATTAAATGCGAGCTAAAAAACTGAAACACAAACTCCAGGCAAACAAGCCAGGCAGGAGCTACGACAGAGCTATAGAGACATGGTGCTTGAGCACTACATGGCATACTCAAAGCAACTATTAATTGATTAATACTTTTTAAGTAATTGTTTTTCCAGTAAATTCATATATTTCTAATCAGTTTAATCATTATAGATTGCTATTAGAAATATATATTTAATATGTTAGATAGAAAATGATATGTATGACAGTTAAGATTAATATTAAGTGATATGTCTGACACCTTAAGATACATATCCTTCAGATACTATTCGAACTAACATGTTACTTCGTTCATTGAAAAAACCTTTTAATATATAATTACGACTTTTATACTCTGAAGTGCACGGCGAGCGCTGTTTACTGCTGGGAAAGTACGTGTGTATGTGAGTGTGAGTATGTGTGTGAATTAGAGTATGTGTATGTGTATGAGTGCGTGCGTAGCCGTCTTAACAGCAAGGAAGTCTGATCGATGTTCGATTGCTAGCGTAACCCTGAGAACTCTTTATTTATAAAAAAAAGACCTTACAGCTTTCTGCCTCTGATATGGGGATTAATGAGTATTACGATATAATGAAACGTTCGACTGCCTGGAACTTCAATTGAATAATGCTTTTAAGTAGATTGCGAAGATCGAATACGAGAGAGCGACAAGCCTTCTCTAACAGCTCCCACTTCAGCAACATGATTACCATAGCATCTGTAAAGGATTTAGCACATTATAGACTAAAAATTGCACTTTATTCAACAATGCATATCTGAGCAGACAGAAGAAAGAATTGGCTTTTGCTGTAGCTTCTTTTTGTGTGTTCATTAAATGACTTGGCTACGGCAATGGAAAGCTCGAAATATCAACTATCTGTTGGGTTCTCTCAGCAGGGCACTCTTAGCTGGCTCAGATTTTTGAATTGTAAAATTCTTAATAAATGGAAAATTTATATTTCGTGGCGCTTTCAAAGGGTATGGCTTCACTGGGTATGGCTTCACTGGTGTGTAAAATGGAATTCCCACTTTTTGCAGCGGCCCCAAGGAAAGCAAACAAAAAGCAGAGCCTCATGCACGCAGCGCAGTTTGTTTGCATTGGCATTTTGTGCATTGATTGTTGACATCATAAATGCCCCTTTCGCGCTGCGAAGGCGACTCTGTGTGTGTTGTCGTGCCGCTGTCCTTATTGCTATTGCTCGTCATAGCAACATTTACTCTCTAAAGGGCGCGTTGATTTGACCTGCACTCTGCACACACTGTCCTCGCAATAACGTTCAATTTGTTTGCGCAAAACGAAGGCAAAAGACAGAGCACATATGGCAAGGCGAATGCAAATTGACTTTTGGCCTGCAGGCGACTGCCGTGATGAACACAAGGCTGTGCTAACTACATAACTTTAACTACTAAAAGTAGTTCTGGGCAATTAGTAGCGGCCAATGGGTCGTATACGCAATATTCACATCTCTCTCTCTCTCCCTCTCTCTCGTTGCCTGCTGCTTGTACTGGCCTCTTCATGTGTATTGCCCCTTGAACTCGTGCAGTGCACACAGTGAATGGAGCCAAGGCAAGCCACATTTATTGATGTCTCAATTTCCTCTTGGCAAATCAGCTATTAGGAATCGACAGGCAGCTTCTTGCTGTTGCTGCGACTGCTGGCTTGGATAGCTTTGTTGGTTCTTGCAATTCGTACAAATTTGGCTGGCAAATAGAGCGCCTGGCAAGAGCTGCAAACTAAAAATTACCCTTCACTCGGTAATGGGCAACAATTTGTTTGGCTGCCGCCGTTGCCATTTCGGAATTGCAAAGCTGCAGGCAGCGTGTGTGCTCGGGTTCCTCTCGCCAGATTTGAAGCCTCAGCTAGTTCGGCTTTCGCTGATAGCTGTTTAAGCATGGTATTATGTCAGGCGTGGGCGGGGCGGGGCGGGGCGGGCAATATGCCACAAATTTCAATCAAACGTGCTAGCCAAAAGTTGCCACACAAGTTTCAAGCCAGGTAAGTTAGTCTGCCCGCCCCCCCGAGCCGCCCAGTTGCCGTTAACAAACTTTTGCATTAAGACATTAGCGCAAAGTTTTTTCCTGTTGCCACTTTTCCTCCAGCTCTTATGGCTGCAGCTGCAACAATTTCCCAACAACTAATTTCTTATTTGCTTGGCTCTAGCGCAGCGAGAACAAAATACAATATTACCCACGCCCGCAGGCCGCGTGGTTGGCTGGTCAGCAAATGGAGTTTTCCATTTTCATTTCATTGCCAGCGGTTTTTATAGCGGCCAGCGTGTTGCACATGAAAAGTTTTTGGCATTTTCCTTCGCTTGATTCGCAAAGGCGCCTCCATCCATTCAAGTCGTCCTTCCCGATGATGCTCTCAAGCGAACCCTTTACATATGGCCGATTCCTTGCCCCATTTCTACTCAGTGGCAGCAACCCTCAATAATGCACTACGGCGTGTTTCGCCATTATACGGACATTAACTGCTACCTACGCGCGCTATAACCTTGACATTTTCAAACAGGTTATAAAACACTTGCGCCATCCTGTCCGTCCCCATCCGCTATGGCTACGCGTTAATGGCGGACAGGCGGTGCCATCTGAATTGCGCCGGCCATCAGGGGTGGGCTGCTGCAGCTTGCTGTGGTGTGGTGGGGTGTGGTGGGTTGGGGTGTGGTGTGGTGGGGTGTGCTGCTTCGTGTTATGGTTATGGTCACGGAGCGGGGTTAGCTGGTTGGCAGCCATGCAACGGGGCTACGCAATTTCCGTTTCCGGTTGCTGCTTGTCGCAGCGCTGCGCAGTGCACAGACAGAACAGACTACAGAGGCGAAGCGTTCCAAAAATAGCGCATCCTTGCCGCTGCCTCTGCCTCTGCCTCTGTCTCTGCCTCTTCCCGTTTGCCATTTGGCGCGCAAACAAACCGTTAACACTTTGCTGTGTATCCAGGCTCTTGCTGTTAGCGCCACCCTCCCTCACGCCGCCCCGCCCTATTCGCTCAACTGCAACTGCAACTTTGTGGCACTTGTTATGTTGTTGCTGCAATTTCGGTGTGTGTTTTGCCTTTTTTTGTTCTGCGGCTGCTGCTGCTGCTGCTGCCTTTGACGCGACTGCAGGTAGTAAATTTCCATTAAATGTGCATTTTTGTACAAGTTTTTGAATTAAACTTTTTGACTTGGCCGTAGCTCAGCTGCTTTGGGCTGTTGCCGTAGCTCGCATCCTGCGCTGCTGTTTGCCATTTACCGCTGCCGCTTTGGCTTCTAATTTTGCAATCTTGTCCAATAACTTGGGAGAGATCGCCACAGAGAGAGAGAGAGGGCGAGTAAAGTTAGCCTGCGCTCCAAATGAAAGCAAGTTCATTTCTGAAAGCATCATTATTTTGCCAGTTGCAGCATTCGCTTTATAGCAGCAGATTTAATCAGTTCCCTCCCTCCCTCTGTCTGCGTCTCCTTGGACCCCTAAGGGCACATAAATTGTGTCACTTTTTTCTAATCTATGCAGCAAATTTGTTAAGCTTTTGCTTTCAGCTGCAGCCAAGCGACATTATTTTACCAAATGTTATAATTTCGCACAGCCAGCCCACTGGCCCAGCGCCTGTCTCTGGCATAGAGTCATAAAAGTCCGAGCACCGGGTCAGCTTAGTGGGTCGCTTGACCAGGCGCAGCTATGCTATATGCAAGGCTGTGCATATACACACACACACATATAGGAGCTGCTGCTATTATTTTTAGAATATGACCGAAACATGCAAAGATTTCCTCTGCTTCTTGGCTGCCGGCAGTTGCACACAGAGTGCAGCGCCAGAGCTTGACATTGAAAAATGCGAAAATTATGCAGCAAACATTAAAGAAAGTATGTAAATGGGATGCTGCTGAGGCTCCCATTGTTTAATGGGATTGAGAGCGGAGAGACAGCTGGCTGGCTGGGGCCATTCAGTTTTATTCGGCCAACAACGTTAGGCCACGTCTAATGGTTTTAATTAAGCGACTCGTCGCGAGAATTGCATGTCATGCATGAAATTCATTAGGTTTCGCCGAGTCTGTTTAGTGTCACATCCGCCCACTCCGCCCACTCCGCCCAGCTGCTGCGCCCTATTTGATATACTTATATACATACTTGCTGGCATTTTCTTAAGCAAAACTTTGCTGGCAACTAAAACCAAACTTGACATAGTTCTAGCCAAAAATTGCAGCTACAAACTTACTTAATTTCTGCCAACTGCACTTACCCAGCGCGCCAAGTGTCGTCCTGACTCTGAGCGGGCGGGCGGTCGGGCGGTCGGTTGGGCAACTGGTTGGGCTCGCTATAAATGGGCGTGGCACACATGTCGCACTTATTTGCATAGTTAGTCAAGTTTTGCTCGCCCTGGGCGCAGAGTATGTGAAGAGCCACTCAGTTTGACACTATTTCCACAGGCAAATAAATACTTTGGCCTGAAAAACTGAATACGGCAGAAAGTTTCCTCTGGATGCCTAGATTGAAGGAAGCGTCAGTTATTTATCTTTGACACTTGCTAATTTTTCATCGCCATGACGTCTGCCTTGATGAACATATATAAATATATATATATATCAAGCAACTGATATTTACAGTGAATATATAATATTTAAATAATTTAAAAAATATTTAAGTACATTTATATATTAATATATTAAGAATATATAATATTTAAATAATTTAAAAAATATATAAATATATTTATGTATTAATATATTAATAATATATAATATTTAAATAATTTAAAAAATATTTAAATATATTAATATATTAAAATTATATAATTAAATAATTTTAGAAAATATATAAATATATTTATGTATTAATATATTAAAAATATATAATATTTAAATAATTTCAAAAATATTTAAATATATTTATATATTAATATATTAAAAATATATAATTAAATAATTTTAAAAAATATTTAAATATAAAAAATATATTAATATATTAACAATATATAATATTTAAATAATTCAAAAAATATTTAAATATATTTATATATTAATATATTAAAAATATATAATTAAATAATTTTAAAAAATATTTAAATATATATATGTATTAATATATATAATATTTAAATAATTTAAAAAATATTTAAATATATTTATGTATTAAAATATTAAAAATATATAATTAAATAATTTTAAAAAATATTTAAGTGTATTTTATGAGATGACTGCATAGTCTAAAACTCTGCTGATGGATCTGAGTTGTTTTTGAAATGAATAATCTTCTCATAGAATTGGATTTTCTTTAAATTTCTACAAGTTAAGCCCTATCAGAGCCAAGTCAGTCACGACTGCCAAATTGGCCAAGTTCTCTTGTTTGGCTTTTCGATTAATTTCCAATTCGTGGCTTGGCCTGATTCATTAGCTCAATTTATTTCGTTGGCTGCACACAGCTTGTCAGCGTGGCAGGAACTTATTTGCCGCATATGAATGCGTACATGGATGAAATGGTGTTGAAATCTGTGCTGGGCCCTAATGATTGTTCATGTCAACAATTTGCAAAACTAAATGAACACATTTTGCAATCATAAATTATGCAAGCGCTTCGAGTGAGTTCACAGCCAGCAGCAGAGCCGCATAAACTAGCTGCTGGCTGGACCAGCAGCTACGTCTTCATGTGTGTGTGTGTGTGTGTGTGTGTGTGTGTGTGTGCTGGGTTGCCAGGGAGGAATACAGGTGTCAGGCGGCAACTGCGGCTTGTTAGCTAAACTGCCAACGCAACTATTACGGTGCGAGGAGCTCGCTCATAAAGCAGAAAATGGCAGTGACGCCAGCACAGCGTCGACATCTGCATGAGGGGCTCTGTGGGGCTGGGCGGGCGAGGGGGCGTGACATGGCATCCTACTGACAACATGTGTTTTGAGGTGAAGCTTATAAATAAATTATTGATAAGCATCTGGCATGAAGAGAGAACGTCAAAAGTTCTATGTTAAAACAAGCACGAAATAACAAGCTTTCCACCAGACAGTTGAGCGTGGGGCCAGCTGGGGGCTGGGGGCGGGCAAAAGTTGTGAGAGTTGTTGTTAATTTGCTTGTTGTTGTTGTTGTTTGGCTTTTGCATTTTTCAAATGCATAGAAATTACGAGGAAAACTAAAATTGTGAATCGCACAGCAGCGGCAACAAAGTTGCTGCCGGCTTGTTGATTAATTTTCACGCGATCCTCCGCATCCTCCGCTGCTCCGCTCCTGGTACAGTGCTGCACCATGGCCGCTGTCTGTGCACAAGTGGGCCAGCGGCTTTTAGGCAGACATGCACTGAGGCGTCAATACGAAATGAGAATGTTGCGAGCGCTGCCGTCGCGTCGCGTTGTTGCAATTAAAATGTTAAGACAAATTAAAAATGCCAGCTGCATATGCGGAACCAATAGCGCATTATGTGAATAGCTTTGCACTTGGCTGCTGATTGCAGTGCCAGCAGCCATGAGCCGCCTGCCCAACTTGTGTCCTCAATTTGACATTTGTGCCGGCGCAGTCAGGCGGGAAGGCAGCCAAACAGGCTGAGCCCTGACAATTGTGTCTGTGTGTGTGTGTGAGTCTTTGTTAAAGGCGACTGCCTGGCGTCGCAGCTAACATCGACAAACATCGCGCATACGCCGCGTTGGCCGAGCAAAAAGTTTGATAGAGCCACGCACTCAAACTTTTAATTAATTTATTTCTGCTCAACATGCGCCCCTCTCTCTCGCTCTCTCTCCCATCCCTTTCTCTCTCTCTCTCTCTTTGTCTCTTTTTCGCGCTGTGTGTGCGAGCTGGTAACTCAATAAATATTTTCGCTGTGGCCATAAATGATTTATTTGTTATATATGCGTACAGCGCCCCACCGCACCGCACCGCACCGCACCACACCGCACCGCATGCAGCCTCCGGCGCTCTGACTCGGCCCTGAGTTGTGTTGCAAATTAAAAACGCAGCTCGGCCAAACAACTTAATTTAATGTCAAAGTAAACACGCAGCGCAATGCAACTGTCGTCGTTCTTCTTCTGCATGCAAACACAGCGCGGCGCAGCGCGGCGGAGCCACGCCTCTGGGCACACTGCTGCGTTTTTAATTTGTATGCTGCGGTCAGCGACTGGGCGAATCGCTAATGAGAGAGATGCAGAGCTGCCCGGAGTTGGGCACTTAAACGATTTTCGGTTAATTATACGCAGTTACATAATGACATTTGCACAGCGCCACGCCTGCTTGGGAAACGGGATTGCGGTGCGATTGACTGCACAGCCGATCGATTATATTGATGTTGCATGCCTCGCGGTCGCTGCTTCTTACCGCGACATTTGCTGATTACAACACAATTGCCACACTCAGCGCCTCTGCGTGTGTGCGACAGATTCGTTTGTCAGGGCAATCCAAGGTAACTCGAGGCTGTGCTGCGGCTTGCAAGCCTGAAAGACTCGCTAAACAGGAGTGAAGAGAGGCTGAAAAGCCCAAGCCTCTGAATTTCGTATTGCTTAGTGCTGGAAACTATAAAAAGCAGAAAAACCACCTCTAAAATTAATTATCTCTCTGTCAAAGCCTTTATGTATGGCAGAGCTAATAATAATTTAGGCATAGCTCGAACAGAGATTGGATATATAATTAATTTTATATTAATATGCTCGCAGGACATATATGTATATGAGAGTCCTAAATTGGCATATCTTTTTCTATTTTCAGAATCAATTTATATATCTGTTGATATATATATTTTGATATCGTTCAATAAACATACAGCTCAATAATTTCATTCCCACTTTCGTTTAGATTTTTAATCTGAATAAGATTATGTATTAGCATAAGATTGTTATAAAACCTTTTCAAACTAGACAAGCCATCTCTACACTTGAAACAGCGTCTTAGTTTGTTACTCTTCAATCCATTCCATTATCATAGCCTCAGCTGACCTAGCTCTGCCTGAGCTGTAGCTTGTGATCCTGATGCTGATCCTGATTGGCCATGTGCAGCCACAAAGACACAAACAAGTAACAATAACTGAAGTTAACGAAAAAAGGCTTTAATAAAGCAAACATGGCTGTGCCATAATTTAAATTATAAATATTTAAATATTAAATAAAAAATGAATGAAAAAGTGCGCTGCGAAAAGCACAAAACAACAAAGGGATATATTCTACATATATTTTATATAAAAGAGCAGACTGACGTGTGTGTTTGTGTGTGTTTGTGGGCGTGTGTATTAATGTGCGGCACGCATGTGTGTGCGTTATGGCTGGGCTCTGCTGCAATTTGTGCCGTGTATTTATGTATTTAAATTCAATTAATAATTAAGGTGTAAATGCATTTCCATGCCGGTTAATTAAATTTGTGCGGCTTTATTAAAGGAAATTAAGTATTTTTTATGCGCTGGCCTCGCCGCAGCTGGCCGCAGCAGGCCGCAGCAGCGACCGCTGCATTTACAACAACAGCGGGCGACACAATATCAATATTTGAGCCGGCAGCGCTGACAATGCATCATAATTACAAGTGATCATTATGTCTTCAATGCATGCATATTCACAAATTTCAATGATATACGCAAGGGCTGCACCTTTGAAGTGAGTGCAGCGGGATAAGGCATGGGGCCAGCCTAGCGCTGCGGCTGGGGCTGCGACTGCCTGAGGCGTATCCATTCACATCTATAAATATTTCATGCGTTGCATTGCAGTCATTATGGCATTCATTAAATATAAAGTGGAGTGCAGGCCAGGCCCAACCAGGCCCAACCAGGCCCGGCACAAATGCAGATAAGCACCAGCGCTCAGCCGAGGGAGACGAGCGTCAACTAAAAACCGTTGCCGTTCATAAATCTCTTATACATACACACAGATGTAGCTCTGTGTGTGTGTGAGTGAGCGCCGCTCTGTGGTCTGTAAGTGGGGGCTGGCAGCATGCTCACGGCCATGTTGCCACGCTTGCCAGTAGTTATTCATATAAGTAAAGACACACGCACCCCCACACACACACACACGCACACACGCACACATTGTGAGAGGGACGACAGCCAGCAATTGCGGGACTTGGGGACAGATGTCATGGTGTTAGTGTATTTCTGATTTGTGGTCTGACAGTTTAACCAAAATGCATGCATGTAAATTTATTTGTGCTCATTTTTGTAGTCCTCTCGCCGTTGCAGCCTTCATTGTTGTTATTGCCGCTGCCGCTGCCACTGCCGCTGCTGCTGCGCTTACATATGTCAAAATATTAAATTTATGCAGCGGCAAAAACAAAATGAGCGCAAAGACGACTGCACAGCCATTACACATGGTGTGGCGTGGCGTGGCGCGGAGCGGCGCGGTGCGGGCGCAACCGAGTGGACGAAACGTTGCAGGCGGACAGATGAGCACAGAATGTCAGCTGGCATACAATCACACGACCATGGGCATCACGGCTTGGTCACGCACTGCGTTGGCATAAATATGTAGTCAAATGAGATATACGATTATAATATGACTGAGCCGCAAGAGAGCTGATCTCAAGTAAGATCAATAATGGCAATAGATTGAAGTTTTATGTTAATTGCAAATTAAATTGAGATTAACTCTCAGAGTTGTTGCTGATATGTTGTAGATACATTATTTTAATTTTATATTTTATTTATATATTTTAAGAAAAATATTCAAAATTTGTATTAAATAAATAGAGAAATATACAAAGATTTAATATAATATATTAATATAACAATATTATTAAGATTATGATTATTATTATTAAAAAAAATAATATATTATTAAAGGTATATTAAACAATTTAAATTAAAGATTTCGCATTAAAAAATAAATTTGAAAAATGATATTTTTTTTATCTTTTTATTTATAATAATAATAATAATAATGATAATAATAATAATAATAATAATAATAATAATAATAATAATAATAATAATAATAATAATAATATTAATAATAATAATAATAATAATAATATTAATAATAATATTAATAATAATAATAATAATACAATTAATATATAATCTATAAATTATATTAATATACTATAAATTGGATATTTCTTTTACTTTAGGCCCTTTATTTTTTACATATTTTTAAAATTTGTCTAAAATTAGTAAAGATTTGTTTACTTCAGAAAGCTTTAAATGTTAATAAACTTTTCTAAAAAATATATATATTGATAGGAAATATCCTAATACTTTAGCTAATTCTTTCTATATTTCTATATTCTTTATTCAAACTCTCTAAAGTTCAACCCCCCAATTTCTACGCCTAGCAGGACATTTGTGTTGCGAACTGTTTACTATTTGCAGTTGCCGTTGCCGTTGCAGTTGCAGTTGCAAACTGCTCTTCAGCTGTTTGTGCAGCCATCGCTGGCCATGCACTCCACTGTGTGGCTCATTTCAATCGTATTTATTCTGCTAGTGTGACATTTATTTTTGCACTGAGCCCCTGACAAAGGGCAAGCGTCCAGTTTGTCCAGTTTGTCCAGTTTAGAGCTACCCGTTGTTGTGCCAGGGTCGACTGAGCTGACCGCTCGGCGGCTTGGCACTTCTGACACTTGCAACATTTATGGATCACTGCAATTTGGCTGGCAGCGCCGCCAACAGCCACTGCCATACGCTGAGTAAATGAAATGCCATGCGCAGCTTTTGTGGCAAGTTGCTGAGCTGTCATACGATAATTTCACGGAGCTGCTCAAGGACAACTGCCTCGCCCCTGGCTCAGCTGTTGCATTCAAATGCAGTCAAACACTGTTGCACGCCCACGGGGCACAGTCTTTGGCTGAGCTCGGTCCGTTCTATTTGCTTAATTTAGCAGTTGGCTGTTGTTGTTGACGCATTTTTATGGAGCTCATATCTTTTAATGGCTGCTTATTTTATTAAGCCTTTAAGGCGGTAGCGCAGCCAGCGGCTAAAGCATACTAAGCAGCTTCCCTTCTACTTTATTTCAACTTATTTACTTGCCGGCTATCGCAGCATTGCCTTGGCCTTTGGGAGCTGCAGCTGCGGCTTCTTAGATTCTATGTAGATGCAGTTATTATTTGAAATTTCATAATACTTTTATAACTTTTTGTGCAACTGGCGCTGCCTTAACTCGGATTTCATTCTCTGGCGGGGCCACCAAACCAAGCCAAACCGCCTGGCGACTGCCAAGTGAAAACCTCTGTTCCGGGACCTTCCGAGCACTACCTAGTTATTTACTTTTGCAATTTTCAACGCTCCATGCCATTTGTTCCGAGCTTTCTTTGTTGATTTTTTGCTTGGCTTGTGTTGCTGTTGCTGCGGCTCCTTTTCTTTTTTTCGTTTCTTTTCTTTTCTTTCTTTTTTCGCTGCTTTCGAAAGTTTATGTAAAACATATTTTTCTTAAATAATTTATTTTTTTGGTTTTTGTTTTCTTTGCACTCCCCCTGCTGCCGCTGCCGCTGCCGCTGCTGGTTTTCTGCTGCTTGAACAACCCGAAATGAAGCTTTTATTGAGTTCAGGTGCGCTGCCTGGCTCGCCCCAAGCCCTTGCCCACTTTATCCCTTCAGATTTTGCGCTTGTTTCACTCTTTTACTGTTCTTTTTCAATTTGTGGCCACATTAACGTTGGCAAAATATGAAAGCACACGAAAAGTGCAAAGAAATGGCCTGCCATGCTCCCCTCCCGCCCAGCGCCGAAATGCAAAGCAGCCTGGACTAAGCGCCGAGCTGAATCGGAGCCGGAGCCGGAGCCGCAGTCCTGCGATTCCTTCGCGTGCACGGAAACGTTTAGCCGCCGCATATTGGGCAGACGCGTGCCACATCGAGCTGCAGGCAGCAACTAGCGTCTGTTCCTTTATTTTTAGAAAATATTGGCACAATTCACTGTGCTTGAGAATAACCGTGCATTATACGCTGCTTTAGCCGGAGCTGCGAGCTGTGTGCTCTGGCGTTTAGTCTGTCAGGGGGAAATGTGACCAGGGCAGGGTTCATAGCTCACCGTCGGATATGTATACCATAAGTGTGGTCTCTCACCTGGGGCCAGAGCTAATGGGCTCAACATTGTTGTTGATTGCTGCGTGTGCTGCTTACCTGGGGAAACAGAGAGCAGATGGATAATTAATTAGAGAGTTTATCTCATAGATTCTTTTTAATCTATATTTAGTTTCGACTATTTATGATGGATACACATGGCTGAGAAATCATTCCTAATCCTTGCCTGGCTCCACGCACTACGCTCTGTGACATGTGGCGGGGAGTCGGCGCGGACTGGGGCAGAAAACTTAATTTATTATTTTCGCCTAATGCAAACACATCAATTTGTCGCAAGTAAACACTTCAAGTGGCTTTCGTTATCTCTGGCAAAACACTGACAGCAGCGCAGCTCGCACACAGAGGGCGGGCAGAGGGCTGCCCGAAATTCATTAGAAATCTAACAGCAAATAGGAAAATATATTTCGGCCATTTGGCGTAACGTACAAATTGTTTATTTAGGATGTATCCGCACAGAAGTAACTGGCAGGCCCCGGCCTTCGCCGCCCTGCCCTGCCAGCCAGCCACCTGACCCGTGCCCGTTGACGACGTGTCCTTTTCATAATTTTTCAATAAATTCAAGAGCCATTAGGAGACACGTTCTCAGACAGTTATGTCGATAACGGGTCTTCGTATTCAATAATGTGCGCTCAAGACCCAGCCTCAGACTAGTTTTCGCTTCTCTTTTGGGGCTTTGGGGCCTGGCGCCTGGCGCCTGGCACTTTGCTGCTTTTCTACTCGGTTGCTGTTTAACCGCAATTGAAATTACGCGCTCGCTTCCGTTTCGGGGTTCGCCGTGGCTGGCTCAAATTTATGCAAATTGCGTCACGTGCCCCAATGATTTCTTTGTCGCTGCACGAACTCGACTGACAACCGGGTAGCACGGCCGCGCTGATGGGCACCTTTTGCCACTCTTTCGTGACGCGCTGCTCTCGAAAGTGTATCATTATTTAATTTAATGTAAAATAATTAGCCCGCGCCGAGGGCTGCATTCCCAGCACCAGCCCAGCCCGGTGCTGGCCTGGCGCTGACATTGACGTATTCCCGCTGCCGGCAAGACGTGCCACCATATCCAATTGACTTTGAGGCTGTCTCCAAGCGCCGTCTCAAGTTCCATTTGCGGTCACTCGATGATATATTACGCACACACACACGCACACACACGCACACACACTCACGAATACAATTGTATTCACAGCGCCTCGCATGCCCACATTTGTCCTGTAGAAAGGCAGAAGAAAAAACTTTTGCTGCTGTTAACATAATTTCCGCAGTTGATTGATTCAGTTCGAATCGGCAGGAGCCACATGTCGACAGGGCGTGCCAGCACTTAAGCTGCCTTTCCTCCGCCCCCCTCCCTCTCCCACTCTCTGCCTCTACTTGCGGCGAGAAGATCCTGCGCTTAGACAAATTGTTCTTTAATGTAATTTTATTGCAAAAGTTTTCAATTTGCATTTAGCACGACGCAGCTCAATATGGGCAACAATAATTTTGTAAGCGCTCCAGCCTCCACTGTGCCACGTGTCTGAAATCGAAATATATCCGAGGGGCGGAGGGCACGGAGCGAATGTTGTCGGAGTTGCTTAACTTTGTTTGAACTGTTTTAACCATATTTCAATGGGGCTCACGCGCTTCATCTTTTGCCAATTAAAGGTAATTCTGCATGTTTTTATGCCTGCTTGGCATTCGCTCCATGGAGGAAGGTCGCTCACACACACACACACACACGCACAGTCTGATCCCTCAAAATGGATGCAAAGATGTCAACCTTCGGGTCATCGATGTGATTGCTTAACAAAGCGACAGCCGTGCTGAACTTTGGTATTAGCTCCAACTGGCAGCGGACGGACACGAGACGTCGCAAAAGGGTATTCATTTTTTATTCGTAAATATTCATGTTGTGTCGAGCAGCAGCTGCGGCCAATATTGGGCCCTGTTGTCCCATTCACTTGGCTGCCTTTATGACCATCATTTGTGTTGATTGATAAGCCATAAGTTTATGGCCACGACTCGCAATAGACATTTGCGCACGTGTGTGGCGCTGCTGTCAACGAACTTCTTTTGAGATCATCCATTGATGCTTAGCTTGCTTTAATCGTAGCTTCCACTAGTTAAATGAAGAAGCTTATATGAAGTTAAGCGTGGGTATTAAATATAGCCTCTATATGCGCTGGACTCCGCCTGCCATTGCAGGCCTTCATTACCCCGATGGGGCTGAGTCGACAGAACAGAGAGGTGGAATAATGGCCTGCAGGTCTGCTGACAGCTCGCCCACTTATATTTTTTCATAAATTGTTAACAATTAGGGACAAAGTGAATGTGGCCAGCTGCGCCCATGCCACACTAGACGGCACTTGGGTCTGGCTAAATTAAATTTACAATTCATACATGGGCTCTGCGCCCTGTTATTATATATGTCTCGAGCTTAGCTAAGGCTAATTACAGGCTGCGCGCGTACTCATGGCTAATTGCCGTTGCTGCGTGCATTTGCATATTGAACAATTTTGCAGAAATAGTTATGACAGTGAGATTTAAATTAAAGCTATAGATAAGTCATATCTGCCGGGCACATATGTGCTGGCCTCTTGACCGAAGGACTTCATTTACAATTATCGTGATTTTCTGGGCAATGGAAAGTTGTGAAAGCAACTGGGACAGCAACAACTAACAACTAATGGTCAAACATTAGTAAGAACACGATTTACATTTTGCCTTTCCACAACAACAACAACAACGGGAACAATGGCAGCAGCATTAGCAGCAAGGACATTTACATTACCAACAACAACAAGAAGAGCTGCAGCTGCGGCTACGTCGACTGCAATGTTGGCTGCGCATAATTGCATTTGCGTTAAAACGCAAGCAAACAATTCACTTAAAGTGTAAATAAGTGCAGAAAGCAGCCAGCTGAAGCAGATGCCTCAATCAATCCATCTCTTTCGCTCGCCGGCACGGACTGTGCATGCCCTGTTTCACTCTCGCTTTCCTCTGCCTGCCTGCCTGCCTGTCTGTCTGTCTGTTTGTCTGTCTAGCAGGGTCGAGTCAAAACCAAAATGGCCAAACTGACAAACGTAGACAACGGAAGTCAATCAGACAAGCAGACAGACTTTGATACGCAAGCGCACCGGATGTGCTGCTGCAGTGAGCCGGCGACGGACTGCTCGACGCACGGCAGAGGACGAGGGCTGCGAGTGGCCTGGCGACAGCAGCTGGCGATTAGGTGCACTGAGGACAGCTGCGGTCAGGGCGCAGCGGGGGCCACTGTCGACCACGACAAACGTTGTTTAACTAAATTCAATAATCGTTGGCAATTGCAATTTACGGGCTGGCAACGCCGGCGACATTTGTGCAAATACAGAAATTATAATAATGACGTGCAGCCCCGGCAAGGCAGCAGCCTGTGGGTGGTGGGTCTGACCGACATATGCAGCGGGCCGTAACGGAGGGACGTCAATGTCCTTTGCTTGTCGCCAGCCGCAATTGGATGCAAATAGCATTAAGTGGCTCAAAGTCATGCAAAGGCGATTTGATGACGCATTTAACAGAGCCATCGCCCTGCAATTGCCAGCGTGTGTGAGTGAGAGAGAGATAGTGTGTGTGTGTGTGTGTGTGTGTGTGTGTGAGTTTTTGTGGTTTAGTTTGGCAATTACCAGGCACTTCATGACATGCACTGACCTGACGCTGACATGTGATTGAAGATGCCGACAGTTGTCAAAGACGACGAGTACGTGACAATTTCGCCAAAGTCGAAGCGTTGCTTATTGCATATTCGCATATATTTTGCATTAACCCACAATTTAAGCAATTTCCAAATTAATTCTAAAGCCATCAGAACACACACCAGAAACTCACAAATTTCATCAAATAATTTCTCAAGTGCGACCCACATGGCAAGCAAATTGATAAGGATTGAAATTGAAAGCAGATTATAATAATTATTCTTATTGGATTTGCTAATATATTTCGTTTACTATTTTGTGATTGAAATAATCATATATATGAACTGGCTATCAAGTAATGCTGGACTTAGTTTAATATAAAAAAGGGAAATATTAATATAATAAATTTGGCTTATGGAACTGTTTTTTTGAGATATATATATTTATATTATAATCCCTTCTACAGTCACATAGATTTTCTATTATGCGAAATTTACTTAAATCGCTTTTTACCATTTTTGCTGTGCGTAATTAAAGTAATTGTGGCAAAGCCTTCTTTAATTAATAATTATGCAGCCTCACCCACACACACACACACACACACACAGATTATGCATATAGATATATGCATGTGCATACATAAATTTGACGCCAAGTCATTAATAAAACATAAGCCGAACATGAAAGCACTTAATGGGGGCGGTCCTCGATAATTCTGAGGTAAGCGCCACTCGATATTTGCGGCTGGCTGGAATGGATTTTTTTGTCCACTTCTCGTTTTTTGCTCTCCGTTCAGCTTTTGTTTTAGGTATTGTTTGGCTTTTAATGCCAATTAATTACACAATATTTAATACACATGTTACTCAGCCCCTGCCCCCACAGTCCCTATCACTGTAATAATGCGCTGCTAATTTATGCATAAGCTACACATTCACTGATTACTTGGATAAGTTCGCCCGCCAGCAAACCCAATTAGCTGAGCAGTTTTTGCTTTCAATTCACGGCATGTTTCAGAAAGGTCCGCGGCATATATAATGAAAGTTTGTTGAAATGCTATTGTAATTGGAATAGTTTTTAGAATTATTATTTTTATGTGTGTATAAAATTGATTATAAGGTGTTATAGATATAAGATGTATTTAATTTAATTTGGTATACAAACTTAAAGTTGGAAGAGCGTCGTTCGATCTCCAATTAAATTTTCAAAAATTATTTTAAATATCGAGGCATAGATATATATATAAGAAAGAGTTATAAGAGCTGCACTCAACGACTAGCAGAGAGTGTAAATAGATAGTGGACATTAAAGATGGGTCGATGCACGCTAAGCCTTACAAAGCTATAGGCTATATATAGATAGATTTACTTAGCAATAGATAAGCTATATTTCAGTCATGATTTATGCATGAGTCAGGGTGTGAAGGGTATATTCAGAAGTTAATAAGCAAAAAAAGCTGCGGAGACTATATAAGCTGTAATGAATGCAGAGTTCAATCATAATCAACATCATAGCCCACTCAATCTGTTGGTTCCAAGTTCCTGAGTAACAAATAACAATAAAAAGCGTATCAGCATACCCAAGATAAAGATGTAAAATATTTATATTATATCATCTACTCAAGCCAAAGAAAAAGCTTCCAGTATATCTGTTCATTCCACAAAAATCCTACTGCAAAATAATTCCTAATTATGCGCCTTCTATATAAGAAATAAAAACAACTGGCGAAATATGCTTTCCCTTGAAATTAGAATATAACTATGAGCAAGTAGCATGAAGACACTCTTATTGGACTCTTTGGGCTGTGGAAACATAAGCTGCGAAAAGGCATATTTTCGCGACGGCTGCTGTGGCTACTTTAACAATAAATTTATGAGCCATTTTTAATGATTTAAAAATGAAAATCTCGGCGAGTGGGAAAAAATACGTAAAGACTATTTGGCCGAGGCGCAATAAAACTGCGTCATTTTGCTGGCATAAAAAATCGTTTTGTCCCTTGACAGTGAACATCAGCAACACAGAGGCCGTGATGAAAGCGGACGAGAGAGACAGAGAGGGAGAGAGAGAGAGAGAGAGAAAAAATCATGTCATGTCATTGTCGGCATCGTAAAAATGTTATCAGCCATAATAACGAGCCACGATTTTCGGGCCACAGCGCTGTGGATTGGGCAGAAGATTGGGGCCGGATCGGGGGAGGGTTCGCTCGACTGCCGCCGGCACTAATGGTGCGCAGCTAATGACTGGAGAGCAGAGAGCCGTTTCTATTTCATGAAGTGCGAGTACAGCGAGCGTACACTGAGCTTTAAATTTCAGCGCTCGATACTTTGCTGAGAGAGCGGCGAGAGGGGTGGGTGGGAGTGGCAGGCATGCCTGCTGGGTCTTTCCATTAAATCGGCGCTGTGGCGGCATTTTGTCAACTTATACTTAATGGTAATAAAAAGTATATCAAATCAGTATCCTAAATCCCAGAATTGATGTTGGGCTTCCTCGTTTTGTGGCGCAGACCTTGCCCATGCTGCTCTCGCCTTTGTTGCTGCTGGCTTCTCGACAGCCGACCGCCGTCTGAGCGGGTCATAGTTTATGTTTTTTATTTGTTATCGCATTTATGCGACGGCATTTCTAGCCTTACTTACAATTCAATTTCTGAGCAGACATCGACTGTGGCCAGAGCGCAGTGTGGCTGTCCCTTCGCTTCCTTTCATTCATTCTGATTGAATTGAACTACAGACAGCGGCGGCGTCACGAAGGGCTTTAAAGCTTTAAGCGAGTACAGATTTGCGTACCTCCAAGTGCCAGAACAGGAAATATGTAGTAAAAGCCTTAAATTTCGTGAGGACTTGTGAGGATTCATTTAGTTTTATAGTAAATGTTGGTCAATCGATGATGTCGCGCCCGTTAGAGCCAATGCGGCGTATGCGCAATATTCGCAGCTACTGTCGCTGGCCGCTTAAGCCGCCCCGAGTGCGCCAAAAATGAACTGCCAGCGCGCTGTGCACTCATTAATCAAATGTTAAGGAAGCGCAGACACCAAAAAAAAATAAAAACAAAAAATAGCTGCCAATGCGAACCCTTTTGCCAAGATTTTTTGTTGGGCCAAAAGTATGCATCGTGCTCTGGTATGTGCTTGGAGTGTGTGTGAGTGTGTGTGTGTGTGTGTGTGTGTGTGTGTGTGTGTGTGTGTTTGTCGAAAATGCATTTAAAATATACAAAAATCCACAGCGAGGAGTTAAGTGAAAAAGGGGCTGCAGCTGCAGCTGGGGAGCGGGGCACCGCGGCAGAGATGAGTGGAGCTTGAGCAGGCACTTCAGCATTGTATTTTATGCTATTTGCATTTTCTCCCCTCCTTTTTGATTTTTTTCCCTTTTTGTCTCCTTTTTTTTGGCTAGGCTAGTAGCCAGTACATAAAAAGGGAAGTCGAGAGGCCCAGACCCACATCTGTGCGCTGCGCCCTGTGCACAGTTGGCGTAAAAAGTGGGCGTGCCGCCCAGCGAAACACGAAAAAAAAGATAGAGAGCTGAAAAAATGCATTTTGTATGCAGATGCATGGCGTAAATTGCAGTTACGTACTAAATAAGTAAAATCGCGCTGAGTATTTTTCACTTAAAAACTTACGCCCCGGCCCGCCATCTGGCCTTCGAGCTGCTCACGGCGCAAACAACAAGCAGAAAGAAAACGTACAAGGAGTGCCTGGGGCGGAGGGGCGGAGGGGCGGTGGGGCGTGGCAGAGGGCAAACCTCTTAATTGGATGCATGCAGGCAAAATAACATGCGAGCCTGTGCTGGGAATGGAAATGGAATTCACATGGCTGCACGTCGAGAGGGATCAGAGGTGGCCTGAAGTGGGGACCGAGTTAACTAGCCGTCAGCTAATTAAACCTGAAAAGTTGGTCACACAGACAGACAGACAGACACACACACACACATGCATGCATGCTTGTCGCTGAATGGAATTTACATTAGATTGGCAATTGGACTAAGACAAGCGCCGAGCAAGGACAACAGTTAAAAGCTAAGAGCCATCAGAGTGCCAGAACGGCTAATTGGCTTAATCTCTGAGATTGCCCCAGTTAAAACACACACACACACACACGCAAGCTGCTCACGTACTTGGCTTATGAGTTAACACATGCTCAATGGAAATTCCGCTTTTCTTTAATTTTCCACACAGCCCTGCCGAGGCCGACAAATTAAGCACAATCAGAGCAGAAACTCATTTAAGGCGCTAAGCACTCACAACAGTTTCGACAACAGCCACAACGGGCGCACTCTCTGGCTGCTTTTTAAGCCTTTCGCCGCAGAAATTGTCCCGAGCATAAATTGCGAGCTTCCGGCTTGCTGCTAACAAAAGAATTCTGGCAGATTTTTGAAAATTGGCTGAGCTGTCGGCCTAATGAGCATGTTTCCGCCTGCCAAGGGTGAGACGTCTGATTGGCACCAGGCCCTCCCATGCCAGCCATCTCTGCATACGCATTTGGTATGAAAATTTGAGGCTTTTCGAACCAGGCCAGCTGGCCACCTGGATCAGTTGCAAAGCCTTTTTTGCATGTGAAACTGTGGCAGTCCTGAAAGTCCTTTGCTTAAATGGGACTTCGCTGAAGACTTTATCTATTTAATTCTTGTTTCGCTTTTTATGTGTTTTATGAACGGAGTGGGCGGCGTGGCGCAGCCGACTGAATGGGTGGTCAGCGAGCAAAGACGTCTGCGCCTCCTGCTCTGCTCATTTTGTCAAGTTAATGGAGAATAATAAAGCGCAAAAGTAAATAAGTAAACAGAGACAATAGCGGAGACGCGGGCGGGTGCCTGGCCGGGGGAAACTACAAACAATAAAAGGCGCTGGAAAAGCTGAGACGGCAAACGGTCGGAAAATAAAAGAAGTGGCATTCGGCCCAAGGCTGAGCAAACGAGCAGCCAAAAGCTGCCCAGCAGGCAGCAGGAAGGCAGTTCGCGGTGGAGGTGGGCAGGCGGGGAGGCGTGCTGGCGGCGAGGGGCAGCCCTGCGAGGCATCTTTTTGTTTTATGCGAAATGCACTAAAAATATATTTAAATTTATTTCATTTTTGCACAAATGAACTGCGCAATGCGCGCAGCGGGACGAGTCCTGCCAGCCCGGGACATGCTCCAAGCGCAGCCTTGCAAAGGCTTGAGGGGGGTCCGGTTTTGGCGCCGCTGGGGCGACGACTGCGAGTACGTAATAAACTTGATTGCGCATCTCTTATGTACACACACACACACACACACACACACACACACATATATATATATAAGCTATATTATGTATGTGTATTAAATTCATTTTTCTCTTGTTCTTGTTGTTGTTTCGCTGCTTCGCTTTGGCTTGGGCGCTGCTCGCCTGTTGTTGCTTTTTAAATAAAATTTTTATGAAATTTTTGGCAATTGAACTCAAGTTTTAATGGAGCGCCATAAATTAGTTCCCCCCGCCTGGCACCCATTGTCCAGCTCGTGGCCACTCGAGCCCCGTTTCGAAATTAGATACATGCGCTTAATAAAACACTCGAGAGGCCGGCTTTCCCCGGAAAGGGCCTTCAGCGATGTCGTCTGCGTGGCTGTCTGCCCTCTGTTTCCGAATTTCCCATTTCCCATTTCCCAATACCCACACTCATTTCCATTCCCATGCCCATGCCCATGCCCACTGCGACTGCCTTCGCCATCCATTCATTTTCGCTTGGCAACGACATCAATTCATTTTGTGCGCAATTAGATTTTTGTTGTTCCACACACACTCGGACTTGCAGCTGAAGTTTTCAGCTTTGTTTTTTTATTTCCCAAATTGCTGCCCAACTTTTTGCGCTTGCAGTGGCCAATGACCATTCGTCGTTCGCTTCGCCTTTGGGACAATATTCAGAGACTTTTTAGATTTAACATTTAGCGCAGCGCAATAGAAATGTTTCGAATCGGAATCGAAATCGTTGTCATGGGAGCATCAATTGAGCAACTCCTGGAGTCTGCAACGCTCTACAATGGAAACATATTTTGCCATGAAACAATTTTCTTCTCAGGTGTAAGAAGAGGAAGTCAAAAAAATGTATAAAAAACACTTAGTTGTGATGAATTTTATGAAATGAGCTGAGATCACAGTGCAAAGTTTAGACAAGCCACAGCAAGGGACTGTCAATGGGAACAGTGAGAGGCAGGACGACGACTGGAAGGGGGATAGGTATATATCGCTGAGTTATGTATTAATAAAAAGACAAAGGCTGAAAGGAAAACCCGAAGATGTTGCTGGGGCGAGGCGTCGAAAAAATTGAGCTGAGGCCACATTACGGAATACTTCTTGCATTATCCTGTTTGTAGATTAAAATGAACTATTGCAGGGCAACAATAACAACAGTTCTGGCAACAGCGACAACGACAACGACACTGAACAATGGCAACGGCAATCATAATACAAGCAAACGATAAGCAGCACGAACGTGCGCAGCCATAGACAAGCGCCCAGGAACGGGCGAACGGCTGAAAGAAGCTCCGAAAAAAGGCAGAAGGAAATGTATATATAGCACAAGAATACTATATATACACAGCTATATACGTCTATTTGAGTAGAAAGCTAAAAGAAAGTCTGTGAAAGCAGCAGCAGCAGCAACAATAATAATAATAATGCCTGGGATAATAATAAGAATTAAGCAAGAAAACACATCCCAGACACGGGTAGACAGGCCTTTGCATTGAATTTGGTTTGAGTTGGGATTGGACTCGTGTTGCTGTGGCTCGGGCAAAAAAGAGCAGAGCACAACACACGGCTTCCGCTTCCGCAGCCATTTTCGTGGGGATTTATTAGTTTTTGCTCGTTAGAACTGCGCACAGCTGCCGTGCCTGAAGTGTTTAAGCGAGAGGGGCCCAGAGTCCAGCAGCAGCGGCGGCAGCAGCGAGTCGACTTCATAAACCAACAAAAATTAACACCCTGTGCAAAGATGGAGCAACATCGACCGAATGACGTTCAGAACGAACGAGCGAGCGTCTAAAACACATAAGCTGCTTGTTTATAGTTACAGCTTATGCTACCAGGCAGGCCAGCCCCTCCCCCCCTACACACACACACGCACAGAGAGAGAGAGAGAGAGGGAGAGTGGGAAACATTTTCTTTTGATAAAACTGCAGCAGCAGTTAAGGCAGCTTCTGTTGCTGATGTGCATCAAAGTGAGAATGATTGATTCAATTTTAAAGTTGTGTAAGAGTGTGCGACTGCATGTGTGTGCGTGTGTGTGCGTGAGTGTGCTATTTTTAAGCAGCAGTTGACTGCTGTGCGCTTTAACAAATAATCCCGAGCAGCGTCCATTCATTCTAGTGGACCCCAGCGGGGGGCCGGCGGGCGCTCCATGATGGAGCACGGTCAGCTCGCATTTGCTGACTGACTTTGCCGAGCGAGCGCCACCTCAGCAACTAATGCGAGAAATAATTACAAAAGTGAATTTATGTTCTTGCAACGATAACAAATGCTTTTTAGCACCAATGCGACCGCCCCCCACATCCAGCACCCATAACTTTTCGCTCTACACTGAAACACTATTTATTTATTTTTTTGGGTTGCCTTTGGGTTTCCTAGGAAAGGGCAAATCACAACTCGCGACTGTGCTCGATTGGTGCCTGGATGGTGTGCGTGTGTGGGTGTGTTTGCATTCACATCAACATGTGGCACACTCCGAGTGGCTCGCCTCGCCCCAGCTTAAGTTTCTTCATCAACTTTTGCCACATCACAGATTAAAATTTAACTTTTTGGCGTAGCTGCGACTTAGCTCCGACTTGGCTCAATGTTTGCGCGTCTGTCTAGCAGGCGGCAGGCGTGGCTGTGTTTTGCGGATTAAGCCGAGTGACTTTCATTAGTGAGGGCAAAAGCTATCAGTCTGCTATAGAGTATAAGCCAAGGCCACTGCAATTCATTAGTTACTTTGCAGATTCTTAGCTGCAGAACTGATGGAAAATGCTGATAGGCCCCACATGATGGAGTGAGCTGAATGAGAGACGCGTGGCAGGCATCGGTAATGAAATGCAGGCAATTCACTAATTAAGCTCGCCCACATCTAGTCCCTCACTGAACAACAACAGTCGCACCTGTGCTTAAACATTTTCCGCTTAATTTTGATCAACCTCAAGTACTTTCGCGCTGGCAATCAGTTAAGTAAAAGATGAAATATCTTCGCAGACAATCGATGCTCCCATCGCAGTCCTTTAATTGCCTTCTATTGATACTTGAGCGCCACATAATCGTCCTAATTACTTCGCAAACTAACTTTAATTGGGCAGCGGTGGGCGAGATAAAGGCGCCAATTATAAAGCGAAGATTCGAGCGCCACTTGCATGTCTGCCCGCCATTAGGGAGAGCCGTGGAATGCCGTCCAGGACGCGCCGGCTGCAGTTGGCCACGTTTTTTGCCCGGAGTCTGGCAGCGGCGCTTAGCGCAGCGTCTCAATAAATAATAAAATAATAATAATCCAATCATATCGTTACATCCACGAACGGCGCCCAGTCATCAGCTGCAGCTGCTCGCTGCTCGCTGCTCGCTGCCCGGGCATCCTGCCGGCTGCTGTCTACAGCTAAGCGCGTCGTCTCGGAAATTGCAGCACAGGAAAAGAAGTGTCTGAGGGCTGGCAGGGTTGCGGCTAAGCAGCTTAAGCCGCATCATCGAAGGCAGCGCTGCCGGCGCAACAACAACAGCAGATTTATTGCTCCGAGCAGGCGCTGCTTTTGTTTTGGCCCTGAGCAGGGCTCGCTGCTTGCACTTAAGCACCTGCCAGGTCGCGCATAAGCCCTGTTGTCTGCCACTTGAGTGGGCTGCGCGAGCAGAGCTTTTCGACTGCATGTCAAAATATTTAAGCATAAGTTGTCAAGGATCAGCCGAAGGAGCTGCAGCAACAGGCCCGTCCTGTGGGCTGCCATGACTTGCACTGGAGCTAATTGACAAGCGAGCCGCAATATCAAGCTCTGCCTGTGCAGGGGGGCCCCGCCCCCGCCACAACCCAATTGCCATTTTAGATAGCAATCGATTCGGGCCTGCTATTACCTATTCATTCGTGCCATGGGGATATATCCAATAGCCAATACCCAAGCCGCTGCGCGCTGGCTTAAATCTCGTTTGCTGATTTGTCAACTCTCAGTGCGCCGCCTCTGATAATGGCCTAGCTCTCGACAATTTCCTTCCTCCGAGTGTGTTTTTATTTTATTTCACTTTTCGGCGGAAAGGTGCAAATTGCAAATTACATCAAAGTAAATAAACAACGAATGACTGCCGAAAGCTGCCGAAAGGAAGCGGCGGCTAAGGCCAAATTGAATGCGGCAATGTTGCCTTGCCACGCCTCCTTGCCTTGAAATTGTCATGACAAATTGAAACAATTTCTTTGGCTTTTGTGGCTTGCCAGCAACGAAACCCCAACATTTTATGCAATAAATTAAAAAATTTGCTTACAAACCTCGAGCTGCCAGCAGTTGTCAGGGCTTGGCGTGGCTTGGCTGCTTCTTGCCATTTGTTTGCCATTTAATGGAGCGTGTGGTTTTGCTGTGGCACAGAAATGCTAAATTGAGTGATTCCTGATACATGTGTAGGCAGCAAGCAGTCGGCAGCAGGCAGACTGATGTGTTTAATTGAATTCCCAGGTTCCGTTTGACAAAGGCACAACTCTTAAGCATATCCAGAACATGCGGTCTGCAACATTTCCAGGTGAAAACATCAGGTCTCCTCTCACTCGAATGCTCTGCCCGAAAATGGAAAGTATGCTGCAGCTCAGTCCGAATCAAATCAATGCAAGCAATTAAATTGCTGAGAAATATGAGGAGAAAAAATATCACATTTACTTCGCCTTTGATCTGCGATGACGACACTCAGCTGAGGCAAGGCGAAAACTATATTTTGCAGCAGATAAGAGAGAGCTGAAATTGAAACACTTGTCAACGCAAATGTCTCAACTTCAAGCTACCCGAGCTCCGAGCTCCAACGGCCACAATCTCTCCGCCTTCCATTGCCAGGGCAATGCGCACAATTCCAGGAATGCTGCCGCGGAGGGGCGTGGACAGTGCGAGGACCAGAAACAGGCAAAGAAATGGCAAAACATTTAATGTAAACGGTTTGTCGACAAATGTCAAATGACCAGTCGTTGGCCAGCAGCGGAGCTCGGCCTGGACTCGCCCCGAAACAAAACACACAAAAGGCGCGTCGCGGCTGCGAGGGTCAGCAAAGTCGGAGACAAAAGCCAAAATAAGATGCGGCCAGAGAACACCTCAAATTAATTCGATTTTATGCTCCACTCCACGCCGCAGGTAAACAATGGCAGAGCTGGCCGACTGCCGTAAGGTCTGGCTAAGCAGATTAAGCGGCAAAATCAATGACAATTTGCCTGACCGACTCGACACATTGGGCCAAGCTAACAAGTTCACTTCATTGCGATTACGGGAATGGTCTAATTAAATGTTAATGAGACTCGACTCGCAGTGTTGCCAAGGACAACTAAATCTGATGTGGTTACAGGCTCTGTAAAATATAAAAGGAAATATTTATCGCCCCGCGGGGGCGGGACTCACCTGTAAATAAAATGCGCAGAAATGTTATAAAATGTTATTTAAAATGTTATTTAAAAATAGCTGCGCACAGCGCGGCACACGAGCTTTCATTAACCGCATTCAGGAGGCATTAAAACTGACGACGGGATATCAATTTGCGCCTGCTTCTGCCCATAAACACAGCCGGAGAAAATGAGTGTGTGTGTGTGTGTGTGTGTGGGAGGGACGGGAGGGAAAGTGGACGCTGGGTAAATAGAAAAATATGAAGCACGAAAATTAAAAAGTCTGCCAGCGCCAGGTCATTAAAATGAAAATCTTGCGACGGCATCGAAAGTACAGAAATTCCCCAGCGGACGCCTCATTCGCTGCCTTCTTGCAACATTATGATCAACATCAGCACGGCGTGTGTGCATGTGTGTGTGCTGAAATAATTTTTATGATTATTTCTTCCTTCCGCTGGCTTTCAGGCTGCCCCGCCCCACGCCGCCCCTGCTGCCTCTAAAAGTATGTGTGCGCATTTGGCAGCCGCGTTTCTGGTGCGCTTTTCTATTTTCTCGGGCGCAATTTAAGTGCGCCGTGGCCACAGCTAGAGCCAAACTGCTGCTGCTACTGCTGCTGCTGCTGTCCCAGCGCGCTGGCAGACCAGATAAGCACAGTGGAAATAAGCATTATGTGCCCATTGCAATGATCTGCCCAGCATTAGCCATGAGCGGGCAAGGCGCAGGCCACAGTGGGCCACTGCCAGCTTATGCGATAAGCAGCGAATGTTGGCCTAAAGAGTTTTCTTATCGCCGTTCATATTCATATTAAATTTTAATTTAACTGTGGCATCAAGCTTCACTTTCTTCCTTTAATATTTAATGTTATATATACCAGGTTTTCGTGCCACTGTGCAAGGTTTTTCCTTGGCTGCGTCGCTGAGTTTTCTTTTTCTTTTTGCCCGCAACTGGCAACGATATGGAATTTCTTGGATTAAATGTTATGTTGGCATTATATTTCTTTCTCTTTACGCCCACCAATGTCTGCCGTGGCCATGCATGTGTGTGTGTGTGTGTGTGTGTGTGTGTGTGTGTGTCTTTTGGATACTGTAAGTAACGCATGCTGTGTCTTAATGTCTTCTTCATGGTCTCTAGCCCTGCCGTCAATGTTGTTGTGCTTTCCGGCTGCTGCACTAATAGTCGCTGTAGACTTTGACTTTCTGGAGCGGCAAAAATAGAGCAGAGAGTTAAGTAAATAATGCCAACACATGTAATACATCAAGCGGGGGGCTGTGCGTGCGCCGCGTGGGCGTTGCCATTTGTGCGGCTGATTATTTATGATTCGTGCGGTAGGCAGTGCTCGTAGTCAATTTGTATTGCCCGCTCGCATCTTATTTCGACAGCCGAGCAGATATTTCATTTAATTTAATTTTATTCAGCCGGAGCAGCAGCCCAGTCCCAGCAGGGAGCGGGGGCACGTGCATGCTTCCAAGTGCATGGAAAAGAAAATATAATAATATTAAAGCGTTTTTTTGCGACATAGAACTAAGCACTTGTAAATCCCCTCAGAGGATGTGCCGTCAAGTTAGTCTCAAACACAAACACACGCACACACAGACAGTGGGAGGAGTGTGTGTGTGTGTGTGTGTGTGTGTGGTGCTCGTTGCACTTATCCGCAAGCAAACACTAGCGTGAGCTGCCGCCTGGATCCAGCGTGCGAGTGTGGGCAAACTCATAGGAACTTATGCATAAGTGACATTAAGAAAAAGCTCTTCAAATGCAAGAAGAAAAACACTTTGGCAGGACGCTGGCAGTGCTGGCTGGGAAATGGGAAAAACCGAGCGGAGTAAAGTTTAGCCAGCTGAAAGCCAAAAAAGAACGATGAAGAAAAATAAGGCAAGCCAACCAAATGAACGCAAAGTTTCGGCACCCATCCTCGTGGACGGAATTAGGGATATGGTTGCGTCCCCGTTTCCACGCAGCCAAGGATATGCAATCATCATGCGGATTTCCATAAGCAGCCGGCAGGCAGCGAGCGAAAGCAAATGGAATATCCAGCCAGAGCAGCAGCTCATACAAAGAAAGCGCAAAGAAGCCAGCCAGGAAGTGCATGTGGTATACGCCGAGGACGAGAGAACAAGATACTGCCGAGCCAAGCCCTCTGGTAAGCCGCTGTGCGCAACTGGCTTAGCTCAATTTCCCTTTTCAACTATTTTCAATGGCGTTTCCGGCATCGTTTTGACTTGGGCCCCGCCTTCCGCCAGCCAAATGCTTGTGCATGCCACTGCCGGTCACCTCTGTGCCTGTCCCTGTGCCCAGTGCGGCAAACTGATTGGTTCGATTGACACAAGCACAAATCCAACTTCCCATCACGGGCACCTTGGACAATCGAGTGTTGGCATTGTGCAAAGTTTTCTCTTTGAACGGAATCGAGCTGTTAGAGCAGTTGTTGCTCAGCAGGGCCTGTCCCTGAGGCTTCAAATTAGCCATTGTGTGAGGAGATAATGCAATTGGGCTATGAGAGAGAGTGAGTGAGAGAGAGAGAGAGAGAGAGAGAGAGAGAGCTGTAATTGATTTGGATTGATCAATAATAGAATAGACATACACAATCAAGTTTATAATGACTTTAAGCCATGCTTCTTAGACTCTATCCTTGATCAGGACATCTATAAGTTGCAAAGCTTTCACCTTATCAATTTTAATTAAGCCTGATGAGTTGATTATATCGCTGATCAGGTAAAGAGTGGGCCAGCTTTCAGCACGTTGTCCAGTTTCGGCCACAGAATCATTGCGCACTTCGTAGGCGAACACTTGACCATGGCAACAGCTATAGCCAACACACACACAGAGAGAGAGGGCAATGCTCAGGCACTTGTCACTGTGTATTGATTCAATGATTGGGATTTGTGTGATCCTTTTTAAAGCACCGAAATTTGCTGGCGCTTGCTTGTAGTTTTCGCAACCGCCTCACGCCCACAGCACTGTCTGTGCCAGCGCCCACAGTGCCTGTTGACCCGTGGGTCGTTGTATTTTTTTTTTTTCCTTTTCTTTTTTTTCCCCGTGTTGCCTTTTTGCTGTGTTTGTTATTTGTTTGTTTGCTTTTTGTCGAGCTTTTGACTGTTTGCTTTGCGCTGCTTTAACGCTATTTTTGCTTTGTTTTGTTTTGTTTTCTTTTTTCTCTTTTTTTTACATTTGGCTTCTCTTGTTTTGCCTGGCTTTGGCAGCTTCGGCCCACAGCCTCAGCCTCAGCGTCAGCCACCCCCGCAGCGAGCCGTGCTCTGGTTTGTTGGGGTTTTTTTGGGCCGTAAATTTATGCTAACAGTTCTCCATTGAAAATGCATAAATTTATGTGTTTACACTATGTGCAGGCATTCGTTTGGCCACGTCCGGGGGGCCAGGGGGCGCCGCACATGTGTTTACTTAGCACTTTTTATGGCCTGGACACTCTATAGTCCAAAGTCTATAGTCCATACTCCGCAGTCCATCGCCCGTGTTGCATGTTTTATTTACCTACACTTTGCTTTTATTTTGAGGTACATTTTATTTTATTTATTCTGTGTTGGCTAGTGTTTAAGCAGCAGCCGCTGCCCCCTCCCGAACTACATATTTGGATATTCATAAATTATTATTTGCATAAAACTGTTGTATGCATTGTTGCCGTTTGCCGTGCGTTTTGTTGATGCTGTAAAATGTAGCAACAGCCCATTAAGCCCGTCTTACGGCCAGGCACTCTGCTTCCTCTCTCTTTTTTTTATCACTGGCAATCGGCCGAGCTCGCCTGGCCATTGCTCAAAGACTACTCTAAAATTCCATCAGCGCGAGCCGAATGACTCTATGGCAAAGCCAAGAAATGGCATAAAACCCCAAATGAGGAGAACGGTGAACAATGTGCCCGAGCGGGGTTAAGCAAAAAACTGCACACGTAGCCGGAAAGTCGTTGCCTCAGCCTCCGCCTCTGCCTCTGCCTCTGCCTCTGCCTCTGCTGCTGTCGATGCATTTAAACGTGCCAAAGTTAGCGGCGAAGCACTGGGGCTCAGGGGCGTGGACGAGGGGCGGCAGTCTGCACCGCACATAAATACGAAATAAAAGCCATTTGAATGGCAGGCGACACTCAAAATCGATACACACAGCCCTAGGAGCGGGCTGAGCGGGGCGAGGCGAGACCACGAAATGTAAATGGAATCGGGCTCTCAAATGCTGTGTTTGTCATATGGGCAGCAGTAAAAGAGATGGCCATTTAAGATGGCGCTCTTAAGCCGGCTCCGCCACGTCGTTGTGCCGTTGCTGTGCCCTGAAATGGATGCCCAACTCAAGTGGTCACCCTTTTTGGGCGTTAATGAAAAATGCATGAAATTTAAATTGTGCCAAAGTGTTGACCAGGCCCACACCCAGACACGCACAGGCCGCACGCCCCAGCAACGGCGCCAGGTAGGCTCTCAGTCAGTTGTGATGTGGGTGAGTCCAAGAGCAGGGGACGCCCAGTGCAGCGCTGCCAATGTCTGAATTTTGAAAATTGAGTCCTGTCGCTTCAGTTGCTGACTGTGAAAAACATTTTGCAGGCGGCCGTTCGAGCCTCATTTTCTATGCGAACGCGAGTGCCAAATGTCAATTGAAGTGAACAATAAAATGTTCAATTTTCATTTGCCATTTGGCAGACCAAGCAAGCAAAACATTCAAGTCTAGCGGCTCTGATATATGTGGTTTAATTTGGTTTTAAAATGCATGAAAGATGTAAACTTTATTTGCCAGAGCTCGAGCATTGCTTTAATATAATATAATATTTGATAAACATTACGTATATCAACAGATTGGCATTATATTGCTGATATTATATAAAATATTATATATTGCATATTATATAAAATATTATATAATATATTATATAATGAATGAAGACTATTTTGGCTCTACTTTTTGGGTACGACTTTTCTTGTTACAGTTTCGCTTTACTCTGTCTCTTTCTGTTTCTCTCTTTCTACTTCCCCATCACTCTCTCTATGTGATTTTCGTGCTTATGCCTTTGTCTCTCTGCTAGTCTCTCTGTCTGTTCACTTTATGTCTTTCTATGTGTGGGCGTGATATACTTGCTTCCTCTCTATCTCCCTCTCTGTCTCTCTCTCTCTCTCTCTTTTTATGATTCATTACATGTGTCTTTCACATTGCTCTAGCTCTAATCGTCACGCTCACTGCCTCTAAGCTTCTATCTCTCGCGAGAAACTCTTTCTACTCTCTAGAGTATATAGATATATAGTTACAATATAGATCGTTTACGATATCTGTCTCTATCTCTCTCTCTGTCTCTCTCAATCTGCTTCTCTCAGTTCAACATACCTACATACATACAACATACATAGTTAATCTGTCTCTCTCTCTCTCTCTCTCTATATGTCTATCTCTCTTCCTCTCTGTCTTTCTGTTCACCTTTATTACAACACTTGCTTGCCTTATTTTCTTTACTCTTAGATCTCAATTCAATTCGATGTTTTTTTCATTTTCCATAAACAATTTGAATGAGGCTCGCCAGAACTGTGGAACAATATTGAGCTCTTAGATCGGCGTGCGCTGTTCGTAGAAAAACCTTGCAACGGTTTATTAATGTTGAGCTGAGTCTCTTATTTAACATTTACGAAACTCTATTTCCCCTTTCTATGCTGTGCATCAAGTGCTTAACTCAGCCAGAATTGATTGTGCTCCTTTAAGCAGAGCTCGTCGAACAGCAGAGCTTAAAGAGCCCATGGACACACACACATACACACGCTGAGTTGGAATGTAAGGCAAGCCAAGGCTGTTGCCACGCCCATAGCAATGGTATGCCGTCCAACGCCCACCAGCAGCAGCACCTTTTTTATGCGTTTTCATTTGGCCAACGTAGAAAATATCTTGCCCACGGGGCGTATTAAAATCAATTCATTTAATTTTGATCAAAGCGAAATAAATCTTTGCGCTTTTTGCTTAATTTCCTTCTCGTCGTTTGCTGTTTGTTGCCGCTGTTGCCACTGCTGTTGTTGTCGGGCAAAGCGAACAAAATGAGGAAAATCCACAACAACGGCAGTGAGTAATTTGGCCTCTGTTCCAGAGCTTACAAGGCGCCCGCCCGCCCGCCTCAGTGGGTGGCTCGTTGGCTCGAGGGTGGCTGTAAAGCGCGGAGTAAGACAAAAAGCGCAAATAACACTGAAATACCGTAAGCGAAATGAGAAATCATTAGTAAGTAAAAAGCTCTCACTCACACACACACACACTTGCACAATCACACACATACACACAAGGCTTAAGACACATGAACTGAGCGGCGGCGTGTAAAGTTTTCCTTTTCTTCTACTTATCGACTCCAGCAATGGCAACTGAATTAATTTTTCAATTCGCCAAACGAATTCATTGACTTTTTGTGTTCGCTTGCCTGTCCTTATTTCACACACACAGAGGCGAACACACCCATCGCCCTTTCGACATTCACACACTGGCAGCACGTTCGCCAGGGTATTAAAATCCCTTAAACAGATTTCATTTCGAACGCTTTGCGGTCGATAAATGCATTTCACTTTAGTGGCTTTTACACCCACTCGCACACACACACACGCACACATGTCTGTATTTATGTATCACATTTACCAATGCATACTTTTCGGCGGCTGTTGCCATTTCGCTTTACCTCTTGCTGTTCTGAACGCTTTTCCAATGATTTGCTGGCAAATTACGTTTAGTCGCTGCTCGCTGTGGCCCGCCTCGATTGGCTTTGGCTTTTCTGCTGCTTTTTCGCCCGCTTTTCGCGCAGAGCCGGGCACCAAATTTTCCAAATTCATTTCCAAAACAAACATGCATCTGTGTGAAGCGACTGTCATTGCGCTACTGTGTGTGTGTGTGCGTGTGTGTGTGTGTGTGTGTGTGTGTGTGTGTTGCAAGTGTTGCCAACCAATTTAAAAGTTTTGCTGGCGCCGTCTCCAGCGGCAAAGCGAAAGTGAAGCACCAGCCTTCCTCCCTTCAGTTGTTCACGCCGCTTCGCCTGCTGTCAAAGAAACACAGCCAAGTGCAGTGCGCAGCATAAGAGACTAATGCGGCGTACAGTGGAAAACGCCTTTGAGCGACAGCGAAAGCTGCTGCTCGTATTTGAGAATGTATTTGCACTCATTTATTATTATTATGAACGGGAATGTGATCCTTGAGACACTTTCTAAGGCGAAATATTTCAGTTTCATGATAAAAAAAAATAAAACAATATTTAACAGCTTAAGAATAAATATTTATTATTATTATTATTTGTAGTATATGTTTTTAATTTTAATAAAATTATTATCATAAAATTTATTTTAATAAAATAATTATCATTATAATGACTTTTAATAAAAATAAAGTCTTGACTCTCTAAACGATTGTGGAGTTTTTACAATTATTTTCCACTCAGCGCAAATTTCAATCTCTGCAGTATTCACTGTCGCAGCTGTTGTTGTTGCTGCTGCTATGGTTGTTGTCGGTTAGTGTCTCTTTCTTTGCACAGCAACGTTGGCACTTGTTGGCAGCGCTTGGCTCATGCTGCCTGCTGCCACCTGCCACCTGCCACCTGCTATCTGCCACGCCGCGCTGCTGCAACACTTCAGATCTTGGAGTTTGTTTTTGGAGCGTCGCATAGGTGTAACTGCCGTCTGCCACTGTGTGCTGTTTGTATCAACGTGTGCGTGTGTGTGTGTGTGTGTGTTTGCAAGTGCTGCTCGAAAGTTCATGCACCGTACACTGCGGTCCACACATGTATGTACAGCTGCGGCGGCTACATGTGTTTGTATAAATTTAAATGCATTCGTCTGTTTGGCTGATTCGCAGTTTCGTAACTTGGCCTGGCTGCTGTGACCTGTGCTTGTGCCCTGGCCTGGCTCCGTCTCTGGCAAATTCCCATATATTTGAATTGGTAATGCGCAGCGCGCTTAATTTTCAATTTGCAATCATTTGGAGCCAAGCAGCGCTGCTAATTAGCGCTGAAGTGTGGCTCATTGCACAGTCAATTGTCATCGGAGAGCGGCGACTGTGCGCAGCGTGGTCAGATCACAATGCCAACTTCTTCCACAATATCAGACGGACACTTCACTGCACTGGAGTGCGTTTTGTTGCTGCTGCTTCTCCCAGTTATGCTGTCTCGTGTTTGCTCGCACTTTGCAGGCTCATCAACGACGCCTCAAAGGCAAACTTGCCAGACTCGAGTGTGGGAATTTTCACTTTTTCTGCCATAATTAAATTCGTTTTCGAGTTGCTTGCGCTGCCCCTTTGTCTGGGCGAGACGGGCTTAATAATACACCTAGACAGCCTCCACTACTCCAGCTATATATTTTCCATTTTCATTACAGCAAGACTCGATGGGCAGGCGCTGCCAACATTTCCAGTTCATGCAGCTTCCTGAGCCGTTGCTTCCGGATTAGGCCGGGCGCTGTGTGGGGCACGGACTACTTGTGTACTGCCATAGTTTCTGCCAGTAGCAACGGTGGTGAGCGGCCCTGCTCTCGGTCGGCGCTTTGTTATCAAGTTTTATGCTAAGTTGTTTATAAGTTGTAAATCTCCTCGTTTTGTGCAATTTCCCCGGCCCAACGCCCGACACCAAAAATAATTCCGCTCTAGGCTGCTCACTGTGTGTATCAAATTTTGTGTTTGTGGTTGCAAATACGAAAATTGTAACTGATATTTATGCTTGTAATGCCAGCGTTTGACATTTAGGCCCACTTGCCATGCCATCGCATCCGTATTCCGGGCTCTGGCCTGCCGACAATAATTCATACCAGAATGCGTGTGCAATTCTTGATATTTCCATGTACGATTTGGGCCATTCACAAAAATATGGAACAATAAGAGCTGAGAGTGTCTGCTAAAATTATGACTTATTGGAATTCTCTCAGCTCGGCCAGCGGCGCTGCCTGTGGCTCTGCCATCAAGTGTAATTGAATGTGTTGCTTGGCTGCCTCGGCTCTTAAATCATTGCTCGCTGGTTGCCCTGGTTGCATACAAATTTTCTATAAATTACTTTTTATTTCTGCCGCCCGGAGGAGCATTCCTATTGTGCCAAGCAAAAAGTTACAAATTTGAAAGTTGACACTTTGATTGCTGCAGACGAAGTCTTCCGCAACTGCCTCAGACGGCGATGCTCAATTTTCAAATCTCTTTCACAATATTCATACCAAATATTTAACTTTTGACACTTGCACATAAGTAGCGGCAATTGAATTATATCGGGTTTAAAAATAACTTTTTGCTGTCACGAAATATATGCAATTTTCATAATTTTTTGAATTGCCAAGACAATTATATATAAATTTTACATAAATAAATGAATATATTTCATTTAAATTTCGTAAATTTAAACTTGATTTATGTTAAAGCTGTTAAAACAAAATAATATATTTATTTATATTTTATATTTAGTTAATTTAATAATTAAAATAATTTATTTATATTTTATATATTAATATATATATTTTTTAAATGATTTATTTTTAAAATATATTTTTTATTATTTATTAAAAATACATTATTTTACTTGTATATTATATATACAAATTATTTAACTAAATAAAATATTTTATGTATATATTATTTTTTATTATTGTTATTTTGAATTTTTTTAAGTATTTTATATTATATTTTATATTATTTTTAATTATTTGTTTATTTTGTTGTATTATAATTCAATATTTTAGTTATATTTTTATTATTTCAATATTTAAAATATTTTATTTGGATTTTAAATTAAATTATATCAAAAATAATAACTATTTTATTTATAGCTATAATATATATTATATTATTATTTTTATATTTATTATTTATACATATATCAATATAAAGTTCAAATAAAATATCTCATATTCTACATTTAACTATTTCATTTGTTAATTTTTATCTAAAAGATAATTAAATACATATTCAAAATAACTTACCTGGCTTGGAGTTGCTGCCCAGGATCTGCTGTTGGTGTTGCTGCTGTGGATTCGAAGGTTGCTGTTGCAGCTGTTGTTGCTGCTGCTGCTGGACATGTTGCTGCTGGCCATTGTGCTGCAGATGTGCAGCTGTCACGGACTGCTGTTGCTGAGCGGCGGCGGCGGCTGCAGCGGCTGGGTGTATGGCAAGCAGCTTCGTTTCCGGTGGCTTGTGGGGGCCCATCGTGATCTGCGGGGCCCCCATGGCTATAGTTGGGGCGGGCATCATTAGAGTCGACATGGCCAGCATAATTTGTGAATGAATTTTGGTGTCTTTACGGGCTGCGCTTGATATTGTTTTCTTTTGCTTTGGCCAATTGCTCGCTCGCTATGCGCTTTGTTTCTATTGATTTGTTGACCTCGCCGCTGTGTCCTGTGCCCTGTGTCCGTGTCCTCTGCTGCAGTTGCTGAACTCTGTGCCAAAGGTCGTGCGTTAGCCTTTGTGTCCCTCGTATCCGTTTCCGTCTCTCGCAAGGAACTTGGACTCGCTCTAACTGACTTCGGGCTATGCTTTATGTGGCTCTATATACGTCTGTGTGTCTGTCCCTGTCCCTGTGTCTGTGTCTGTGTCTGTGTCTGTGTTTGTGGGCGTGCAAGTGTGTGTAAACTTATGAAATATGTTTGCCGCTCTGTGCAACTTTTCTCCGTATATTTTCACTTTTCGTACTGTGGCTTCGTCCCTGCCCCTTGATGGCTATGTACTCGATGCTGTGTGTGAGTGTGTGTATGTGTGTGAGTGTGTATGTGTGTGTGTGTATGAGTATTTGTTGTTTTTATTATTTTTATAATTTTTGCTCGCTTTTCTTTTGCGTTCCGCTCATGTGTTTGTTCAACCGAAAATTCACGAACACGAGCGCACTTGGCTTGTAATTTTTTGTTGTTTTTATTCTGTTTTGTTGTTGTCCCTTCCACCGACTTCTTGGCTTTCGTTACGTTACATTCGACTGTGGGAATGGAATATGGGTTTATGTATTTGCCTGCCAGCCAGTAATCGCAAATAATTCTGCCTGCTGCTTATCGTTTTGCAATTTTTGTTGTGTCTGCCGCATCAGCAGCAGCAGCAGCAGCAGCAGCGGAAATTATAAATATTGCTGTCATATGTGTGCCAGACAGCGCCAGAGACGAGACGAGGACTACTTCAATTTCAATGTTTTGCGCAAAAAAAAAATGAAGAGAAGGGAATTTTCTTATTCAGCTGAGGAGCCTCAGCTCAATGTCGTTTGTAAAGTTTTTAGCAGCAACAAAAAGTGCGCACAGTTTGCAAATTACTTCGCTGGCTGCTGGCTCTGATGAGTTCGCAGCGAACTTTAGAAGTCACTGGATGTCAGTGACTGCAGGCGAAATAATATCAAGTGCCAGCAAATAAAATCAACAAGCTTAGCTCAACTTAAATGAATGTCGCCAAAGTTAGCGGCTTGAAACTGTTTACAGTCTGGCCGAAAGCTGGGAATCCCTCATCAAAGGCTAAAACGGTAGCAGGCACTGCAGGGGACAGGGATCATGAGTGGCACAGTGTAGAGTGTAGTCTCTCATAAATCAAATGTATTATTTGTTATTCACATTAGGTTAGGGGAACAAAATGAAACAGAAATTATAAAATGCACAGAGTGGAAGCAGCTATCATTACTTTTAATGCTGTTCTGATCAGTTTCGAGTAACGCACGAATCAAGAGACGAGCGCAACGCACACACACTCTTTGGCTGGCTAGGCGGCTGTACGACTATGCGACTTTACGACTAAATCGTCGCTGGCTACCCAAAGAACAGAAAGAACTCAAAGCGTACGGTACGATTTCGTACTAGACCGTTGGGCGACGCTTTTCTTACTGAACGCCAGCAGCGCACGCATTGGCCAAAAATTGAAAAGCGCTGCCGCTGCGACGACGACGGCGGCGGCGACGCTATCCTCGCCAGAACACGCCAGGCGGACAGACGCTGCCTCTGCCAGCGAGCGATCCGCGTAAGCAGTGGGCTTCACCGATGGCACCGATGAGGACGCCGACGCCGCCGACGACGACGACGACGACGACGACAGCAGCGAGCACGTCGGGATGCGTTTCCCTACATTTCTCTCCGACGACGCGCTACGAGCAGCAGCGAGCTGTGTGTCGGCGAGGACGAGGACGAGGCTGCGGAGCCGACGCTGCCAATTGCCACAGTCCCGTTATTTGTGTCGCCTAAGCGAACAAGCCCCCAGTAACGGGCTCGTTCATGAAATATTCACGAATTGCTCGCTCTCATTCTCGCCAGTGCCAATGCGAGCTGCGCTGCTCTTCTCTCCTCATCGTGCATTCTTATCGTCGACGTCCTCGTTGTCGTCATCGTTTTCGCACTCGTTCGCTGCTTCGTGGCGGCCCCTGCGCTCTCGCCGCCATTTACAATGTGCCGTTGCTGTCCCTGTGTGCGTGGCGCTCGTCCGTGTGCCTTCGTTCTTTTTCGCAGCTCAATTTCGACTGTGCACCACCAAGTCGGGCCACTGCGCCGAATCGCCCATGAGTCGAGCGCAAAAACCAAGCAAAACTTGCTACAAATTTGAAATTTCATACGAATAGTCAATATAAAATATGTTTTTCCTTATTTTTACTAAAATAATTTAGTATTTACCCAGATTTATTGTCTCTTTTTATTTATATTTATTTATTTATTTAATTCCACTCAAGGGAGTTTTTCCTTCTGCTGGCTTTAAGACAACATCGAAAGTTTTGGTCGGCTCCGCCGTTATAGCAAATTCCCACTATTTTTTGTACCCAAATGTTGCAAACTGTTATACGCCTGACAGCCAGTCCACGTTGTTCTTACAGCATAAAGAAACTAATTTTGTATAAGTGAAGATAAATGATGAATTATTTTTTTTTTAATTTAATGAAGTCTATACAAATTTTCTCCAATTTTTTAGTTGGCTTTGAAGTGTTTACATTGTTTTAAATATTAAAAATAAAATATTTATACTATTAACTCAGATACACAAAAATAAATTGATTCAATAATAAAATAATAAATATAAAATCAATATATCTTTAATTATGTATATATATTCCAATAACTCATATAAGCATGTTGAGAGACTATAATAATGAGAAATATAATATATTGAAAGCTTAAAGCAAAGGATCAGACCTTTATTATCTGAGAATTATATCTACACAAAAATAAAAAAAAAACTGTTAATAAATTAAATTAATTAAAGAATTCCTTTCCTTCAAGCATCCACCTAAACTTAAACATTAAAATATCCTGCAACACTATATTGGCAATTAAGTAAATATTCTTCGAGTATATTGATTCATATTCCCTTGAATTCCTCAATAAGTGAAGCAGAACTGTAATATTCTCATAACTTCAAGTCATACTCATACTTCACCCGAAATGCATTTATTAACAGAGAGAACAAAGCAGAAATTTCATATAAACTAATAATAATTTTAAAGAATTTCATCAGCAGATCTTTTGGCTTTATCATAGTAAGCTTAAGAGCGCGGCTCGCATATCTTCCTTAATGGAAAAGTAAATGAATTCGAAGAAAGCGAAGGTAAATGAAAACGGCAACTGCAGAAGACTTCGACTGTGTCTGAGTGCATGCTAATCAGAAGGGAGTGCAACAATAGTCATGTGGCAACCACAGACACCTGCCACTACACACCTGTGCTACAGTCGTCGAAAAGTGAGCACTCATTATCAGCATTTTGAGTCATAATTACAGAGGAACGTAAATAGTGCGCGGAGCAGAAAGGTGAACAGAAACAATGCGAACGACACAAGGACAGCTCGCGCTGTTGTGTGTGTTTACTTTTGGCGTTGGGCGCCACGACAGTGGAGACAGTAATGAGCGCTAAGTAAGAAGAATGCAGACCAGAGACCAATGGTCGTCATGCAGGGGAGCGAAAAAAGGTGGAAAGGTAGCAAAAACAAGAAAATTACATAATTGCATGCAATTTGGCATGCGACATTATCATTGTCCTGGTTAGCATAAGAGTCAGAGTCATTACAGCAAGGCACACACATATGCACTCGCGCGTGCTTCAAGAATGTGAAAAAAGGCAGCGAAGGCAGCGAAGGCAGCAGGAGCTGCCACTGCGCAGAGCTGCTGGAAAAGGGGAAAGCGTATTTGGTGTCTCACAGACTGGAGTCGTGTTGCATATGTTTTAATGCAACAACAACGACAACAAGTGTGCATAATAACAAAAGTGACGTAAACAATGAGAGCCATGCAAGCGCTCGCGAGGCAAAGGCGAGCTAAGGGCCATTTTGTCTTTGCAGCCCATAAGGGCAGCTCCTTTCACTGTGTGTGTGTGTGTGTGCGGATGTGTGTAAGCGTCAAGACAATTGCCCTTTAAATTTTTAAAATCACTTTAAATGAAAACAAAAAGTGTACACCCTGTTGCCCGCTGCGCTGCCTGCCCTTTGTCTTTTGTTTTGTGCTCTGGCGCTTGTTAGGTAAATCAGCGTCAAATTGGACTCTGCAGCGCGCGAGTCACAAGCAGCGGGAGCAGCAACAACAATGGCGACAACAACACTAACAATAGCCGGGCAAATAACAATGGGCGAGCTAGCTGGGGTGAAGGGTAAAGTTATAACGTGCTTAAGCCTCTTTAGCCAAAATGAGTCTAAAAATATCTCCTCATAATGAAGTGCAAGTGTGTGTCTCTCTGTGTGTGTGTGTGTGTGTGTGGGCATGACTTCTGCTTATGTGTGTAAGGACAATACAATAGCGTATTGTTTACCATGCTTGTTGTTCCTGTGGCTGCGTCTGTCGCTGCCCGCGACTGAGCACAAAATTAGGGCATTGTTTAAGCCAATTAGATATTTCGAGCATACGCGGCGTATGAGTGATTCGCGTGAGTGAGAAGCACGAATAATGCCCATTGCTGGCAGTCGAGTGGGAGTCAAGTATATGGAGTTGAATGACTCAAGAGCGCAGTTTCATAAGCTGGGAGTAGCAGAGGCCAACATCTAGGGCTGGCCAGTTAGAGCTGGGAAACGAAAAGGAAGGCTGATAAGCAACTGACAGGCAAACAGACTCAGACGAAGGGTCAATAAGTAAAGCCGCTGCTAAAGTCCTTGCTCAATCAAGGATACGCAAACACAAGGACTTGCCCAGGAGTCAAGACGGTCGCCAGGCCCCAGCATGATGACAACGCAACGCAGAGCGAGCCTTAATGAGGATGCTTTAAACAAAAACACCTTTCGGGCGGCAGTTTTAAGCGCCCGCCCAGGCCATCGGCTGGTTGGCCGGGCATGCGCCAGTTGTATATCCGGAATGTGCAAATTCGGTTGCTTCGCAGTCGCACTAAATAAATTGATGTCCACATGCTCAAGACGCCCCAAAAAGCACAGCCAACAACACACACACACACACACATGTGTTGAGAGCGTGCAGTAAAATAACAAAATAAGTGAAATATTTATGCACAGCTCGGGCGAGCGGGTCTTGGCAAGGTGCCGCCTAATGGGGGTCACACTCGGCGCTTTAAATGTTTAAATAGGTGTGTCAGATAATGGAAATACATAAGTGCCCGGCCAGGGAGTTCAGCTGCTTGATGAGCTCCAGCGTCAGTGTATGTATGTGTATGGACTCCCATAAAGAGGAGCAGCATGTGACCGCTGCTTCCATCCCTCTCTCTCCCTCTCTCTCTCTCTCTCTCTCTGCCGGTCTCACATTCCTGGCGTTTTAGTCTTTTCTGTTGTTTTTCTCGTGCGTTGTTTTCCTTGGGCTGCAGTGCGACAATTTCATTTGGCGTTGTTGTTCGGCGACCGCCACAGTTTGGCTTTTAGCTTGGCTAACGATAATTTGTTTGGCAACTGCCGCCAACGTAATGAATTTTTATGCGCCTTTAATGTGTATTACTGAGATATGAGCGACGCCCACAATGGCTTCGCCTCCAGCCACTGCGCTGGGGGCCGGCTTAGGGTTTTAGGCTTTGCTATGCTAATTATTAATATTTTTAATTAAAATATGCCCTGACCGCACAAAAACCCAGAAATTAATAAAATATAAACAAAAACGCATAAACTAACCTCCTCGTTAGGCAAATATAAGTCCAACACAAATAAACACTAAAAAGGTTTCCCTGCCAGTGGGCAAATCACAAGGAAAACTCCCTCCTCGGCCCTCGCCAACTATGTTATGCTCTTGAAGTCATTACCTTAATTGCTTTCACGACAATTTAATCTCTTTCCAACACGAGTGTGAGGCCTCTCAAGAAAAATATTATTTGTTGGCTCAGAAACATGCTCGAATAATTCGAGTATACAGAGTGCGTAGTTGATTCACAATTCATAAAACCCTAAATGAGTGCAAAGCCAGCTGAAATAATGAATTAATAAAATTCTAATTTAGATTTTTTGACTAAATAATATTTGTTTAGTGGGACGTTTGCTCATTATGTTACAGTGTGGATTGAGATTAGTTTGATGAATGCCAAAGCGCAGCCAATGCTGAATGCCTTCCATGACAAATGGGCAATCTCAGCGCGACTGTCCTAATGCAGCGCGAAATAACTTGAGTAAGTCAGACTTATTATATTATCATACTGCATTTAAAGGCTATTTCGCACACTTTAAGGCAGCTACTGTATCCTCAATTGATCTTTTACTTTCGGCGGCTCAAAAATGCTATCTTATTTATGGCGCTGGAAGTATTTTGGGTCTGGGCATAACGAACTGCAGCGACATAGGCAATAGACAGTGTCACAGTAACTGCACATAACTGTATAATTTATATTGGCCATTTCGCTTTGAGTCAGACACTCACACACACACACACACTGCCAAAGTGCTTTTGCGACCAAGTAAATTGTAAAATGTCACCCATAAAGCGTAAATTGTAACAAAAAGCACTCGAGGCCACGCAGTGATTTAAATTTTTGTACTCTGTAGGCTCCGGCTGTAAAATTATGTGTCCCTCGCTCGGGTTACCCTGGCGCAGCGCGCAGCTGGCGCGGCGGTTTGGCCTACACGCCACTTGGCAACACTTACGTATCCAGTGCCCCGAAAGCACAGACAAGCGGCTCAATATATCGCATCGCCTAGGCGTGACTGTGTTAGTCCGTGCATCTGTGTGCTCACAATTTACACAATTCATAATTCATGCAAAAATATTGTAGAATATACTAGCACACACAGTCTATACACATACATGCACATGTATATGCATATATATCTATAATGTATATGCATGGACATTGCTGATGCCGGAGCACATAAATCTGTGCATTTGCAGTCGCGATGGTCGCAGCTGCAGGCGGCAGGCGGCAGGCGGCGGGCGGCAAACTCTAAATGTAAATTTTAATGTAACTGTATCTGTATGGGCACATAACTGCATTTGCCCCACACATGCGTGCGTGTGTGCTCCATTTAATTGAGTTTTGGTATGCAAAACACTGGGCCGAAGTGACAAATTGATTATCAGTTGCTGCATAAAGCATGAGTGCCTTAAATTCAATCGAAATTACACGCCAAATGTGCAGCTTTAAGCGCAAGCGGGTCTCTCTCCCTCTCTCTCTCTCACTCCCTGTCTCGCTCTGGCATATTAAAAACGGAAACAATTTATTTTACGCACTATTGAACTTTAGAATGAACGATTTTTCTTTGCCGCAATTTGAACAAATATTAAGTATTTTTTTTGGGGTTGCAATAGGGGCTGCCGCTTGTCGTCCTGCGACGATGTTGGGCTAGGACTTGCCTTATTCATGAATCTACTCGCCAAAGTCTGGGATTTTCCTTTATTTTACAATTGCGGCGGTGTTTTTCTTTTCCATTTTCTTCTGCGTTTTTCTTTTTTTGTTCCTCCACTCGACGACAATCAATTTTTCTTCATCACAAAATTGCATTCTGCAAACAGAGAAAGACAGAGAGAGACAGGAGAGGGAGGGACAGAGAGCGGAGATTGAGAGACACAAAAAAGAATGAGCTTGCAGTGAGAACACAAAAATTCACACTTTATTCATTTCCGGCAACTCGCGCGTCTGGTCAGCTCGGACTGTAAGCAAACGACGCTTGTTCCGCGCCTGGCTCAATGTTTTTGTATTCATTAATCAACTTTCAAGTCTTGCCACAACAACTGAAACACGTTGGCGCTGACTCCGAAGCCGTCTGGGCTGAGCCAAAGGATCCCGGCGTACTACGGGGGGCACTTAGCACTAATTTGCGGCCGCTGCGCTGCTGCAGCAGCCAGCGACAACCTGCAAGTTCCAATCAGGCAGCGAGTCCCACATGAGCACTGCCATCACTCATGGCGGACAGTTGGCGGCTTCGTCAGATTTCATTTGTCTCAGTGTCGGCCAGTGCGTGAATCGCTGCGCAGCCGGTTAAAGTCTGAAGGGCCTCTCGAGGGGCTGACAGCGGCGGTTGCCGGGGTGCCTTAAGCGCTGGCGCTCGTACTCAGCGAGTCATTAACAACCGGAGATGAGATTGGTTTAATACGGTTGCCGTTTATAAATGGAATTTTTTAGTGACCCCGGCCGTGGTCCACGCCGGGCACCCAAGTCAGATTCCCAGTAACCCAGGCAACAACAACCTTTGTATGATTTGGACAACGGAAGTCTCTTAATGTGTTTTCGTGAGTGCTTTCGAGTGAAGTGCGTCTATGCGAGAGATTGTTCTATGCCAGCCCAATTTCTGCATTTCTCATATTAAATACTCTGCTTACATGGAAAGGACTTTTCAACGTATTTAGCATCGTCATCAGCATGTTTTTCAACAGAAATTCTATTATTATCTATCTTTTTATTGTTGTATACAGTTTAGCCAGCTAAAATACTTTTTATCTGTCTCTGGCAGCAACAGAGAAGAAATTTATATCTCTATGATCGCAGCCACTAAATATTTATATTTATTTTGTATAAAATTAAATTTATAATTTAATGAGTCTCGTATCAAAGGGCTCAGCATTGCGACTGCAACTGCGACTGTTACCTGTTTTCACCTGCAGCTGCTGCTACTTGCTCGTCATGCACAGCCGACAGCTCGAGCTGATTATTTGGCAAATTTGAGCCATTTCCGTAGCTAGATTCGGGCGTGGAGCGTAGCTGGAAACGAGCAGCCAATGAAGCATCTTCGCCTGCTTAAGACACATTTCTGATCGGCCGTTTAGGCAGTGCCTGACCTTGGGATGTGCCACGCCCACGCCCAGTGGCAAAGTGGCCTCTAGCTGCAGTGAGTGGGTGGGTGGTGGCAGTGCTCAAGTATTTATGCGGCGCTGCCGAGCGTAGCCGAATGCAATGAAATATTCTAAAATGCTTACGACAACGTGCAAAGTGCACTTGCACCACTCATAAGTGGTGCACAGTGCTCCACCCCTCGAGCCGCACGCAGCCGACTTCCGACTCAAGGTAAACAAGCGAAAGGGCGGCCTATGGGTGTGGGCGTGGCATTTTACACATTTTGACTTAAGTTAGTTGGCTTTTACCGTAAGTTTTGGCCGATTTCACAAACTGGCAAACAGACAGGCAGCAAGCCAACATATTTTTCTTAACTGAGCTCCAACCACTTGGGCGACTCTTGTGGTGCCGGTCCATGGGCCGAGTCCAAGTGCCTGGCTGAGTGGGTGAGTCGTGTGTGTGCATAGATTCTGTGCAAAGTGCGTTTAGCCAGAGTCCAGCAGCGTCTGGGCGGGGGGCGGAAGTTGTCGACTTTTGGCAGAGTTTCGAGCTAAAGCCAACGGTCAATTTGTTTGAAATTTGAACTATTTTGTTGCCTCTGGGACTGCGCCTAATTAAAATGGCATTAAAGCTGCAGCTTTTGTTCCAAACAATTCCAGCAAGAAGCCAAAAGTGAAAGAAGAAAACTAAGACATGCCGAGCAGCAGTTGGCCTTCGCCTGCGACTGAGACTGAGACTGAGCGCAGGCTAACCAAGCGAAACAAGGACTGTGAGGTCTGTATTCCATACAAATTGCAGTCAACATGGCGAGCAAGTCAAGCGGAACTGGCAAAGACAAAATGAAATACACATGAGCGGTAACAGGACACAGAAGGCAAACAGCAATCGGCAGGCGAGGCATTAGGCCAGGCAGTGACAAATAAACAGCTGCAGAGCGGCAGAGCAGCCCCAACGAGGGCAGGACGAGGACAATTCGTCGTCATCAGCAGCTCCATTTTGGATTTAATGTAATACGCAGCGACGCGCTGAGCGAGCAGCCAAACGGACAGTGAAAGCAAAAAGAGACCTTCGAAATCATTGCAGACATATGAAATATTAAATATGTATGGCCGCATAACACACACAGAGATAGAGAGAGAGAGAGAGAGAGAGAGGGAGGGAGAGAGAGGGAGGGCGAGAGGCACATAAACAATCATTTGGCCCCGAATAGCTGAGGCCGTGTGTAGTGAAGCAGCGCGCAAGGAAATGGCAGGCTGATGATCCCATTTCCGAGCGGTAAGTGATGCCAAAAGTCAGTCACTCACAACAGGACCAGCCACATCAGCAACAACAACAACAACAACAAGCTGCAAGAGTTGTCCAGCAGCAACGGCAAAGTGTGTCTAGTCACACACTGGCAGCCTTCAATGAGATGGAATCGACTTGTGCATTCGCTGTGCACGGCCTGAGCATCTCCTGGGTGAAATAAGGCTACAGCTGGCAAGAAGCCTTGCCTCTGTGTGTGTCTCTCTCTCTCTCTCTCTCTCTCTCTCTCTCTGTGTAATGTGACTTAAAGGCAGCAGGACTGCCAGCAGCAGGGCGCATCCAGCATCAGCTAGACTCAGTCCTTTTCATTATAATTTAAGCACGGCAACATGACAACGTGGTTAACTTTTGCTTGTTTCTCTCCCATTTCATATTTTGTTCGTCTTTTTTCCAATTTCTGCTACATTGTTGCTCTGATCAGCGACTGCGGGGCGTTGGCGGCTCTTGTTTTGGTTGGCAAAATAAAATGCCCTCAGAGTGTTTGATACTTTAGCTGGCGCTGGTGGTGCTGGTGGTGTTTGTGCTGCCCTTTGACATGTTTGCGTGTGCGGCAAAGGTTGTAGCATTTAATGAGCTTAAATTTCGAGCATGTTGCTGCGAGCAGCAAAAATTATGCCAATATGAGAGACAGACAGAGACAGACAGAGAGAGAGAGAGAGAGAGAGAGATATACTTTCACATTTTAATAATGTTGCTAAATATAAGGGAATTTCGGAATTGAATCCAGGCAAAAATGTTTTATTTATAAGGAATGTTCTCTGGAGCCAAAGCTAATTTACTTGACTTGACAAACGAGTCTCAAGGTATGCCAAATATCCAAATATATATATATACACCATATATTGACATTCCAGCAACTGATTGCGTCAGAACTCACCTGAAAGTGTAATTAAAAATGCTTGGGCTACTTATGATTATTACTAATTGCTTTTATTCGTGAAGCACCACATATATGTAGGCAAATATTGGCATGCGAAATCAATTATACAATTATGGAGAGTGGGAGAGGCAGAATTATATTTGCATAACTGCAAATTTAAGAAGCCAGCATCGAGATGTCTCTCATGTTGGCATATGTCGCTCCTCCTCCCTCCCTACCTCTCTCCCTCTCTCTCGCTCACTCTCGCATGCGCTACATGTCCTTACAATTTGTATGCATAAAACAAACAGTGCGTGCGTGTGTGTGCGCTTTATTATTTATTTTTATTCTTTACAATATTTATGCTTTTTGTCAGCGCCTCGCATACGAAGCAGCTGAAGCTGGGCAATGCATTTAATTAATGAAGAAACCGCTGGGGCAGTGGCACAGACACGGATACAGCTGGGCGCCGGATTGGGATGGTGCCACGCATTAAGCCTTTGACATGCGCCAATCGTAAATCTTGACCAACATATCTGAGCAATGTTTGCGCACTGGCCCCGAGCGGAGGGGGGAGGCGGCTGAAAAAATGGCCGTCGGCGTCGCTTTGTCCCTTAACACCAGCTCTGACAAGGCCTATGCAAATATTTAGTAAATGAATCAGCGCTTTGCGACTGTTATCATTTATGCCCCGGCCGCGCCGGCCCCCTTATGCTTATATTGTATTGCAGATTGTCCAGTTTGCTGGTCGTTTCGCCTACCAAGGATTTTCCGCTCTCTCTCTCTCTCTCTCTCTTACACACTCTCTATCCCTGTCTCTGTCCTTTCTGACAGGCAACAGCGAATTTGTCAATTTGCAGCAATGACTGTAAACAGACAAAATGGCAGTGAGCGCTTCAGCCATGGCTTCGCTCTGATTGGGGGCCCGGGCCGAGTGCCAGGGTCTCACATGCTGGACCCTACAAAATTTATGGGCCACCTCGAAGCTCACAGCTCGTGACGCACTTGTCCAGCCATTGCCGGAGCTGCCAGCGGCTATGCATACAAAACGCTGCGGCAATTATCTCAAATGCAAATGCTCTGCTCCTCCGATGCTCCGATGCTCTGATGTTCTGACGCTCTGCACGAGGGGCTGGCCAAATGGGCGTGGTCATGGCTAAGCACGTAATGAATTGTCTTTTTGGCCATTCGATAAATTTGCGACTCTATGATGCAGCTGTAGCTGCAGCTGCAGCTGCAGCTTGCGCTTCGTGCGCTATCCAATCCGCAAAGCTCGCTGCGCGAGCCCCGGCGGGCGCTGTAAAGTATGCTACGTTTTATGGCGCGCGTGAAATACGAAGCGCGAGCGTAATTAAAAATCATAAGAAATGAAACACAAGCAGAAATAAACATGTCATAGCCGGAGAGCATAAAATTGCAAATCCCCGGGCATTGCAAATCTTTATAGTTGTATATTTTTTATTTTTATTTTTTATCTGTGCGAGTGTGCCATAAAAATATGCCAAAAGAAAACGGGTCGAAAGAGGAAATAAAAATAAAAGCGCTGAAATAAAATAAATTGCACTCAAAAATCCTTTTCCGTGCCTGCAACTCATTACAAATTTTATTACAGATACTTGCCAGCACACAGCTGCAGCTATATATGTATATAGAGCACAAGTACACACACACACTTACACAGAGAGATAGGGACAGATACAGATACTCGCACTCACTGCCAGATAGCTGCATATAAACATAGACTGACATTTAATACAACACTTGATGTCGCTCATTAAGAAGAATTCAGCGCACGAACGCCATTGCTGACACGCCCACTGGCCAAAGCCCGAACGCCCCAAAGCTGAGCTGCACTCGAGCAGAGTCCTCGACGGCTGGAGGACAGGCGAGCAAAAAAAAAAGATAGAAATAAGAAACAGCGAATATCCCAAGCAAAACTGGAACTTGTTGCCGAATAAACAGCAGCGATTACACACACACACACACACACACACACACACACACATGTGCCGGAGGGAGAGGCTGGCCATAATGAGCATACATAGCCAGAGACAAGGCTAGAAGTGAAAGCCTGCGGACGCCGAAGGGTGTCTGTGTGCGTTACTCAAACAGCAGCCAAGTGTATGATGGGTTGTTATTGTCGTCGTGCTGTTGTTATTGTTTTTGCTCGTTGCTGGTTGCTGGTTGCTCGTTGCTCACGGAGTTGTCACCTGCAGCAGGCGACGGAAGGCGGCAAGCTGCAAATGGCAACATGACTACAACTTGTCTACATTTCGTCTTGTGTCTACCCATCCATCCTCCTGCCCTCCCACGCCCTCTCATCGTCTTGTCTGCAGCTGTAGTCATATGTGGGTGCCGGCACTGCATCTGCAGCGTCTGTCTCGCTCTTGCAAACACTTTTTCCACTTACTTAACGCATTAGATGCGACACCAGCTAAACATGCGGATGGTATTGCAGCTCCTTATCAGAGTATCCTCAAAGGAGAATATATATATATATAATATGTGCTTAAAGATACATTTAATTAATCTGTAGTCCAATGGGTATTGATTGGCGGCGTAATTTTGTCCCTTTAGAGCTTAGTTCTTGCTCTCCACTCCCTTGACCTGATCTGCAGTTGCTTATGTATCAAAATGATTATGCTCTTTTGATACGTGGCTTATGGGCGGCTTTGGGCTGTCAAACTTATATCATTATGATTGTGCTGCGCACTACAAAAAGTTTTTATTCAGATTTTATACATTCCTTTAATGGCCAATCAAGGCCCATGCTGTCAAGTCAAGCGGTACGCAGCATCAACGGCGACAACAAAAAGAAACCCAAGTATGTCAAATTAACAATGTCATCAAAGAGATTTAACATGTTGGCGCTCCATGTCCTGGCCGACTGGCTGCCTGGCTGCCTGCCTGCCTGCCTGACTGCCAACCCGTGTCCTTCTTCTGCATGCGATTACAAGGCAAATCTTTTCAAAGCTTTTAACAAACACGCTCAACCATACACAAAATGGCGCTCACACGTACACACACACACACAGAGCGAGAGAGAGAGAGGGAGAGGGAGGGGTGGAGGGAGCTGCTGTATGAGGAGATGCCAAAAACTTTGAATTAAAATGCGTTTATTTGGGCTTTTAGCACGATTCGAATGGAGCGAGACAGACTGTGGCAATTGAATGGGGGCTGGAGCTGGAGGAGCGAAAAAATCTTAACCCAAATAACTTTGGAAACTATTCAAAACGTTTGCTTAATATGCGCCTGGTGGGCTGAGGCCCAGTAGAGAATACCGAGTCGCGTCGCGACTCGGCGCCCACACGAGCCAAATGAAAGCATTTGGTAATCCCATGTTATCTTGATCTCTGCTCGGTCACACACACACACACACACACACACACAGCCAGAGCGTCGCTTACAGACTTGTAGTGATGTTTAATATTAAATCATATTAAAATATTCAAAAGGCAGACTCGCAGTCGGGAGGCTAAGCTTGCTAAGCATTTATAAACATTAGCACGCAAACATGGACGCGACCAAAAACGCGTTGGCAAACATAAGCGGGCATCCTCTCAGCGCCCGCCCGCCGCCCGCCGCCCACCGATGCGCTGAACGTGCGCGCCCCAAATGTATGCAATGACAAACCCCAAAAAGCGTCACACAGCTAGTCAGCAAGTCGGCAAACACAAGCAAGCCCTTTACACGCACACACACTAGGCTACATGGCACCACACACACACACACACACACATACACACACACACACACTCTCTCTCTCTCATATGCATTGCTCAGCAGTTGCCACGCCTCTTACCACTCTTGCCCCTTTTGCTGGCTAAATTGTTTGCAAGCATTTCTGAATAATTTTTTCTCTTGCTTCCCTTTCCCTTCCCTTGTTTCTCTCTCTCTCTCTGTGTGTGTCTTTTGAGGCGTAAACTGTATGGGTTGTGCTTAGAGAGTGTTTAGAGCTTGCTTAAAAATGTATCAATGGCATGACAAGTGTGACCGCAGGGCGTCAGCGTCAGCGTCAGCGCCAGCGTCAGCGTCAGCATCGGCGATGTCATCGTGGCTGTTAGTCAGCGCCAGCGCTGGCGCCTCGAGGAGCAAATAATTTGGCGCCCGCAACATTTTTCAAGCACTTTTACGATTATCGATTCCCAAGTCATCCAAAGACAAATAGTTTTGTTTGTCAAAGCATTATCCGCCGCATGCTTCACGCTCAGCTCAAAGAGTTATGTATACGCCAAGTAGGCCCAGCCAGGCAGCCAGCCAGCCAGCCGTCAGGTGGACAGGGAAGGCAACGGCACGAGCCACAGCGCGCGGCGTTAAGTTGCTGTGCCAAATGACGTGGAAAGATTGCAAAAATGCCACAGAAGCATTTGAGTCGCTAAAGAGGGCTGCGAGGCGCAGGCTTGAGTTCCAGTTGTAGCAGCGATTATGTTTCAAAGATAAGTATCAGCTCGAAAGTTGCCTTTAAAAAGTCAAACAGAATGAGAAGTTTCCCAGAAAGGTTCAATATCTAAGGAAAGTGTCGCCCTTGGCATGTATATATAGAGAGAAATTAGCAGTATCTCCGAAGGCGACGTGTATTAAGTGTGAGTTTTATTCGCACTGAGGCAGCTCTTTTTATCTCGCACGGCGGCAGAATGAACTGCTGCAATTAGCTGTGAAATTCATTCGCTGCAAACGAAGCAACTTTATCTTGGCGCCGGCAAATAATTTCAGGCACTTACAGCACCAGCGGCAGCAGTTGAAACTGGAAATCCAAAGCACATTTAACACTTTCCAAATGAAAACAAGCAACATAAATTTGGGGCCCGGCCATGGCGACGACTACATAGTTGGCAGCAGCAGCACAAAAATTGCAGTCACACGACGCGGCCAAGATGCCAGCTATAGCAGCAGCAGCAGCAACTGCAACATTAACATCAACAGCAGCGACGGCATCAGGTGCGGCAAGATTATCAGCAGGAGTGGCTGGCAGCGGCTGGTAGCCGAGGCGGTAGGCGAGAGCTGCATTTAATTAAACTTAAACATTTTCATTGTCAAGCGAAAAATAATTAGTTGTGTGTGGCAGGCGGCGGTGGCGGCGTGCGAGGCGGATACGGCGTATACGTAACGTGCAGCGGAAGTAATATAGCGTAGACACAAATTGAGCCCATATCAGCGTGTGTGTGCGTGTGTGTGTGTGCTTGTGCAGGGGAAGCTGGCGTACAAGTTTCAAAATGAAAATGAATGCACAGCTGTCGAGGCGAGCGGAGCGGAGCGGCGCTGAGCTGAGCTAAAAAGGATACAAGACTTTTGCACCAACAGACATTTACAAGCGGCAGCGCACACACTTAAGCGCAGCTACGATCACACAGATAGAGCGAGACACCGGATGGCAGTTATAAACGACAAAGTCACATGCATGAGCTTGTCAAAAAACGCAGTTAGTCCTGCAGGCAGGCGGCAGCTCGACAGAGGGCGCGAGCGGTGGCAGCCAAAGAAAAGTGCCAAACAAACAAGCGAAAAAACCAAGGCGTTTGTACCTACTCCAGTTGTAGTTGCTGCTGTTGCTGTTGCTGTTGCTGGTGTGTGTGTGCTGGCTGTCGAAATAATGTGCAACATTAACTAACTGCGCCTGCAAGCGACAACAGGGACAGGCACGGCGCAGGACAGCACGGACAAGCTGTGCGGCAGCGCCAGACAAACTTCACACAAGTTCGCCCCGGCGCTGGGCGCACGGGTCGCGGCTTGCGGGCGGCGGCTGCAACATTATATATTTAGCTAAGGTATTACCAGCAGCAAAGGAACCCAAACTGGCGTCAGCTACGTAACACTACGCAACAAGCTGCGAGTAATCCTGAAAATACCTCAGCTGCTGTAATCGATGCCAAAGCCAGAAATTTTATGTAAAACTCAACTCCTTCAGCTGGGCATAAGACTCTGTTGTTATGCAAGTATTTATATATAAATTAGATGATATAGAATTTATAAATTATATATATATATATTTATATATATATTAATATATAAATATATATGTATATATATATAAAAAAAAATTAAAAAAAAAATAAATAAATAAACATATATATACATATATATATATATATATATATATATATATATATATATATATATATATTTATTTATTTATTTTTTTAAATTTTTTCGCTCTTTTAACTTATAAGTACTTATTTCTTTATACCAGATTCTAATCATTTACAACACAATTATAACCTTACGGGCATGTCAAGCGCCTCTTACATCTCTGTTGCAGCTATATTAATCTAAATATATTTGAGGAATTCTGTTTGGCAAAGGAGATAATATCAGTTGAAGATTGCGTATTACTCTTTCAACTCACCTCAGTTCTTCTTGAGTGTAGTTTTCGCTATATCCACAACATTATCTTAACTTATGACTAACTAGATTTAGATATATATATATATATAGATATATATATATATATATATATATATATATATATATATATATATATATATATATGTTATATAGTTATATATATTTATATATTTAAAATGTTTCTAGTTATTCTGACTACTTAATTCAAAAACTCAACCACTTAGTGCAACTCGTTTAGTTACCTTTCAACTTGCTTTAACTCTACCTCTGTTTCCCATCAGGTGCCCTGTTATGGGAGGAGCAGGGCTGTCGAGTGTATTTGGGCCTTGGCAACTGTGTGCATGGATTAATTAAATTAGGGGCATGTCAAGCGGCGCTTCGCCCACTCCGGCGCTCGTTTTATTTGCGAATTCCGTTGGCAGAAATATCGAAGCTTTGGCACTTTGGGCTAAGCGGGGCACCGCTTCAAAGGGCCTGCAGCCGGTTACAGTGCCTAGCTAATAAATTCGGACTAATTATGTTTTCAATTACGCAGCAAAGGCCAATTTAATATTTTACAATGGCACTCGACGCGTCAGGGCCCCTGATTGATGTGTGTCGCAGTTTTTCGCACGATTGCCAATTGCAAAAACATGACACGAACCTGCCCAGGGGCGGCGGCAGCCTGTATGGTCAGGGATCGCGGTTGAGCTCATTGTCTGCCTTCTAATGGCAAATGCCTGTAGATATATTTTTTTCCTGTTGCTGTTGGCTCTCCACTTGCCGCGCGAATTTAATGGAAATTCTCGGCATAGCAGGACATCAAATCAATATGTCATGAGAGGGCTGCTGCTGCTGTGGCAACAGCAACAATAGCAACAGCAGCGATGTGTTGACGGTATGCGAGCATTGCGCGCTATTGCGTATACGCATTGCCATTAATTTTCGAAATATTCCCAAACTTGCTTAGGGGCTGCATGAGCTACACTAAAGATTGACGATTATTAAGTCAAGTCAAGTCAGTCAGCTAAGGACAACTCATAACAGCTCTTTGATCTCTTTGAGGCATAGCAAATTGCTTATCTTATACTAGAGGGTATCATGGGCTTCCATGTAACCCTGTCCTATTTCCTTTCGGATCCTGAAAATGTCAAATGGCAGTCGAGATGAACCGAAAAAAAATGAAATGAAAAACAAAAAACGGCTTGTTCGCTGCATGCGCCTAAATCGTTGATTTACGATTCACGCCACACTGACGAGCCGCCGAGTTCGTATGCCAGCAACAACAAATGGCATTACAGCAGCAACAGCAACGGCAGCAACAACGACAATTGCGACGAGTATGTGGCGATGCACGCATGACAGACACGCAGGCAGCCGTGCAAACCACTTTGGCGGCAATGCGTCGCCTCCGCCCCGCCCGGCCAGCTCGCATCCGGCAAACGTTAGCAACGGCTCCGCTTTTAGTCTCCCTCATTCTGTGGCATTTTGCATTTTTGCTTTTGTTGCGCGTTTTTTCGGCGTGTCGCTGCTGGACTTAAACAATTTTTTTGTAAAATTTATTACGTGTCTCCAGCCAATATTTCACTTTGACATGCAATGTCGCGAAATGAAGCTGTCCAGTTGCGGCGGCAGCCCCAGCTCCAGCGGCTCCGCAACTCTTTCGGCGCGAAGTCCATTTGCTCGGCCCCTGCAATGAAGTGGCGCTACTGCTAGGACTGTCAATTAAAATTACGTATACGCGGCGTGGGCTGGGCCCGGAGCTGGCGCTGGATCTTGCGGCTCGGCATCTTCAATCAATATTGCAGTTCGTCCATTTAATTAATTTAAAATACGAGTATATAGCGCTTTCATGTTTCGAATATGCAAAGCGCCAGCACAGAGACACCCAGCGACACCCCAGCCCGGCAGCTGGCTTCTGTGTAGTGTTAGTCCGTCTGGCTCGATGCTCGGCGAATCGCAGGGCATTTTATGCGTGCTCAAATGAAAAGGAAATGTTTTCGTTTAATTTTATTTTTGCCACTGGCGCCGTCGAGTAATAACAGCAACAGCAACAGCATGTCGGCGGGCGGGGGCATTCAGTTCCGCAGGGAATATCAGGGATCTTAGCATCTTCGTGTGTGCGTGTGTGTGTGTGCGTGCGCATAAGTAGGTTCTGTAAAATGCAAAAATGGCAAGGCTACCAAACATAATTAAAGACAAACAATTGTTGTTGCTGTCGCCTGCCCAACGATGCATGAGCGAGAGAAAATAAAGCATTGACCACAGCCGATTACAATACAAACACACACACACACACACGCACTGCAGTCGGCCACAATTGCAGGCTGCAAATGGCCGAGCCTTCGGTGTGCTGCAAAAAGTTAATATTCAATAAAAGGTAAGAAATATGCATCATAAATTTTTGAGGCATATTTTTGTGCAATTAATTTGCAGCAGCAGCAGAGCGGGAGAGCGGGCGGCAGAGAGACGAATGTTATCGCAATTATCCTTGCCATAAAATCATCTGCACAGAGCAACAAAAAATACACACACACACACATGCAGAGCATATATATATGTGAAGACCGAAGACCCTAGCAAATTGTATTTCCATGGGGCTTCGGCAGGGGCGCAGCGGCCTTTGTTGGGTCCTTTGCTGTCGCCGTCGTTTATTGTTGGCCAAAAGCGGCAACCATTTTGTTCATCATTTTACTTTCATTACGGTTACCTTTGCACGCACACGCACACACACGTACCCTTACCCCTGCCTGCTGCAGTCGCTGCAGTTTGCATGCGTGGCTTGGGCTGGCTGGAGGATCGCTCTGCAGCTTCCGCTCGCTCGGGCAGCAAAGCGAGCAGAAGTTGTTGTTCAATTTCCCATTTTGAGAGGCAAAAAAGACACTCACACACACCCACACACACACATGCGAATGGTGTCAGCGCGAGAGCTGTGCGGCATGTAAGATAATGGCAGGTATCACCGCATCTGTGTGCGTGTGTGTGTTGGTGTGTGATGGCATAGTGAAAGCTATGCAAAAACTGTAAGCAAACAGTTTGCTGCTGAACGCAAACACCTTTGAAGGATGCACACGCGTACGCCTGTGGGGGGCGGGGCTGGCTGTGCGGCGGGTGCGAGTGTTTATTAAAGTCAGGCGCAGGCACACACAAAACACTTTGCGCGCCCTGAATACAGAAACTTGAGCAGCGGCAGGCCCTGCCCACCTGCCAGCCACACTCACACACACACTCACACACATACAGTTGCGTTCAAAGTAAAAATTACAATCCGCAGCATCAGCTTCATCTCTCCCTCTCTCTCTCACTCTAACGCTCTCTGGCGCTCTTGCTCTCACATGTAACTGTGCCAGTAAAACATAATTAATATGCAATTTTTTGTTCCGTTATTTTTTATTTCTTTACCTTTTGCTTGAGCTTTGCCAACGCTTTGTCGGCCACTTTGTTTGTGTTGAGCATTGTGTGCTCTACATTCTGCGTGCGTGTGCGTCTGTGTGTGAGTCTATGTGTGTGTGTGTGTGTGTGTGTGTCTATATTTATGCAACACTGCATTTTGCAGAACTCAAACCTGCTTAAAAGTTTAAGTGCTTGGATTGATTTTCAATCAATTCGTTGCCTGAGAGAATCCGCAAAGAAACTCAATGAGTGTGCGAGTGTGTGGCTGTGGGCGGGCGCTGACAGCTAAAGCCGTTAAACTAAAGGTATCGAATGAATTTCATTCCGGCACGCCGTTAATTAAGCCCATTGCTGAGAATCGAGTTTGGGCAGCAATCGCAGGCCTCCGGCCATATTTCCATTCAATGAATGCGTCTCTTCAAGCGTGCTTAATTGCTGTTTGTGTTTTTTTTCAGCTCAATCGTACTTGGGACTTTCAATATTTGTATGCTTAACGAGAGAGAGAGAGGCTGAGTGTAATAAGAGAGAGGGAGAGGGGAGCTCAAGTTTTTACATTGACTGAAAAGTAGTAATCACAGCTTAAGACACTCTCGTTAGCCAATAAGAAGACAGTATAGGTATTAAATATATTGAATATATTCTCAGCCATCAACTGCGCCCATTAGCGACCCCATGGAGTCGGTTCAGTTCGGCCATTTACACACATAAAAACGCAGCTCAGCTATATAAACATGAGAAACGACGCGGGATTGGACACGGGACGCTTATGAGCCCACCTTAACACAGCGGAGTTTTGTGCGCTCTACGCTGAGCAGAGCAAACAGTGGTGGCCATAAAAACGCTGCATGCGCCAAGGCGGGGAATGCAAATGAAAGGCAAACACAAGGCGCGCAATCTGAACTGACGTCCAGCTTCGGCGCTGGCGCTGCGTAAGCGATGCAAACATACACAAAAGTCAACAATGCGGCCAACGCCAACAGCGAACAAGATGAACAAAAAAAAAACAACAACAACAACAACAAACAGTGGACGCATGTGTGGAGGGGGCTGGCTGAGGGGGCGCGCCGAGAAAGTGAAGTGCATGCGAAACCTGCGCAAACAAAGTTGAGGGCGCGGCGCTGAAAGCGAACGTCGGCAGCAAACGCCAAAAAAACAACAACAGCAGCAGCAACTGTTGCAGCCATAGAGCTGAGTGACCTTTGCACGTAGCCAACGTAAATTGTCCTGTGTAATTTTGAAAGCGACAGAGCTGGAGATAGGAATAAAGAGTCGCAGCTGTTGAGCAGCAACAAAAACAATATTTTAGAATTTTTATTGACGCTGCAATGGTATAGGATCATAAATAACGCTGCAGGGCGGCAGCAGCAGCGACGCCGACGTCGGCCACTCAAATAAGCTTACATATGCGTATGTCATACATAATCAAGAGATTATACACTGCCGGCGGGCGCACCACACCCCACGGGCCATAAAAAGAGAGCAGCAACAGCGAATGAGTTGCGTTTGGCAGAAGCAGTTGGACGGGCATCAAGAAAAATGCAAAAGGAGCCAGCGCCAGCGCCAGCGTCTGTCGATGTGTGTGCCACAAAATGATGCAGCAATAAAATTTGAAACAATAAAAGATGCAGCCAGCGAGAGAGAGAGAGAGAGAGAGAGAGACACAAAGGAAGCCGAAACCAAGACCAGAGAAGCACCAGAAGTGGTAAGCCAGAGAGTGGAAATGGCCGAGCGGAGCGTGTGTCTTGCAAGTGCGACAACAGCAGGGCGCCTGCAACTCCTGTGCATAAGCTAAAGCAAGACATTATCACACACACACACTCACACATAGCCAGTTATAGCTTTACGCAAGCACAGCAGCCACTTTTCCGTTTGCTTGGAAATGTGCTGCCAAATGTTGCATTTATTTTGTGAGTTTCCGCTTGCCTGGCTGTCGCTCCGGCTAGCTGCAGCTCCCTGCAGTCGCCCGGCGGAAGAGGGCATCACAACAATTTACTCAGCTGCAAGCAGGCCACAGAAACAGGGTGTGATATGCCAATATATATATATATACATATTGAGAAGAGCAAGGGAGAGGGCATGAGTGTGAGAGAGAGGTGTGATGAGGTCAGTCAGACTACTCAAACGACATACAGCAGCATAATGCTTATCAGAACTTAGAATTAGAATTAGAAAATAGAATTCAAATATACAAATTTAAAAAAATATAAAAATAAGAAAATGAAAGGATATAAATAGAAGATTTTATATTAAAGTCTATTGCCAATATAATAACAGATTGATTAACCTAGTCTTAGCCTTAAACATATCACTCTTTGACCTAGACTGGTCGGCATTTTTTTAATATTTGTTATTTCAAAAGCAATAAATTTATATTTTCATTTTATTTATGGTTACAGTGAAATTTACAAAATTATAAATTAAAACTATATTACTTATAAGGTTACTTCTCTAGGGACATATTATAATATAAATATACAGATTTATATAGCATGAGACGCACAGACAATGATGCAGAAAATAACTAAGAATTAATTTACTTGTACGACTTTGTCTTTCTCAGTTGTCTATCTATTATGGACCCTTAGGTATTTGCGTTTCTGACATATGAGCTATAGAACTTCTATATTAACTAGCTAACTAAAGCAATAGATATATTGTATATATAAATAATAATCAGTTCGCAGTTCCTTATAAACATATAAATAATATTATTTATAAGATTTAATACTCTCTTAATTCAGTTCGCATTTATATTCCAACTAGTCAAATACAAACTAAAGTATATATGGAGCTACAAGAAAATATCTCTCGCTCATCGCTGCTTTATCAGCTTCGACTTTCAATTTTGGGTTTCAGTAAGGCGTCTGCGAGGACCAGAGAACAATGAAAGACGTTCCATTAGCCAACGCAAAAGTTGGCAGAAATTGTGGCCCGAGCTGAGGGCGAATTTATAGCAGCGCGAAAGAAACTTGAAAAGAGTTGACCCCATCTACGAGAGCGAGTCTAACTGCTGTGTGTGTGGGCACTGACGCAGTCTGCCAAAATAAATGTCCGCGTGCCCGACGGAAGCGGAAAGCGTAAGAAAACAGCTGCAATTGTTGCCTCGAGTAGCAGGCGACACGTGTCCAAATAGATACACTCCAACTGACGTTCAGATAAAGTGCCACCAATAAAACTGTAAATTTACGGCGCATATTTTGCCGAACTTATGTTGATAGCCCAGGCAAGGACTCGTCAGAGTCGGCCCCACTCAGCCCAATTGGCTGCCTGGCTCTCTGCTCGCAGCGCAAGTTCATCACAAGGAACGCCTTGACCCTGCGACATCTCTGGCTCCTTGATCTAATCGCTTTCTGCACTTAATTTGAGCTACCCCAGGAAACTTATCGCCGAAACAGAGACAATTACAGTAAGTGACCAAATGCGATGTGGCACACTGAAATTGGCCCAATTGCCGAGCAACTGGCCAGCTCGAGAGCCCCAGCCCAAGAGCGCCCAGCCGAGTGCGTCTAGTAAGTAGCACATTTTGCCTAAATTTAACGCCCTCTTTGGGCCGTTGGTCCCGTTTCCTTGGCACCTTAACCCTTCGCAGCCGGCCAGACGCCTTAACCACATGTGTTTTTCTCTGTCTGAAGACGAGCTCCCAGCTAACTGTGTCGGTTTGTCGGCCAGGAGTCGCCTTTCCATTGCTCACTAACTTAACTGGCAGCATCTGGACCAAATGACTTTGTTAAGAGTTTTCGAAACGCAATTTTCTTCATTTCAGCTATGGCTTTGGCTTCTTTCTGCCCAAAACTTGCTACACTCCATCTCTCTCAGTCTCCTCGTCCCCGTCCCCCGCCCTTTCTATCTGTCCAAAGGGACAATGGCGGCAGGACGACGAATAAAAGTGTCGCTTTCTATGGCAATTTCATAATTGCATAAGTGCAAGTGGTCAAGTGCTTTGCAATAGTTGCCTTCGCCTCTGTGTGGGTGTGGCTCGAATATTGAGGCACTTTCCCTGTGTCTGTGTGTGTGTGTAGTAGGAAAGTTGCCAAGGCATAAATTTTTATTTAGTAGCACACTCGCTAGACTTGTGCTACAAGTTACTTACAAAGTGAAGATATGGCTGGGTCCGACCCACCCTTGGCATCTGCGGCAAAGCCACAAACAGCAGTGAGCCGCCTCCTGCTACAGTTTACGGCGTAACGAAGGCTTACATAGGCATATTTATACTTTATGTTATGCGTTGGTTAAGCTTTATTTACAATTAATTCGTATAGCTCGAGCCTCAGCTGGTTAATAGGGCAAGGCACATAGCTCAACAGATCTATGCCAGCATCTATGTCTTATAGATATTAGAGTATAGATATGGCTGTCTTCTAGCCTCTTTTGTTTGAGCGAACGCATCACAGATGCAGAGCGTGTCCATCAGCCTTAGTCAAGTTCTTCAGTTTCACTCGAACGAGTGTCGGGTGTCTTGGGCCAGTGCTCGCAGCTCCACTGGGCACGAATGCTCATGTCGTGCGAAGGGGGCGTGGCTAGCAGCACGCATAGATTTCCATCAGCTGGCGAGAGTCTCTGGCAGCGCGCTGTGTAATTTGATGGCAAACTGTGCGCCAATTTTGCCTAATTGCCAATCTAACCTGCAATCAATGACAGCGCTGTGACGTGTGTCCATGAGGGGCGGCTGCTGCGGTTGCGCTGGCACACTTGATTGCTTCTTTTGGCCAACTTTTATGAAATATTTCGACGTGTTATCATCAGCAGTGAGGCAAAAAGCCATTTGCATGTGCAAATATCACCTTTGATGGCGCTCGGACCCGGACCCGCACCCGACCCCAAGCCCAACCCAAACCCAAATTGCAATTGGCGGGCGTGTGAGCTGCTATTTCGGTGTCTGCGTCGCTGTGTGTGTGTTCGATTGCGTCCTTTTTTTGTGGTAACTGCCAAAAGCGTGCACTCATCGTCAAAGTCAAAGGACTTTGACTCCTCGATCACGCCCGAACGCTTGTCAGCGCTGAAAGCGATAAGGCAATTAGAAAATCGCCAGCGTTGGCCAATGCAGGTGCCACGAAACAGCCAGCAAAATGACAACAGAGACTAAAAACAAACGAATGTTGTTGTTGTTGTTGTTGTTGTTGCTGCTGGTGATGTCAATTATTTAGATTTTTTGCCAATATGCCGCAGCTTGGCATGACGACGCGAACGTCACGAAGCTAATGGCCAACTTGCGCTGAAGATGACTTGCTGCCACGCCTGCAACCCACTGCAACCCACTGCAGCCAGTGCAGCCAGTGCACCACCACCGCTGGCCACGGTCATTTTAGCCATTAGACTTTAGCCGCCGCCCCGTCCTGCCGCGAGTTTCTTTTAGACTGTTTTCCTTTTATTTTCAGTTTTTAAAATTCTTTTTTGTTTTCTGCAGCTCGCCATTTGTCTGCCGCTGCTGCGGGAAGTTGGTGTTTTGTTTAGATGAATATGCAAATATTTTGGGTGGAGGAGGAAAAATGCGGTGGCTGGGCAGGGCCGTTTTGTGGGCAGGATGTGCTGCCGCAGGACGCGCATCATTTCCGCTTAAAATGCAGCACAATTTGCCGTAAAAAAGGACTGCGCTGACCCGCGCCGCTCCTAATGCGAATCCTGCAAATTGAAAAACTTAGCAGGCGTCCATAATGACAACTGCAGCTGCAGTGGCTTGCTGCATTGTCCATTTAATATGCAGCGCATCAGTAAACCGAAAATCAATAAAAGTGCAAAATATTTCAAATGGCATCGAAGTCTACGACTCGCCGCGTCACGCCACGCTTTTATGACTCCTCGAGGAGCTCAAGTGCTGCTGCTGACCAAGCAGGCGGCCCGGCCTGCCACCTTCTGCTGCAGCCAAAAACAAATGAAGTTTTCGTCTGGACAAGGCCGCTGCTGCTGCCGCTGCTGCTGCTGCTGCTGCTGCTGTTGTCGGGTGAATTAAATGGGCGCTTTGAATTTTTTACGATGCGCACTAAAAATCCAATTTAATGAACATTTAAGAGACACACACTCGCTCGCCGGCGAATGTCGTGTGCGCGGCACGTAAGCGAGCGTTGCGATTACGTATACGTAACGTGAGCCTTGAAAAAAGGGCTGTCGCTGCCATATCCTCTTTAATGTAATTGCTTTTTTAAGAAATGCCATTGCCCGTGCGGCCGCCCCTGCTCATAAGCTGTCTCAGAAAACACACACAAATACGCGCTTTCAAATCACATGCATAGAGGAGTCATCGTGGCATAAAAACAAGCAGAAAAGTAGAAAAGTTTTGATAATGATAATGGAAATGAATGGCCGAGCGGCACGGGCGCCGGGTCAGCTGCAGCAACAGCGTCAGCTACAGCTGTCAGTTGGCAGTGGAGCACAGTTAGCAGCTGTTTGGACCCCAGAAACCCATTTGAGAGGGTTGCGCAAATTGATGCTTTGCACCCGCGTGTGAAATGCCAATGAGCCGCTGCTCCTTGATGGCCAATAATTATTATAAGCAGCAGCCGCAGCAGCAGCAGCCGCAGCAGTCACAGCCACGTTATCAGCACTGAGCATTTGCCAATTAGTTGGCATCACTAAAACTTTGCTCTCGCCATTTGCAACTTAAAGTGCATCAAATTAAGTCGAGAATGGCAAATTGCAGCCGCAAATTGTATTTGCTCAGTGGCACTGGGCATACTGCGTGGTAGAGGCTCTGCCACTCAGCTCTGGTCTCTGGCCTCTGGCCTCAGGTCTCTCTGGTCTCTCTGGTCTCGCAGCTAAGCCAAAGGTCTTGACATAGGCCAGTCAATTATCAGCTGCCTTTCTATTTGCCTGCTCTGTAACTAGAAGCCAGCCGCCGGCCCTGCTGCACGCCCTTGCCTTCAAAATGTGATAAAATAAAACGAAAATTGCAATTTAGTCATGTACAACTAGTACACACTTGGCACTCGGTGTGTGGGGTGGGGGGGGGGGGGGGGGGGGGGGGCTGGGCAGGGGCCTTTGCCAGCTCCGGCCATGTGCATGCAAATATGCAGAGCCTACGCCACAGCCAAAGCCAAGTGAGCTAGCGAGCCAAATGGCAAAAGTATTTACCTTTCACAGTTCTTGTCAATATACTCGGAGC